>JAUOZQ010000040.1:0-728017 GCA_030710315.1 Anomotaenia brevis
TTTCGCGAATTTTCCTTCTATTCCAAAACTAATCAGGATATTCCATTAAAAAGCAAAATCCCATTCTTTAAATTTCTATAGCTCCCTCTTCTTTGTACTTCCATCAGCTTCACCTTCTTAGTTTCATACTCCTTTCTCTGGATGCTTTTGATGAAAACGTCACATCAAACGATCAGGTTCACGATAGTGACTCACCAAAGCTCTTAACGTTTGTGTGCATATTGAGAAATTAGTGAATTTAATTCTAGTTTCATTGTCTTCTAGAATATTCCACAGGCGTCTCTACAGTTGACTGCAAGTGATACGCTCCCCTCCTTCTTCAGTGATGTCGTTCAAAGTCCTTGGCGCTCCTCGAGTGAGTTTTCGACCGCCAGTGAGCGGTCTATCCAGGAACTCGGAGGCAAGTGGAAAACGGTAGTCGTGTAGTCACTATTACAGCTTATAATGTCCATTCAAGACTCCTACTTCTAACAAACTCTTAGGCTCCGCAAGCAATATCTCTCATTCCGTCCCCCTTTTGCAAAATCTTCAACAAGTCTGGCTCAAAGGTACTGTTTGTTGAAATATTGCATAGTGCGCTGGACCCCATTTGAAACCCTCCTTTTCTCTGCATCAATTTTCAACTCACGTCTTCCTCCTTCACTTCTCGAATCAGAAACAGATGTCGATCAGCATCGATTGATCACTGACCTTCTTGTATGGTTCCTTTGTGGTAGCCCCAGCTAGAAGAAGGTCCACTTTGTAGTGTCCTAAAAACATCTTGTGACTTCTACTCATTCAGATCCAACCAGCGAGCAGATCGGTCATGCTCGTTGGTCATTACTCAACTCCCTGCCAGTTTCCACCATAAACTCTGTAATCTCGGTAGAGGGACAAACTCATCCCTTCAAAAGTAAACTTACGTCTCCATTGAAGCGTAAATTTCTTCGTAAGCTCACTCGATATGTTTTCAGAAATTTCGTTATTCCAGTTTAATGCATCTCTCGCCAATCGCAACCTGTGGAAGTCTGCATATTAACACCACTTATATCTGACATTGATCTATTGGGCCTATAAGAATAATTTGGCATCCCAGGCTAGGCTAGTTAAAAAAATTAGTTTATTATTATCATGTATTTCATGCGATTCCGATAAATAATTCGACTCCAGTGCTCAGCGTCATATCAGTAACTTAAATAACTCTGCATAACACGCAGTTATTTTCTGTGACCTCCTCTCATATATTAAAAAAGCTTATTAATACCGTAATTATGGGGAACTTCTTTTAATTTTGATTTTTTTGTGACCTGATTCTTGCCTTGTGGGGAATCGAGCTGAAATGTTCTTCTCAATTCACTAGAGCAGGTCTTTTTCCTCAAGGCCTGGTTTAAGAGCCGTAGATATGAGCATTAATTGTTTTTGCATTAGGTGGTAACAATTCAGAGTGGAGTATTCCTTCATGAAAAAGAGCCTTTTCCCATGAACTCGGTCGTACGGTCTGCACTAAGCTGAACTGCCAATTCCAACTCTTTGGAAAGCTTACCGTCAAATCCAACTGGACCCCCGCATCGATATTCATCTTCGTGAGGGGTGAAACCTCCTCTTCCACTGAATTTCGCAAACTACCTTCCGCAACCAACTCTCACTCACACGTTCCATATCCTCCAAAAAAGAGTGAATGTCTCCAGCCGCTTCGTCAGCTGCTACCGACTTTCCTTTCTTGAACTCACAAAACACTTTGTTCCTCAAGTGATTCTTCGGTACTTCTGTCAGCAATTCGTCATTCTAATGTTCTGTAAAACATTACAGCACAACCCCCCACCAACCAACCGAAGTCAAAAGACACGCCTCTCTTGCTAATTACAAACGTCTTTATATGCAAAGTTTGAAAAATCCAAAATTACTACATCCACACGCACACACACACACGCACAGAGGAAGAGAGAGACAGACAAGCAAACAAAAGTGCAAAACCATGTCCAGGATTGGGCTGAGCGAGAAAGAGATTGTGGGGGGAAAGGGGAGGGGAAGGGGGGAGGTGCCAATATAACAAACGCGATTGGGAAGAGAACGCGGCGTGTCGGGTGGGGCCGTTGGACTGGTACTAATAGTGGTACGTCGTAAGCGTATAAATGCATCCCCACCTTAGCGAAACGGTGCCATCATCACGACACGCACCGTCGTCGATGCATACAAAAAGTGACTTGCGAACTGACGAGTGGGGAGGAGGGGGTGGAGGGGGCAGGAATGAAGAGGTGGACTTTCGATATAAATATGCGGCTGTGTGTGAGGTGTAAAAGTTTAGCAAAATGCGTGGAAGGAAAGTCAGAGCGGCGGGACGAGGGAAGTGAAGGTTAATTGGCGATTCCATTTGAGCCGGCGACAGCCGTGGCGGCGCCCAGTGGATTGTAGGTTGGTGGAAGTGTGATTCGACGCTTCAGAGGGGGCAGTGCAGTCCCATTACCGATTGCGTTCATGAGTGCCCCCGCTGGTGGAGCAACGCGGGGTATGCCCTTTTTGGGCAGAGCGTACCTCGGAATCGGGCGTAATTCCGCAGAGGCGCAGTCCTGTACTGGGACCGCGAATGTCGATGCCGTCACCATATTGTCGCGGGGTTCTGGTTTAATCGAAACTGCTGGAGGTGCGACCTCCTAAATTTGGATAAAACAAAGTATAACACATTAAAAAACTGCAAATTATTAATAATTATTATTTACTTAAATTATTAGTAATAAATTTCAGGAAATATATTCAGTTTTTAATAAGCTGTGAATTATTTCGAGTCATAGTGCCCATTGCTTCCTATCGATCAATTTTAATAAAAGGTGCCATCAAAATGGTCGTTTCAGTTACCTTTATTACAAACGAATAACTAATAGTAAAATATATCTGCCTTCTTACTGCACCGAAATCTAAAGCAAAAATTACAATATTTGCCATTTTAAGGGCAGATTCTTTAAAATAAATCCTTTATCTCACTACTGAACTCTTATTCGCATTACATCCGATTTTACTAAAGCTTGCACTTTTATGAAGCGATCATGCAATTGTATCGGCTTCATACCTGCTGCTGATTGTGGTTCGGCTGACTTGGAGGCTGCTGGTTTGGTAGTTGCTGCTGTGACTGTTGCTGACCAGAGAGAAGGAGATTTCGCAAAGCCTTTACTTCTGAATTCAGTCCGTCAAGTTGGGAGCGCAGCAACATGTTGTCCGACTGGAGCCGACCGGTCACCTCGTCCCTCATCGAGAGACGCGCTCGCTTGTTCTCACGGCAGCGTCTCACGGCCTCGTTGTTCCGGCGTCTACGCTCCCTGTATCGCTCGTCGTCATACTGACTAGCAGCCGGTGAACGGATACCTACAACGACAGAACATGTTCCATAAAATCCTCCCTACTTATTACTAATCAGCAACAAGTTTCTTTCAAAGTAGCTCTAACGCTTACTGCTGCTCCTGCGTCGGTTTGAATCGCCAGAAGACTCAATTCTCGTTTGTGGCGGCATGGGCTGGAGACCCAGGGGAAGACACTGCATTGGATTCGGCTGCGAATCCCACGGAGGAAGACTACTTTCTACCAGATTGATAGTCTCGCTGCCTGTAGGTGCTGTGTTGAGTGAAGCAGCAGAAATGAGGGCCTGAAGACCGCTGCATGATGGAGGAGTGACTGGATTGGGAGTGGAGTTCCAGCTACACGACTGGGGACGATTGTTGTTGCTGCTTAAACCACCACCACCACCGCCACCACCGCCGTCGATGGTGTTTGGAGGCGTTGTCGAGGTCAGAACAGCAAGCTCAGATAGCTTTCCCACTAAAACGAAATAGAGCTTGCTGAAATGACTGTCATGGCTCTAACTACGTATGTCACTAACATCAACAGCTGTTAAGATGGACCAGTGTGCGAGCAGGAAGGCAATGACTCATGAGTTTGGGAGGGAAGAATGCGGATGTAATAGTCGCCGGAAGCCTGAGAATTTGTAAACACTGGCGTGGGCGCAGACAGACACACGAGCACACACAGGGGTGACGTGGGGGAAATCACCAAAAGTGACTTACAATTAGGTCATTGCTTAGACTTTGGGCAATTAACTGGGTTTCAAATCATTTTTTTATAAATAAATTATTTATACGTAACATCTATACACAGATATATTTTGAGAATTTAAAAGTTAAACTATTTACAAAATTAAAGTCCGACTTACTATTTTAACCACTTTTACGATTCTTTTACGAAATCCACAGCTAAAGTGTGAAGTAGGCTATTTGGCGGCGAAAATTCAAATTTAGGAGCAATTGGTTTTCGCGCATTAATTCGTTTGTTAATTAACTCGTTAGGAGGAATTAGTTACATTTGTGCTAAACTTGCAGATTTAATTAGTAAAAGTAGCCAACCCGATTGAACACGGGTGCCTCCCACCTGCGCCCAGACATTGGGATAAATTAACATCGCGAATTGGACATGTCGGTTAACACATGTTTTGATCGTCTAAGACTGGGCTGTCTGTACCTGGGGCATTACGTCTTAGTCATGCGCAATTAGAGCTCTGGTATCCGCCCTCTACAGCAGCCAGCTACTGCGCACACGTGAAAGTTGAGTCATCAGCCTTTCCCCGTCGTCATCATATTGCGAGGACTGCACGCCCAGTACCAGTGGAGGGAGGGGTGTGGGAGATGAGTAATACCAATTTTCTAACTCCCTTCCAACAGCAGACAACGCAATGGTCCACGTCATGGAAACCCACCAATGGGAAGGCTCCCTCGTTGGGCTTTTTTACCCAACATACAACTTGACTTAGTCATAGTTTCGCCCGGCCTGTTATTTTAGACTCTGCAACTTTGATGTGTTTCGCCCCTTGCGTAGCAGTAAGATGCGTGACTCAATTTACAACACAAATTTAGCTTTATCTATCTCCCCAAAGCTTATTTAAGCCTTAAAACATATGAAAGAAGCACTAAATCATTCCTAAATATGGGCTTTTAGGTCATTGGTTAAAATTGTTGGTTGCGTAATACGCACAAACCATTCATTGGCGGGAAGATTGCATAACTGCAACCACGCACGTGCGCGCGGCCATGTCATTGGTGGTGTGTTACGCAATCACAATCACCAAACGAATGGTACCTTAAATGTCCGCTCGCCCAGGACGAGTAATAAAACCAATCGGAGTAATAAATGGCCGTATTAAGGTGATGACTCACTTGCTCTGTATAGTATTTTCACAGGGAGGGTATTTATGCGATACCTCGCAACACAAGCATGATTCATTTGACGACTTTCAGTATGAATGACGCATCACGGCCATAACCATTCGTGGTTAAATTAAACTTGCGCGCCAGTAGTCTAAACACTTCTAGTCAAGATGGTGATTGACTGATAATTCTACCCCTCCAAACCTCATTCACATAAACAAAATACATTTCGTACTGGAAATCAATATATCAAATGCATCACTCCTCTATCTGTAAATTGGGTACACTGATTCTTTTGAGTGTTTAACAAATGTGCCCTCACTAATCCCCTCTCTCAAGTTCTTTCTCATAATTTACGCTTCCAGTGGGTGAGTATTACTCATCATCCGAGGGTACGCGTGAGCATAATTCAGACGACCAATAGGAGCTCGAGAAACTAAACACTGACACGCGCACAGTTTTTTGCATTAGCTAGCGTGCATAACGGGGAGATGAGTGTTACGGCCAAGCTACCGTAGCATGACTCTAGGGCCCAGTCATTGTGTGTAGTGGTAAACAATCGCAACGTGTCCTTGAGAAGGAGGGAATAGGAGACAGTGGGGGAAGCCTTGTGTCCTCTGCCTTACCGCGATTGCGTGGCCCGCCCATTAATCAGGAAAGGACTTGAGTAGATAGGGTGTCAAAGCTGAATCCCGGTTAGCTAATGCAAGTTTCGGACCGAAATCAGCTAATTTTTAAGCCTTAACGCTTTCGCTAAGTGGTGAAAAAATCGATGCCGTTGCATACACAGCCAGTGGAAAATCAATATTTTCAGTGGGCGGGAAAAAAATCAATACCCCACTAAGCTTCTTTAGCAGTATAGCTTGTAGCGAATTAGGACAAAACCGTGCATATTTCTAAAGGCAAATTTTAATTCAAAATCGGCCTATTGCTTATTACAAATTGACCGCATTTTGATTCACAAAATTATGGCTATTCATCACGGAGCACGGAACCTCTAAACAGGTAGTAACGTGCTGATCGCATAAGGTCGTATAACCCACACAATTGTTATACTGAGAACACAAAGAATACTGCGTGATCACTTTTAAAGCCATTTAGGCCAGACTAGAATACAGATGGATGCACACAGCATTACTAGAATTAACTGCGAAAACTTTCTCAAATAACTTTAAGTACAAGACCACCGTTATACTCCTACTTCTTGGTCGATAGAAGTGGATATCGATTTTTGTATTAATGACTAGTTTAGGACTAGGGCATGTAAGGAGAGAAAATTTGTAGGCAGAGGAAATTTTCCATTAAAGCAAATAAAGATTTTATAGAAAATTCCTATAGAAAAAAGGAATGGAACTTATTTTGGTTACCTTAATTAATACACCTTGGCATTTCGGTTTAACATCTCTATAATCTATAAATTGGCTTTCTGGTCTTGGACTCTAAAGTTTACTGGTGAATTCCATCTCCCCAGAGAAGTCTCCATCGATGCAATAATGAATACGGACAACAACTCACTCTGATCAGTGGGAAATACCGGCTGGTTGACATAGCCATTCGTCGAGGTCGTCGTCGACCCATTATTAATTTGTCGCGCCTTCTTCATAGCTAATTTGGCGCCAGACAAATCCAGAGGTGTCTCGTCCACCAGTCCCGACGTCACCTTGGCAACGCCGTCGGCGCTCGCTGTCAGCGCATTAATGTTGTTGCTGTTGCCGTTGGCCAAAGCGGAGAGGAGTTTTTGTACGGCCAGAAGATCCAGCCCTCCCGGCAGTACACCCAGTGGGTTCTCGACTGCCGCCACCACCACCTCCGCCTCTTTCAACTTCTTCGGCAAAATCGCCGCTGCGGCCGCCTTCAACGCGGCATTTTCCCCAATCAGGGCGGCATTCTCCCTCATCAGCGCCTCGTTCTTCATCTTCAGCGCCGCAATCTCCTGCTCCATGAGAGCGTCGTTCTGTCGACGTTTCTCCCGTGATCGTTTCGCGGCTTCGTTGTTCTTCCTACGCCGTTCCCAGTACTTCTCGTCCTTCTTACTCTCCGGGATGAACTCTCGGGCCTTGCGGGAGGCACTCTCACTGGATCGATAAAAGGCCGAGCAGATCGATGAGGACTCTGGGTCGTCGTCCTCATCTCCTTCCACTTCCTCCACAAGATGAGGGGGTTGAGGAGAGGTGTGGGGACCCATTCCCTCGGGATTAGGGACCCCGGGGCCCTCTTCGGAGGAGTAGACAAAGAGCCTCTGTTGGGTGGAGGAGGGTGAACTGTGAGGGGAGTCGGTGGAAGCCGCTGCAGTAGCAGTCAACTCACCCATGGTGTGCTTGTGTGATATGAGGGAGCCTCGCGTGCTGCGTGCAGGCTTTATGCGGCAGTAGCGGACAGTGCGGAGTGATGGCAGCTGCAGTGCTCTGATTGGTGCGGGCTTCCGTTTGTACGTGCGTGAATGCGTGCGTTTAGGGTCAGGTTACTGCTGCTACTACCCCTTGAGAGTGGGTTTAGTGTGGGTGAGGTGCTTTTTATGGTGGCTAAACACGTATTTAGGGTCACTGGAGGGGGGGGGGGCTGGGAAAAGGATGAGTAGTGGTAATAGATGTAATAAAAAAGCCGCGGAGTTGCTTTTAGAGAAAAAAGGGTGATTTCGTCTAAGCTAGTAGCAGTTGTAATAACCAAGGGAGCCTAAGACACTACAGTGCGATGTATTGGGTAAGCAAACTTGTGTGTTTATACACGTTTTGAGAGACAAATTAGACTGGAATAAAGCAAAAGTAATTAATAACTAGAAAATCCAATAGATTTAAAAGAACTTCTATTGCAAGTGATTACACCATTGTCAGAGTACTACCAAGTCATGCCAGAAGTTCTGACCGAGTTATGCCTTATTATGATGAAAAATCGAGTATATTATAATGTCTAATGTAGCTAACACATTATTTTAATGCTTAAATGCAGTCTGGTGGTGTTTCAAACGTCGAGGGCAAGCATACACCCTCTCATTTCCAATGCCAATCCTAACGGGCTTTTCAATTTAGTGAGGTCCAGCATTTAAGAAACCATTCATCTTTTGCCGAGGCTGTTACATCCGATTTTATTTATAATAAAGGTATCTAAACACGCGTTCACTTTGGTGGTTGTGTCTTACCGAGTGTTTAGTGTCACTAAAGTAGAAAATTTGACTTGATTTCCAGACACCGATGCCAGACAGACGCCTCTTATGATGGATGTTGGTTCCCCAGAAGTTGCCAAGTCTAATTACTCATTAGGATGTCACCGACAGAACACCCATATGCTAGTTGCTCCGAAAAGAAGTAAGTTACGGTACTGTAAGCCACTTTTGTGGGCTTTTAATAAGAATTTCATGTCAGAAACTTGGAGAGGTGATGCAAAACATTAAATAGCCTATCTTTTGGCAGTTATGTTGACATTTTTGAGGGTAACTCGCGACAAATCGTTTCACTTGTCGTCTTTTTATGCACTCGAGCTATCTTGGCCACTCCAAACTGCTAACGCAATTTTGAACCATTGAAATATTATTCAGTAAAGGATCATTTGGAGGGGGGTAAATTTACTGTATAAAGGATATACCGCTCCCCAGAGTCCGAGATTGAAATGCGATGGTGCTAACACTATGCCAGACACGATCCATGTTGGCTTACATTTCATTTAAACCTCTGGGTGAAGCCCAAGGAGGCTTGCATCGAATCACTTCCCTGTAAAGAAAACCTGAGTTACAGATGACAGTCTTTAGTGCAGTTGACCAATCAACCTCTCGCAATAACCTAATTGTTGTTGCTAAGACAGTACCACCACCACCTAAGTACTCATTCTCGAGTGTGCTACATTTGTCAAAGATGGTGGTGGTGGTGGTGGAGGAGGAGGAGAATTTTCGTGTCTTCGACAAAACCGAGTTCTAAAGGTGGCTTGAAAAGCAGAGGTATTAATCGAAAGTTATTGTGGATCCGTTATTCCCAAAAGGCCTTCATTTACGGGTTGACAAATTGCTACTTATAAGCTGTGTGTCTGTTTACTACGTTAAAATTAGCAAAGTAAATTATTTGCAAGGGAATCAGGGTACAGTTTTTCGTACTTTGAGTAAAAGAACTATAATTTCGGGTCTATATTTCACTACCTAAAACTCAAACCCAATGGTGAACCGGTTAGCATCGATGTCGGTGTTTTGAGGCGTGTATGAAATGCAGTTTGCTACAAAATGGTGACAATTTTTCCCCAAAACACACTGAGCACTGCAGATCCTTTAAAGTGGGTACATTCCTCCTTAGAATCGATTTTTAAAAGGTGTTGAACTCTGTAAAGTGGAAAATATCCTAAAGGCGACGAATAATCTGCACATCAAGAGGCACTTTAAAAAAAATACGATTTTAAATTGTCTTTTAAAGTTCTTTAGCTTTTGTGCTACTCGGAAGTGCATGGCAAGTTTAAAGACATCGATTCTAGGGTCAATAGAGGTAGGTTAATTTACTGAGTAAACGCTACAGCACTCACCAGGGTCCGAGTGCTAAAATGTGGTGGTGCTTGTGCTATGCAGGCTCCATTTATGGTAGCTTCAGAGTCAAACCTTCCCTCCAAAATCGGTGAGGTCCCATGAGAATTGAACAAAGTGGCAACCAACCGCTGAGTAGTGGTTTCCCTCGATATTGGCTATCATCACAGCAGTGTGCGTGTTCGGGATACCATTCAGAGTTGGCTGTTTCTTGGCAATCACAGCCTCAATTCCCTGAGGTATTGGTTCATACAAATTGTGAATTGGTGCTCCAAAGCAATTTAGCCCATTCTCCAGCTAAAACACCCTCTCCCAGTTTTGTTAGAGACGACAGCAGTGGTGGAAATCGACTTCTCACTTGGAACTCTAAAATCCACCATAAATCCTCCCCAATACTGAGGTTGAGGTGGTCTGCTCAACTTCTTCCGAATGTTGTTCCTCCTCGTGCCGCCATCCCTTAACAATTCTAGCTGCTGTATGGATTGGTGCAGCATTGCCATAATCTTGAAAGGTGGCTGCGTCCCCCTTCGGCAATAGTTCTTGAACAGCCATAGGTTGATGAACTCGGTCGCCCAAAATTCCTTATAGTCCTGGTTGTTAATTCTTCCATGAAGGGAAATCCGGCTTCGGATTACCGAAACTACCACCCCAGATCATCACAGAACCCCTCCATGTTTTGTAGCTCATTATCTGCCAGACTAAATTTCACCCAATGATCGATAAGTCCGTCTCAAATTGTCAACCCCAAATGGGATTCCCATTTGCTCTGCTCCCTCCACCATGTCGCCGTTGTAAGGATGTGATTCACCCTGTAAAGGGGGCGGAGCACACCATTAAAAAGTTAACCAACACCTGCCCTTTCCCCTCGCCTCACAAGTTTACGTCACCGGATTTGAGGGTGGGGTGGGGGAGGGTCCTAGAGGAAGAGACTCTGTGTTTACCCCCTCCCCCCTCCCCCCTTCCCCCATCAGCTCTGTCTGAGTTCGCAGACGTCGAGCCGTTTAGACCGGGGCAGAGGTATGAAGCGGTGGGGGAGGGGGTTAAACGGCGCTCTGTGATGCTTTTTACTGCTCTGGTGACCGCGGATGCAGTTGATGCTTTAATGGCGTAGACAGGTTGTGACTCTTTGGAAAGAGGAGAGTTGTTGTCGGTCTATAAGGTGGAGGGAAGTCATAAACACACTACAAACTGATGAATCAAAGCATAACAGAACTTCCAAGTCATCCAATAAGTTCTACATTTTAAGTAAATCAAGCAGGTGACCAAACGTTACATTCAATTGCAGATTCAATCATCAATTCACCGCTTTCCCCCTTTATCTCTAACTTCCTTCCACCGTCATTGTAATATTATCTTTGTTTTGATTCGGAGCTCTAATAAATGTCACTTTCAATCTCTTCCTAAGGCGTTGTAAACAAATGGTAGTAGTGCTAAGGAGCAAGGCAGTCGGGAGAATAAACCAAGTTCTTCTTTTGACGTTCTTTTGTGACATGAATATTGTTGCCCCAAATGATTCTTCGGTACTTTCTTTCTAGCAGGGTTTGTATCAAGCGAGTGTTCATTTATTGTCCAACAAAACCAAACCCTATCAGTTCAAAAGCACCAAAACATGAAAATAATTTTCGAGTCTATTAAGCATTATATAATACTCTCTAAATTTCCTTAAATTTTTATGGAAAGTTAAAAAAAGGACAGAACTTATGGGATGACCTGATACATCGACGATGAGAAGAAACGCACAAATGTTCAACTTAAAATAAACAAACTGTTCATCAACTCAAAGTTTAAGCCTTCAAACACTTTTTTCTTCACAATTCTTGAGTGCACTTGTGTGACCGTTTTGTGTGTTAGGGGAGGCGCGGAAGCAAGGATTGTGAGGTCTTGTCACACTGAGGTCACCAGCCTTCTAACAAATTAGATGGAAAAAAATTCTCATCAAAAAACATTTTTTTGTGCCCTGTCGAAGATGAGATACAGCAAAGAAATTAGCAATTCCATGGAGTTTTTCAGTGCCTTGAAAAATCGGTAAATGTAATTGAACTTTGATGCTACAGTGTTAAATGCCATTTGATGAGTATTTGAAAGGGGTCTTCACCTCTTTGGAGTAAGCTGCATGTTCGGGAAAACCTCACCAGAAAAGTGAAAAACAAGGCGTTGGTAACCACCAGATTTCGCGACTTGAAAATTCCATCATTGTCGTCTGATTTTCACCCAAAATAACTCCTTTGAAGCTGGACAAATGTAACTCCACCATGTCCATTTTAAAAGGGTTTCCTCAAAATCCGTCTAGTTAATTCTCTCGTAGATTAACTAGTGGGCTTTTGTAGAATTAGCAGCCTGTCGGTCATTGGTGTCTTTCTCAACGATAGCACTCATACACAATGGTTCTCAATGGGGATTAAAATGATCCCACAGGGGCTAATGGTAGCCTTTTTGTTAAATTTTGAATGAATTTTAGCCCATATCAGCATAAAATTGTCTCTTTTCAATCACAGAGTTCAGGGAAGCGTTCAGCATTGACCACAAATCCATCATCATGATTCAAGTTACCCACTTTCACAATTCAACAGGAGAGGCGTTCTAGTAATTCATTCTCCCCGAAGACGAGTTCACACTTGCTAAGGAAGCATAGTGGACATCAGTAAAACGCTCCCAAACACCGTGCGAATTTGGGCACTGTGGGCTTAATTAAACCATTGATTGTCCACCAAGTTTGTCAGCCCAAATGTGCAATTGTGTGGGGTGGGGTGGGGTGGGGGTAGGGAGATAAGGCCATGAATTACATGCTGTCATCGAGAGACATTGTCTGGTCCTCACACCTCCCCCCTTCCCACTCCCAGTTGTTGAGTTTGTTTATTTTCTAATCAGGGGTGGGGCTTTGTCTTATCCAGACAGAAGTGATCAGTCTCACCAACAGGCTGGCGGTAATCAGACGTCTGCTTGGGTGGTAGTGTCCCAATTACTTCACCACTTCCGAGCTTTATAAATCTTTCAAAAGGCACGGAAATCGTAAAAGAGTAACCAAGGCGGCCACTGGACTGCCATAAACCGACTGACTCAAACCTCGTGAATCACGCCTTTATGCCACGTAATGTCTACGCTGGGGTCCTAGGGGACCGTTAAGCAGCCCCAATAGTTCCATCGGTGGAAGTTGGGGGAAGCCCTGTTAGTCCTCCTCAGTATAGGGCAGATTCATCGATCACATTTTGGACAAATTAGTGGAAACACCTATTAGTTCGGCATCACAATCTTAGAACATGCTATAAACCATCAAAACTTGCCATATTTGAATGTTTCTTTGACTATAGTTGTAGTTATTTGATATGTTTACTTTAAAGTTACTTATAAAAAAGGACTATAAAAATGGCCAAATTGTTGGTTCTCGTATATAACAGAAACTGTCCCCCGAATGCTTGACGGCGTTTCAAGAGGTGGAACTGTCTCAAGAGTAATGACTGCCGCCTTTGAAGGAGAGAGGGGAAAAACGTCGTCCGAAAGTCGAAGTTGTTGGCTGAGACAGCGTCGGACTCTAAATGGAATTGTCAGAGAAGACAGCAAGTCCACGACTCCTAAAATCACTGCAGATCTCCTCAATGAACACTTAAAGAAACCATTTTCCACAATAACTGTTCCCTGTCGGAAGCTGCACAAATCTGTATTCCACCACTTTGTCGAAACCCTTCAAAGTCTACACTAGGGTTCTAGGGGAAGGTGGACCAAAAGCCCTCAAGTGAAAGTCCTCTTGAGTAAAATGTTGATTCAGCGATCATTTTCTCAGCCTTATCCTCTTTCACCTCTCTCACAAATGTAGCACACTTGAGACATGAACCTACACCGGCCCGTTGTCGTAGCAACAAGACTCAGGTCAGTTGGTGTTGGAAGTGCCACTTGTCATTTGTGACAAGTTGGTTCAATGACACCAGTCCCTATTTATTTCACATGTAGACAGACATTTTTACTTTAAAGCTGTAGAAGTCGACGGCCACTATTGAGAGGTCAGTTGCCAAATTTTTCCGTTCTCAGGAAAATTCACTGAGTTGGAAGAGGGCGGTGTATTTGTAAAGCTCTCATAAATGGTGCCTGCACAGTGTAGTCACAATAACAGTTCAATCTCGAACAGAGTGGTGTTTCATACATTCTCCTCTATTTGCCCCATATTTCCTTGAAGGTTTAAATTCTAACCTTTCTGTGAATGCTAGAGCGGTAAAAAAAGCACGAGGTGTTTTTGTGCGCCTCATTATGATACATCCTAATTTAAATTCTCAAAAGCTCTCCTAATATATTCTGTTTATCGCTTTGCAAACTTTCCTCACAATGAAACTTGATGTAAAGCTTGTAAAATTTACGTATAACATTATAAACTGCTGCTATTAGGAGAAATTAGCATATGGGTGACATCCTAATGAGTAATTAGACTTGGCAACTTTCGGGGAACCAACATCCATCATAAGAGGCGTCTGTCTGGCATCGGTGTCTGGAAATCAAGTCGAACTTTCTACTTTAGTGCTTCTTCGTTGGGGAGCCAACACAGACAGTGATCGATCAGTGTAAGGTGCCTCTTTGTCTTCTCAGACTGTGATTACAAAGTCCCCCTTTCTGGATTTAAGTGCGACAACATGCATGGGTTTATGAAGGTCTTTAGGCATCGTGGTTAACGTCTTCTTATTTTACGAGCATTGCATGGGAACTAGTTGCACGATAATAAACTACCAACCAAGCAGATGCGTGATTTTTAGTCGAATTACAGGTATTTGTTATAAAAGCTTTTCTAAAAGATGTAAGAGCTCTGGATTGATGAAGCAAATGTGTACATGTCTTCAAATGTTGGACTATACATAATCAAATCCCTGATTAGGGACCAGCCTTCGAATAGAGAGGGTCTAAGTATTCGATCCCCAAGGAGTTGAATAAGTCAATTCTGGTTCTCGCAGGGATAAACAAACAATAGATTCAAATGCCTCCGTTTAGTCATGTGGAGTCTTGCTTCACTATCGCAGGGGCTGGCTTGTTCGATACCTTGAGCAGAGTGAGAAAGCTGTTAGACTAGCAACAGCTTGGGCCACGACGTTTGAATTGAAGTGCTTGACAAAGGGGTTACATATCTTTCGCTGAGTTGTGCGAATGCTAGGAATGCCCATTCTGGAAGGATATGCAGATACACCTCTTCGTGAGGCAAAAATGTAGTCTCTGAATGAAATTACCACCACTTTAAGACTGACTACCTCTACTGTACAGGTAGAAAAGTGGAAAGTTTTGGCCTATCCTCATTCATATCGGTGATAACAACGTAAGTGAGTACCTGCAATCAAAACTGAATAAGAGGAGAGCTAGAGATGTACCATGACGATTCGGATAGGCTGAAATAAGAAGACTATGAATGCTAGTCGGACTGCATGAACTACAAACTACAGGACCGTGTGCTCACACAGAAGCGGATTCCCTGTTGCAGGAGGGCATTGAAGCTACATGAATTGAATGCTTAGTGCTCATACAGAACAGGTTGTTAATCCATTTTTAGAGACGGATACTATGTCAGAGATACACGAAAGTGTTTGTTTTTGGTCACTGACTATAGGTTTTGCACTAAGCCCAAAGAAATTTGCCAACCAGGAAGGGCAGGTGAATCCATTGATATGTATGAGTATATAAAGTAAATCATCATATAAGGGGAGTGATGGGCCCGAGTGAGTGACTTTGAAAAAAACAATTATTAACTTTGTGGGTTTCAGCCCTTAAGTAGGCCTAATGACATTTCACTCCGCATATTTTCATAAACACGCGAGATTAATGTAGAGGCTGTATTAGTGTGCTACAAAGGTGCTCTGTTTCCTATCGTGTCACAGGTAATTTTGCCCCTGGAAGACATTCAGAATTAGTTCTCCCGAGTTGCCAAGGCGTCCGAAGCACAGGTGGCCAAAGATGAGGCATCGAGCAGGTGCTCTATTTGTTTGCTAGACAGCTGCAAATGCTATAGTTTTCCACTTTGCCCTAGGAAGTTGTCGACTCGAAAGGGCATAGGGAATCACTATTTCGTGAAGCGTAGGTGGTAGACTTATGCATGAAAGCAGTTAATTGCATCCGAATGAGGTATGACGGAGAGCCCCCCGTGAGTGTCTTCGGGCTGTTGCAGTTTTATATGCTTCATTTACGTATTAACCCTCCAGTAGGTCTCACAAGGCCTAAGACATTAATCATCATTTGGGTAGGAAGGGTCCCACTAAAGTAGCCAATGAAACAATTCCTCAAGCCTCCTACAAATGGCTCCAATTCCCAGTTCAGCTCAACTCGCACTCGATTCGCGACAAATGGACCTCATTCCACTCCTCCTCCTCCTTCTTATCTCACTCTCATCGCCTCACGGCTTTTCCCACCAGGGCTGGAAGACACGCGACTGTTACGAAAAGTTTCTTGCCTCGCCCCCCACCCCCACCCCGCCCCCCATTGGCAAGCCGTCAAACAGCGCACTCGCACCCTCCCCTTCGGCATTTGGCCGAATTTCACGCCCACATGGCAGATGGCACTGTTAGCAACCCAGGTCTCACGATTGCACCGAAAAGCCCGGCGCCTCTGTGAACATAGGAGAGGCACAAAAACTTGTATTGCTCAATTGATCAACAAAGGAGGATGCATCAGTTCATCATACAAGTTCTGTCCTATTTTTGAATAAAGAGAACGAGTGACCAAATGTAGTAACATTCAATTAGGGATTCAATCATCAGTGTTCTTTCCTTGAATATATATGACTTCCTTCCACCTTTTTAATGTAGTCTTTTGGTTTTGATTGTTCGAAGAACTCACTAATGTCACTTGTAACGTAATTCTTGCTTTGTAAGGTGGTACTGCATGTTCTAGATGAAATCCCATTCCATTTCTATTCAATAGAAATCTTTTATCCTCCCAGAGCGTGCTTGAAACGTCCTAATTGTTGTCAATAAAATGGGGCATTCATTGTTGAGGGATCAGTGATAACAATCCGAAGTGGATTGTTCCTTTACAGTCCCACTAGATTGGGCCAGGAATTTGTTCTCTTGAAGCTTCCTTCTCGGTGGTTGTGTCGGGATCTTTCTCCCCGCTTACGAAGCCGCCACTGTGTACGACACTTATTATTTCGATAAAATATCCCTTTTTCTTCGAAACAATTTGTTGAGAATGAGGGGAAGAGCAGATGTCGTAAACTCGAGATGTGAGATCGTCTGCAGGCAGTAATTCATGAGGCACACGTTACCCAAGTTTAGGAGCCCTTCAAGTATTTGGAGTTGACGACGAACAGCTTAATTAATTACCAGTTCCAAATCAACTGATAAAAGCAGTTTAAGTTTCTTCGAGGGTTGTTTCTTCAGGACTCCGTGCATTATCAGACAGCTGGACCGCGTTCGGTTTGACCTCCAAGTGGGGGTGAAATCTCAACGTCTGAATTTTGCAAGCCGTCTTCTGCAACCCTATTCTTTCTTTCACACCTTCCTTTCCATAAACTAAGCTAACGTTTTTTAGCCACTTCGTCATCCACTGAGTTTTCTTTTTTGAACCATCAAGCAAATGTTATTTTATTTTTATTCTGCAAAATCAATTTTAATCAGTTTAAATACATCTTAAAATAGAAATAATTATCACGTCTTTAACTTTCATTCATTTTAAAAAGGTAATATTAGGACAGAACGTATCCGATAGCCTGATAATCAATCCTTCATATCTTTGATGCGGCAAGACTAATTCCAATGTAATTAACTTTGTTTGTTTGTTTCCTTTCATATGTCTGCCCTCCACGTCACTTTATCCTCCGCAATTGGTACTTTCTCAGGGAAAAGTGGGCAGTTATATTAGTTGCGGTTATCTAACACACTAATAGAGCATCTGCTCGATGCCCGTTCATCTTTAATTCATCGTTGACCACCTGCGTTTCAGACACCGTGGCCATACCGACTTTCCCCAACTC
The DNA here is from genome assembly GCA_030710315.1 of Anomotaenia brevis. Taxonomy (NCBI): domain Eukaryota; kingdom Metazoa; phylum Platyhelminthes; class Cestoda; order Cyclophyllidea; family Dilepididae; genus Anomotaenia; species Anomotaenia brevis. The sequence goes on from JAUOZQ010000040.1 coordinate 17,594, forward strand.
AGAAGCCAAATGGTCGTGCTCCATATGTCGAACGATCCAACCTCGGTGACGATTAGACGCGTGACGCGACTCTGCAGGGCAGACAGAGGGCTTCACTCCTCTCATTTGCCTTTTCATTTTCTTGACAGCGGAAAAAACGTGCCCACACTGCGAGTCAGGGTAAGTAGTGGAGCTCACCGGAAAACCGAGCAAAAGCGTTCGACATGGACTTGAAATCGACGCCTCCGCAGCACCCACCCGGAGTAAAGTTTCTCTACTCAACTACTGACATCCATCCTAAGCCAGGCTTTAAAAATTAACATAGCTAGTTATTATCTTGCGAGGTTTTATAAGGTGTGGTTTTCATACCAGTCCTGCGGGAATTCGATTTTTTGAAAATTGAAATAGGTCTTAATGGAGCATCGTCCCAATGTTTTATAATTGACTGGTCTCCACATTAAAAAACATCTACCTTTTAACATGATTTTATACTGTAAATTTGAGGGCAAGAGTTTATCGATTAAATAGGGGAAAACAAAGACTCAATACTAGAGAGTGAGTCATGAATGTAGCAGATTTTAAAATTAACACCCTAGTCTTGGACTCCAGAATGTGCTGCAAGTGTCAAGAAAAACTACAGGATGAATAATTTTAAGGAAGAAATTTAGTAAGTAATTCCAGCATGCAATAGATTTGAAGATGAAACCAAGAGACAAGGAAAACATACCATTGTCGTCAAAGTTTGTTAATAAAAACGGCCTACATTAACGTCGAATAGAGCCTCAAACAAATCTTGAAATTACGAGTAAGCTGATCTCACTCTTGTCCTTGGGGGAGAGTGACCTCAAAATCTGCTTTAATTTTATGATCGATTAACTGGACACGGTGACGATTAGAGCACCAATCATGTACATCCATGGTATGAGTGATTAGGACCCAGCCAAACATCGGTGCAGGCGTAGAAATGTAGGAAGGCAACTATCATTGACGACCATTCGCTGAGTTGTATCAAGGAAGTTGACCTCTGCGACACTTAAATCAGGAGTAGTGGCGAAGGCATTCACTGATTTCCGAAACTTCATGCTAGAGGACGAAACCGTAAATCCACACTGCTACAAATCCCAAATTCCGATGCTTCCAGGGCCAACTAGATTTTCGTGGGGTTGTGCTAGCGCAATCCGATCATCGCCATTTACTTTGCCAACTTCTTCTAACCGCCATAGCCCGTTCAAGCCACCTGAATGTTTTCATCTCTTTGGAGATTACCAAGGCTACCGATTATGATATTACAAGTTAGCCACTCCTACTGTCATCTACTATGTGACCAACAAAAGGTGTGAAAAAAATGCCCAAGACTATTCCTAAATACCTATTCCTGACAACCGCAAGATTTTCTCAGCAAGGATTATACTGCTGTGCATCACTGAATCGATTATCTTGTTACAGCACTGTCCATGGAAAATGTAATGGTTAATCGTTTACTCTAAAACTGATGACCTGGCTGAGTCTAAAAGGTGCTCCTATGTTGCTCACTCGGCTAAAGTGCACTTTGAACCCATCGCTTATGTCAACAAGATTTAAACAAGTCACTCCGTTAATGTGCTTTGCTTGTGCACACGGCTTTGCTGAGTGAAACATCTACAGCCATCTTATTTTAAAGCTGAAACATTTATTGGTTTACAAAGTGGTAAGACCCGCCTCTATGACCAAATACATGATGAGAAAGAGAATGGATGTCTGGAACAATCCTATTTAATTATGGAAGATAATGTCTTGCATCATGATGATCAAATTAGGGAGGGAATTAGGAAGGTTGCTGCCCGATGTTCCTCCTGAACATTGCGAAAACAACCCATCCTCTATTGGAAAACGGCAATTGAGACTACGAGGCTGCTGCTGTGGCTGGAAAAAATAGCCCTGTCTTTACAGCAGATTTCCTCCTTAAAAATCTGCACGGAAGATCGTTGGAGTGGGTTAGGCTGAATTCAGTCACGTTTGTGAAATTGCCCAACACTCTAGTCAGGCATGAATAACGGGGATAGCCAATAAAACGTCATAATCAGTGGTCCCCTGTCACACATTAGAAAACAATTAAAAAGAGGAAACGTGTAAAGTTATCTTGCTCCATCGCCATTCTAGTCTGAGCCGAAGACTGTTACTTTTAGCAAAACCCTTTATTTATTGGATTTCCCTTAAATTAATTTATTTTTAAACCTACGAAGTCCTTTATTTGCCCAAACAAAACTTCGAAGCAATCACAACATACTATTCATGCAATCAAACCAGACTTGGGATTTGAAATTTGAATTCAAATGCTTGGTAAAAATGTGATGTACTGAGTTCTAAAACCGATCTCATGAGAGAACACTGTGGAGTTTTATAAAAACTGTTTAATGAAAAAGATGATACTCGTCGTCGTCGTCGTCAACTTTATCATCAGAATCATTGGTAGCAACATCGTTATCTTTTTATTGCAACAATTCCAGTCAGGCGCCATTTTCACAAATTTAAGCAGAAGTGCTATCAAATACGACGTTGTTTACTAGAAATTGGGTCTATCTAGAGTGTGAGCGGCTACCAAGCACGACTGGAGATTGCTCTAACTCTCCAATCTTTTACAAATGCAACTGCCCTCATCCTAGATGCAGGAAAGGCAATTAGGCAGCTCTTGCTAATTGCCTGCTTATCACCAAAAGCAGCGCTGAGCTTGTTAGAGCCAGGTCTTCACACCTGACTAATGTAGGCGGCACAACTGCTACTGGCCGTGGACTATCTCTATTTTGAGATCCAAAAATCCAGTGGTAGTACCTTGAAGTGGCGCTATGACCTGAAGATAGCAAACTCCCTCCCAATCAATTAATTTCCTGTAGTGTTTCTTGTTTTTCCTTGCATAGATTGACAAAGGCACATAGCAACACACGGGCTGTGGATCATACTTTGGGTCAATTAAGTAAGCTGTTGGATAAGGAGGCTGTGAGACAATCTCCCCAAAGTAAAGGAAACTAACCCGAGGCCCTAAGAGAAGGCCCATCCCACCTAGGACTAACTTCGGACGCAGAATCAGGCTCAAAGAGAAGGTGGTTAGCTTCCATAAGTGGGACTTGATAAAAGACCCAATCGTCAACACTGCAGGCCAACCAGCAAGCAGATCGATCATGCTGGCTGAGCATGGCTCAGCTCACCTCCAGTTTCCAGAATGTTTTCATCAAGCCAGTATCCTGGTCGGGGTTCACTGCTATCATATAGCCTAAATACTGAGCACTCTCAAAGGTTGTTTGCGGAGACACAATCCAATGCACAGATCACCGCTTCTAAAACTATGCAACTGTGTGTGAAAAATCCCCTAGGTACTATATTTAGTTGGGCCACTTGTGGTTTGGAGAAAAGAGATAGGACCATCTTATACTACTACCCTTCTGTCCATTACTGCAAAATCTATTATTTTTGATTCGGGGAACTCACAAATATCGTCAGTTTCTACCTCTTCCTCCAACGCAGCGAAATCTGTTTCTTATTTCAAATGACTTTTTAAGCTAAGAAATAGATGGAGGCAGTCTGAGGGAAGAGCAAGGTTGATTCTTGCTCTGTGTGAGCTGCACTTTCGTGATGAGACATCATCACAACTTCTCCAATTCAGTGATTGTTTCAAAGGGACTAATTGCTGACAGAGATCAACTAAATGTTTTGCAGTTGTGTCCTTTTCTGAATGTTTCAGTTCTTCAGTAGGTTATACATTTTCCAAACGCTTCTCTGCTAACTGTATCATAGATCAAATACAGTATGACATTTTTGTCCAAACAATGGCAGAATATGCAAATGAGTCTTGCCTACTGTTACAAGTGATTTGAAATAGCAATTCCATTGGGAAAGGGCCCTCTAGTAAGGGATGAGGAATATAACCACTTTAAACACAGGAGGAAAGCTCTGCAATCCTTTACCTAACAAGTTCTCATAGGCACAGTAAGATGTCTGTAGCTCCATCCATGGATATCTTTATTTCAACTAATTCTATTGCCTCTTCAGAAGTTTATTTCACAATCTATCTGAATTTTACGCCTTTTAAATTGAACAAAATTTAACGGGTATTTTATAAGTTTAATGAAGCTTAACATTATTTTTTACGCCTATTTAGACTTATCAACTCTTGCTTCAACAGAACAAAACATTATGATTTACTGGATAAAACCCTGATATTATGGAAGTACCCAAGAATCACTAGTGGTAAATATTTTTTGAGATTTCAAAAAGGGAAACTCAACAGCCAACTAAGCGGCTAGAAACATTCACTCAATTTATGTAGAGGAATGTGTGAACACAGCAAGAATAATCACGGCACAAAAGATCGAAGATGAACCTGGTTGGAAAGCAATGCCTCAGTATTCTTATTCCATTGACTACCTCGGCTCTCTCAAACCATCATTTGATTCGTGGCTCTAAAGATACCATTTCAACGAAAGTGTTATCAAAATCAAAAGAATTTTTTATTAATAAACTTGTTAATAGATGGAAGAAAGATGATAGAATCTTTAATTAAATTAAAAAACTCCGTCATTTGACTTATTCATTTCAACTTATGGGTTTGCCAGCTTTGAAGCTTTGGGTTCACAAACACTCAAATCCAAATTCCCCCAGTCACAAGTTCCGGATTCACGTTGTTTCCTAAGATAACACTGACTAATGTCGGTGTTAGCAAGACAAAGGCCTAGTCGCTCGCCAGCGCTTCACACCGGAACATCAAAGACCACTTGAAATATTACACTTGGAGTGTGTGTACGAAATGTGCATTAGTGAGATGACATATTGACATAGGTGGAGCTTGTTACACGGACTAAAGTGCTATTCTGGTTATTGAGCCAGCAGAAGATGACTCCTTAGTAGATATGCAACCGAAGAATCGAGGTATGCCTGCGTCCCTTGAGTGGTAGTGTAGAGTTCTTTTTAACAAAATGGTCCAGTAGCAGCTTGAGAAGAGAACGAATATCCAGGTATGCCTTTAAGGGAAAAAAACAAGACAATGTGAGTCCTTGAGCTTTATAACAAACTTCTCTGAACCATGAGAGAGCTAGTTGTGCGCCCAGTATTTCCAGCAACGAGATCCACCTAGAAATCTGATTGGATGGACCTTTCTGCAAACTGCAGAATCTACCACGGAACTTGCAGTCACAGAAGTTAACTTCCATGCCCAACCTCAACGAAATAGCTGTACCGAAGGATTGTTATGATTAGTAAAGGCACAGTTAACCGAAAACAGAATTAAAGCAGATTTTGAAGCCACCATTCCACAGAACCTCGTTAAAACCTACTTTTGGCGGCAATTGATGGTTATTCTGAGTAAAAAAAACTTTGACAAAAAATAGTGGACTTTCCATTTCTAGTGAATATTTTAGAATATATTGTATTTTAAGTTGCAAATAACTTTTTAGTGGGCATAGTGAAACTTCAAATTACTCTTGATTATCATGTAGGTTTTGCCAGATTGAGAGCGCAATCTGGAGTCCTAGAGTGGGGTGTTAGTTTTATATTTGGCTGGATTCAAGAATCACTAAAGTGCCAAGTATTTGTTCTCCCCTAAGTAACCCCTGTCTTACTGTCTTGACTGTCAGTAGAGACATACTCAATTTAAACCTATTTCCAGCGACAGAAAATCTAATCGGCATAGCATTGGTATGAGATTCACACTTTATTAGACTTGATAAATTAATAACCAGCTATCTTGACTTTTAAATCTTAACTTAGGATGGTTGTGCGGTGATATTAATTACCAGTCCAGAGGTTTTAAGAAGAAAAACGGAAGCAATGTTAAGTCGAGAGAATAAGTATTAACGGAAATTGTATTACACTTGCCCTGTAGTTGATATCTCACTCTAGTATTTCTTCTCCATCTAATTAATATTCTGATTAACAAAATTTGACCAAAAATACTCATATTTTCTTCAGCTAACCTGCTAACCAAAGCCAACATAACCACATCGAGCAATTTTGTAGATCATTTTGGTAGTTGAGGATAGAGAAATTTGACTCACTGCAGGGAGTGGATGCAACAACACCGGGTGGATTCAGTCGAACTGTTTCACTCGAATGGTTCATTTCTACACTCCACTGTACACCATTGTATACTAGATCATAACCCACCGATGAACTTGTGGCGATTAGCTGCACCAAAGTTGTCTCAAAGAAGGAACCTCTCACACTGCTGAAGTGGGTTTTTGTTAGGCCAGTAAAGAACACTGTGTAATTCGGATGCTGTAGTCAAAAACTCAATCACTGCCCTGCCATTACCACTAAAGCACCAATTACTTGAAGACTGAATTGAAGCAGGGGAAGTGGCAAATCAGGTTGCTGAATTTCCCAGATTGGGCTGGAGTAATTTTCTTGTTTGTCAGTGGTTTATCACACGTCCTACATGTTGGAGTTATCCGCGATAATGCTTAAATGTATTTCTCTACCCTATTCAGTGCGAACGCCCTGCATTTGTTAAAAAGAAAGATACAATCTGAAAGTTCATGTTGAATTTTGAACAACAGATGTTTTCAAATGAGTTCCATTAGGCTCAGTAGTCTTCCAAAAGCGAGTTTAATTATTGGCAACACCGGGAGCCATCAGTAAACTTTCAAAAGTGACAGGTACAGTGCCTAGAAATCGCCCTTCCAAGCAGTCCACAGTTATAAAACTCATGGCACGGGCTTTAGGGCGTGGTCTCTCATAGAGTCCATTTATCAGATCAACCAATTAGTTCTCGCCTGCATTTGAATAAAAAAGGAAGCTATTAAATGTTGCATTTAATTTAAAATTCGATCATCCATGTGTTTCCCCCACTATCTATGATTTTCTTACATCTATTAACAGGCTCATCAATACCGCTCTTCTAATAATCTGTAGGTTTATGTTCGAAGACTCACATATGTTAATTTCAACCTTTCTGACGCCAGGTACAAGTCAATATACCACAAGAGGTGAAACAAGAGCAGATGTCTACTCAAGGTTTGAGACAACAACTCATGGGGCACACAGTTTCCAAGTTTGGAAAGTTGTGTGAAGATGACGACAATGAAGAGCTGCTTAATGAGCCAAACTTAAATGCCAATTTCCAACTCAACTGATAAAGTGAGATAAGCTTCTTCAAAGGCTGCTGCTTCATGATGCTTATTATGAAACGCAACTGGACTGTGCCCGGTAAGATCTCCAGTTACGTGGAAGAGGAAATCTCCACTTGTGAATTCCTCAGACCATCTTCCGCAATTCATTCAACCCCTTCGTGTGCCTCTGATTTTCCTTTCTTGAACTTATTATGAAACATTATGTGGGGTGACATAATAATAGACGCTGATTGGGGTGGTTATTTTGCTTTTTAATCTATTAAAATATCCACTGAGAGGTTGATATCACTGTATTTGGCCACAACGTATCTCCATGGACTGAACCAATTAACTTCGCATTTTCTCCTTCTGAAGACCGCCCCAATTACTTGTTTCTCAAGCCCCCGTTGACTCATTCTCGCGCGCCATATCGCGCTTTCCCTTCCTCTCCCACTTTCAGTGCCTCTCTTTAAGCACATCCGCGGTAGCAACTGTTTCTTTACATCTCTTATTACTCCGCCTCTATCTACCTATCTCTCGCGCTGATGACTAAATACGTCTGACTAATTCTCTCTCGCAGTTAGCGCTACACCATCCAAACTCCTTCGAACGTGTTCTCTCTGGCTCGCTGGGTCCCCCGGCGTGGTGTTCACACGTCCGCGCTACACCATCCGCGCTCGGACAAAACCCTGATGATGACAGGAGGGGCCTCACCCATAACAGGGTGCGTCTATGTGCGCTCAGACAGAGGCCCACACGTGTGCGGAGGCAGTAAGAGTGTGGAGATGTGTTATAACACGCAGTTGGTGTGTAGGGTGTTTACACTATCAGCTTCATTGTCGCATAAAGAAGGGAGACGAGGGGTGTGGTGAGTGAGTCATAAGTGTCTTTATCTGTAGAAATAGTAACTAACTTTTCAACAGCTGCTGCGATACGAGTGCAAGTTTGTCAGTTAACGACTCTTCACTTGGTGAAACTATTATGTCGTTGATAGGACATCGACCTACTTCGTCCTCATCCTCAATTAAGATACGCAATCTCCTCACTGGGATTCTAAAGAGGGGAAGACCAATAAACCCTCATGAGTAAGATGTATCGGGATTTTAGCCTTTTATAAATAAACTAAGTTGAGAGAGTATTTTAAAATTACCAATGAAAGCAGAACATCATTTTTATGTTAAGATGCGTCTTTAATGATAGAACTTTATTTTACACAACAGTAAATATAAAATTCTCTTGTTTAAATCCTTGCTAACAATCGAGGCACATAACGATGTTTTGGGAGTTCAAGAAAGGAAACTCAGCGGCAGCCGAAGAAACGGCTAGAAACATTCACTCTCAGGTTATGGGGAACGTGGATCCAGAAATTCACCCTCTATGCTAATGAAGATGGAACCGGACGTCAAGATCAGGAGGTTTTTTTTGCCTCTTCAAAGCTTCTTTCAATTACTGCCAGTGGATTTGTGCATTAATTGTGTCTGCATAAGATGGCAATTTTTCAAACTGTAGTATTATTTGGCGATCCAAAGCTATTGACTACAGAGGGACAGTTTCGCCATGAAGATCCCTACGAAGCCGCCACTGCATACGACGCTTAACTTTCGACAGAGAATCCATTTTTCAGAAGTCGTCAGCCACAAAAAGGTGAAACAAATTAGAGACAATGGTGGAGAGATTAAAAATGTATAATCAACTCGAGATTTGAGATCTTTTTCACAGTTTTCTAATTGAGGAACTATTCAAGATTTTTGAGGATGACGAAGATGAACAGGTGTATGGTTTGAACTATGATTTATTCCAAATTTCAACTCAACTACAAACGTCCTGTTTGATTTCCATCTTCGTGGAGGGTGAATTTCGCGAACCATCTTTTGCAACCCCCTTTCAGTAGCATATTCGACATGCTCCATAAACGGAGTGAATTCTTCTGGCTTCTATGCAGCTATGTTTCCTCTTAAAACACTGTCTCACATGAGTTTTAACTACTTCAATGTTAGCATGGTTTTACTTAAGCAAAATTCTAATTTGTTAGTTTAAAAAATCTGATCAGCTAAATGCATCTTCACATAAAAATAATTTTCAGCTAAATTAGATATTATTAAATTCTCTCAAAAATGTGTTTTTAATTTAAAAAGGTTTAATTAGGACAGACCTTATGCTAAGACTTGATACTACATTGCCTTTACTATAAACACAAATCGAGTTTTAGGGGATTTATCGACAAGTAACTGAGAAATCTCTCCTTTGGGCCTTCTCGGGACTCTGTTAATTAATTATTTTTAACTTTCTTTCGGTAGCATAACCTTACACTACAGTGTTGACTCAGGTAGAGGAATTTACTAGTCACATTAGCCAGCACATTGAGAATCCATAGGAGGGATCTCGAAGATTTTGTCAAAGACATTCTGCCTTTCAGAACGCGGTTTTCTCAGTTGACTTCAACTCTACTATTCGACATCAAATCAGCCTACCATACAGGTTAATCAAAAATCTTTCTTCTTAGATCATCGCCTGAGCGTGATTACTCATTTCTTTCTCCTCCTCCTCCCCCTCATCCTCCTCCTCTTGCTCTCTCCAATGACTTTCGAAAATCCCGCTCCACTTTCGTCATTGAGGCGGAAACAAACATGAGTCACTCGTCGTCATCAATGTCGGAAAAGGGGAGGCCGCTCATCTTAGCGCATCTCAGCGCACTCGGGGGAGCGGAGACGCGCACACCAACAGCGCGTTGCATGAGGGGGTGCGACGAGGGAACTTGAAATGGGCGGAACTACAAAATGAGGATGACGACGATGTGGGTGACTGTGACTTGTCATCCCCGAGCTCCTCTGACGCTTGCACCCGGTCGAGGCAGTTTCAAGGGGAAAGGTTAAAAACGGGAGGGGCTGTTCCACCAAGAAAGGCAATGGGATGAGAATTATGGGAAGATAAAAATCCTGGCAGTGAATTTCACCGAGTCTGACACACACGCACACACACACACACACACACACACGCACACACACACACACTGCGATAGTAAAATTGTGATCACTTTTTTCGAGAATATCTTAAAATCACCAAAATTGCATGGTTTTCATCGGTCATCACTGTAGATAGGTTTTACGGTATCTATTTAATATGTATCTGGATTTTTGAGGTCCTCCGAGCACTACAGATGTTAGAAACAGTATTTAACAATCTTTTGTTGTTCTTACCAGGTTTGTTAAAGGATTCAGGCACACTGCGACTCATTATTTAAAAATGTCAAACCCTCTTCGTTGTTAATGCAGGCGGTAATAAAAGAGAATTGATAATGTCTGGAATTAATCTGATTCATCATGGAAGAGAGTAGCCTGTTTTAAGATGAATCGCACAGAAGAAGAAAATGAACTCTGTGAATAAAAACGGAGACTGTAACTGGAGAATTTAAGTGTAAAAGCCTGTGTCTAGCAAAAGGCGATGTGATTACACTCGCTCATGAAAAATAGGCAGTTACAAGTGATGGATTTAGGTTGGACGGATGCGTGGAATTGCTAACCCTTGAAATTCGCCTTACTCCTCATAACACACTTGCAAAAGTTCCTACACTTGGAAAATGAGTACATTCATCAAATCTCCAGTTGACGGTCTCGCCCACTTGTTTCACCGTCTTCGTGGAGAGACTTGTGACTGGCGTCTTGTGAAAAATGGGTGTTTTATCGAGGTGTCAAGCGTCGTAGACGGTGCAGTGTCGTAAAGGGAAAGACCAGGAGGGATATTCATGCTGAAAAGGCCTTTCCTTTAATCTGGTGTGACAACCAATGAATAATCCACTTTGGACTGGTAAAACCTAATGCATGCAACATTGAATGCTCCAATCTACTGTCAGCAATTAAGGCATCTGAGCAAACAAACTTCGAGGAGGAAAAGAAGATCTGTATCATGGGGTCAATGCATCACCATCCCCACACAGCAAGAATCACGTGACAAAAAGTCGGAAGGGAACTCGGTTAGGACCAAATTCCTATTCCACCACCTTATTTCTCGACTACCTTGCTCCCCTTCGGACCACTATTTGTTTCCTTGCTTACGAAAATGAGTTTGAATAAACAGCTCTTGCAAAACAGTGGGGTTAAGGTTGAAACTGACATCTGTGAGTTCTTAGAGTAATCAGAACCAAGAGGATATTATAATAATGAAGGTATTAGATGGAAGGGGGAAGTGCATTGTTGATGGAATGTGTAGTGAAATATAGTGATATTTGGTTAATCGTGTTATTTATTCAAAAGTAAGATGGCACCAATGTGATGAGATGATACTAAACCCAGTTAATCAATAGAATTATATTTGTAATGTGTTCAAGTGCAGGCGGTTATTTCAATTAACACACATTGACAGCAAAAGTGCAACTTCCTTGTCTATTGCGATTTTTAAATTCATTAAATTTTGTCCTAATCAACCCGTTTTCCCTGCGTGATTATCAAATAGATCTGAACACCCTGTATAACTTGTTCCAGCATAGTCAATATTTCGGCTGTTGGGTTTATTTCGAAGGGCAAAAGCCAACCACGAACGCCATCATCAACGTATCTTACGCTGCTTGTAATATCTCACTAGACACCTATCTAGCCCTGTTTTGCTACTTGTATGCCAAAAGAAAGTAGCGAATCCAGACGCATTAGTTTGCCAATTACTGTTATAGAGAGGTTGCTAATGTATTCTGTCTGATTTCTGAAATTTGGCAAGCTTGGAGGCTTCTAAATTTGGTCTCATTGCTTCGAAATCCGAGTTTTGGCTACAAAGGAGCTTAATAGTATAACCGACCAATTAGCTGAGCTAAGTCGTTGCTTAATCGCCCTGTTGGTCTTTGATCTGATGCGTTTAATTCGGTTGCTATTATAGGTGACAAACTCTCTGGCCATCCCATAAGTTATGCCCCAAATTTCACCTTTTTAAAATGAACGAAATTTAAAGAGGAGTACAATGATAGTTTTATATAGAGATGCATTAGAACTTATGGCTTTTGTTTTAAGGAACAGTGAAATCGGAATTTGGTTAAATAAAAACTTGCTAACCTTGAAGTAAGTGAGAATCATTTGCTGTTTTATCAGTTCAAGAAGGTAAAGACACTCGGAAACCCATGAAGCGGCCAGAAACATGCGCTCACCTTATGAAGAACGTGGAACTCGTGGATGAGAGACTATTGCAGAGGATATTTTGCGAAATTCTGATCTGGGCATAAAGATCGGGCTAGGAACTTCCCAGTTGAGTTGAATGATAAGCAGCTTCTTGAAGCAGCCCCTGAAGAGACTGTTCCTAGTTTATCAGTTGAGCTGGAATTCACAATTAAGCTTAGTGATCTAAACCACACAGTTGTTCATCGTTGGCATCTTCAAAAACCTGTGCCCCATGAATGGGTGTCAGAAGGTAACCAACTCCGCTCTCGAGTTGGCGTCATCCGCTCTTCTCTCGTCCATTCCCGCCAACTTGAATGCTCTATTGAAGTGTTAGGTGTCGTAGACAGTGTCTGAAGGTTAAGTGGAAGGGCCCACCAACAGAACTAGAGAAGGGAAAGTCTAGGGAAAAGTTTCTTCCGTTTCCAGTCAGGCGGGATCGCCAAGGAATAAGCATCCACTTTGAAATGTTACCACCTAATGCAGGAGCCATCAATGCTCACAACACTGCTACTGTCAGAAGCTGGAGTATTTGAAGAAAGCTTCGAGGGAAAAAGACCTGCTCTAATTCGTCAGCATGACGCCATGCAGCTTGCGAAAGATGGAAAAAGAACTTTGTTGGGAGAAAACTACTCATCCACACCTTATTTCTCCCGACTACCTTGCTCATTCCCTCAGACTACCAATTGCTTAATTGCATTTGGAAGAAACAGCTTTCGCAACTCCACAGGGAGGGGTTAAAAGTGGCATTTGAGAATACTTCGAATCAAAACCACCGGAATTTCACAATAATGAAAGTATTAAAAAGTTTGTTAATGTATGGAAGGAAGTCATAGATAATCTGGACAAGCACATTGTTGACTGATTCGTTGATTAAATGCAGCAGACCTCATGGAATGGCCTGATAGGTGGTAGAGAGCAAAAGGCCCTAGCAGTTGTTCAATCGATAAATGGTCGATCGATTGTTAATTGTTCTAAGCCGTTGATTCTGACTCGATCTTATTTTCCATTACAAGGAATTCCTCTGCCGACTGAATTAACTCAGTTTTCCATTTGCGTTCCTGCACGAAAATGCTGGAACCTGGCGTGCTCTGGTGGCCATTTGGTTTGATGAACGGAAAAGATGCGTCTACATTCATCTCAATCTGAAATCTTTCCGGAATTTCAAGAGGTCAGTTAACCAAATTCACATCAAGTCACAGAAACGGTTTATATGGAGAACATGAATGTCAGGGATTGAGAGGTTCCAGCAGCTTTTCCGGCAACGGGTCCAACGTAGATTCCAGTTTAATTCTTGGAGAAATTTCCCTTACATTCAAGCAATTCTCATCAGGGTGTCTGATTAACAGCCATTGTTCTCAATTTCAGACACTGAATTAATGATCTCACCTTAAAAATTGGGCTCCTGACCCAATAGACAGGCAAACGTCTGGGTTCAGACATGGTGAAACGGCTAAGTAATTAAGCATATAATATAGAAACCCATAAATAATAGACCTGATTATTTTGAGCGGAGTGACAGTGGGACGTGAACAACTGAAATTACAAGAGAGTAAATTGAAAAAGACTAATTAACTCGAAATACAGTGAGCTCTCGCTACTTTGTGGATTAATGGCTACGCTGATGCTGTCTTAACAATCATCTTTGCTATTTCAGGAATAGTGAACAATATCGCAGATGGGCTTTTAAAAAGTCCAAAAACACTTTAAATAGATACAATACAAACGGTGTTCCTACTTCGCTGTCTCCGAAGCTATCTACCTCAATAAACAAGGCATTACTATTTCTACTACTATTACCTATTTGTACTTGAGACTCTTAAAATATCAAGAGCTTTTTAATGCGGAACATAGCTTTGGATGGGATTCGTAAATGCTCAGTTAAACATATTTGTAGGAAATTCAGTTGACAAGGAACTTAAGCTAATGCCTTCAACAAGTTTTACTCAAAATGGTAACTGGTATTGGCTTCTCTCACAGTCTCAAGCTGATTTTCCTGGGGAAGAGTCTCCTTAAAAGGCGTTAATTTACTTTCGTCGTCGATTAGAGTCGTCCTCGAAGGCAGCTAAGGCTAAGATCTGGGAAAGTTGGAATAGACAGAGAGCCATCAATTTAATTGTCCCTTAGATATGGCAAAGCAGGTAGTCTTTGGAACTATTTCAAGGCAAATTTCCTGCCAGGAACGTTAAACTCTTTTTCTGTCACTCAACTGTTCTGTTCGCTGAGCTCATGCAGGAGCACTGAGCAAAGACGATCATCCACTCCCTACTTTGTCACTAAGATACAACTTACTATCCTCTTCCATGATGAACCAGGTGTGTTCCAATATTTATCAATTCGACCCGTCGTCTTTTTGCATTTTAGTGACGATGAAGGGTGTAAAGTATTACGGGATTCTAGCGAACAACTTTAACATATCTAAAAAAGTAACCAATTATCTGTGTTTAACTTTTTTAAGAATGCATTGCATTTTCGGAAAAGAAGCTCGTGAAATGTAAGCCGTCGACTTTAAATTGAACCTTGTCATAAGGACAGCTTTTAGCCAACAAAATTGGGGCATTTTGACGAAATTGAGAGAAAAGAGCTATGCTATAGAGCCTAGGTTTATGTGCAGAAGTCATTTATGCCATTTTCATGCAGTTAGTGGGTTACTAAGCACTCTTACTTGTTTGAGCTAGCGACTGTGAATTTGCACGCATTTAACGCCGAGTTCTCGTCTGGTTTGGAAAATCTGACCAACTTTTTGGAGTCATAAGGGCATTCGTTTTCTGTAATCGCCAAGCTGACATTTTTACCGAAACTAAACTGCACTTTTACCTCAGTCGTTGAAGCGAATGATTGGCAGATGGAGCAACCAATACTTGATGCTTTGTTCTGTGTGATAGGGAACAGCGCCAGAAAATATTTAACTGACTTGCGCGAATGATGGCCGTAGCTTATTGTTATAAGAAAGTAAAAAAGTTTCTTGGGAATCAATGCGAATAAATATTAGATAAGCTAAGGCCCTAAATGTGAGTTAGCCAAATTTACAATTATATTTATTCAATAGAAAAAGTGGGAGAATAATCGGAGTGGAATTTCAAAGTTACCGCGAAAAAAGTGGCTTCCCATATACAAAACAGTGGAAACACCTTGAAAAATCAACAAAACATATTCCAGAATGGTGTAGGTCGTTCACCTTTTGCGGCAATTATAGCGTCAATTCTCCGAGATGGCATTGATTCATACAAATTGTGAATTGGTGCTCCAAAGCAATTTAGCCCATTCTCTCCCGGTTTCGTTAGAGACGACAGCAGTGGTGGGAATCGACTTCTCACTTGATCTCTAAAATCCACCATAAATCCCCCCCAATACTGAGGTTGAGGTGGTCTGGGGATTGCGGTGGGGTGGTCAGATGAGATGCTCAACTTCTTTAGAATGTTGTTCCTCTTCGTGCCGCCATTCCTTAACAATTCTAGCTGCTGTATGGATTGGTGGCTGCGTCCCCCTTCGGCAATAGTTCTTGAACAGCCATAGGAGGATGAACTTGGTCGCCCAAAATTCCTTATAGTCCTGGCTGTTAATTCTTCCATGAAGAGGCATCATTGGTCCGGCAGCGGGTTTCCAAGAAGTAGCACCCCAGGTCGTCTTTGCAGAATTCCCGCCGCCGCCATGTTTTACGATTGGCACAAGGCAGCAGTCTGGATTAAATGGTCCTTTCGGCTGTCTTCGACCGTGAACTCGGCCGGAGGTCGGAGATAGGGTAAACGACGATGATTTGTCAGAGAAAATCACCCTTTTTTCCTCTGCTCGTGGAGGGACCAATTCTGCTGGAGGTTTCTACTCCACCGCTCTAAACGCCTCTTTGAAACATTTGTCGTCTTTGAGAGCCGAGGTTTGTTAAATGCAACTCTTCTGTGGTGCAGTCTAGATTTGTGCTGAAACTGGGTTCTGTTCTTGGTGTTCATTGAGTTCTGCACTTATTTGAGGAGCCGTGGTCTTGCGATCCTCTCTAACAAATCGTAGATTTAGAGTCCTACCGGCGGTCTCTCTCTACGACAACTTCGACTTTCGGCCCCACCCGTGCTTACGTTATTCCTTCTCTTTCAAAGTACGTTTGAGACAGTACCTATTGCACTAGCGCCTGCCATACAAGGGCCAACAAGTTGGTCTCTTTTTGGAAGTGTGAAAAGTCTGCCATTTTTAGTGGGTTATAATCAAGATTTCGGTATCTGTAAAAAAGAGTTATTGTAAATTAACCTATTAAATAGCGAACATAGCAAAGAAAGAACATGAAAATATACCCAATTTTGCCCGTTTATAACATTTTCAAAGATTGTGTTTGCCATGTAGCTAAGCAACTTAGTTTTTGTGAAAATGAGCAATTGTCCATGGTTCTTCCCGATTTGGTGCAAAATAGTTGGCTACTAAAATGTTTGGAAAGCACCCAGTTTCTAAATTTTTTATTTTTTATCTGGCTTTTGGCATGAAACCCCAAACATGCATACACATCTGTACGTCTTGCGATTTCTGTGTTGAAGATAAACATTTTTTCCATTGCCAAGAGCAAAATTGTTTATTCAAAAAGAAAGACACGAAGAGCCTCGCTACTATGACCCCTTTCATAGAGCCTACGTGGTCACCTCGCAATGTAAAATGCTTTACCGTGTTTTAAGTGGCTTGACCCGAATTTACAAAAAAATTTAATAAAACTACTTGTATTTTTCCTGATAAAATTTCTTCTCATCAACGGTTTAAGATGCTGAGTAACTGTATTTGCCCTGAAGCTTGCAATCACAATTATTACTATATTTTATTTATTTTCAATTTTCTGTGCTCTACATAAGCACTGAAACTCCTTAATAGGAATTAATTATAATTAAATCGAATTTCCTAATAAAATTTCAGTGCTTAAACATTTTGGTGCAGCTAAGGAGGGAAGAAAAATTTATTATTCTAGTAATTGTATTACCTCAAGTGGAGTTAAGGCCTATATTCACATGATCTCGGAGGCTAAAATGGTGATTTGGCCATATCCAGTGAGTTATTCTCTCTCTCTCGAATTGCACAGAGAAACTACTACCTGCAACTTTGTGGTTTTGCCCTAATGAGAATATCTACCAATCGAGGTAGGCAAATTTTCTGTATCTACAGCCTCCTATACTATTGTCCTGCAGTACCCGGCTCTGGAGTTCAGCCACTTATCGCTTCACAGTGAAGTTTAAGTCTTCCTTCCTTTTTGGGTTGTAGCCCCAATACGGCTGCATTGGGCGTAAGTAAACCTCTAACAGTGGGTTTTATACACTGACGGTTGTCTACTTAACAATAGTTGTGGGGCAGAGAAGATATCCTAGAATTTTGAAACAAATGCCCCTCTTTTGGCTGTGAATTCCTCAGACACCCTGACCTCAGCTGTTGCCAGACACAATTTCACGTCGCGATGCTGGAGATAATTTGTTAAAGATAATTAAATAGAAACCACAAAAACACTCTACTTCGTTGTCTTGGGCCTACCTTTCGCTACAAAGGAGACATTACCTTAACATGAGAGAACGCTCTTAGGAGGTCGAAATCTACACATGAAGAGTTATTTTGCCTTGGAGATAATTAGACCCTATACTCACTAGGGTTTGCGGTAAGCATTTTGTGATGCATTCTGGAAATTGGTGGTTTTAATCTTGTTAAAATTAAAAATGAGAGTGTAGGCAATTTTATAGGGGATTTGATAATCGACTGACAATCGAACTCATCCGATTTAGAAACCCCTCTCTAAATCACGAGAGGATCAAACGGAAGGAGATCAAAGAGCAGTCGATTAAAGAATCTCCTAATCATGAAGGATATCTCTACAAATTCACGAACCACAAATCACGAAGAAGATTCTTAAAACTGCTAACGACATGATCGAATACGTCCACGGCCAGCTGAAGGCTGCTCTGATGTGTTCTTGGTATTCTTGCCGTGTTAAACGAAGGTCTTAGCACATCCTCTCTGAAAACTTACCAGTGCCAGTCAATTGCCATTTCTTTAATCGAGACACACGCACTCCATGCTCAGTTACAGTCACGGCACTGGCCGCTGTTTCTAATGCTGCAACAATTAAGGCTTAATTATAATTCCAGCAATTAGGGCCTTTGAACCAAGCTTTATTTACTCAAAATGCAGACAGAACTTATGGAACGACCTGATAAATCAAGGCTCTATCCATTACAAGCATTAATTTACACTTCACGTGTAAATTGTTCCCGCATTCGTATTTAGCAAGCACCGACTACCTGTGCTGACCATTAATAGTGTGTACGCCGCCACCCCCTCCCTCCCCGCCATCCAAGAAGTCATCATGAAGTCATTGTACCCAGCTACTTTGCGCACGTGCACCGGTTTTGCGCGAAGCTGCGCACACCATGGGCCTGCGGTAAGGTGTGGTAGTGGTTACTAGAGCCGACAGCAGAACAATGCCCCATGACCATCATTCAAGTACCCCCGCCTCCCCAAAATGTTCTGACAACACCAGGGGAGGCGAGAAGGTCGAGATATTACTAAGCCGCAGCGAAAGTGTGTGTGTGTGTGTGTGTGTGTGTGTCAGGGCTGGTTGCCATGGTGCGCAAGATGTGGGAATAATGATTGACTAAGTGTGGGGAGAAAGGGGTGGTGGTAATAGGGAGGGCCTGGGAATCCTGTGAAGAAGGCGCGGTGTCCCATGCTGGAGTTGTTGAAAGGGCTTTATTCGTCTCTCCAGCCTTGGAAAAGGGAAAGTTGGTAAGGATGGTGTGACGGGCTTGAGAAAAACGGGAGTTTCGCTAAAGGTTCAGGCGCCAATTCCTGGTGATTGCTACCCAACCAGCAGGCAGATCGATCAGATCAACTCGCCATTTTCCATCCAATCAACGTCCTGAGTAGAGTTCATCTCCATCATAACTTGCAAACGCTGGAAATGCACTCTGGATACTGACGAGGACACACGTTGATAAGCTCTTCAACTGATATTGAGACGTACACTTGCCCAAAGCTACTTTGTATTTTCGAATTGTCAAATAAGCCTCTGCTCATTCTTATCCGCCTTGCTTTCAGTGGATTCTCACGTGGCTTAAGGAAGCCCGATGTAAATGGAAGAGATCATCTAACCGCCACACACCACGATCTAGAAGTGACGTTGTATCAACAAAAAACAGGGACTGGTGCTGCGCTAAAGCTTGGTAAATAGCAAAGTAGTAACCTTGGGTAACCGATTAAAGAGGCTTTGTGATCTTGAAAAATTTCAAAGCCAAATAGATAAATCTAGTGCCGTTATTATCCTTGAATCTCAGAAGATAGTGAACTTGAGAATTCGTTGAAGGGAACGGAGAAATGCTTTAAGATTCCCGAAGTCACCATTGAAATATACAGAAATTCGAAGCGTAATAATTAAATCAAAAATTAAACAGAGGGTAATGGGCTAATTTGAAGTCTAGGGGTTTCCATAGGAAGGAGCTCAATCCAACCTCTTTGAAGGTCATTCCGTGAAGATAATAAATGTGCTACTGATAGTGGAAAGTAGAATGCTGAATTTGTAAAATGTTGTGAGGTTCATAAACTATCGTCAGAACCTTTGGTTAGTCACTATTGGCGAGGTAGGGTTTTATATGACTCTTCAGCAATCTACCAAGAAAAATCACTCACTGAGAAATATTGATAGAAAATATACGTGATTTGACTTGTGCGCAAAAATAAATAATCTAAAACATAGTCCCTTTGAAGAGATTTTCCAACTTTTGCTTAAGACATGGAGCATTTTCAAAATTGCTCCATTGATCAATTAAATGAATAGCAAAAGCACTTGATAGGTGATAAAATAACTGAGTGAAGTTGTAAAATAGAGATACCTCGCTGTGGTAGTAAGTTCATATTAAATCGAATGCATTATACTAGATTATATGGATTTATTTATCTAAAATTAATGTTAGAATAACTAGAAATTTTGAAAAAGGAAATGCGACATATCAACAACTGTATTCATGTTTGCTTATAAATATATATGAATGTCGTGCTTTATGAAAAGGTGTTGTAAGGAGTTAAAAGTGAAAAAAAGATCATTTTATTCAACAAATCGTGAATTAAAATCTCCAGCAGAACTTAGCAGTTGTTAAAATAGCACTTGGATTTCATAGAAAGGGGAAGATCGAGTGCTTTCTCTGTGAAAAGGCGCCTGATGTCTTCTATGTAATATGAAAATGCTCTTTAGCCCATATGTTGGACATACATTACTGGAGTGCTTGAATTTTGATGCTAAAACAGTATATTTAGGCTGCAACAAGAAACCACCTATTTTCAAGATACAAATAGGTAAAAATCGCAACTGATAGCCACTAATGAGTTGAAAACTGCATAAAAGCCTAAACAGTACAAATATTGTGAAAAAGAATCGTTATAGGACTATGGTGGCAATATCAATGAATATATGATAAATGTTAGTAGTTATATACACCAAAAGCCATAACCAGACAGAACATAGTTGGTGTCAAGTGGCAAACTTCCGCGTAACTGTCCGTATCACTGTCCCAAAAGCAACGGCATGAGGCTTTCACGCCTTGGCCCTTTTGTTCACCAATAACTACTTGAACCAGAAATGTATACCGCTTGTAGTTCTGGTTATTGCGAAGTTCATCCCGAATTTTCTCAGAAAGTAATTTCGTTAATGCTAAAATGCTCAATGTCAAAATATATTCGTACCAGGTATCCTTTCATATTCATATTTAACATCTTCTAAATGATGCTTCAGTATTCCTCGAATGACCTCTCGAGCTTTCGCAGGCCGAAATCTGTGGTTTATATCAGGACGTATTATATAACCTCGTTGCTGTCCTTCCTCAATTTCAGACTTTTTTGTCTCTTCCGTACCAGTTTGACTCTTGGAAATTTCTTCAAGCATGTGCTAGGTTATCGTGATGTAGCTATGGCAACGTTGTGGTTTGATTGACTATAACAACTCGAGGCAATTGCTTATTTCAATATAATTTTCATTACGCCAATATTAATTACTAATTGATCCGATATTCAAAATAAAATTCCTGTAAAACTGAAAGTTAAGAAAATTAATTATAGGTAAAAAAGTATGATTTGGTATTTGATAAGGATTTTCATTTGAAATCTAAAGATGATAAGTAACTAAATTTTAACAAATTATTGATAAATATATCGAATGAGTATCTATAGATTCCCACAGGTTTTTGCATGCAAATTTATATCACCACTCAATGATACATGAAAAGACACGTCTGAAGAAATATAACAGATATCGAAAGATCTAAATAGCATCCGATGATCGCAATTAACACTTTATAACAGTTTATTTTTATTCTTATCCATATAGATACATTTATATTGCATAACAATAAACAGAGCATAATGGCATGAAGGGGTGAATAGTTTGGTTATTTTTATTTTCAATCACATGATCTTGAAAGTAACTAGAGCGACCTAGTGCTGATTGTCATTGTGACAGCCACACACACGAACTTGGATATTGATCTTCACAGACTTCGAAGTTCTCTCTTTCCCCAGTTTCCCCATTAGGCATTCTCTTGCTTCTCTTGCTCCTTGGCTCTTTGCTTTCTATGGATTGGATAGAGGGGTGTGGTTGAGGAGGTCATCGTCGTCACCAGCATGGAGGGCGGAGTGATGTGCGGTGGTGGTTGAACGTAGGAAGCCCCGATCCACAGCCAACTGCACGCGATTCCCAAGACTGCACTGGACCAACTTAGGCTCGATGACATACCGTAGTTAATAGTCAGTGTTTCTAACTCCATCTTGAAAGTAATGGTAGTAAAAATTTAGAGAGATTTTTGGTTCTTACTCTGTCCGGATGTGTTAAAGGTGTTTAAGGACACTAGGATTACACCTACAACCCGACTTCGACATTCATAAAAGAAACAATTGCGAGGAGAATGGTTGAGTGGAACCTTATTTATCATGCTCAGTGATCACCCATGAAAACTGTGCAAACAAGTCTGAAACATACAACTGAGACTTCGAGACTGCGGTTTGATGAAAACAACAAATTAGACGACTTGAAAGGGCTCAAGCATCAGCAGATTTCCTAAAAGACTATAGAAAAAAGTGGCTCAGAAGGACTCTGGTATTGACATTTCGGTCTTTGGATCGTGAATCTTGCAATAAATGAACACCTGCGCCCCTCAACCTCAAATTCACTGTTGTTTCCCAAAGCAAATTGTTTTAAAGAATTTTTACGGTGACTAAGCCAGTACGCCCAACTTCTCAGATCATTTTTAACTACCAGATGGACTATTCCATACTCCTGGGTATTTTCGTCGAGGAAGATACTAATAGCCACCCTAGATGATATTAAAATAATTTTTAAAGAGACCCTTCTATCAAGGTCTTAAGTGTCCAGTCAGGCTATATACTAGACTCTAATGGTGGCAATGATTTTAGTAGACCTCGTCGAAGGAAACATTATGATGTCCTTGTCTGCGTTAGTTGCGTAGTGATGAACTTACTGTTTTTATTGTTTTCTGGAAAAACTAGTAAATATCTCCCATTTGTGTTCCGACGTTATCTTCGTCAGAGCCCGTCACTGATTAACTGGTTCGCTGTATCTCCTCGTTGCCTCCCCCCAAATCATTCGCTAATGCATAAGCGATTACCTCTCCCTTGGTGAAAGAAGAGATAGTCGCGCTGATTCATCCGCAACTGAGTCAAAGCGAGTGTGTGCTTTCCCAACTGGTTACTGCGAATCACGAGCCGAATACTAGATTACGCTGCGATCTTCTCTGCCCGCTAACTCTCCTGCAATATTTATTCTTCTATGTCTTAACACCACCAGCAAGCAGACCGATCCTGTAAGTTGAACATGATTCAACTCACCGCCAGATTTCTGACTGTTTCCAGAAGGAGATTTCAAAGCAACCATAACGTAAGAGCACTGTAGGTGGTACTAGGCTGTATTTTGGTCTGGTCAAGTAAATCTGTGTTTTCCCTGACTGTTTTTAAGTGGTTCTCTGGAGGTTTAAGGGATATAAGTACGACACCGAACGATTTGCTAATAATTCATACCTGTTAAATAAGTGATCGCCCTATAGAATCGCCAGTTTGAATTTTGCAAGTTGAGGGTTCACTACTCACCTGTTGTAGTCGACCGATCATGCCGGGGATGACGATTTCCGTGGTGAGCCCCTCAATCATGGTTGTGGCCTCGAAGGCGATTATTCCCAGCACTGTTAAAATAGCTAGACAACAAAAATTTGGCATTTCATTTCTGCAGAAAGTGACTTTGAAGAACCTTAGCATCGGGATTCGAAACTCTTCACATTCTAGGGGCGAAAAGATTTCCAGTTCATTTTTTACTACTACTACGCCAGTTCTGGTTCTAAAAAGCTTATTTTGACTAAAAGAGACTAACAGAGGATTTTGAGAAAACACTTTCCTTTAAAGTAACGTATAAAATCAGGTTAACTTTGAGTCGTAGGTTAGGGTGAATTAGGCCTCAAATTGATGCTATTGATGACGATTATTTTGTACAAAACTCCGATGCCAGTTTTAAAATTTCCAGGTATATTGAATTGCCCTGTAATCCAGAAAACAATACAGTTATGGATTACTTTCTATTTTTTCCTGATGGTACCTTGAAAAATTGTCTCGCAATTTCCTGTATGCGATTCTTATTTTAATATAAAGTAAATAAGGACAGATACTGTACACAGATAAGCATTTCTATTAAGGATGTTTATCACATATGAAATTGAAGAGAAGCTTGCTTTTAATAGGAAGTATTTCTTGTCAGACAGCTACCTATTTTTTGGTGAAACTTTGAAAATTCTCTTCAGAACAAAGTGCATCTCGTTGTAATATAAGCTAAGTAGTATCAGATACTGAACAACGAAAAGCATCTCTACCGACTATCTACACATATAATCATATTTTTTTATTCCTTTCTAAGAGTAATTATGCAGTTAATAGAAGTGTTTCATTTCATTATTTTAGGACTCTCTTTGTATGACAGTGCGATTTAAGCGGTTAAGAGCGATTCACATATGAGATTGAAGGTCCGAGTGCATTTAAAAGGAACCGTCTCTCACCAGACACCCAAACAAGGATGCCGGAGGCTGTGAGGCAGTTTTGAGCTCCCTGAGCATTGGGCAGACGCAGGCAGTAGCGCACACACATCAGGTAGACGATGCAGCCGAAGGCCACGAAGGTTTCCAAGCCCAAGGAGCACACCAGCAGGGTCCAGTTGAGGATTCGGAGAGCTGAATTTCAGGTGAAATACATTTGAACCCATCTATTAGGTCATTAGTATCAAATAAAATAAGTGACTAAATACTACATTTAAATATGCTTGCCCTGATTATCTATCTATTAAACAGTTTATTAATACCCAAATTAATGTAGAAATCTTTTGTTTGTCATTTGATAATTTCACAAATATCAGTTTCAATCTCGTCCTGCGTTGGGAAAAAAACTGCTTTTTTTTCTTCTAAACGATTTTGTAACACTCGAAAAAAGGTAGACTGAAGAAGGGGCAATGATGTGAGGATAAGGTTAGTGAGGAACTGTTTCCCAACCAAGTTCTTTTTCAATCTTTCGTGCCGTGTTTCTTGTTGTGTGGGGTCGTGCTGCACTGCACTGATGGAACCCAACCCCTTTTCGATTAGCTAGAGCAAGTCTACTTTCCTTCTCAACAGTAGGTTTGAGCTTTTATTGTTGCTGCTTGAGGAAGTAACAATTCAAAGCGGCGGATTATTCCTTGGCGATCCCATCAGAATGGAAAAAAGTGACTTTGTCCCTGCTCCGCTGTGGCTGGGGTCTTTGCCCCCACTTATGAAGCTTAGCATTTGTTTCCACACACTTCGTCTTCCGCTGAGTTTCCTTTCTTGAACTCACTAAACTTTAATACCTCAAACGATTCTTGGGTACATCCACGTTAGTAAGATTTTAATCAAACAAGTTTAACTTAATTTTCCTACAATACCAAATGTCCAAGGACTTCCAATAAATTCTCTGGTTGATGCAACTCATCTATTCACGCTGAATGACCTTATTTAATGACATCAGATGAGCTTTCTATTTGCTTTCGGTTTGTGGCCCTGATTAATTCAGCATGTCACTAGTGTAGCTTGCTCATTACTTTATTTTGTTAGCCACAACACATATAAATAAGGCCTCATGGATGGTGATTAAACCAAAAACTTCGCTCTGATGTTTACAACTCGGGCTAGTGAAATCGTAGTTGCCAAGTAGTGTGATTCTTGTGAAGTATGTACATCTGAAAAGATCGACATGATGAGAAATTGCGATGAGTGCTTCAGGTGTACTAAAGTGCAGTTATCCGAAATAGAATCTAGAGCACTTTACCTTAAATTATAGGACGTGACCTCTATTCTTCTAGAGAATTTGGTCTCTCATACAAACTGCTCTCGCTGTGTGAAGAGGCTGCGAATTCTGTGAATTGATTTTTGCAAGAATTGGGACACCGAAGAACAAAACAGTTTACATAGCTTCAAGACTAAGAAGCCAGATAATTAGAATTAGAAAAAAAATGATCAAAATTTTTGCTAATTACACTCAAATGCTCATTTTAATGCATACCCCCTTTCAAATACAAGGCGAATTTGCTGTCATTTATTGAGGGGTTGACCAAAGTAAGTCAAAATGCAAGCATTCTATATAAGAAATTCATAGTTTGAAGTTCATAAATTACGACACAGTTTTTCCGAATTAAAAGCAGCATCAGGTAGACTGACACTGCAAATAAGCTTAGACGTTTGTAAACATTCTCATACTCCTATGGTCCTTTAAAGATAGACATGGGAGGGTTTTTTGGCTAAACTAATTTTTTTTCCAATCAACGAAAGACGGACTCACTATTAATCCATCGTGTTCGTCTGAGGTGCTTTTCGTTGCACGCTCCTTCAAGCAGCAAACCTGGAAGTCACATGAACAAAGGGAAAGCAAAAGTCGATCGATTTTTAGTGACCTCAGGCATGTGTGTGTGTGTGTGTGTGCCAGAGGAATTGGTGAAGCAAACTCACAATCGTGGTACATGTTCTTGGGGTCTGAAATCACGAGGCAGTTATTGCGGTTGCGGTCTGAAAAAGTAAAAAAACAAATGTGGATTAATTTGAAGGAAACATGTCCCAGTTTTCGAGAAACTCGTCACCGAAATATCTTAGAATCGGTTTGAGTACTCGACCATTATTTAGAGGATGTTTAAAATATCGAGGTTTATTTTGTAATCGGTATGGCTGCAAATATATATACATATATATATTTGGGAAAATGTATACGATTATGAATATCTGTGAATTTTTGATAAAATATTTAAGCTTCGACGTGGTAAAACTCAGAAAAAATTATAGTTCTCATGGATCAATCCACCTAAAATTATTACGGAAATACTGATTGACTTTTAAGATTAAAATGAAAAATAAACAAAAGTTTACTTCCACTACATTATTCCTATATAATTTTCTCTATCAAAAACACCTTATATTTATGTATTACTTATATATATATATATATATTGTGCCGAAATTAATATATTTATTATAATTAATAAAAATGATTTTTTTGTACAAATTTACCCTCGCAATTCTGAAAGATGCCCCTGTACTGATAGACTTCGGTGTTGGATTTATCATACTCCATCCAGGTGGGAAAAATGGTCGCAGCGAGGTTCGTTGCTATGGACGCCAAGACGCAGAGAACCCCCAGTGTAACTAGGGTTACCCAGGCTAATCGTGCTGGTCGCATTGTGCTGCTGCTGCTGCTGCTGCCTTCTGTGCCTCGTGGGACTTGCACAGCCACATACACAAATGCCGAAAATGCTCAACCAACCGTTGCTGCAGTGCTCTTAGCAAAATCAGCCAATAGAAGGTTGAGAAGCAGAACAGCGTCTCTCATTGGATGGATATGCCCAACACGAGAAGGGCTGACCTTAAACCGCGTCTTGACATACTATTTTATTATATGTATATTTATGATAAATTACAGCAAATACGATGTGTTACAGTGAAGATAATCAAAAGTAGCCGATGAGTAACTAAAAAGCGATCGAAAAGTCAATATCCCAGCTCCATTCCGATGACCTCCAGTGCGGCCCCGATGTGGGATTGTCTGGCCCCCTCTTGGGCATCACTGACGCACTGCTCCAGACTGAAAATCAAATCCCGTGGCGCGTCACGAACCAATACGCGATCGCCGGCCAGCGCGGTCATGCAAACCGACCAATGGTTGTGGTCGGAGGGCAGATTGCTTTCGCAAAGTCGACTTGCGTGTTCACTGGACAGACAGGGCAGACTGGCGGCGAAATCGTAGTCGTCTTGGCAACCATTTTCGCGAATGTAGGTGGCGTTGGGGTTGATGATAAAGGGAGCGGAGGATTTGGGGTTCTACAATGGAAAATGAGATGAGGAACTTTGTGGGGCAAAGAGCCAATTAGTGCGCTTTGTGGGACCATTCCTCTGAAGGATAAAGGTCCGGGAGGTGAG
Source organism: Anomotaenia brevis (assembly GCA_030710315.1). NCBI lineage: Eukaryota > Metazoa > Platyhelminthes > Cestoda > Cyclophyllidea > Dilepididae > Anomotaenia > Anomotaenia brevis. The sequence continues at coordinate 45,248 of JAUOZQ010000040.1, forward strand.
GTCTGGCAAGGCCTAATAAAGGGACAATAAATAAATAAATAAAGCTTGGGGAAACTGCATTGAACTGAGGCGCTCACTAAGGCTCAGTACCTGGGCCTTCAGCCACACTACACAGTACTGACTTCATTCGAATGCCTTCTCCTTGCTAAACTGCTTGCCGGCCATCAACCTTATCTTTGACCACGCACGCATCAGACACCATGGCTACAGCGTCTACCTTTGCTAACTTCTTGATCGTGGCAAACACACACCGACACTCCTGGTATATAGGCAGGCAACGGAGTACACACGTGAACCGAGCAAAAAGGGTCTTAGTTCCTGCCCATTTGATGGAAGCCACGCGCGAAATGGACCCGATACCTCTGTTTCATGCACCCGGAGTTAATCCATCCAGTCTCTACAACGTACTGGACGATCATTCCGAGTCTCAACATCAAGTGCCGATTGAATCACTCTCTTGATAACCCCCAGAACTCTTGCTCATCGACACCGGAAGGTTTAGGAATCTAAGGTGCAACTGTGACGTCACGCCAGACGTGACCACGGACATCTGTCTCCGAGACCAACAGCACAGTGCCATCCGCTCAGTCGTGTTGACCACGATGGTCAGCATTCTGTCAGCAACTACCCGAAGGACAGTCGTCCAGAGTCCACGCAGCGAAGTCGGCTTTACGCAGGTTTTTCTGCAGAAGCGGCTTTGGCACCGGTGATCTCAGTAGTGGCCTGATAGGTACTAGTTGGCCTCTCGCCTTGACGGCGTTTGCCTAAACTGCACCGATCCCTTCAAGAGAGAACACTTCATGCATCGCCGAAGCGATCTGCGTGCTACTAGTGTGCTTTAATAAATTGTACCCCCTTAGCAGTGTTGTCTTTACTCATACTCCACTGTTGGATTTTTCCGTTGTGCTTGCACACATTCAAAGCTTGTGCTGCTTGGATTTGCACATATCGCTTACTAAGCAACTGAGAATTTAACACAAAATACGCAAACACAAAAAGGAAGAGAAAAACAAATCTAAATGATTTTAGAATTGCGCTTACTATGGCCTGAATTTACGAACAGAACTCATTTTAACTGAAAAAGTCCCCAATAACTTGTTTAGACTGACATTAAGTGGTTTAGACCGAGACGACTAATTAGAACAATTCCTCATTGATAATCAGCCAAAGAAAGTGTTGGAGCGGGTCGGTTTGGATTCAGATATCCATGTGGAAATAGCGCCACAATTGCACGTCGACGAAGGTAGCCACTAATGGATAGCCAGATGTTATACCTCAGGAGTCAAAAATGCTACTCGGCCAAGCTTGAGAAGCCAACACTCTTCCAAATGTTGGCCCATCGTGCATGGTGGAGAGCTCTACTACATAAGCTCCCCAGTTAACCGAAGGCTTAATAAACTGGCCAACTTCTGGGGGGACCACGACCCCATGGAAAGTATCAAACCACCTCGCTCTGGATCTCGTGTTGCACCGGATTTATAGAGGCTAATTACAAGGGTTATTTTGAGATACATCTTTGCCGAATGTGCCACTAACTTGACAATTGAGTTTCTTCGAAATTTAGTAAATTTTGCAGTTACTATCTACTTTCCCTTGCTGCATGATCACCCTCTGTAATTTGATCAATTGCGACCAGATACAATCTTCTTGTTGTCCGAATAAACCGGTCAAAATGCTCAAACCCACTTGGAACAGCAACAGTTTCTGCTTAAAATAAATTATACCAAAAACACTTTATAAGAGCGGCGAATATATGCCAACATATTTAATCAGGACAATAGTTAAAACGCTTACTTAATAAAATTAAATTGTAAATTATCTAAACTGAAATTTAACTTGAGTGAATTTTAGGGAGACAAAATAGCAGAGCCTTACAACCTGCTTCCAGAACAGATAAAAACAGCAAGAGCTGTTAATACTATGCTTGGAAATTGGTAAATCTGAAAACATTATTGTTCCAAAAGCGAAGGATATGTAGTCTAAATATTAGCCGGTTTTACCAAGGCGAAAAATGTGAGTTCACTGCGTAGTTGAACGTTTTAACTTCCTGAACTCATTAGACATGGCCAAGATCCAAGTCGAATTCAACCGATCGATATGAGACGCTCAATTATCATTCAATATTGGCTAAGCCAATAAGACTCGAGAAATCAGTAACCGCCCAATGTATCGGCAAATTTTGTGGATATTATTAGAAAACCTTGAATAAATAAATAACTAACTACAAGACCCCAAGAAATAAAATTTAGTACCAATGACAGCGGTTAATTTGAGTAAGCTCTAACGACATGAGTATAATTTCCATTTCGGCTCTACGCAGTGCTGCTGCTTAATTTGAGTCCACCGGTTTAAATTCTAGAATGGGAGCCCTTTTCCCCAAATCTAGACTTTTGATCCGCAATTTGAACTTTAAAAGGTTCACTTTAACCAAAATACCGTTGTTGTGAGTCCTTTTGCAGGTAGTACTTGTGGGGTGAAGCCATAGTCGTTAGGAGTATTGCATACTCCAATGCCCAGATGAACTAATATTTTGCATTAGTAAAAGTGACTCTTGCATTAAACTTCCAAATCCGCGGGTGGTTTGGAATTTTCAGATCTCTTGAAATAGACTTTAGAGAACACTACTTCGTTGTTTTTTTCCGACCAACTTGCTACGGTTCCAGATTGTGGCGAACTGAAGCTTGCTATATAGAAAGTGATGCTTTTCACATAAAAGTATCTTAAAATTACTATTAGAAACACTCTATAAGTCCTCCCTCTCGAAAAGCATTTAGAATTTGTAGTTATCAAACACTTCTTTGGTCCTGATGATAATTTCAAAGTCATTGCGAAGGCTCAGTAGTTTATGCCCCCTTCGATGCCATGGTCTGTCAATTTGGTGTCACGAAAGGACAAAAGACGTGTATCAGGAATTAACCCTGTTTGACAGACAACTATTGATTGATCTTTAAGAACCTCCGCTAACCGCAGATAGAGAAAAGAATGTCCCTGTCTATATTGTGGCGTTTTTGTCTGGCCTCGTAAAAACCGGCAACTACAAGGCCAAGAACTAGGGATTGAGTCTTACAGAAACTCCACTAACCGCCGGCAGAAAAAAAACCAAATAAGAAAGAATGTGTAGGAGAAACTACTAGGTCATCACGTCACAGAAGATCGAAGAATCCACTACCCTATTCTCACGACATAGCTCATTCTTACGAATATCGTTTTTCGAAACACTTAAAAATTTATTTGGAAGAAACAGCTCTTGCAACTCCAAAAAATCAAAATGTAAATTACTTTACAACAATGGCAATAATAAGCTTGTTAGTGGCTTGAGGGAAGCCACAGATAGTCAGGGACAGTACACTGATGAGTGAATCTTTAATTAAATACAACATTTAGTCATATATTTTATTCATTCAAAATTCGGACAGAACTTATGGAAGTGTGGGGTTTTGTGTCTGACCCAGTAAAATTGATAAATACTCGCCGACAAATACTGACTGATCCTTAAGGAGCTTTCGCTAACCCCCGGTAGAAAAAAATGGCGAAGTGAGGCATCAGGTTTTACAGTCACTGGAATTTTCCCCAGGTTTGTGGTGTTTTGTTCGGCCCTCCAAAAAATCAATAAATACCCGCCGAATCACACGGTTCTAATTAAATACAAAAGGCGAACCGTGATCGCATTTCGGAATACCTACTAACTAACTAACTAACAACTCACTACAACATTTGCATGTGACAGTCGGTATTTCCTGTGCCAAAGCCACCGCGAGTGGGTTCGTTGCTGAGTTGGTCTCATTTGCATTCTGCGCTCACGCAGGTCGAGCAACCACCCTCCCATCCACTCACACCCACAGGGCTTTTCATGGAATGCAAAAACGCGAAACAGAAAAAAAAAACAAAACAAGGACGCCTAGATCGGCCGCATTAAGAGCCACGTGAGTCTTGAAGGATGTTGGTGAGAACTAAGATCAATTTTGACTAATTAGCGAATTCTATTTGCTTTTACTCCGTTAACGACAACTAGGGGGATGGAAGAAAAAAGATTTCTCGTGAAATATAAAGGCAAAGGAACAAACATGTCACTAGAATTGGCGCCATAATAATGTCTCGTTTACCGAGGTAGCAGATAAGGGTCAGAAACCGAGACGCATCCACACCGTTTAGTCAGGTATCTATCAGGTAAACCCACAAGTTTTAGTCGAATTTCACCATTTTAAAGAGTATTTTATAATGTCTAATGGAGCTGAACATTATTTCGGTGTTTAGATGCATTTAAGCAAATCCAATTTTGTTTCGAGGATTAAGATATGCAATCGCTAAGATCAAAGTTCATAAAAATCGTTTCAGGCACACATTATTTTACGAATTCAAGAAGAAGAGGCTGAAAACATTCACTCAGAAGATGAATTGGTAAATTCACGGGTGGAGATGAAATCTCCACCAAAATAAAGATCGAACCGAACACGATCCAGTTGTGATAATAAGCAGCTTCTTGAAGTAGCCGTTGAGGAAGCTTATCGCGGGGCAATCAGTTGATTTGAAATTGGCAGCTAAGCTTAATTCAAGCCATGCAACTGCACATTGTCATCTTCAAAACTTGGTACTAGCAGATGAGGAGTTGATCTCATTTTATGGAAACACTAAGCGTCGCATTCAGTAGCTTCGTAAGTGAGGAGAAAGACCCCAGTCACAGCCGAGAAGAGAACTTGACGGGAAGAGGGTTTGTCTTCTGTCAATCTGGTGGGATCGCCGAGAAATGATCCGCTTTGAGCTGTTACAACTTAATGTAGCAAAAATTAATGCCCACATTCAGCAATTAGAGGGGGGGGGGGCCGGCATTTAAACCAAGCATTGAGGAGGAAAAGGCCTTTTCTAGAGAATCGGAAAGGAATGACGTTTCGCCTCCCCAGCAGCGTGAATCACGTCACGAAAGATGGGAGAGCAACTTCGTTGGGAAGATAGAGAGGTTGTTTCTAAGAAGCTCAACTTCTCTTGCATTAATTAGTCAATAATTATACCAGTACTGTGATGGGTTTGATTTGTTTGATTAAATCATAGCAATATATTAAAAGTGTAGTTGAGCTTTTAAAATACTTTGCCATTCCTGAAAAATAGCATCCACAGAGGCGTAAATTGTGAAGCAGCGAGGGATAGCCGCAACAGTCATGCCAGTAGAGGTTTTTGTGTGTTACGAAAGTAGGTCTAGGTATTATGACGTTTCAACAGCTTTCATTTCAAATCTGTTTTCAGTCTGAATGGATGCCAAAAATCTCTTATTTGTTCCAGATTTGTTTTTACCCTTCGGTTCAAACAACTTGAAATGAACAGTAATTCATGCAGTCTATGCAAATAAGGCTTTGTATGTTGCATTTAATCAAAATACAACTTCATCTTAGATGAGAATTTATAGATGAAAATCTAATAAGAAGAAGATAAAGTGAATTAGCACCCAAGATTTCCCACCAATCCACTTGTTTGTCGATCAAATACTTGGCCAAGGGGAAGATAGTGACTTGATTTTATTAATCTAGGAAAACGTGAATCAAATTGAAATATTGTATAAATATACCTTTTTCGAAATCTCTTTCATTTTATCAGTTTTAAATAACAGCTACTGAAATGAATATAAGTAGTGATAATTTATGCATATTACCTCCATCAAGTCAACCACGAGGATGTGGCGAGCTTGAAGAATACTGACTTCTAAATTGTGCGGATCCACCCCAAAAACATCCCATCGATAGTCTCCAAGGTAGAGAGCAAAGTCTGCGCTGTCACGATCACTGAATGTGGCATTTGCGATCAATTTTGAAGGTAGTTTTAGCAGACTCCTTAGTATTTGTAGACGCACTTTGAGTGGGGCCTAATTTCAACAAGGAAATTATTTTTAAAAGTACAATTTTGAACAATTTCTTTTGGATTTAACCCCCTTTCCTCACATCCACGTATTCGCTCAGCGTTTGGGCAGTTCCCTTCTCCAAGGTCATCCGGCCACAAGCTCCCAATTGGACGGGGAAAGGCCAGCCCTCATTGGCTGGAAAGGTCTGGCCAATCACTGCATGAGGATTGATGACCAGATTGAAGAGGAGGGTCAATTCATCGAATCGGAGCCATCGACTTTGCGGCGGCAGGTTTGGGTTACTCGAACGCTCACGGAATCTAGGAAAAATGGACAATGAATGCTTGAAATGAAGGAAAATAGTGTTATCTCTTCTTAGTGTGACAGCTCTTTTCCACATCTCCCCTTTCTTCTGCTTCGTCCTCTTCTCTTTTTCTTTTCAATTTTTTCCCCTCTATTTTCGTCTGTTCTTCTTCCGCTTCTTTTCCACCCTACTCGTCTTCCTACTTTTCTTGTTTTCATTAGTTTTTTTTCTCCGCTTCTCTGTCCTCCGCTTTCCACTCTTCCGCTTCTTATTTCACAAATTCTTCGTCCATCCGTTCTTCTCATTCCTATTCTTCAGTTTCTTACGCTTCCTTCTCCCCTTCTAAGTGATCTTCCACCTCTTATTTTCCGTTGCCTTCTTCCCGCTTCTTCATATTCTTCTCCATTTCATCTTTCCCTCCTCTTCCATTAATTCTAAAAACCCTTCCCTATTAACTCGCTTAAAAGGCAATGGTTTACGATAAAACTCTGAGAGAACAGGAGTGCCATTTCACCCCTGACTATAATTCGCAGTTATCAGCCACTAGAAGATCAAAACCTTGTTTTCCTCACCTCGATTTCATCAACTGTAGGAGTTTCTCTGATCCACACTGCGTAGACGCAGTCATCGTTCGAATCAGGGCCTTATCGATCGGATCCGAAGTGCCCGGACCACTGGTCGCCATCCAGCGCCAAATCGACAAGTGCGGGACGCAGCGAGGCTGTACGGCGACGTCTTCGGAGAGATCACTCCTCCGCTGTCGTCGACAAACCTCAGCGTCGACTTCCATCGAGGTGTTTGGGAATGCCAGACGTCTGAGTATCGCCGGTTTGCGGAAGATCATACCTGCGGTTGAGGGAGAGTGGATTATTAAAATATCCCATAGGCTCTATTAGAATTTGAAATAAGTTACGCAATCGCGGACAAATTTAACATTTAAGTAAAGACTTAATCACCAAAGCACTTTCTCTCATTGTCTATGACTTCCATCAATTAACAAGCTTATTAATACCCTCATTATCGAAAGCTACCTTTATTTTTAATTGGAAGAATTCATAAAGGTCAGAATCAAAGTCTTCCTACTGAATTGTAAAAGCTTTTTTTTCTAATGATTCTGTAAGCTGCGAAACAGATGGCTGTAGCCTGGAGGAGCGAGGTACTCGAGAGAACGGTGGATAGGGAATTTTCTCCCAACCAAGTTCCTCTTCGATCTCGCTTTGTAGGGTCGTGCTGCTGGTCGTGCTGGTGAAACACCGTCACCCCTTATCGATTCACTGGAGCTGGTCTGTTTTCCTCCTCAAAGCTTGGCTCAAAAGTCGCCCTACTTACTGACAATAAAGTTGAGCACTAATTGTTGCTGCATTAGCTGGTAGCTGGCGATCCAAACAGATGGAAATTAGGAGAACCCTTTATTCATGAATTTCTCTTTTTCGAACGTGGCAGGCGATCTTCCATCTTTAAGACACTGCCACTGTCCAGTAGGCCTAAAATTTCGCGAAAAGATCTTTTTTCGTCGCCAGTTACAAACGTATCCACCAAGAACGGTGAAAACATTGGCGAGAATGGGAAGAAGAGAAGCTGTCGTCAATTCGAGATTTGAGTTGATTGTTTTCAGACACCCAGTCATGAGGCAGTCATTTTCCAAGTCCAGGGACCTTTACAAGTCCTTGAAGATGACCATGAGGAGATGTATGGTTTGAGCTAAGCTTGATTGCTAATTATTCCTCAACCGATATATAACGATTAGCTACTTCAAGAAGTTTACCATCAAACTCAACTAGATCGATCTTTACCTTCATGAAGGATATAATTTCTACTTCTGAATTTGGCAAACCAACAACTTGGTCTTATTTATACATTCCACATTCCCCATAAACTCAGTGGATGTTTCTAGCCACTTCGTAGGCAGCTGAGTTTCCTCAATTGAACTCAAATAGTCATGCGACTCAGCTACTTCTTAGGTACTTCTTTGCTAGCAGAGTTTTAATCGAGCAAATTTTATTTCTCGATCTGTAAAATTAAACGTGATAAGTTTAAATACATCTACACATAAATATAACGTTCAATTCCATTAGACACTACAAGTAATCTATAAATTTCCTTTTATTTGAACGAAGTAACGTTCGGAGAGAGCTTATGGGCTCTTACCTAAATCGACTTCAATCATGTCCCCGGTGGAAGCAAAGTCTCTAGCGTGTAGTGGCCGACTTCCATAAACAGTAGGTATTCTGACGTCACCGCGAAAGAACTGGGGACAAGCTGATTGGCCAAAACAAGCTGGACATTTGGCCGCCTCAAGACGTTCAATATCGATCGGTTTTAACTTGGACTGGGAGTAGACATAGAGACCGACGATGAGCGCCGTGAGAAAGACACCGGTTGACCCGTAGAACCACGGCGAGCGGAGGAATTTCGGACACCGGTGTTTGGATTTAGGAGCTAATGTTACAGTGTTGGGGCCGGAAGAATCAATGCTAGTGTAGGCAACATCCGAGTGCGACTTGCTTGAGGGGTTAGAGGCTTCCGACGCCTAGAATTAGTTGATAAAAATTGTCGCTACTTAATTATCATTAGTAGACGGATTTATTTGGAACGGTGGCAGCCTAGAGCAGGACTTTCTTGTCGAGCCTAATGCCGTATGAATGGGTGAAACGGGCCTATTACCACTGGAATGTTTGGAACATGACCGCTTTTATCACATCCCGGGTAAATGCAGAGCATGGCCACCATAACTACTTACAGATCTCAAGTAGTACGTTCCCTTTTGAATAAATGGTCCTAGAAAATGGCTGGTCCTGTCTAGTTCCAGTTCTTTAACTACTTCTTTGTAGTAGCCAAGTCATCACACAATTCATAACACCAAGTCACCACTCATCCAAAAATACTACTCACAAGACCCGTAAGTAGCACTGTGCCAGGTGCGTAAGCGAAGCATTAAATGTGCGCGTTGTGCTCTTGTTAATCCGAAGGTTTGAAAAAGACACCAGGTTTTTTCATAGTAATCATTATTATTACACACATATACTTATTTATTACGTTAAAAATTCTGGGGGGGAAGGCGCATGCAGACACGACGGGGGCACTCATAATTTCTTTTTTCTTCTCTTTTGCCTCCAAATGCAGTGTACAAAAGGCGGATTGAAGGGGCGGGGGGTGGGGTGGCTGCTTTCCTTCCTTTTTTCTTGGTTAAAATGAGACACAGGGGAGGGGATGTCTTCTTGCCTTTGCTATAAATTCTGGTCGAGCTGCCGGTCAAAGTCGTAGCACTACTGCTGTGCCGAATCGGCAAGGTGCTGTGAGACAAGATAAAGACAAAATTGATCGGTTTGGGAATAAAGGGTATAGATCTAAAAAAGCAGAAGACACGGGTTAAACTCACTCCCTTGATGACGTCATTGATAAACTGCTTCTTCTCCTCGAGATTCACGTTTGGATACTGCTTGGCAACCTGGGAAGAAACAGAAAGTTGTTTTAAGAAAGAAACATGCGCAAAGCCCATGGTTGGTTTTAGCCTGATGTAATAACTGTTCAAACCACTACGTTTCCAATAAAAGGCCGAACCCTCATTTTTCATTGATATAGACACCTGATTCAGTAGGTAGGAGAAAAACTGGTACATTCATGATGAGGAAAAAATGAGGATGTTATGGTCGTTGCTCAATGCACCTCTCTTGAACAGTTTGAATACAATCCAGGTGCATGAATCAGAGAATCGCAACAGACAATCTGATTAAGCTAGCAGTGGCAGACTTTCTCCTCCAAAAATCTGGAAAAAACCCGTGACGACCTTCACAACTACCCTGATACAAGCGTCACGGAAGTCCAATTCCTTGCCGCAGCTCAGAAGCAAGTTACAAGAGCCTGTCCGCCATTTTTAGGACAGCACCTTACTTTGATCCTCCAGAAATAAGACACTAATCGCCACCGTGATGCCAGTACTACAAGAGCACTTCAGTTAATCGACGACGGAATTGAAGGAATTATAAGAAAAAGGTCCTTCCTCCCATTTAGAGTGTAAAACCTGCATTCCTTACGTTCCATTAGAGATGGATTTGTTAAGTGAAACTTCATTCTCCCACTAAGATTATAATAAAGCAACTAAATTTTGCCCTCTTTCGAAAATGGGACTATCGAATTTCTACCGACACCACGCCCTAGCCCTTCTTCACTACCGAGTTTACTGCGCTCGCACAGTAGCGGGTTTTCTCCTCGAAAATCTGTTAGAGGACTTTTCTATGCCGAAATTCGAGTCACGGAAGTCCATTTTACCCAGTTTAGCACCGGAATTTCGAGGTATTACCACAGAAGACGACCTTATTGCGCTGAGTACCAGATCTCGAAAATCAATAAAAGAGGCGTTGGAGGGCCCGCTCTCTATCAAAATTAGGACTTTATGGCGAGAAATACCTCAGCCCCTACCATGAAGACACCCTCGCCACTACCTACACAAGTGTCGCAGAGATCAACCTCCCTGCCACACCTCAGCCAACTTCTACGAGGAAAAACCAGTCCCCCTTTGCTAAACTTCCAAGATCACCTCAACCCTCTGAGGGACGACGCTGCAGTGAAACAATACCCAGCGGTTTGAGACCATCGCATTGAACGTATGAACTCAGCTTGCTCCAGCATCATTCCGGGTTGCACCGGATAAAGGAGCCGGATAAGTTGAGTAAAAATTAATCAAAATTTGATCCTTTTCCCTTTTTCTTTTGCCGAGTTTAAGGCTGGTTGACGACTCACCTGTTCCCTGACCTCCTTCATGGTGGTCTCGTTGAGGTTCACCGTCTTGAGCAACTCGAGCACCTTCGTCTTCAACTCTTCGTCAGTCGGGAAGGCCCCCGCCTTCGGTTTCATCACAGACGACAGGGGCTTGTCGTCCTCGTCTTCGTCATCTTTCTTCTCTTTTTCATCCTCTTTCTCTTCCTCCTCCTGCTCCTCCTCCACCTTTTTGGCCCGAGACTTCAGCTGTTTTTCTTCTTCCTCTTCCTCTTCCGATTTGGACTCTTCAGCATCCTCTTCTTCCTCCTCCTTTGAGGCCACAACTCTCCTTCGCTTAGACTTGGGAGTGGGAGCAGTGGACCTGCGTTTTCGGCCAGCACCGCCCTTCGGTTTGTAGTCATTGGCGTCGGCTTCCTTCTCTTCCTCCTCAGATGGTTCATCTTCATCCTCTTCGTCTTTGGAAGCCTTCTCGTCTTTGGCTGGCTTCTGAGTCCCCTTTTTCTTCGTCCCCTTGGTGTCTGAGATATCACTCAGCTGGGAACCCTCCTTGTCACTTTGTCCTCCTCCTCCTCCTCCTCCTCCTCTTCCTCTTCTTGTTCGCTGGAGGAGGCTTCTTCGTCATCGTCGTCGTCATCACTCTCCACCTAAAACAAAGCACGCATCAATTGCTCGCTAGATGCAGCAGAATTCGATAAGTTTAAACTGCTTAGGTAAGAGTAAACGGCCTTAGTTGATGGCCTTAAAAATACGTAGATTAAGGAATAATCTAAGGCGAAATGGTGAATTTTCCCCACTTCGCGGTACGATTATCCCGGATTCAATCGTCCTTGTTAATTCATGAAAAAGCGAACACTAGTGTAAAGGGCTGGGTCTTAACGATCCAAATATACATTTAACAGATAATGTACGAAACAGTATCTTCAGCTTACGTTCTCAGAACTTATCTACCAACTTTACTGGAGTACATTAGAGCCAAGTGACATTGTCACTTGCAAGCCACAAAGCCCAACAACGATTCCCTCTACCCATGGTTTTAATCTCATATAACACCTGTCTCACAAGAGCTCATGAGGCCCAATCAATAACTGCTTCTAGTCACTAGACACCACCACATACCACAACGATCTACTCAGGATTCTAAGATGCCGTGGTTTTAAGGTTCTAGTCAAAACACCAAGATATTTTACTACCGGATTGGATGAACTACCTGAAAATTAACATCATATACTCTCCCCTCCCCCTCCCCGGGTAAATGTGAGCCTACCAACTTTGGAATTTCGTCTCACCTTTTGGAAGTACTAGTGAACTTGTGATTATGGGAACTAGCAAAAGTGGGGCTGAACCAAAACCACCACAATCAGTTCCAAGGACTCCCTCTCTTCTGCCTATTCTTTTTTTGCATTTTTGTAGACAATCTTCGAAACAGACGTATTAGGAACCCTTAGCATTTCAAAACGTCCAGCCCCACCTATTTGGTAAGTTAGCTAAGCTAGATCCAGTGAAATAAAGACAGGAAACATAGGAAACCCACAAATTAGTTCCATCGAAAACACCATCTAGGAAACAATGGGAGAATTAATTAATCAAAGCTAACGAATACCTCCACCATCATCTGCATTACTCGCCTTCATAAGGTCGAAACAATGATTCCCCACCTTCCCGATGTCGACAATCTCTAACAAAAACAGGAAATTTTGCTATGAGATAGCGCAGTTTGCCTACAATGGCCAATTGATGACTCCTCTACTACACGGCCACGTAACACCGGACAAACCCAACCATTCACTCTAACCCTTTGTCCCCTTCAGTCCATTGATTTTTGCACCAATCCTCCAGGATCCTAGTGGAACAAATTCACCGCTTTCACCATGATAGGTTCATCTAATTATCCGGTCTTCTCCAATGGCTTTAAATTTGAACACACGATTGAAGAAGACAAAATGACCACTACTCTTGGCCTCCCGTCTACTCAAGATTCCAAAGGGGTAATGAGACCCACCTTTTTGACCTTCTTGGGGGTGGTGGCGGCGGCGGCGGCGGCGGAAGAGGAGGACTTGCGGCCGCGCTTGGGGGTGGCCATGCCCGGCTCGCTCTTCCTGCCGGCGGCGGACTTGCGCTTGGAGGGCGGCAGCTTGCCCTTGTACTTCACCACCGCCGCGGCCGGCTTGAGGAGGAACTCGAGGAGACGCGAGACCACCACTGGCCGGGTGCCCGACACCTCCAAGTGGAGTTGGCGCAGCGCGCTCTGCAACTCCTTCACTGGCTTCCTGTCAACAGGAGGGAAGGATGAGACTAGGAGATGCAAGGCTTCAGGGCTGGCAACAGTCGGGGTAGGGGAGTAATTGATGTAGGGACGATGAAAAGATGTCCCGTCTAGCCACTGCTACGCTTGTCATCCCATAAGTTCCGTAGATTTTGTTTGGTTTCGCTTTCAAGAAATCACGAATGACAATTTCAACCTCTTTCAGTTGCTTTTCAGAGCTACGAAACAAACGGTAGTAGTCTGAAGAAGCAAGGAAGTAAGGAGAATAAGATGCTGGATGAGATATTTTCTCCAAAGTTATTTCTCGATCTTTTGTGAGGTGGTTCTTGCTGTATGGGCGGGGGTTGTGTATTGTCCTGATGAAACATCGAACTTTTACGATTCACTAGAGCAGGTTTCCCGGACTTCCCCAAGGCTTGGTTCAAACAAGCTAATGGCTGACAGTAGAGGTGAGCATTAGGGGTTGCTGCAGTAGGTGAAATCGACACTGCCACAGAGGGAGTGGAGGGCCCGAGATGGCATTGTTGAAAACGCTCGGGCTTTAGCTCTTCCTGCTAAGCAAATGAGAAAAGGCAACAGCATTGACAGTAAAACTTCAGACAGGAGCGACTGTACTGAAACTTGACCTTCAAAATGCCTTGAGGTTTAGACGAGGCCTATAAGTGATTTTGAGTAATACAACGAAATCCCAAAAGCAAACTAAAAAGACAGCTTTTCGGCTTTTAAACCAACCACACTAAGGTGAAATTAAAACAAAAAATGATGGACGCGCTAGTTAACCAGACTTAACGTTTGCTCAAATGTCGTTACCTGAAGAGACGACATCAGTCATTTGACGACTTGTCTCTTTCAACCCAAACAATTGCTCAAAGAAAAATTTATGAATCTGACATCAAAAATCGCCAAGTACTAATCTACTACGTTGAGTAGCAATCACACTTCAAAAGCCAGAATTAATGGCCCACTCCCAAAAACAAAGTGACCGTCAATCACGTTAACAGTGCTACAACAGCCAAGAAATTCTTAGATTACCCATAGTAGCTAATGTAACCTATGACAACAAACAAGAAGCAAGCATTACGTCATTTCAAACGAGGTTTATGACTCCCGAGATATCCAACCCTTTAGGTAAATGCAGACAGCCAAATCCAGGACATTCCAGGCACCTAATCAGGTTTAACAGTGCCCCAAAATTTATTTTAACCGCGTAAACGCACTTGTTCATGGCAGCTTCGCGTTTTTTATACTCCGCCGAATCCTTGTCGAAGTTGAAGCCGTTGAACTTTCGGAGGTTCGAACGGACCTCACTGACTGTGCCCACCCGGCCGAAACAGGCGTGGTGGAGGGTCTTTAGGTCCATCGGTTTGGACTTGCGGATGGAGGACTCGATGAGAGGGATGTCGCCGAGGGCTGTGCCCGATCCCCCGCCCACAACGGTCTTTTCGTCGGAAGACTTGGGGCTGGTGATGACGGAGAAGCGTTCAACCTGCTTCCTGACGCGTGACTGACGACCCTTGACATCACCGCTGGCGCTATCGCCAGCTGCCTTCTTCCGGGGGGTTCTGCTGCTAATGCTTTTCTCCTCCTCAGTTTGGGCTTCGGAGGGCTCTGCCGATTCTCCGTCCCCATTTGATTTACTTGCGTCAGCAGTCTCCTCTGCTGACTGTTTGGCAGGAGAGGCCTCCTTGGGTGGGGCAATATTTTCTGACTCTTCACGGGGTTCAACGTTCATGACAACTGGGAGAAGCAGAAATATGCAGGTAAGCCGATATGCACATCGAAGCCAACACAAAGTTGCATTAACATCGGGCAGATATAACACATTGTAAACTAATCTACAGGATATTTCAACATCCACCATATTTGACGGTGGCATCCGGTAATGGGCAGAAACAAAATAAATGAATTAAAAAAGTTCTGGAGACAAAATAAGAAGTAAAGAACAATACACGTAGTTTAAATCATAGAAAATTTACTTCCTTAATTAATTTACTTGAAAGTGAAATAAAGACACTTAACCACAAGTACCAAACGCAAGACACAAAAATTTTGGTTTCAAAACTACCGGTATTATTAAATATTTCAAACAAAGCGATTAAAGGTAGTTAGTTAAAAATAAAATACTACAGCATAATCGATTTTTAAATGTATTTAAAGAACTGTTTTATTTATTTTATTCTGCGTATGAGTTACAATATTTCGACCCGATCGATTCTTTTCAAACACTGATTTTAGCCTCAGTGTGCACATGTATCCATATTCTTTTATATCAACCCATATTCACTCTTTCAACCTTGGAATTCCTTGAAGCTAACTGTTCTTTTACTTACACCTTAGGTACTTGGCTTCGTAACTCAGAAATCTTGTTTGTTGTACTACAGGAACAAAATATACCCTATAATTAGCTGTACATAGATAACACTCCAAAAGCATTGCTATAGGACCGCTTTATGCAGTGTTTTGGAACTTCCCTTACCATCCCTTCACTATCTTCTTTTTGACTGCAGATTTATAACGCATTTTACTAACCTACTTTTTGATAAAACTTGACACATATCTTATTAGAATCCCTAGTCAGACATCTGCAGGCTGATCCACTTTCACTTTAGGAATTTTAAATGAAATTTCTAACTTCTACCGCTTGACTGGATTCGTTGTGTTTTTTAGAGTCTAAGTTTGAAGGTGATTGAGAAAGTATTTTCCTTGGATGTGAATCATCCTAAAAGATTTATAATGGATAAAAATTTGTTTATATTTAGCTACATCTTAGTGACCACGTTGTTTTATTTCGTTCTAACATACCGCCTTTCAAGGTAGTCGATACAAAATTGTCGTTGTCAACAAGTAATACCTTCTAGTAACTGCCTAATTCTCATTGTTGCCTTTACCTATTGTATCTGCGTCAAAGAAACGCTCACTCATATAGTCTATGCAAATCGCCTGGTCACGACAACTACACATTGCGCCTAAAATTTACATAAACCACCACGTCCAATGACACCAGACCCAGTCACTGTCTAGTTAATTCTTTTCTCAGAACTATTCAACTCTACGCAGTTTCTTACAGTCTTTGAATTTTTAAAGTTGGTGCTTAAATAGAGTAAATAAAGTAAAATCATATTAAGGTTTCGTAATCGAATAAGGGAAATTAGAAACTTTTCTTCCAATTTACTAAATTGACTATTAGAATTTAAATATACTAGTTTAGGGGTTAATGAAACTTTCTTTATCGATTTGTCCCATACCTGACTAAAATTGAGGTCGTCATTATACAATCCGCCCTTTAAGTTTATCCAGAATGCCACAATACATCTTGTAAAGAATGAGGAACTATGCTACCTAAAATAGTTCGATTGCTAAGGGTTACGTTAGATAACGGCCACAAGAGACGGGACGCGTGGTAACTCAAAAGTTTAATCAACGATGCAAGGTGTCAAGAATAACGACTTAATCAACTCTACGTGTTATGCAGTTATTAACGAAAGATAAATAAATTATAGTTCCAGATAATCAGAAAATTTTAAACACAGTTTTCTGAAAATATAACAAATACAATATCAATTCCTTAATCTACAATACATGTGAAATTATAGTACAGGACTTTATCATTACAAGTCGATATTCTGCGAAAAATCATTAAAAATTTTTCTAGTCATTAACGTCTTCATTCTGCTGCTTTTTTAATGAATTTGAATTATAACCTCGTTTCTAACCCTTTCCTCGAAATTAAAATTGGTCTAATGTTCTGTAAATGATGCTAGATGAATGCATAAATTGGAAATAAATATCACGAATTCGGCAAAATTTTAGCACCATTTAACTAAAAACACAATGTGGCCCATCCGTAAAATAACTCCAAAATCATTCATAGAACCAAAAACCAGACGTTATGCAAAGATGTATGAATACGACCCTTCTACTGGAAAAAATTGTTTACTCATGCTTAAGGTCTTTCGTGTTCAATTTTCTTTTTTCCTTTCTGTAAATCAGCTGTGTTGCATTTTTTTTATTAAGACAAAGTCATGGAAATGTTTAAATCTTGTAAATAAATCAAACAAATATTTTAAAAAATATATACTCATTCTTCAATATAAGATCTACTTCAACTCGTGAGCTAAAAAAGCTATTATAGTCGGCAGATCGGATCAACGGCCTAAATTAGGTTGAACTTGATTAGTGAACTGTGTTCCTGAACTCAATCGATTTTTTTCACCTTAAGGCTCACTGCACTGCTTATTGATTACTCGTGCCCGTTGGACGACAAAACCAGCATTTCTGGTGCAACCACTCAGCGCGAATCTGCCCGCCTATTGGTCAATGAGGAGAGATGGTGCTTTGCAGAAAGGTGAACGCACTCAAAGTACTTCCGGCTTCGGTGAACTCCAAGTCACCTTCTCTTTTGTCTGAACTTCCTCTGTTCCTCTCACATTCCTTTTGTCGGTAAGTTTTTCCTCTCCTTCCGAATATTTAGTCTTTAAGTGTATTTTTTGTTTATAATTACAACCTTGCAAACTAATTAGTGACCAAACAGTGTCGACAATATTTTAGCGGCTGAATGTCTTGAATGACATTAAAATTAATACGGAATTATTACGTTTTAAATGGAAATCCATATTTCTTCCATTGTAATAAGCTTTTGCAGAATTTAAAGCCCTCAAAATTTTGCCGATTAGAAGTATTTTATTCATGCTTGGATCTTGTTTTTAAATAAGCCTTTAGAGTGACATTCTTTTGGAAAAAAATCATCAATAAAAGCAGAAAAAATTATGATGCATTTGTCAGGGTTCAAATTGCGCTTTAAGACACTAGGTAAGCAGTAACATTTTTCCGCACAAATTCAAGTTATCGGTTGAAAACGATTTGTTTAAATTTACCTTATCTCATTTTAAACTTTTAAATAATAATGCCTTTTTATTACCATTTATTGGGATCTTCATGAGGTTAAGTCACTGAAAATTCTACCACCTGGGAGTAGCACGATGTACTTGGTGGAGCAAATATTTTTAAGGAATTTTGTGGAAACCTCTAGCTCGAAATTTTCTGTTAACATTTCTGGGATTTTATCATCACAAAGATATATCTGCAGTTTTTGCCTGGAGTTCTCTTTCACGAGTTACCCTAAAAATATGTCTGGTTAATGAAAGGGAATTTTATTGAAAGGAACAAAGTTTCATTTAGTTTTCACTCCAGTGTGCGTCTAGGAAACTGTACAGTCAAAGTTGGCTCGTCGATTGATGCCGTTGGTGATGATGCTACTGATGATGGCGATGATAGTGGTGACGGTGCTGATGATGCCTAGTATCCAGTTACGCTTTTTCATCTAGTAACCAAAAACTAGACACCGTGAGTCAATGAATCGGTTTTTCTGCTTAAAAGGATAAATAGAATTTGGTAGCCAGGTTCTTGACTTTACAAATGCCATTTAAATGATCCATAAGTGGCTACAAATCAGGAGTCAAGAACTCAAATGTATGTACAAGGAAGATGCGAAGTATCTGTCAAACTTTAAGCACCAACTGCCGGAAATTGGGGTAGAAGTGTTTTAGTGTTCACAAATCCGATGCGGGTTTCAGACACTGTTACACCGCGATTTGTCTTTTTTCGAATCCAACTCATCAATAATGTATCTAGTTGTCAAGTTTTTCCTTGGCTAGAAAGGTCAGTCATGAATGCGCCGTTTTTTAAGGAACCTAAACACAGCCAAGACGGTAAATTGGCACTATTCGACCAAGGAAGGAGAGGGTAACCCCTTGAGTAGCAGTTTGAGTGTTAAATGGCCTTGTCAATTAAACCGAATCCCTCTATCATTCTTCACCCACAAATAACGTTCCTAGTTCATTAACATTTAGGGGAATGGTGTGGAGATTGCTCCGTGATCTCCTCCACAAGTTGCAAGAAAAATAGGTACGGGTCTTGAATTAAATAAATTTCGATTCACATGAACCAGTCTGCCTCTCGAGCGTACTGTCTAGCGTACCTCTGGGTAAAGTCAAGGTTGAACTATGTACATTATGAGTAGTTTATAGTAGGAGAATAGAGATTTGAGGCCATGCGGCGAACGGTGTGGAGTTTGTTCAGTGTTCTACGCACAAGTCAATTGGATTGAAAAAAGAACATTTAATTCACATGGGCAAACCTTCCTCTGTCTATATCACCTAGGAGCAAAGACGAAATTGAACTAGACATTAATTCTTGCAATACTACGAGCTTCCCAATTCCATTAATTTGGAATTCTGCAAGGTTTATTAGTGGTATTGAGGTTCTGGCCGTTGATTTCTAGAACAAAACAGATTTACTTTTGTCCAATACAAACAGAGGTGATTTGAGAAATGAAACACCGATCCAGCTCTACGCTCATTGGTTGACTACCGGTTTTGATCGATAATCTCCCCCTTTCTTCAACTTCCAGCCATGAAATCGGAATCCGCGACACTTGGAAAGTACCGCCTCTACTCCAACAAGGTGGTGAAGGTGGTCTTCTGCTTCGGCATCTTCCTGCAAGTGGCCACGTTGGCTCTAGCCATCGCCATGATCAGTCTGGGTGGCTGGATCGAGATCTACATCGAGACCCCCGGCCCCGACAATGACAGGTCAGAAGGGTTGCCAATTGGGAGGCTTCAGCCTGTAGACATTCTGACAGCAGTTTTTGTTGTTTCCTGTAGATATGCGAATACGAGAAGCGAGGGCTTAATGAGAGACTGCTACCCGGAGGACTCTCCTAGTGAGTGACTTAAATATCAGGAAATTTTTATTTATTTTCTATGGAAATGTTGTTAACAATTATCGTGTTTCATTTTCCTCCCTTTGCAGTAATAGCACCAGACGGACATTTCCACACTGTTAGCAAGTGCTACACGAAGAACTTTGGACAATACACATCCGATGATATTACGCCGCATCAGAAAGGTTTGTTTCATCATCATCATCATCAAAGGAGTAAAAGGTGGATCGGGGGTATTTGGATCTGCTGTTCTTTTCAAGTTGATTTGAGAATGCTTTCTGTGCATCGTTGCTAGGGTAAACAAGCGCATTCGGTAAGATTACCATAGAGATAGTAGCTGAAAGGATTGCGGCGTGTTTAAGGATACAAAACAAGAAAACACAATGTATTCTGCTTTTAGGGAAGGCCTTTTTGCATGAATGTATGTATTTAAGGTGATCTCGAGGGATCTGGCTGTTCCATCAAGTGAGAGAATTGGTTCGGAGGAGCAAAATGTAGTGCATTTGAAAGAAACTGGATAGATATGAAAATTTGTGTCTAATTCTTTTTTGCTACCAAGGAAACATGAAATACTTAAGATTCAACCCCCTTTTAATTTATTCTTATCCGGTTATTCGAAGCAGAACGAGGACCAGAAACAAGGAAAAAACAAAGTGAAAAGTAGCACAATAGTTATAGGAAAAGGCGGATTCATACACTTTTAAAGGTATATTAAAAAGCATGATATTATCGTTTCTACCCAAAGTAACCTCAAGCCTCAATCCTGCGCAACCCTGAATGAAGCTAGAGCACGGTGTTTTGACACAGTCTCCTCAAAAACTGTTACTTCAATTCTGTAGTCGGTTAACTAGGTTTTGTAGTAGTGGTAATGGCAGAATGACGGCGGTTAGTATCGTTCTCGGTGACAGAGCCCAACAGAGCATAATCAAAATTTGCTGACAAACTCTTCTGTGAGAAGTAGATCTCTGCGAAATGTGTTTGAGTCCTGCAGAAGGTCTTCATCTACTGTAAGCCTCAAAGAAGAGGCTGAACAATTCAATTCAGGTGACAAAGCCCAGATTTCTTCACCTAGATCGTTTGTTGCGATACTGTCTTTGAGTTTCAAAGTCCCCATTGCGATTCTCCGGTTCATGTCGTTGGATTTTTGTTTTCACGGTGTTTAGGGTGGAGTACTGAGAGAGGGATATCAATCGAGATATCTTATTCACACACAGAAAGAATAATTGAAATCAGATTTCACCACATCTCTAGTTGGCTGCAACAAAAAGGTAATCAGTAGCGGATAGGCTTCAGTTACACTCTTACCGAGATGGATTAACTGCCCATTTTAAGATGGTTCCACTACCAGAGAGAGAGAAGGTGGGACGTGTGCTCCCCACCTTTTATATTAGCAGCGTGTGCTGAGTGCTATAAGAACAAGGGGATATGACACAGACTTAGATTAGAGACGAGGGAGTTGACTAATTTGCTATACCGGGCTGCGTGGGATGGAGATTACCCAGTATCTAGTTTGTCGCATCCAGGTACCTGATCTCAAGCTTAGTTAGGCCACCACAAACCATGAGGTGTACGCAAAGCACTCCCTCAATGCAGAGCCCGAGGCAGGAGTGTGATGTGCTATGTGGTCAACATTTCAGGTGTGGCGATAGCCGGTGCTGTGACGGTGTGCCTGGGCCTGCTGATTTCCGCTCTCGTGATAGTGACCGGCCTCCACTTGGCTTTCATCTGGTTCAAGGCCACCTACGACTCCTACTATGTCCGCTCCTACCGCCTCTTTGTTGGGTTCCTGGCGTCCATTGCTTGTAAGTGGCCAACAGCATGTGTTTGTGTTCGGTTCGTCCTTTGAACTGCTAGAGATGTGTACACAATCTTGGACTTGGGGTGCATAACCTGTTCCCTTTTGCATCTGGAATGGAATGGATTCGATCTTTCTACATGAATAGGCTCTTTTTTAGCTGCTAAGTTCCTTCTCTAATGTCATTCCATAAGTTCTGTCTGAACGTCATTTTTTAATGAGTATTTCATAGTGTCTACTTGAATTGGAAGATGAAGCAGCTTCTGTAACGGCCCCAGGAGGAGGTTGAAATGGCACCAAATCAAACGAATCAAAATCAAACGATTCTTGTAAGAGTGGAGTCAATAAGCTTTAAAGTATATGTAAGTTCAAGGTAATCAGGATAAGTACGTAACTGATTAAAGAATTATTAAAATGAAGCATTTGGTCACTTTTATTGCTTATTCTAAATTCGGACAGAACTAATGACCCAAGATTGGTTTATCTGGTGTGTGAAATAACTTATTTTTTCGAAAAAACACAAAACAGTGTATAACTGGTAGATAATGCAAAAAATGCAAACGATAAGGATCGTATATCGAGTAACACACTCGGGCTAGGTATAAGTAGTTTTTGCAGAAACTTGATAAGGTCTCGAATTTCTTCCGACTTGTAGCAGAAATTTGCTGAAGCTGTGATGTATTAAGGCTCTCTCCAGTCTCCACTTTATTTGTATCACGGTAACTGCCTTCTCAGGGCACAATACCAGGATATAAGCTTCCTGATACCCTACAGAAAGTCACTAGAACATAGAGTTGTCACCTATCGCACTTATTTTATGATGAAAATTAAGGTTTATAGGGTTTTATGCTTACTTTCGGGTATTTACAGCATTTTTTCAGGTAACAACAAAATGTAAATGAATCATTTAAAGGTTTAATTCTTCATAAAATTTATTGATTCTGGGTGCTTCTCCCTAAAAGACAGCTTAAAAGAGTGAGTGGGATAATTCCTACAAATTAACCCAAAAATGGAGGAGCGATGGATTTCTCATTTACTTCAAGAGGTGATTTTTTCTGATTTCGCGTTTTTACCGATTGGGAGAAAGCTGAATGTGTGGAAAATAATTAACGGAAAATCTCACGTATTTTTAAGAAGTTAGAGTACGTACATGATCCCTGAAATATTCACAAGGTGGTCGTCACGCTGTGTTGTGATTGGCATAGCAACCGAAAATTCCCAGAACTCTAGAAAGAGATCAGTGTTTTGTGCTTTGGGGTTGATTCACACGAGTGCCCATATGCCTTATCTAACACCCGAAAGTGAAAATGTATTCAGGTTCTGAGTTTTCTGCTCGAAATATTTTGCAATCCCCGCATCGAGTTTGATGGTGTCATGTACCTAACTTCTGATTTCGTGATTAGCACTCGTCTTCATTGGCATTCTGAGTTTCACTTTTAAATGTTAATAACCTTTGTAATTCATGTATGATTCAGTTGCCCACTCTTCTGCCTTGCATGGAAATTACTCACTAAAAAACTTTTGGTTTATTTCCATTTTAGCCTGTCTATATTTGGCTTCGATCGTTATATTTCACGTGGGACTTCGACTGAGTACTGAGAAGATACCCTTCGTGAGTTTACTTCTCAAATATATCTTAACGATGAATAGCTAGAAGTCAGAGTAATTAGAATGCCGGTTTTTGCATTTAGATGAGCTAGGAATAGTAATAAATCTGTGCGTAACCTATAGATTCCTTGCCAAACTGGTTGGGGGTGACAATGAGCGGGTAACTGCGACAGCGCATTCCTTACAGAGATTCTTATTTGCATAAATGATAGCTAAAAATGGTTGTATAATTAGCACGAAATAATCCAAAACACAAAAGCAGTGTAATTTAAATGAAAAAATTTGTTAGACACCATGTTTCGACGATTGATTAGCAGCTTCTGCTTTTGAATTCGAGTAAATTAGAAAATCTCATCTTAAAATTAAAGAAATAAACCATTGTGTATCAGAAAACCTGAGGAAATAAGTTATTTTCTGAACTTTGTAGTTGGAATGCAACTAATTAAATAGTCCTGTGCAGACTTACGCCCAAGAACTGCTCGTACTCATCACGCCCTTCCCTCTGTAGGATCAGATGACATCGACTGAAATAAGGCTAGAGAATGCTTACTATGTCGCTTGGGCCTGTGTCTGCGCCAGCATTTTGTCTGCGTGGGTGATTCTCGCTTCGACTTCCCTGTGGTCCTTGGACTATGTGCAAGAACACTCCTTGGCTGCGGCCTTCGAAATGCCCCACTCACAGAGAAATTCAACTATGGTCCTAAGCACCAACCCCCAAGGCTCAATTTACAGCATCAATCAGGATGGACTTGTAAGTGCGGTTTTAGTTCAAAAAATAACCAGATGATTAGGATAATTGTTCTAAGTGTACCACCCGGATATTTAGATGCTTATTAAGAAACAAAATTATGGAGAAATGACAAATTTTAGAGAAAAGGTTCACTAATTCGAAATGGTCAAACGTCCATGAGAATTCTAGGTCTGTTCCAGGTCATCAAAAATATCTAGAATTCTCAATCATGACAATGGGGGAATTTAATAAAAGACACTCAAATGGAGATTCAAAATTCAAAAACAATGAAAAAGTTACCGATTTTATCATTTTATGACTGAGCATATTCATCAATCCCTCTTTGTTATTGAAAGGTGTTTTTCCACTTCCTTTTAATCTTGACAGAATATCAGAAGATGATTAGATAATTAGAGGTCACTTTTCAATATCCGATCCTTTTCCGATAGAACAAATGCGCAAAAACTACCAGGATTTATTGTGAAGGGATCTAAAGAGCGGATTTACCAGCCTTTGAGGTCAAGTAGAAGGTTAATCAGGTTTCTGTGATAGAACTAATGAGATCATAAACTTACATTTTTGCTTCGTATTTCATCAGTTGGCTTCCGACGCCGTAAGTCCCCGTGATAACAACTGACTACAATTTAAACCTCATAAAAAGCAGTCAGCTAACGTAGATTTGTTTGCATAACACCTACACACTTTAATCTACCTGCTGTAATTATTCCATTTTGTTTTTCAAAACTGACTATGTTTAGCACTACGGCTGTCATTTGTACCAAGATTATGGATGAAAATTAAGTAAATTTGACAATTTTCATTTTCTATTTCAGTGGTCCATTCAAGATCCGCCTACGCTGCCACGATACTACACAAGTACCTACGGTGATGGAAGCCATATTCGAAATTTGAGTGAATCTCAACATGAGTTACCCAAAGATGAAAGAGCTGTTGATGTTGACAGAAAATCACCAGCTAAATCAGAAGCCTAGCGAATTGCTGCATTATGAATGCTAGAACTCTTCACTGACTTGTTCCTGCACTGTTATACAATAGCTACTAACTTCGTTGACCTGTGCCGTGTTTCGAGAACCGATTTTCCTACCACTATTTCACGTGAATGAGCGGTTATGAAATCACTGATCGGTAAATAAAAAGTAGGAGGCGGATATTTTAGAATAGTTTCAAGTATTTCCGTATTGTCATGTCAATTTACTGGTGTAAACGTGTTACTCGATGACGAATTACAGAATAATAAGAAGCTATAACGAAATAATTTTGATTTATTTTCTCATTTCAACAAATTTATACTCCTTGATAAGAAGAGAAATTTTCACAACTTTTCCAAAGTGTTACAAGATTGAACAATAAAAACAGGATAAATTTCTATAACAAGAGAAATTTATACAACTATAAAGCCTTAGTATATTATTTAATTAAATAGTTGCATTAAGAAGTTGTATAGATGTTATTGCAATCAATCTTTTAATAAAGTAAATTTAATGGACAGCCTCATTGCCCATTTGGTAATTAATTTTAAAAGGCGGCTGCAGCTCGAATCAGTCTCAATTTATGCATGTGTGAAGATGGGTTATGAGCTTCCACTAACAGTGGTAACCATATTTTGGGCCCTCATTGGTTGTGGAGTTCCACTTGTTATCCCTAAAGGCCCAAACCGAAGGTGAGGCATTGCAATTTACTTAACGTATTTTGTAGTTTAATTCAGCTTATGATCATTATGACATCGATATGCTGCTATTTATTGTAAGTTATTAAATACCGTAACGCATTTTTAGTTGGCTTGTGGCATTTTTGGCTCAATTTAATCCGTTATACGGCCCACAGTTGAAAAATGACACCATCCGAGTTGTTCGTAAGGAATGGCCGGTAAGATTTTATTTAATAATATTTTATTCTGTTTTTTAGCCAGTTGCGTAGGTTGTTGTGATTGAATCTATCATCCGTCTATGGACTCCGTTGTACAATCGCTATCTACATTCCACTTCTGTGTACTATCTTAGTCACTTGGAAACCTACTTGTCTGTGATTTCTGTATTAGAAGTTGATTGCAATTCCTCAGTTTTGAATCATTTTTAAATGCTGAAGGGGTTTATTCTGATTCTCGTAACCATTGTTTATGTGGTACCACCTCCGTAAATCTCAGTTTTATATTTATTTTGGATACATTGGATTATCAACTAAAGTAACCAAGCAATCTTCACTCGCACTGCGCAAGGGGGTTGATTGCCATCGTGAAGTCAAATTCATGAATAGAGAATTTCCGAAGTGTTTTTCTCCGAAACTTGATATGACCAATGAGCCCAACACCGTCTAACGTTATAATGGGATTTATTTACGATAATGCCAGTAAAATCTTAGCTTTCATGTAGAATTTGGTCACATGCCTCCTGTTAAGATTTATTCGCTAACTCCGACCATGTAACGATGTAAAACAGGAAACCGGGATTTGTTCCGCTTCACCTGAATGCTTCAGCCTTTTCTCAACGAAGACCCGCAAATCACAGAGGCCAACTTCTCTCAGAGGGGGTTGGGGGTCAGCTCTCTCTACTACACCAGTCCCCAATGTTTGGCTTCCCCGAATATTGAATATTCGATGGGGCAATATTACGTACGGTCCGGCGCTGTCAATACTAGAGTACCCCCTCAGTTAATCGGCGACAGATTTAAAGCAACAAGTATTAAGGAGATCAGGTCCCAGGTTGTGCCGGGTCGAGACCAGAGCAGACGCCGCTCAGTCGACCCCGGCGACAGTAGCATTATTCTCTCGTATATCGAAATTCCCTTAAATCGGCGATAGTTCCCTTTGTGACCGAGTGCTATGCTACCTAAGTAGTACGATTATTATGCGTTAAGTGGAATAAGAAGGGATAATGGATCATAAGGGACGAGACGCATAGTGACTCCAAGTGTACATTCGAAGTACAATATATACAGAAATAACCAGAGAATTATTAGCGTAAGTGTCTGCAGATACGACAGTTCGAGGCAGCCAACTCCCTTTTTTCCCATTTCTAAACAGAATCCACCCCACCAAGAAACCATACTCATAAAATATTGCCAGAACCGGGCGTCAGTAAGAAGTTTTAGACAACCCTTCGCCTGCCTCCGCCTTTACCCAACCAAACATGCGCACCAAAACACTCTGCGGGCATCTGCATGGTTACATCTTTCGCACCCACCCAATCGCGATGCTTTGAGTAGCATCAGCGGTGATGATTAGGAGCAAATCTCTGATAGCAGTAGTACAATTTTCTCGTCAGTTGAACTTCTCTCAACTTGACTAGTTTGAGGTATCCAAAACCCTTTTCAACTTCCTAACCGAATTTATCTCCATAAAACCCCTACTTAAAGTTGCAGAAAAAAAATCCAGTGAACAGATTCAGGGAGACTTCCATTGGCCTAGACACACACTTCACCACCACCAACGCCCTTCAAATCCATCTCGACGGTTCAACTCAATTGCACCAAAAGCACACGGGGACATCTCTATATTTACACACAGCCGCCCAATCAACCCGCCGTGAGCAGTTTCAGCGGCGGTTTTTTGGCCCTGATGCAGTGCACACCCCTGGGCGCCTGCGCATGCTGCCTGATCCACTCCACGTCGGTGAAACCGACCCTCTCGAGGGCGATGGCGTAGGCCAGGGGGTCTGGGCGGCCGTAGCGGAACCAGCCCCAGCGCGAGAAGCGCTCGAAGCGGCGCGGGGCGAACGCGGTCACGAGGAGACCGCCGGGCCGGAGGACGCGGTGGATCTCGGCCAGCCCCGAGAGCACCGACGGCCAGAAGGGGAAGGACTCTACGTGGAAGACGGCGTCCAGGTGGTTGTTGGCCAGTGGGATGTGCGCCACACTGGCCCAGTACACGCGCGCCCGGTCCGCTTTGATGTAGCTGTTGGTGCGACTGTGGGTGGTAGAAACTACTGGAATTTAAGTAGTATAGTAGTCTCGAATTACAACTCAGTTGATAAAGCAGGAGAAGCTTCTCCAAGGGGTGCTTCTTCAAGAAGCTGCTTAGTGTCAACAAACTCAACTTGACTAAAGCCGGTTGGATCCTCATTTTCGTGGAAAATGAAAACTCCACCACTTCTGGATTTGGCAGACCACTTTCTGTAACAACTTTCTTTCATTCACACATTCCTAAAACTAGGTAAATATTTCTAGCCTCTTCTTCTTCGGTTGCTGTTTCCCTTCTTGAATTCATCAAACAATATGTGCACCAAATGATTTCTTGGATACTTCTATGCTAGCAGGGTCTTAAGACAGCGAATTTCAATTTTACTGTTCTGTAAAACAAGATTTGATCAGTGCAGATGCTTCTAAACATAAAATAACGTTTAGTTCAAATTAGATTTCGTTCAATTTAAAAAGGGAAAACTCGGACAGAACTTATGGGATGACAACCACTCCTCTAAACTAGTACCTTCATCTCTCAACGAGAGAGTGAGAGAAGTAAGTATCAGGACTCACTTGGTCGCGAGCAGCACCATCTCATCGGAGGTATCGATCCCATAGACGACGCCGTCGGCATCCAAGGGTGAGACGATTTTGAAGGGCACCAGTCCAAGTCGCGCGGGCCACTGAGGACCAAAGGCGGCAGCCAGGGGGTTGCGGCGGAGCTTGGCCACTGTGCGGGGCGCCACGAGGGGGAGGGCGTAACGCATTCCCACTCCCACGCCGCAACCCACGTCGAGGACGCGCTGACCGGGTCTGGAGTTGGACAAAATAATGGAAACGCCTAAACTCAACATAGCACAAGTCTGACCGAAAGTCGAAGTTGTTGACCGAGAGAGGTCGTCGGAATATAAATTTACAAACTGTTAGAGAGGATCGCAAGACCACGGCTTCTCCTGAAATCACTGAAGAGCCCCTCAATGAACACCTACAGAACCCAGTTTCCACAAAAAATGCTTCTCGTCGGGAGCCACACATTTGGAGTTGGATTCCACCGCGGATGAGCTGCAATTAGGGAAAACTCTGCTCTCCAAGACAAACTTTTAAAAGCGTTCGGAGTGCTGTAGAAACCTCCAGAATTTGTCTGTCTCTCGAGCAGTGGAAAAATGTGACTTTCTATGACAGTTCATCGTTCCCCACCTTATTTCCGACGTCTACTGTACCTCTGGTTAACCGGGTACAGTAGAGGAAGGCCATTCCTCAGGAATTCGGATAGGGAGTTGTAGAGATAGCCATTCGCTAAGCAATAACTGCAGTCCTTGATGCTAGTGACTTTCTTTGCTTATTAAGGGGGCCTAAGAAGGTGAGTCGCCTTAACCGTATCTATGGTTTGGACTGGAGCAGAATGGATGCATTATAGACTGTAGCCGATGGCTGCAATTGGATTCCCTTCCTAGATGGATCAACTACCCGATATAAGATAAAGAGAGAGAGAAGAGGAGTCGTCCGCACCGGCACCTGTTTATTAGGAATGTGTGGGAAGGGTACCACTCAAATTGTCAACAAAATTAAATTTATTTGTTGAAAACAGTGCTTTCCAAACTCGTTCAAACCGTGTTCAGTACTTGCAACGTATCCCGTTGTAGTCAGAGAAATAGTAATATAATTTTCTGACTACTACGAATTGTATTTCATATCCCTTCCCTGAGAATGCCTGTAATATTAGGTATCTCGGTTGAAGTCATTGATATGACCTTGCGAACTTCGATTTTAGGCGTTCCTAGTTACGACGTGCTTTTGCTCTCTGAGTTCAAGGCCCGCTTCTCGAATGACTTAGATATTAAGGGCTAATAAGTTCTGAGTAAATGTTTTCTAAAAAACCACTCACTTTACGTCGGAAAAAAACGGGAGGTCCTAATAACTCCAGTGTGAAAAAGTGAAAGATTCGAGGACAGTTTCCCATAGAAGCCTTGATAAAGTTATCAGTAACAGAGTCATTTGTGCGGTACATATGGTACCACCTAAATTGCAAACAAAATAAAAAATTTCCACTTTAAAAGCAGTGCTTTTCAAACTCGCTCGAACCGCGCTCAATATTTGCACATCGAACCCTCAAGTTCTTGGCTTGTAAGTTCCGTGGTCATTGACAGCAACTATTCTAATTGCATCTCCAGGATTATATAGCGTGAATTTCATGAAATTCCTGAAACTTTTGTTTTGTCAAGAAAAAGTATGTAGGTAACGTGCAAGATTTCACAATTGTGTAGCTCTACTAAGGTTCTCTCCAAGTCGATTGGTGACAAGACAGTTGTCAAATCTTAGGCGCGCTCAATGAAAACAACGGCCGGTTCGACCAAGCTACCACTATCCGAACCTGGGCTCCTGGGTGATGAAAGTTTCACAAGACTGCGAAGCACAGAACCAATTTATCAACTAACGTGACCCCGTTCCGACCAGTCTGTGCAAACATAATGGAGCCAACATCGTGAGATCCCTCCTATTCTAGACTGTGAAACGTGGGAATTTCTCAGTGACAGTCCAAAAAAGAAGTACTTGCTATTTTAGAAACTCACACGAACTTGAAGTGACCTAAAAATCACGAAAACTTACAGTTGAAGTGACGGAATATTGGACATTTCATGGGCTGCGTGGATACCACGGCCATAATCGCTCTTTTATCACCCAGTATCACGCCCCCAACTGAATCTTTTTAGTGGCCAGATCATCGAACGTGAAAAGGGAGATATTTGTACTGCTACTCATGGGATGCACACAAGCATCACACAGTTGTCCAATCAAGTTCCTTCCACCCAAACTCAAGGGAAATTATCGTTATCCTCAATGAACTGCCGCTTTGCACTCCTGTCTTTACTCCGATAGGGTTGGTTAAGATACCGTATGCACTTTTACCGAAGATTACATGAAAAGATGTCGGAGAGAAACGCAATACGTGGTGAATTTCGACCCAGTAAGGAAGGTACTCTAGCATAAAATATTCGTAAATTTAAACCATCGTGATAATTAAAGGAGGCAGCCATGAAGAGGAGCCTAGTTAAGTGGGAGAAGTAAAATAGGGATCAACAAAGGGGATAAGTCTGTCGATCTTTCTGCACGACTTTTTGCTACTTTAGCTGCTTACGCGGAATTGAACACAATTTAGGACCAAGTTACCGGAATATGTGGGCTGTTTGTTGAAATGCTTGTGATACAAGTTGCGAGAACTTGCGCGAAGTAGCAATGAAGTTACTAGGGAAATGAACACTATCCACTTTGAGCTCAGACTGTGTTTTGATTTGAAACTTAAATAAGACCATATCAAACGGTTGAGTTCATTGTATCAGCCATTAAAACCGCATAGGCTTTTAGGAATCTAACATAAACACCACCGACGTTACTGATATCAGCACAACAAAATTTGCGTCCATAGATTGCAATCTCTACCCACACCGCTCGTAAGCTGTGAGTAGCAATTATTAGTAAATGCTCTGTGGGCACACTAAAGGCATAATCCCACACACTACCACGGGCCCAACTGAACGCTGTACTGCTACCCGAGAGACGCACAGCCCCAAAAGATCTCCTAAGGGACAATCGTTTTCTTCAATAAATTCTCCTGTCTTTACTGATAGAGTTGGTGTAGATATCTTGTGCACTTTCAATCGCTATACTGTGCTTAAGTAGCCGAAGACGATAAAAACGATGTCGAAAGGAACGTGCAGTGTTTACGCGTTGCGCTGATGTGGATACTGATTTCTAAGACAAGGACACAGACGAACCAACATCTTACTACGGCGTGCAAGCAAAACCTCCATCGTAACGTGCTAGATCTTTCTTCTAATATAAGTTTATACTTTCATTCTTGGTCTTCTCTTACCTGGAAAGTATTTGAAAGTCCTTCAAAGTGATAATCACTTTAAACACAACACGTGGTGCATTTCGACACGAACAGGAAGGCAATTTCGCATCTGTTACCTCTTTAGCAACTACTACTTGTAAATATAAACCATCGTGACAAATTTAAGCGGAAGTCGCGAGGAGAAACCTATTTTAGTGGAAGAACTAAAAAACAGACTCAAGAAAGTGAATAAACCTAATGACCTTTCCGCTACGACTAAAACGACGGCATACTCGGCGTTTCGTGGGCTGTTTGATGAAATATTTGCAGTATCTCAACATACTTTGTAGGGTTTTTATCTGAAATAGTAATGAACTACAGGAAAAAGAAATGGTAATTGGGCGTTGTCCCCTTTGACCCCAGGCAGGCTTTTAATTGCAAAAGTCATTAAAATAAGAGCAGATCAAACGATTAAGCTTAAATCCATCAACCATTAAACCCAGGCCGTCAATGATATCAGCACAGCAAAGTTTCGGTCCTAGATTAGAAGCTCTTTCCACCCTTTTCATAAGGTGTGATGAACAAACATAAGTAAACGCTCTGTGAATACTAAGGAGACAGTAACCGCTTTACAATCCCCCAGGCTTACATCTGAACCCGTTTAGTGCTCCGATCTCGCGCTAAGAGAGAACTCCGTAATTCGTCTCAAGTGACGGGCGTAAGCACCGAGCAGGTGTCCGATCAAAAACCTACTCACCCTTGAGAGTGATCATTTTCCACAATAAATGGTCTCTGCTGTCTGATTAGTTCTCCCAATAGGGTTGGTGAAGAAGATACGTTATTCAATTTGGTGAGTCGTAACCTCAACAGAAAGGCAATTTGGCACCCGCTACCACTCTAGCGATTAATATTTGTAAAGAAAAAACCATCGTGATAATTTTAGGCCATGAAGAGAAACCGATTTCATTGGAAGAAATATCTTAGGCCTATAAAAAAGGACACGACTATCGGTCTTTTCGCAAAATAACTAACACTGCAAAAAAATACACGAAATTGAAGATATTTGAAGATTGCGACATTCAAGATAAAATCAATGAAATAGTTAATACTTCGAGGGCTGTCTTGAATTTCCCGAGTTTTGTCCGAATTAGCAATAAGGCTGCAATGAAATTGCGTAGTAGTTGAGCTTTGACCTTTTTAATCTCAGGCTGAGTTTTGACTTCCAAAAGAAGAACAAACAAGGACAGATCAAAAGGATGGGCTTACTCCATCAGCTATAAAACCGCATAGGCTTTCAGGCGTCCTATATAAACCCAGGACGTTAATGATTATACCATTACATAGTTTACGTTTCTGTATTGGAATCTCTACTCATAGTGTTGATAAACGGAGAGCACCAATCATTAGTAAACGCTGTATTGATACTACGGGCACAGTCCAACTGAAACTTTTGAATGATCAGATCATCTAACGCGGAGAGGGCTGTCTGTACCACCATTCAAGGACGCACGTACGCACCAGGCAGTCATCCACAAACACCCACCCACGTCTCCGACTAAACTCTTCTGTGGCTCCGAGCCTCTTTCGCGGAGAGCACTCTGCAATTCGTCTCAAGGGTCACACTCACACCGCGCAGTTATGCGGTCATTTGGGTTTTCGAATGGAATTTAAAAGAGACCTGTTGTAGTGGGGAAAGTGAAAATTGTCCAACGAAAAACGATGGAACTGTTTTAAGTGCATAACTGTAATTAAATTTAATTATAAAAATAATATAACTCAAAATGACGGAATACAGAGAAATACACGAGCTGTCTACATTCTATCACCAATTCATAGTTTGGTGATTTTTTGGTCTGAAACAGTGGTGATCTGCGCTGGCCGTTTTTTAGAAATTTTGTTTATAAAAACTTGTGTGAAGTAGAAACAGAATTAACACAAACATCAACCATTAGAACCGCATCAACTTTCAATCATCTGCCATAAACAACAGCGGACGTTAAAGACACCATCACATGCCAGTTTACGCCCCTAGATTCGAATCAACCTAGTGTTTTGGCTGTGGATCATTTACATGCTCTACTCCGACTAACCCGACCTGAAAGCACTCAACGCGCGATATGCGCAAAGTAAGCTAGCAACGGGGACTAAACCACAACGCTTTGATTATCTTTTTCAGCTTGGCGAAGAAAAGCCTTTCAATAGACGAAACTACGCCACAATGGCAAAATTTACGAAATGCCTTGAAAGGGCTTCCAAAAGAGGAAAATTAACGAAAACAACAGCTTTTATGCCGAGTAACCAAAGATGGACAACAAAAACCCTCGACTGCACTAACTACTCGGATCAGCAAGTCAAATCGACCGCTCCACAGCACCAACAGTATGACTAAGCACGCTCCGATTTCACAAATTTACCAATCATATTGAGTTAGTGGATACCTGAATGACTAAGCTAATCACATAGTCAGGCATATTTGGACAATCACGTGAGTCCGATTAAGTTAGATATAATACAAGGACCAATTAATGACTCACTTCAGATCACACATTTGCACTGCAAAGCGATTCATTTGACGATTGAATATCCCGAAGATTATTCGTTTGACGATGATACTGACTAAATCACGACCGGGATCTTTCAAACCCCGGGCAAATGCAGCTGATGCCAACTTTGTCATGGCCTTACTGGAAAAAAAGAGCAAAAGATATATGGTGGTTTGATTTAGGTCCTCAATTCCGACTGGTGT
Source organism: Anomotaenia brevis (assembly GCA_030710315.1). Taxonomy (NCBI): domain Eukaryota; kingdom Metazoa; phylum Platyhelminthes; class Cestoda; order Cyclophyllidea; family Dilepididae; genus Anomotaenia; species Anomotaenia brevis. The sequence continues at coordinate 79,708 of JAUOZQ010000040.1, forward strand.
GACGATAATTGGCTTTTCTAGCTAATTAAGTTCTAATGTTAATAAGGCGATTCTATTCAATTCCCCTTGGAGATTTTACCGACTAGCAAGCTACTAGAACATAAATCCTACCAATAGCAAGGCCACTTGCAAATCACGTGTCAATTTTAAGATGATTCAAATTTTGTAGGCAGCTTCAAGCAACACACAGAACAGACGGTATTGTAAGGTCAAACAAATACAAGTGAGCGAAAACAAATGAAAAAATTGAACAAACGTGGTTTATTTAGCAAAACTCGGGTATAGCTGACAACACGTTTTGGCCAAAATCGGCGACCACGCACACAAGTCAATTGTGCACTTTAGCTGTCTTTTGTTTTCATTGCAGTCGCAAAGCGGATGAGGGGAGGAATTTTAGTTTGCAGATTTTGTTGTTCCAGCTGAAAAGTGCAGGGGATATATTAAAAGGAAGATAGAAGCCACACTAACTCGGGGGATCCAGATATGCGGTAAAATACTTTCAAACGGCTACTCCATTTAGGCCAACTCAACACATGGCGTTTTCGAGAATTCCGGCATAACCTATACGAAAAATCAAGATGTTTCCAATTAGTAGTTTAGAAAGACATTTATTTATCGGAAAAAATGGCCCACCTTAAAAGCACACCCAAAAGCAGGGAAAATCCAATCTGAGCGTTCTAGGAGACGATCACGGCTTCTACGCCAAATGGAGAGTGTGGAACTGTCACCGTAGTTGCTATTCGGAGAGAACTTTCCTTGAAATACACCGGTTCTTGTGGCGTCTTCGGCGTCGTTGAAGATGGATCCAGTGATGGCGATAGATACAGGAGTTTTGGGCAGTTCCTCTTTGAATGACTCGTGAGGAGTAATAATGCCCTTCACGAAAACCGTCACTTGTTGGTCCATCATGCCGGGGGTACCAATAACAGAGAGCTAGAAAGTAACAATTGAAGAAGCGGAAGTACGTACATTTTCGTCGAATTCAAAGGGTATAGTGTCATCCATGAAGTCATGTTGAATGAAGACATTGTCGGGTTTTTGGACGTCGTGACCAACAATTATCATCTCTGCCCTGTTGAAAAGACTGAGGCAACCAACGTGTGTGGCTCTTCCATCGGTGCAGACAACATATTTGACTTGAGCAGGATCAGCCACACCGTTACTTTTCAAGGCTTCAATGAGAGCCGGACCGTCCCAAGCTGAACCGGGGTTGATTACCATTATACCACATGGCCCTCGAACCAAAACGGTGTTACATTGACGTTTAATATGTCCTCCCTCTAAAGTTTCCTCGAAACCTTTACGTAGCAACGTCACCTCATACGTGTCTAGTGGCATTTCTAACGAAGGTTCTAACTTTCCAGAAACTTGCTCAGAGAAACGTTTAATAGCACAATTATTGAAAACTAACGAGCCAATGAATTGTCAAAACCAGTGGTCAGCCAATCGGAATACAAATCACTAAGAATTATTTCACATTTCCAAATTATGTTATATTGAGTCTCGAATTTAACAGAAGCAAAGGTTCAATCTTGAATTATTTTTACATTCTATTTAATATAATTTATTGGTACTGACGTGAAGTTCCAATTTTTTACTTTCTTGGGAAAAGCATCATAAAGGAAAAGTTTTCTCATTCATTCCAGGCATGGAAAGCTAAAAGCAAAAACAGGTATCATTTGAATGTAGGTTTTATGTTACATGGTGTGTGTAGTAAGTGATAGCCCTAAATTGATACTCAGATTACTTTTATGGGGATTCATTTTTACTTAACACTTTCAGCAAAACTGAATACCCTTTGATCCCAACCCTTGCCATTTGTTCACCAAATTTACACTGACCTACAAAGTGTGCGAAATGAATTTCATAAAAGGATTTAGCAACTAGCTCAGAGCGATCATTGTCGTAAGCTTTCTGAGCCTTTCAGTCAATATATTCTTCAAGCTTGCAAATATCACTTGGTTTCAAGAATAAGATGAATATGCTAATTTATAACGCATGCAGTGATCATATCATCAAATTCTAAGAATATACATCCAAGATTTTACGCATTGTTTCACAGTTATGCTACACTATTATCTTAAATCGAAACTTAATTTCAAAGAAGACCACATGATCTATGTTATGATTTGCAGTTAGAGTGAGAACCATGCATGAAATTAATATTGCAGATGAAATCATTTTTAACTAAATTATTCATTCATGCAAAAGTCTTGATACAGAAATGGGTTGTGTTGAAAAATGAAGATACATTGTCGTGACAAAACCAATCGCAGCTGAAACTCCCTGAAAATTGCATCGCCTTTTTGTTTTAGTGTTCGGATTTTAAAATTAAAAGATTTAGAAAGTAGGACAAGTAAAAATGTATATTCTTTATTAGAACAAATGCCCTTTTTCGCAAGAATACTTCAGCAATAAAATAAACAATTATTATAAAAAAATTCAACAATCAAACTATAATATAAACAATTTTGTGAGATATCAATGGTTTTGTTATACAATGTGCCTAGAATTATATGTAAGTACTAATGACCCTCAACGACCCACGTGATTGGCTTTATAATCACTAATGACTTTGACGGAGTTTCAAACATAAAGAAATTGGTTAATATCGAGGATTATGAATTTCTTTGATGGTAACTTTACATATGATCGTTAAAAAATTCAGTTCGCTGCTGTTCCGCCCTACCACTGAAGGGTATTACAGTCGAGGCAGAGATACATAATTTCTTCAATGATGTTTCTTTCACATATGCATATGAAAATTCCTCGGAAGAACTTATGGAGTCTACATTCGTTTTTCCTATTGAATCAGGGTGTGTTGTTTATCGCTTTGAGGCCACGATAGGTAGTGACAAATTCATTAGTCTCTGTCGCAGCAGGGAAGAGGTGAGCTTGACCACATTATTACAATTTCATTAATATGTTGAATCTTAATGTTATTCGCACCTGTTAGGCCAATTTTATATATGAAGACTCCATGGAAAAGAATAAGACTGCATTTGTATTGATTGAGGACGAAGAAATGACTGACACTTTCTCAATGAAAATCGGCAACATTCCCCCAAAAGAAAAAGTATTCATTCGCCTCTCGTTCTTCCAGATGCTATTATCAATTCCCAAAGAAGTTGAATGTGGTGTAGCAAACAGCGTTTTAGCGATTCTCACAATCCCTTTTCTACTCAATTCCAGATACACCCCCAGATGTAGACATGATATTTTCTTAATTTTAAAATCTCAGGGCATGGCAATAAACGATTGTTTGGTCTTCCCTTAAAACCAGAATGGTCTTCTCTCATACCGTATACATTTCATTTCTCTGCTGGAATTACCTCGTCCTCTCAAATTCAATCAATCTATTCTCCGAACCATCAACTTTCTTTTGAGTATTTAAATGCCAACAAAACATCTGCAAAGGTGTGCTATTTTGCATTAATATTTCACTCACCAGGCTATTCTGACTAGTAAGTTTGACTTTTCGGAGGATTTTCAACTGCACATTTCCTACGCTGACGCTCAAACCTTCGTGGATGTGGAACAGAGTTCTGCTGATGATGGATATTTTTCCTCCGATTGCGTCCTCGTCAATTTCCTTCCAAACTTGCCTCCTTTGAATCAGCGAAACGCCGAAATAGTCTTCATCATTGATCGGTCAGGTACCTGAGGACTATTGATTTGTTTTTCATCAACCAATAGGTAGTATGGATGGTGATCCAATTAGGCAGGCTCGGCAGGCATTATTGATTCTTCTCAAGTCCCTTCCTATTGACTGTCGATTCCAAGTTGTGGGATTTGGGTCAACTTACTCCATGCTCTTCCCTGAGTAAGTCCAATCATTTTTTTATATGCATTGTGGCCTTCTGTAACCTATATTTAACCTTTGAATCTATGTAACTAATATATTTGGATCATCCATTTGTATCTGTCGCATTGTTTCGTAAATTTAACTTTTTTTGTACAAACAGATTTTAATCATTTCAATTTCGTAAACCCGTTATCGGATAAACTCGTCGTTTTCGGTAGGGTGTGATGTTTTGTTCCGTAAAATATCGTTTTGTACTTTTTATCTCTTCGGTAAATTTTCAAAAAAGTTAATCGCAGAGCTCAGTTAATCTTTCCTTCATTGAATCATATTTATAGGACTTGTTTGATGGTTAAATATCAACTAAACGTTATTTTATTCATTTCATTTTTTTTCTTCCTCCAACGTTTGCCATAAATCCTTCAAAATGACAATAAAATTTTACTGGAGTCCATAGAAAAAAAAGCAATGCCCTTTTATCGCCTTCAAAGCCCGAACTATTAAAGTGACCATCGCTTCTATTGATTTATTCCACTAAATCCAAAACCTGGGCTTTGAAAAGCAATCGCATGTATCCATCGCTATTATCGATTTATCTACTTTTCCATCAGACCGGTAGACAATACCGAGACGAACGTCGCCAAGGCGCTGGAGTACCAACGAGCCCTGGAAGCAGACATGGGAGGCACCGAAGTTCTCTCGGTCCTCTCCGCTGTCTACAACTCAAAGTCTATCGATTCAGGCGACCAATGGCGTAGGGAGATCATCTTCCTCACTGACGGGGATGTTGTCAATCACTCTGAGGTGAGTCTTGTTCTCTACTTAGACCGAATAAAGAGCCATACATACTTGTCATATTAAGTGAACATTTAGAGGATTGCTTAATCAAATATTCATAGATCTTCTCCTCGTTATAAATATCATCTCTGTGCCAACAGAACAGAGACAGGAGAGAGTAGGAGCGTACTCGTCAGTATCCAGAGAGGGTGTCTATTGGAATATTATTCCCCTAATTTAATCAGATAGACGGCGCTCTAAGGCCTTGTTTTGCGGCTATTTCAAGTGTGGAGTTTAAGTCATTAGGAGTGGCACTCGTTAGTGGTTTAGACACTATAAATGCAGGGTGTGGACAAAATGGTAGACACAACTTGAAAAATCAAATAAACATTTTAATGCGATGTAGATCCACCTTTGCGCCAATTACAACCTCAATTCTCCGATGTGTTGATTCATATAAATTAGGAATATTTCCAACGGCATTTTAGTCCATTTTTCAGATGAAACAACGTCCAGTCCATTTAGAGACTTCTTATTTGAGTCTCTAAAATCAATTTCAAAAGCTTTAAAATGATGAGGTTGAGGTCTCGGGGGATTGTGGTGCGGGATGAGCTTTTGAAGTTCATTAAAACGTTGTTCCTTGTGCCGCCACTCTTTAGCAATTCTAGCTACTATATGGATTAGTGAATTGCCATCGTTGTGAAAGATTGCGATCGCGTTCCCCTTTGGAAACCGCAGTTTTTGAACTACCACGGGTTTAAGATCTTGGTCGGCAAAAATTCCTTAACAGTCTCTGCTGTTAATTCTCCCATGAAAGGATTTCCAAAAAATTGTACCCGGATCATCTTGACAGAATCCCCGCCGCCATGTTTTACGGTTGGCACAAGGCAGCAGTCTGGATTAAATGGTCCTTTGGGCTGTCTTCAAACGTGCACTCGGGCGGAGGTCGGAGATAGGGTAAATGACGATGATTTTTCAGAGAAAATCACATTTTTCACCCATTGTTCGAGAGACCAATTCTGCTGGAGGTTTCTACCCCACCGCTCTAAACGCCTCTTTGAAACATTTGTCGTCTTTGAGGGCCGAGGTTTTCTAATCATAGCTTTTCCATCGTCAATCCAGAATTGTGCAGCTCGTGTGACGAGGAACAGCTTTTGTGGAAACTGGGTTCTGCTCTGTGGGTGTTCATTGAGGAGCTCTGCAGTGATTTTAGGAGCTGTGGTCTTGCAATCCTCTCTAACAATTCGATGATTTAGAGTCCCACCGACGGTCTCTCAGTCAATAATTTGGATTTTCGATCTGACCCGTGCTTTGCTGAGGACGATTTTTTCTCCTTCTCTGCTTCAAAGGCGGCAGCAGTCATTACTTTTGAGACAGTACCTCCTGAAACGCCGCCAAGCACCAACAATTTGGCCTCTTTCGTTTATAAATACCTCAAATAACTAATATAATGAACAAGAACATTAAAATATATAATTATTATGCAAAAAATGATAGATGTTTCCACCATTTTGTCTAACCGTGTAGAGCAACCGAGACTGTTGTGGGGCATAGTCTTAGCCAATTAGTACTGGTGTCAATGATGGGGAAAGCTCTTTATTCGGTCGGTCATTGGCCTCCCCTATTTGTAACTGTCTTCTCTGTAGTTCTAGAGGACCGGTTAAACAGCAGAGAGACTGATGGGGGAGTGCAGGTTTATTTGACATGAACGAGTGGGAGTTTGAGTAGAGTTTGGACGATGTATGCCTAAGCGTGTATCATGTGCTGGTAAATTCTAGCAGTAATCAAGACGCTGATTGGTAGGTCGATCTGATTTAGGATTAGGAGACAGAGTGGAAATTATAGGTGCTGGGGCTAAATCCGTTTCTACTTCCAACGATGTAGCCTCAAACATGTTTAAAAAGGTTTCTAAATACCATGTTTCGAGGATACCAAATGATCAGTATTCAAGAAACTGGCACTCAAACCAGTAAAATGTTATTGTGTCTTTGTTCGAGGTGTTTTTTTCACTCAGTTACAATCCCGTCTATAAGAAAAACGATTAAAGTCGAAAGAGAATCAAGAAAGAAGTTATATTGCTTAGCTGACACAGCCTGATTATCCATCCAGAATGTTACCTAGAACCCATTTGTCGACCCAGGAAGAAGTAGTGGTTCTATTTTTGGAAGGATAAAAGTCGCTTTAAACCCTCTATCCCAAGATTCATATAGACCAATCCCATAATTCATTCTCTCTTGCAAGAAAATTCCAGCGTCGTTGTAACAGAAGCTAAAATTTATATAATTTATGCTATGTTATTATCCTAGATAGCAATTAAAAATGTCCCGAACTGGTGTCTTTCTCGTAGTAAATGTGGTTGGTTTTTTAATTCCACAAGAAATATTATTGTCGTGTTCTTCTGGCGTTTATTTGCGCATTTGACATCACCAGAATAGAAGAATATTCAATACAAAAAATCTGATGAAACATTTACCTGGCTTTTATTAAATAAATATCAATTTCAGTTTGTGATAGAACAATCAGCTGTCGGTACCCCCCTTAGGAACTGAGACAAATTTAAAAAATCTTAAAGTTAAAATAAGACGGGGCATTCACATGAAATTGAAATATTCCGTTACTAGCTTCAAGTATATATTAAAGGAATTGATTTACTAAAAGTCCATTATAGAAAATTTAGTCTTTTGAGCTGTTCAATATTTTAGTCCCATAATAAAAACTCACGGGAGATGCGAGATTTTAGGTTCTTTGGCTCATGGAGTAAGTTAGGTATTGATTCAAGGTTTCCTAATGATCTACAAATCGAAAAAAGTTACTGATTCCTATTGGCTCAGCCAACGCGGAATGGCTATTGGACGTCTCTCTATCGATCGGTTGCCTGTGCCTTGGTTCTTGACCATGTCTACTGGGTCCGTACCGAGGTTCCTGATGTTGTAACTGCGAAGTGTTGATGCCGCAAAGTTCAACAACGAAGAAAATTTCTTTCTCTCGGTGAAATCGGTTTATATTACGACTTCATTTATCGATTTTTTGGAAAGAATAGCACTTTCAAATTCATCGATTTCCAAGCACAATATCAGCAGCTCTTGTTGTTTGAGTAAATGTAATTTTAGATGATCTTTTAAATACATTTAATTGAGTAAAAATAACGGCGGCTTTGCTATTTAGATACTGTTCTCTTTCAACGTAGATTTGTGGCACTTAAAAAAACCTTTTGCTTGTTGTCTTTTCGGCCAAATGGTTCTTAACGTTCGTGAATATGAAAGTAACGTTAGGACAAAAAATAAAGTATTTTTGACTAAAAAGTTTGGTTGATTTAAAGGAAATTTAATGGGCAAGTATTTGGCACTACTGTCAAAGGTTATCACCTAAAATAGCCGATGCCATTAGCGTCTACTAACGCAATCTGAATTCGACACGGCCTGATTTGACACTTTCCTTGGGGGAATAGTCTCTTCAAAAACTGCCTCAATTCTGAAGTCTATTAATTGAGCTTTTATTAGTGTCTTTCTAGTCACTAATAGTCCGTTCGGTTAAGATCAGCAGGAGAATTCTAAGATCTGGCAGTGAGGCGACTTTTTAGCCGTAAAGGTGGTGACTGCATACTTTTTTGACTTTTCACTGAGGCAGAAAACCGAATCCTCCTGCCGTCATGCATGCAGTTACCTATTTTTAGCTACTCTCGTTATCCAGGAATTATCTACAATGATGAAAAATTTCGCGTATTCACCCTATGTCCCCCAAAACTTATATCTGTAGAATTTCGAGTAGAAAATCTGTGATGCTGATCACTTCTTCAGGCCTCTTAGTCTCCAGTTCACACTGCCGAAGTGTTTTCGAAGTGTCCAGTCTTTATTTTGATGGCCGGCCGTGAATCATCATCATCTTCATTAAATGTACTCTATCTAAATGAACAAGGACTAGCAGATATCTCCGGTTGAGCCATAAAAAATATGGATCTGGGATGATTAACACGTCGTTGGCTCGTTTAAATCAAATTTTTTACGTATTCGACGATTACAGTAATTATCGCGAAGGGGACACAATTTACGGTTCTCAACAGTCCGTATTTAGGAAATATAATTTATCCTGCCTTTGACAATGAGTCAGTCTCTTCAATAATTCATTCTCGCTTTTATCGTCACCTTTATGAATGACGAAGGAAGTCTGGTGTGAAATAACCATGTACTATTCTCTGCAACTGTTTCTCCATGTCAGTCAAATGTCAAGGGGTGTCCCTACGACTTATATTGGCATAGCAACCACCAAGGCCTCTCATGCACTTACTGGATTTGCACTTAGGGTCAAGAGTGATGTGTCCTTGTCTTTTTCAGGTCATCTCCTTAGTCGCAGCAAACGCGTCAACCTCTCGACTCTCGGCTATCGGTCTCGGACACGGAGTGAGCACTGCTCTCGTCTCTGGGGTGGCTCGTGCCGGGAATGGACGAGCCCTCTTTGTCCGCGAGCAGTAAGTCCCTCAAGTTTTAGTATGAATTGTCAGGTCATTGCATAAGTTCTGTCCGGATTTAGGATAAATGGAACAAGTAACCAAATGTTGCATTTAATTGAATATTCAATCGTCAATGAGGTTTCCATGATCATCTACGGCTACCTTCCACCCGTTAAAACACTTATGAATACCTTTAATTATTATAAAATATTTTGGTTGTGATCCGAAGAACTCACAAATGTCACTTACAACCTCTTCGTGTGGTGTATTTCAAAAGTTGTTTCTACTTCAAAATGATTTTTTAAGCTACGAAACAGATGGTAGCTTGAAGGAAGGCAGTTGAGGAAATAAGATGAGTGAGGAATTCTCACCGAAACAAATACCTCTTCGATCTTTTATAGCACGACCACTTCTTGCTGTTTGAGGGGGGGATCGTGTTGCATGCTCCGATGAAACAACATCACCCCTTTTCCAGGGCTTTTTCCTCCTCAAAGCCTGATTCAAACACCGATTTGCTGACCGCAAATTTTGACATTAATTGTTGCTTCATTAGGTCGGGAGGATTATTCCTTTGCGATCCCATCCGATTGAATGAAGAAGAAGAACCAGTTACCCGTGAAGTTCCCTTCTCGTCGGCTGTGGTGGCTGGGGTTTTTTCCTCTCTACGAAACCGCCATTCGCAGTAGCCAGTCACAAGTCTATCCATTAAAAAAAGTGAAACAAGTTAGCGAGAACGAAAGAGAGAAAAGCAGATTTCAACTCGAGATTTGAGACAATTTTCAGACTCTCATTCATGGGGCATCCATTTCCCATGTTTACGAGCTTTTCCAAGTTTATGGAAACGAAGACGATGAATAGTTAAATAGTTAGAATTTAGCTTAATTCCTAATAATACAGCCTATCGTCGAACACAACTTTTTTGGACTTATAAAGCACTACGTGCCTCAAATGGCTCTTGGGAGGTACTTCCATTTCATCAGGGAATTAATCAAGCAAATTTTGACTTCATCATTCTCTAAAACAGAGTTCAATCAGTTTAAAAACTATCTAAACATAAATAGTACTGTTGTGCTCCACACTAGATAATATTACACACTTTTTTAAGATTCATTCAGTTTAAAAGGGCGAAGTTGAGACAGAACTTATGGGAGGATCTGATGCATTTTCAGTAACCAAAAGTTGGGGGCCAAACAGCCGTGCTTAGCTGTGTCCATCCTAGCAGTCTTGCCATGACCGCGTGGTAATCACGTGACTAGGCCTGTTCCTGTCCCAAGGTTGAACTACTTTGACCCTGTTTATGTAAATGCAAAAATGCAAATACTCCGGTCACCAGTTTCTTCAGGACTTCGGAATTGGTGGAATTTTGGTTTATCTTAGAGATTCTAAAGTTGTCTCACTGTCCTATAAATAGGATACTAAAATATTTCTCTTTAAAATGTATAAGGTCGTTTATAGTGACACTTCTAACTGCATAATTAATCTTATAATGGAACAACCAGTTCTTTAATTCATTTAATTTACGCTCGATTTGTCGAAAAACCTAAAATGTATTTATTCACTACACGAGATTTCAAAACGATAGCCGGAAATTCAACTACCCCGGAAATTAATGGGAAAAAAAATCGATTGGAATTTCGAATGCCCTATCATAGAGCTATAAATAAAATTGTCTTTATTGTTATAATTTAAGAAACATAAATACCAAACACGTGCTAAGTAATAGGTTGTAATTTAGTAGTTTTAGAGCAACTCTAGAATGAAACTCCAACAAAACATTCTTTACTATGACTTTTGCAATGTTTTTTTTTAACACAGCTTTATAACCGGGGTCAAAGGTCTGTGAAAGAGTTGCGCGCAGTCTTGGTCACGTCTAGCGTCGTGTCACAACTGCTCTCTCGGCGCCTGAATCCATTGGGTTACCAAAAGAGTTTGTTAATCAGTACTTAAGGTTGATACTCGGAATGGTCTTCCAATACGTTCTAGGATGCAACAACTCCAAGCGAATGCAACAGAGGGCCTAGACCTTATTTGCTAGGCTCATGTGTGCGCTTTGTCACCTGCCTAGACTAGGAGTGTCGGTGTGTGTTTTCCACGGCCAAAGGGATGAACGAGGATATGAGAATTATGCATGTTGCGTCCGGCGAAAACGGTAAATCAAAGTTCGCCCTGCGGAGTCATGTCACATGTCTTACCATCATATCGAACAATGCCACTCAGGCTTCGAGGTATCTCGTTTGTAAGGCTGTGCCCTAAGAAATTGCCAACTCGGAAGGGCACAGTGTGACCCATTGTTACATGAAAGAGCGATTCACTTTGGTAAAGGGAAGGCATATGAAGTCAGACAGTACTCTGAAGTAAACAACGTTGATCCGTGGTATGGTGGGGAGCATCAGTGAGTGCCTCGGTTTGATACCGTTTTTTCATGCTTCTTTTATGTATCACCCCTTTAGTAGGCCTTGTCAGGCCTCACTCCTCGGATCTTTATCGTAGGAGGAGGGGGTTCCGATCCCACAGAGGATATTAGAACTTATTCGTATTTATTTAATTAAAAAATGTCCAACGTATACAGGGTGCATCCGAGGAATTTCAAAGTTGTATCATTCCCGAAATCTCAAAAGATTAGTGGATTTAGTGGGCTTAGAGACTTAGCATTGATCTAACAAGTCTCATCGCAGTACAACAACGATTTATCTTAATCATCAGAGGGAACCTTCGTGAGGCAGTGTTGGAGGTGCTCAACTGCAGTCTCCAGCCGTGGTTGACCGAGGTCAAGGTCGACTGGCGTCTGAGTCGAGGAGGGCAGCCCGTCTCGCCCAGTCTCCAGGTGCCCTCCGAGGTCCCTGCCGTCTTTGGAAGCACCTTCACGACCATTTCCGCTCTCGTTCTGCCTGGAAAGGGTCAGTTTGGGGTTCGTGAAAGGCATCATGGCTTTCTATTCACAGAGCTATGGAGTTTAGTGTCTTTCTGCCAGTATATTTTACTTTTCGACCTTTGTTAAAGTTCAATGACATTTTAGATGGACATCTGAGTGGTTTACACAACACTAGAATCGGGGGTTCAACTTCCACTGACATGCCACTTGGCGAAGTAAATAAAAACTAACTAAGCTTGTTTAGGAGTGGGTAGGTAGCTCATAGAAAGTTCGGCCTCCACGCCAGAAATATCAGCCAATGCCTTTTCTCCCTTCTCTCCTCCTCCTCCTCCTGCCACTCATTTTCCCTTTATAAATTCATCGATCATTGCGTGAGTGCTCAGTTTGTGGGATGCTGAGCTACTATACTCCTCATTCTCTATTTCTACTTCCTTCTTCATTTTCATCTTTTTTATAAAACAAAAGAAATCGAACTCAGGGCCCGATAGAAGATAGCATAAGAGACCATTTTCACCATGTTTTACCAGGTCACCCAATAGATGCTGTCCGAATTTTGGATGAATTGATGACCACATGTTGCACTTACTTTAAGATTTCATCATCGATGCACTTTCCATGATTATTTCTAACCTCCTTCCATCAATTGACGTTTATTAATACCACTATTGTAAAACTCTTCTTGATTTAACTCCTAGAAGAACTCGAAAATTTCTTCCTGTGGCGTTGTGAAAGCCTTTTTTTCTCTTCTAAATGATTTTGTAAGGTAGAAGGAATACGGCATTCTGAAGGATCAAGGTTGAGGGAATAAGGTGTGACGTGACCTCTTCTAGATTCACTCAAAACTTCGTTAAACCTTTTAACTGCCCTCAGTAGATTTAAAAGTTAATTTTGGGTGTTTTAGGTGGTAACAACTCCTCCGCGATTTTACCAGATCGAAAGAAAAAGATATTTTCGATAAGGAATCATTTTTTTCCTTGGCAATTCACAAATCTACCCAAGAAGTAAAAACAAGTTGAGGAGAATGCTGACAAGCGCACATGTCAACTCGAGATTTGAAATTCTATTCAGACATTTTTGCAAGTCTAGGAAGATGAAGAAGACGAACAGTTGTATGGTTTGAAATAAGCTAATGAAGCAGGATAAGCTTTCTCAAGTGCTGCTGCTTCAAGAAGCAGCTTGTCATCAAACTCAACTAGACTGTGTCCGGTTCGACCTTCTGAATTTAACAAAACATCTTCTACAAGTCCTTCTATTCACAAATTCCTCTCCTCAGTGTTTCTAGCCACTGCTGCTGAGTTTCCTTTTAATCAAAAAATTTAGTTTTACGAGTTCGGAAAAAAATTTTAAGTTTAAACATTCCACTAGACGTTATAAAATATTCCTAACATTTCGTTCAATATAAAAAGGGAAAATTTCGGACAGAAAATATAGGGTTATCTGTTATAAAGTTCACAATTGTCGCTAGTGACTGCTGTTGAGGAACAATCTCTCGTCTTATAGGTCTTTTTTGAGTGATATGGTTCGTTTCGACCTATGATAGATGACATTATTTTCTTAATTGCGTCTTTAATAGTCGGCAAACCCTTTGCGATTACTCTAACCCATTTGGTCCCACTGTCCTTATAAAGTAATGTGTATTGGCCAACGCATAACGACATTTTTAACTGCGCATTTAATCTTAGATAGGAATAAAATGCTGGTTTATTCACCAGAATTTCCCGCGAGTTGTTGGAACCAACTTCGCTATACGAAGTTTCAAAGCAATGCCAAAAATGTTATCTTCCTTCTTCAGGCCAGTGAAACTCTACTACCGACCAAACCAAGACTATTGGATGCGAAGGACACTTTCTTTGCAGCTTTGTGAAGTTTATGGTTTAAAAGTTTACTTTTTGAAAATCCCTGGCAGGTCAAAATGTCAATCAAAAATCTCATTTATTTTCCCAACCACCTCATCCCTCTACGTCTCGCCCTCTTCCTCGATTTCTTTAGAATAAGATGACAACCCAGAGCTAGAGGTTACAGAGTGACAATAAAAAGAATATTTCTTCCACATATATTTACAATCCAGTATTTTTCTACTACTCGCTTGCGTTTGATGGAGTAACACTTGGCGTTCCAAGTCTTGGCAGATGCAAGTCGTTCCTTTGACGTGTCTAAAAGAACCCCTGACGGGCGAAGTCTTTCACTTTTTCAGGATTTCGGACAGATATTTCAGTTTCCTTTCTATTTTCCTCTCTCCTTTCTAATTTCCCTCCTTCTGTGGGTTCTTTTCTCCTTTCTTCTTTTCCGTCTAATGGAGGAGATCACGTTCTAGAGCCCGGAAATAGTGAATAACGATTAAGGGACTCTTGTGCCCACTATTTTCAAACCTTAGAGATCCTGCGAAGCCGCATCCCAAAGCACTGTCTCGGGACTCGATGTATGCCAGATATTTATGCTTTTTTAACGAGAAATTCGGGTCATTTTTTCCTTCAAAATGGCCAGCAAACCCGTTGCGCTCAGTCTCATTCTTCTCTTCGTCTCTGTCCTCTTAGTCTCTTCTCCTTGCGCTTTTGATCTCCTCCTACTCTCAACTTGATTGTTTTCTAGAGATCCCGTTAATAGGAAAGTCCCTCTTCGAAATATCTAACAAACTAATCACTCTTCTGATTTTCCTCTTCATTTTCCGCTCCTTTTCCTTCTCCTCCTCTCCCTACATCTCTTTCAAAAGAAATTACGCCTCACAACCCGAGATTAGAACGTGACGATGAGGGGAACATTTTAATCAGAGCTTTACAGATATTTATGGATCTACTTCTGATTATATGCTGAAAAGGTTCACTTTTTCTTGCTCGACGGGTTTTTGCAAAGTGACAAGTGGTGTTTCTGGCCTTGATGCATAACAACAAATCCCCTGTTGTTTCCAGGTCTTGCAAATTTAAATTAATAACAATGGTCTCCAGCTGTAGATACTCCTAACCGATGAAATATGAGAGCATAATTTTTCGGCTACCAGTGGACAATGAATGAACTTAAATAGAAGTAGCAATAGAACAGCACCGGGGAGACCAATTTTACCAATATTTTAAAGTATAAGTTCGCAATTTTTTGTTTGGGAAATGTAGTTTCTCATACAAGAGATTCTCTGACAGGTCATGTCCCTATTTTTCTTCGAACTGTCCATTAAACTTCTCAACCTCAATCTCGTACTTTTCATTAATTTTCATCCCCCTCCTTCATTCTTTTTTCTTTTTCTTCCTCTTCTACGTCATCAGCCACTTCTTCGGTTTTCTCTTCCTTCTCCTTTACCCCTGGCAGACTATGTTATTTTCTACTCCAAAATTGCCTTTTAAAATCTTCAAAGTGTCCCGCGACAAATTCCGATTAATTTAGGACACATTTGGTCTTTTAAAAGCGCCAAAAAGCAAGGCATTTCGACCTTTGCAAATTGATCTTATTTTACACTCCAAATTTTTCCTTTAAAAATCATCGGTTTACGTGAGGCACTTTTAGGTTTTACATGATCACCCATAGGTAAATAAAGTATTTAATAAACCGGGGAACTGAGGTGCATTTTAGGGAGTAAATAAGGTTGTTTTTTTTCAAAGGTGCTAAAGATGATCATACCGTAGAAACTTAAATCCTTCATTTTATTTACAAGAGATGAACAAGAGGGAAATGGGTGACTAGATTCATCATGCTCGATTCCCATTACGCCTACATTGGATTCACTAAATTGGGCTCGTGAATTCAAGACTACGAGGTGTGATGGTCCTCAAATTGAGGAGGAGATTATCTATGAGGCTTTTGAGGCTCTTGCTATCGAAAACGCAAAATCGGCTTGTTCCTTCTCCTCTTCTTCCAGTAGCACGTGTTTTTTATCTTTGTGGTAGATGGTAATTCCCTCGTCCTCTCTTGAAGGTCCCCTGACAGGTGAAGTCACCCTCTCCTTCAAAATGTCCGACAAGTCCTTCACCCTCACTGCCAGTCTCCCCACCACCACCACCTCAACGGACTCCAACGAGCGCCAGTTGCACCGTTTCACCGCCAGCCGTCGTCTCACGGAGCTCCTCGATCAATACGGCGGCATCGTGGGTCTGGCAGAGGAGGAGGCCTGTCGCGCCGCCATTATTGATCTGTCCCTCGCAGCCAGTGTCCTCTGCCCCTTTACAGCCTTTGTCGGTCTTCGGCCCACCGAGGTGGAACATTCGGGCGGGGGCGTAATCCGCGTCAAAGTGCCCCTGGGAATGCGCAAACAAGCGTCGGTCGACTTCTTGGATGGTGTTCCACTCCCACCGCCCAATAGTTAGTTTATAAGCCTCTCGGATCGAAATCTAGTCCCTCTCAGAAGTTACTAGCGTTTGATAGGTAAATTCTGTAAGTATGTTTGCCATCAACCCGGTCACAAGAGCGTGGTTTGTTTTAATGAATGCTCATCTTCTTCTACAAGGGTTGGACAAAATAATGGAAATACCATGAGAAATCAACAAAATGTTTACTTCAATATGGTGCGGATCCACTTTGCGACAATTACAGCCTCAATTCTTCCAGGTATTGTTTCATACAAAAGCTTTGAAACATTTGTCCATGAGGGCAGAGGTTTCCCAATTGCAGCTCATTCGTGGTGGGGTCCAACTCCAAATGTGTGGCTCCCGACGAGGAACAGTTTTTGTGGAAACTGCTTAGGAGCCGTAGTCTTGTGATCCTCCCTAGCAAATCGGTTTAGTCTGACGACTTTCGGTCAGACCATGCTTTGGTGAGGAAGACGTCTTTCCCTCTCATTCAGGGAGTACCTCTTGAAACGCCAAGCATTTGGGGGAAGGGGGACAGTTTCTGTTGCACTAGTGCCTTCACTACCAGCACCAACAATTCGGCCTCTTTGAAGGTCTGAGAGGTCCGCCAGTTTCATAAAGGTTATAACGAACTTTTTAAACGTCTGTAAAAAAACGACTCGTTTCAAGGAGCACTCAAAATATTATGGATAGTGAACATAAAGCATTAAAATACGTCGAGGTTTGATTGCTTTAAATATGTTAAAAGTTTGTGATCCCACTTTTTTGTCGAACCTCTGTTTGTGAATGCTGAAGGAGAGTTCAGGCTCTCGAGAGTCTATTGTACGCCGACATCTTTAGCATATCTGGATACCAGCCGAATACCAGTCTGTAAAATTTATTCAAAGTACAATTTTTCCATAATTTATTTACACGTGGACGATCATGTAAAACCCAATAGTGCTCTACTTGAGCCGTTGAATTTTTACGAGAATGTTCTACCGATTGGAGTGTAAAATAGGGTCACTTTTAAAAGGCCGAAAAGCTCCGTGACTCCGATTGGCTGGCTTTTTTGGTATATTGGTTTTTAAAAGACAAAATTAACCGAAAGTTCCATTCGGGACATACTAATTTAGTGCGTCCGCTTCGCCATAGAAGTAGCAGTTGAGTTTTTGGGCCTAGTTTTCGTCCAAAGATTTCTAATGATCGTGTTTTTAAGGGAGATTCAAATGTATTACCTTTTTTCAAATTAAGTACAGGAATTTTTATTAATTTATTTTATTATATTTTTAATAGTTTGTTAAACATCACGCCGAAAAGTTTCCATTTGACGTATTGAGAGCGCTTAATGGAAAAGCTTATGGATATAAGGATATTTTTTGCGAGTTTTGATTGCATTACTGTTTTATAACGCAATTAATACATTAAGCCTGTTTAATTTACGGCGCGATTCCTGTTATGAGCATCGGAACCCCTCATGAAGTTGTCTGGATTTTTTGTCTACCTAAAACCATATAAGTAATATATTCGTATTTGTTTGTAGTTTTCCAAAACTAAGGGTGTCATTGATTTCATAAATTAACTTCTATTTTCTGGGCACTTTTTAAATCATGATACCAAATTTGATATTTACAAAATTTTTTCGTTCATTCGAAACAATTGCAGTTGCAGATCGGGGCTATAGTCCACGACCTGGCTTTGACACGATCAACGAAGAATGCGACAAAATCGATGAAGTCTTCGCCATTGCTGAGCTTCAACTCTTCTCTGGCGCTTGGACGTGGAGTCATGACCTGTCCCAAACCATCTCTGTCCCTGCTTTCGAAAAATATCCTCAAAGTACGTGTTGACGACGCTATTGACTCAGTATTTATGAGTGTTTTAACTAGACAAATTGTCCTGATTAACTCAATGGGAGAGGCTAATCTTATTCTCACAAAAGCGAGATTTAATTAAACAATCTGGACTGTGGTTTTAATCGAACGACATGATTGGTTTATAGCACCCAATGGAATTCTAGGAAAACGATCATTCACCAGTTGACGTGCCCATTTAACTCGCCATGACCCATCTCTAGACTTGCCACTAATCGATTTTTTGATGAAATTCCAGTCTTGCACTTGCACGATGACGTCTGGACCACAGCTCTGGTTTTAGCGTTCCTCCACTTGAAAGCCCTCAAATCCCAGACCGAATGGAAACTCATGGCCAAGAAAGCTCGTGATTGGCTCTTCACCATCATTGGAGACGACACTCTAACCAATCAGGTTATACAAGCTGCTTCAAGAACCCTTGCAACCACAAAATGACCCCGCTAGACTCAAAATTTCGCCAGTAAAGTACATCAAAGTCTTTAATTTTGTTTTTAGGGGACACAAGGGTTGATTTGTACACGGGTGAGGGTGCGTCGATTCGAATAGGGCTATTCAGAATCGCTTTCCCCTGAGGAGTAAGCAAGACCCAGGGGATTGCTATTGGCACTGACGCTGCCGCTGTTCGAAGAAGAGGGAGCCGGTTGTGGCGAGGCCTCACGGGGTTTTTTGGCCTCCTGTGAGGGTCCACTCGCCAATGATGACGATGATGCTGGCGCAGTCGATACCGCGGAAGCCGGTCGCTTTTTGATGGCGCTGCGGATGAGGTCTCGGTAACTACTGGATGAAGGACCGGGGGCCTAAAAGGGACATTAGGTGCAGTGAAGCTGGGTGGGGAACTCTGCCGATGGAGTATACAAAACGATTTGTCTCCGATCAAGTACAGAGATTTACGGAGCTAAATCCTGCCACTACGACTTTGGAAGGTTACATTTGTAGCTTCGTTATGAATAAAATTTTAACCCAAAGTAAAGTCTACAGCCGATTCTAGCGTGGGCTATTTCTCTAAAAATTCAGCTCTTTGAGTTCTCTTAAACTTTAGGGCATCTAGAAGGAAATCCATAATAACTGCCTGTGCGAACCTTAATCGCCTCATACCCAAGTAAACTCGTAATCAGGAAGTAGTTTACCGAATTAGACTCTTGATATTCGACTGAGAGCAGTGAAGAAATGAAAAAGATACACGATACTGTTAATAGACGAAAAACCAAGACAGGACATACTAAAGTTCAAGCTTAGTGCTATTCCCTAATCACGGAAAAAGCACTAATCGAAACCCAGAAAACCTTTAAGATTGAAGACAATAATTTTGTGCTTGATTAGAGTCATTTCGATCACAATGAATAGAAACCTCACGAGAGAATGGATAAAAGAATGCTCCAAGGTGACCACTTTTACAATGTAAGAAACATGAAACTTCAATCAAGAAAATCTAACTGAACTAACATTATTCACTTGCAGCACATTTATGTGTTTATTCACAAACAAGTGACAGCCGATTCAATGGTAGAATCTGAATGAACAAAGAATACAGCCTCATGCAAAAGACCACGTGGGAAAAATATTCATAAAGTAGTAATTAAAGGAGCCTGCACTTCGCAATAAGTTGAAGTAAGAAAAACGGACATACTGAAAAGGCTGTAGTCAAAATACTAGAAACAATCACTAAAATTCCCAGTAAGTGCAAGGAATCCGCAAAACTATTAGCAAACAAAGTTGAAATGAAACGAAAATAAAGGTTAAGAAAGGAATGAAAGATTCAAGTAAGTAATGAAAAAACACCTACCGGTTGCAAAAGTGGTTTCGGTTTCGATAGCGGTTTTGCCACGTGCGATGAAACAGGTGGTGGTGGCGGCATAGATTCCTTTCGAGAAGTGCTTGGAGCTGGATTATCCGGATCAAACTTCTTCACGATCTCCGACAGCGGAATCCCCTTACTTTTGGCACTCATCACCTCCCTAGAAAATCACGTTATGATCGAAAATTGTAAAACTTACTTGATGAAATTTTCATCAGCCTGCTCCTGGGCCATCTTCTCAGCCTCCTGCTCTTGCCAAAGCTTCCGCAAAAGCGAATTGTCCGTTTCCACAGTGACATGGCGCTTGTTTATCTCCTTCAAATCATCGATGGCCTCCGCAGTTTCCATCTCGAACTTGCTCTGATTAGTTCGCTTTTCCAAAAGCTTCATAGGGTTGTTGGCTAATTCCTCCTCTTCCTGAGCTGCTTTTTTGGCTTCAAGCTCTTCAGCAGTTTTGAGGGCCTCAAAGTTCCTCTTGGCCCCACTTTCAACTACGTAATCATTTGATTCGAGGTCCGTTCGCCACACGATTTCCGCACAGCACGTGGGACAACGAATGTAGAATCTGTAGTGACGAAGACCCAGATAGTCAACGTTTTCAGCTGTCTCCATACGAGAATTAAACTTTTTGGCTTTGTAGATGTAACCATGACATGTCAAACAGCGCATATTAAAAGGGGCCATAGTACGAATATTGAACTGACGGCTCTTACTACCCCGCTTTAGCCGAGGAATTTTAGACGGATCATAGTCCGGCGGAAAGTATTTCTAAAAGTGTTATAGGCGAAATTTCAACTTACATTCAGAACTTTTCTTTCCGTCATCACGATGTATATGAAACTACCTTACAATGGGACGAACGGCGATTTATATGACGGGGAATACAAGTTGTTACTCTAAACAAAGGAACACATTTAAGAACAAATTTCAGATTTTGATAGTAACACAGCTTTTTAGCATTGTAGTACTAAAATTTGCTTTTAATTTTTATTTATTTTTTTATAACTGTGAAAGCAACAAAGTTTTTCATGGTAGTGTCATAGACACTTCATGGATACATCTAGGCTATAAGTATCAATAATTTTTCTGATTTTTTTCTACTGGTTTATTACTTGAAAAAATATATTTGAATGTTTCAAGAAAGATTACGCAGTCCTTTCGTTTGTGTTCTTAAATTATTATTTATCAAATTTCGTTTCATTTTTTAGACCATTAATATGTTCATTTGACGAGTTGCAGTGCAATTTTAATTGTCTAACCAGTCCTATCTCTTAATGACTACTCATCAACTTTGGGGTCGTCTCGACGATGTATCTATTAATTTCCGGTGGAATTGGCCAACTAATAAGGTCAAAGAAAAGTTGTTTTAAACTGAAAACGGTTTCAGTTCGTAGCAAATATTGCTTCAACGCAATGCCAATTTCTGAGTAATAGAGACAACTTTTGGATAACTGCACATATTAGATTATATGTGCTGGTAGCAAAAATATTTTAGCATCATTCTCACTGATGGAGAAATTCGCCACCTAGTTAAACGTTTCGTATTATTTTGTTAACAAAGGAGCATGTGAAAAATTAAGGAAATCTAACTTCTAATCCTTTATGTTTTGCTACTTTTTTGCAGGCTATTTATCAAGGAAATAACAGCTGAAGATACAGTTGACATATAATGATGATGGCAAATCTTTTCGACATGACTTCGAGTTAACATAATCACTGAATTTCGAACACCCCTTCGTCTTGATTTCGCCATATGCATTGCTTTTGAAATAAAGCACTAGTACAAAAATCCAAAAAATGGTAAATAAGCATGTCTTTTTTAAGAAATTGAGTCAAAATTTTCTCAATATATTGGCATGATGCATGGTGGCCTAACATATACACACTCTAGGTCATTTGGTAACAGTGGAATTTCAAATTATGCTAGAACGGAGGTATTTTCGAGAGAAATTTCCACTGTCAGGTCGGCCTAGAGCTTTAGATCAGAATCTTCGGTGCGGAAGAGATAATATAAAGTAAAAATGTATATAAAATTACAATTTAGTAATTTCCACCAACGTTATGGGAAAATCATTGAAGAAAAACGCCCCTTAAGAAGTTTTCCTCCGGGCCACACAATAAAGAGTACAGAAAACGTTTTTCCATACAAAAAGAAGGTTGTCAACAAAAATCAGAGGGTAGAGCGGAAATTCGACTATTCAATATTAAAAAATAATTTTTTTCAAATTTAAAAGTGTATGGGTATTTTTAAATCAAAGCCTCTTTTAAGTAGTATAGTAATATTGTTTTATAATTAAGATATATATGCTGTCTGGAAAGGATACTCCGCCACCCCTGAAGGGACGAGATAACATGGAGGTGCAAACGGATCTATACTTAGAAGAACTATACGAGATTATTGAGACTGATGACATTCATTGTCAAACTGATGAACTGCTAGATCGTCCTTCCACGCCCGTTTTCGTCCCTGCGAAAACAGGCATGGATGCCGAAACGCAAATCCTTCCAGGTGAAGTCAGTAACCTCTAAGATTACACATCCATCCATATTTCTCTACTTACATAAATTCAGTAGCGCGTAACTTATCTTTCAGTTATTTGATTTTGACCTCGAGGTCAAACCGATTTTGGAGGTCATGGTTGGCAAAACGATGGAGCAGGCTCTTCTAGAGGTCTGTGAAGAAGAGGAACTAGCAAGTCTTCGAGAGCAGCAGCTACAGTTGGAGGAAATCCGTGCGGCTGAGTTGTTGGAAATGCAACGACTCGTCGAACGGGAAAGACGATACAAGTAAGCTGAATCATTGTTTGAAAATCCAACAGGTTATGCTGTTTATATAACGTTAGTGAAACACCCAGAACGGCTTGGGAAAGATATTCATGTTATAAGTGAGGGCTTATTTAATAATAGCGAAAATTTCAAACTATATATTACATTACTATTTTATGGGAATATGAGGCACCAAAATATTATTTTCATTTTTCAAGCTTCAGAGTATCCGTCTAGCGCTGGAATCGTTTGTTTAATTAAGTGGATATTACTAACAATGAATAAACTCTCCTCACATAGTGATTATTAGTATGAGTGATAGTGCCATTTGGTGTATTCACCAAAGTGTTTATTTATTTGGCTTTAGAAAATGCTTGTGCACACTGCGATAAGGTGAATTATGGGATTTTGTATCGAATATTTATCAAGTTAAGTAAAAATAAATCTAGTCTTCATCAACCTTACATTCTATTACCAGTTTATGGGGAAATTCCATTTTATCTACTTGATGCAGAAAAGGGAGACCCGAGTGGGAATGGGAACTTATTACTAAAATATCCCTTACACTTTCCCATCACTTAACATTACTCACTCAAACACATCAACTATTATCTTACACTATCAATAACTGACTCAGTTAATCGAATTAATAGGATCTAAATGCTATAACCATACCGGGCTTTATTAAAAGACTTCGGCTAATTAAGTGGTTGTGAGTCGGCTTTTGCTTCCAGACACAAACATGATCCATCACTAAGAAGTGAGGGTCAAGGCGCTAGGGTCAGTTTCGATTAACGGTTTCCTCGTCTTTTCCCATACAACTCCTGCACAGAATTTTAGGTCAAAAACTTGTAGCTTCGTTGATCCAAAGTCCACATATGCTTTGCGGTTGCATGAATATACAAGTATATCCTAGGAACTAGGTAAAAGTTTGGCTGCGAAACCCTGCCTCAGTCACAACAAAAAATGAACTGTTTTTTAATCATCTACCTTCAATGACCTTCTCAACATCCAAATCTAAACACATGCTGTAAATCTTGGTCTCTTTCAGAAAAAAGGTTTGGTTTATTCTTGCCTCCACTGAAGTGATTATTTGGAATTATTTTGCACTACGTTTGATAAATCACATCCAATAGTACTAAAAAACACTAGTGGATACAGTCAAAGGTTGTTACAGCCAGAACTAGACCTTTATTTATGTTAAATCATGCATATCAGATCAATGTAATCAGATTTCGCGAATGGTTTAATGTTATATCAAGAAGATGCCAATCTGTATATCATATTAACTCAACCAAAAAACTAAAAAATGTAGTCATTCTTCAGCAATGGTAAATGAAATTTTTTAATTCATTATTAAGATAATTTCAACTAAGTGAGATTTATCGAAACACTTAAATAGTAGATGAATCGATGAAATTGCATGGTATTCCCGTCGATTAAGTGGGTATCAATATGCCTAGCAGATGAAAAGAGTTCCTTAATGATGGCCCTGAAGAATTTAATGTACATTAATGGCGACTCTGCAAGAACAGCTGACGCCAAATACACTGCATCATTTACATCCCAAATGATAAGAGTGCATAGCGGATTGTTTTTCCATTAAACAATAGAGTGCTGTCATTCTCCTACCGGAAATTATTTTTTCTCCATTGAGCTCGTGGACTTTAAATTGTTGCATCATCTTGTGGGGGGCCTCTAACCAGCCACTCAATACGTTTCCACTTCCAACTTCCAGGGAAGAAAAGGAGCGTAGAATAGCCCAGCACAAGGAATACCAGTTGAAACGCAAAGAAGTGGTCGAAAAGATTTCCGCTAGAGCCTTTGCTCGGGCCTACATCCAGCCTCTCGTACCGAACGTCTATGAGGAGCTCTACAAACGCGGCTTCTTCTATGATGAAATCAAACGAAGTTCGTTCGGTTGCAGTGTACATATAATTTGTTTGGAAGTCTTTAACCATTCAGGATAGGCTCTTTTATAAAGAATAAAAGTACCACAATCCGAAACCTAGATATTGATGACTGAAGTTATTCCTGGATCATAACAATGGAAGTAATTCATGGGCTATATATATATGTATATTACCTATGAATTACGGTAATAGCTTGCTCTATAATTAAAAGACTATAAACTGCCCCTACAGAAAACAAATAATGTTTTACTAATAATATTGTATCACGAATCGCCAGACCTTAATTCCAATGGTATTAGGGCCTTGAAATTCGGGGTTTCTTTTTTAACGGGCCTCTGTGTTTACGCATGGCCGGTGAAGGTCATTCAGAGGCCCTCAATTTCAGGTATCCAGGTAAATAAAGTAAAAAACAAAACAACACTGCTTCGTAGTATTTGATAGAGATCTATACTGATAACTTGTGACCCAAATTCCGGTTAGATTATTTCACTAAAAAGCATTTTTCTGCTCAAGATTTTTCACTACAATTTGTTTACTTTCTTGCACTTCTTTGTCGGTGGGTGAGAGAGATAAATTTAAGTACTGTTGAGGTCTTAGAAATCGGTTGAAAACATTTTGACGTGTCAGCAAAATTGACCTCTTTGAGGTTTGAGTGAGTAGTAGCGAAAGCGGCGGCAAAGCCCCAAGAGCTGCGGATTTTCGAGCTGGAAATCTGAAATAACATGTTTCAGATGAAGCACCGAGCACCGACCACAATCTCAACCTAATTTCGCTGAATCACCATGAAACAAGTTTTTCTCTTCCCTGATGATTCACGTAGCTTCAAGCCCTCAGCCAATCTCGATGATTTCACCCAAACGAAGTATGAAGGATGTTTTAAACGTTTAAAGGAATGTAGCTGGAAAAACCGCCAATTAGTATTCCTTTAATTGCGTTTCGAAAATCTTACTGGATTTTGAGCAAAATTACATAATCTTTCAGACATCGCTGAGAAGTTCATACCATGGCTTGAGGAGGAAGTGTGTGAAGAGTTGGAGCTGGAGAAGAACTGTAGAAGCCTCCTCGATTCCATGATTCTTGAGGTGAGCTCGGAAAGATCGATTTTACTTTACCGATTACTGTAGGCTGCTCTCGAGGTGGAGGATGCCTATGCCAAGCTGGATGTCTCAAAGGAGGATGGAAATGCTGCTGGAATCGCCAATGAAGTGGGAGAAACGGCACTAGAGGACGGGAATAATGAAGAAATGGAGGAAAATTCTCACCAGAACCAAGGAGGGACTGAGGCTGGAAGTGATGAAAACTAACCCGAGAAGTGTAAGGCACCAGTGTCATCCCCCTCTTATTTGTCTCACTTTAGTTCGCATAAAGTACAAACTTCGATCAAAATATTTCGGGTAAAAATGTAGCCTTTTGGATAACCCGAAGAGGCCATGTTTGCGTTCCCTAAAATGTAGATGCCTATACAAGATAGAAACACGTGAAATAAGCAATCGATTTCGGATTGATTAGTGCACTTTCTTTTTTAGATTAAATTCCCAAATGAAATTCGAAATTACAAATCACTGCATTTCAAACTTGCTCCCAGAAGGATCGACTTTAATTTATTTAATTACACTTGTTTTGAAGTAAAACCGATGTTAAAGCTTGCCTTGAAACTACAACAAGTGGTTGTTTACTTAAATGCGGGGCAAAGGTGAACTTTAAACGATCTGTCATAAAGGTGTGCAAAACCAGAGACTACTTTGATCAATTAAGTGATTTACGATGTCGCACTCCGTTAAGAGCAACAACTTATATATTGTTACCGAGCCAATAGAGGAGTTAACAAGAGAGTGACATTATTCTTGAAAAAACTACTGCTATTTATCCTCAACTAAAGATATTGGTTTGAGTATTTTCTAAACATTGAGATACCACTAAGCACAAACCTAAATCAAATATCACTTATTAAAGGTATGAATAGCAATTATTTCAATTAAGAAATTTAGACCAGACAGGTCGTTCTTCCATATTTTTATTTAGACAATATGACCACTGATATTTCAAACTTATTTTTCAATAGCAAATTGGTCTGGCCCAAGGAGATCACATTCATTTCATAAATACTGCTTCTCATAATGTGAAAATGACGAATAATTAAAGTTGAGATATTTAATTTAAGTAAAACACGTGAAAATGAAGGCGAAAATTATTCATGTGTTTATTAAACGTTTCAAGCTTCACAGCACATCCATAGTTTACAGCGAAAATTGATTTATTTGCAATGACCTTGAGATTCTGTCTTAGTTTGTGGATGTTTTGCATTCGCGGCCTTCCCGTGCTGAAAGTGCAACCAATTTAGTCGATTTGAGGACAGCTCGTCCACGTGGTCCCATGATTCTGTTTTGATGCTCTTTCCATGGCATATGTTGACTTTACTCAGGACAAACATCTTTTGGATGAACTACTCTGGATAGGTAAATATTTTACACTGTAAGTTTGTATTAGAAAGTTGGCCTTCTTTTGTCTTATTAGGTCGTGCTTTGTCTTGATTACACATTTCCCCTTTTCGATTCACGGGAGCGGGTATTTTTCCTCGAAGCTTAGTTCAAACATTCTAACTGCTGAGAGTAGATTTGAGCATTGACTGTTGCTTCATTGGGTGGTAACAATTCTATGTGGATTATCTCTTCGCGATCCCACAAGATTGAAAGAAAAACTTTCTATGAAGGTCCATAGAATATTGTAAACTTAAAATATAAAAAAATGTAAAATTTGGACAGAACATATGTGATGACCTGATAATTTGCGAGCTGCTAATTTGAGTAACTTGCCTCGAGATTTAGCATTAAGTTATAGTGAATACCGTGGTTACCTGGTAGCAGTAAATTATTCCTGAAATTGTACGCCAATCTCTCAATTCTCATGTGAGGATTTAAAAACAGTAAAGACTGCTAGCAAGGCCGCTCAACTATTGGTGTCCCATTCTAACAGTTAAACTGCTGCGTTTCGATCGATTTTTCGATAATCAAAATACGTGCTTCCACAGGCCCGCGGGGAAAGCGCACTTGTTGTTCACGTGACCAAGACAACCAGGGGAGGGTGCAGCCCTCTGATTGGCTAAAAGCTGCAGGTTTTATGTGTTTGCGGTGGTTGCAAAATACAATTAAAGCCCCAAGGTTCTTCTTTGGTGTCTTCTAGAAAAAAGGCTGTAACCACTTTTAGGCGAAGAAAACTTTCGAGAATACACTAGCTTAGGACTTGACCTAATCTAGCTTAATAAATAATTAATAGTCGTTTAATTAAAATCTACTTGCGAATTTCTCAAACGAGCATACTACAAGTGGTAGACTTCAAGCAGGAATAAGATTTATTATCCTAGTAATTGCACGTTTGTGGAACTACAAATATTTTGAAGCCGTCAAATATATCACATGGACTGTGAGATGCCTGCCAAGTTGAGCACTTATTACTAAATATGAAGCAAACCAAAGGGGAACGAAATAAATGTGTGGAGACTTCTTTGAAATCCCTTCCAGAATACACTTAGTTCGCGAATAGGAAGAGAGAATATATAATAAGTAAAAGGTCTATCTATGCCCAGGAAGCCCTTTTAATAATCGTTTTAGAACAATTACATAGAATGCAACTGTACTAGCATAACAATGGGAACAAGAAAGTTTGTATCAATTCGAACAAATTAATACTTAAAAGATTCATTGAGATAAACTAGATTTAAGCATATGCAACACTGAATACTTATTTTAATTTCCATCAGTCATATTTCTTCCACTTGTCAGTCCATCGTGTTTTACTGGTTGTCAGCGAGAGTTAAGGATTCGTTTTTCCCAATTTCTATCTATCCTATTGATTAAATTAATCGATCAGAAGGTATCTCACTGCTTATAAAACGTGTAGGTGAAAAAATCGATCTTAATTCGAGGGTGAAGGTTTGTGAAAATCTCTTAGCTGGCAAGAAAATCGATAATTATTGACTGATTTGAAGCCTCGTTGAAATTTTTGATAATTAAGGGTGTTCTCTGTGCAAATTTGACACGATCTTGAGATGTGGTAATCTAAAAATAGCCAACGCTCTATTTTCCAAATACTTTAACAAACGAAGTTGCTGTCAAATGAATTTTAAAGGGGAGCATTTCAGTAAAACATGAAGCAAGGTGAATAGCCTTTTATGCAACTACATGAGATTTGCGGCACTCGTATACATGAGGTGAAAAATGCTAATCAGGTATAAGGCTGGATTTTACCAACCTCGTCAATTGAAAGTCAACTAAAAGGAAGTGAAAAAAAATCAATAATCACAATAGTCAAAATTGATCGCCTATTCTTTACCAGGGATGACCATTCACACTTTATTCAGGAACCGAAATGCAGTGATTTTGGAGAATGAACCATCACAAAGAACTATGAGTCATCGTTAGTATTCGATGACTCTATGGGGTTTAATCAGCCATTTAACTCATCTGAAGAACTTGCCTCTAAAAGCCGAAATTTAAATGGTAATCGTGATTTGATAATAACTCTCGAATCCTACGTAGTTATTAGTTGCGAACGTACTGGAACGCTGTAAATTACCAATGTGTACGACTATCACGCCATGAACTGAGTGTCTTTGTAAATTAGGTTTTCCAAAACATCACATCATGCAATAATTTCCTGTTTATTTCTCTCAGTGTGTTCTAGCGATTCGATTAGGCTTTGTGTAAGGTCATATAGGGGTGGGTTTCGGGGGAGGGCGAATTCGATTCCTACGAGGGGGGATGGGTGGGTACTTAATCGATCGATGCTGCATCACACAAATGAGCCTGACCCTAGAATTAACCACACTTAAATTTCACACAAACTTGTGGAATACCAGCTTCTCATGGAGGCCAGGTTTATTGCCTTTTTATAATCCTATTGACGACAACGATGTCGTTGCAACTCCAATAAAAAGTAGTTTAAAATGCCTTTATTTGAGGAAAATAGAGCACACCACGCTGCGGGGCCGGCATTAATCTGTTGGGGCTACTTTAGAACTATTTTATTTCATTAACACTCGCTCGACCCAGTCAATATGATGATATGATGTTTTAATCGATTTTCGTTACAGATGCGCAAGTCGAATTTCACGCCTTTGAAAAATCTCAGCCCGAAAGAAAATCAATATCTATTAATTGCTCGAAAGCTGGCTTGAAGTTTCGACTGTTTCAGAATTATTTATGTCCCTGGTCGCCTATCTATTCAATAAATCGATAATGGTGGAGATCCCAGTAATAAAAATCTATGAAACCCCACATCCAGAGGTCATCAGATAACCCAGTAAGCAAAGACATTTAGCCTCTGTGAAAGTAGTCCTAAGTTAATCTTTCGGGGACATGAACTTATCAGATTCTGTCTGAGCAAACATTAAAATATACGTTGATGGTATAACTACTTTACACTACAGATAACAACGCGCTACAACTTCGACCTTCAATCTATTAAATACATCAAAATATAAGTGAAAATCTTAAGCTACTACTCACTGAACACAGTAAAACAACAATCCGGTGGCATGAACCGGAAATCAAGAGGTCTCATGGATAGAAAGCAACATGGCTGAATGTGACTGAGTGTTTCAACCTCTACTAGCAGCATTCAACGAAAGCCCCATCTTCATGCATTCAAGAGTTGCTGAGGTCAACTTCTCACAACATGGGTCTCAGAAAATGCTTACGACTTCAACAGACGTACTATCGAAATCTCCAGAACTAAAACTGGCAATGGCTAATCGAACGGAAACCCTTTCCTCAGAAAAAGTTACCAACGAGCTTGCTACGGTTTGTAAAAACCATCCAGATCGAGACCGTAACACTTTAAACAGATTAAAGGGTTGAACGAAGCAGTGGAAACACCTTGCAGGTCTTCCGTGGTGGAATCCAGATTTGAGGAAAGTGGGTTCTGTCAGGAGCCGAGGTCTTGCGATCATCTCTAACAACCAATCGATTTGGAGTTATAATGCCAGGTGCCTCCCCTATTTCGTTCAACCCTTCTACACCAACTGACTTGGAAATTAGCCTAATTACCAAACAACTTCCTTGTTGAGATAACAACCCCTTGTTATTTGTATCAGCACGTGTTTCTTTCGAGTACTGCTCTCTTCCGCACGAACCACGTGCCTAACCCGAATTCAAAAACGCCATTCCAACTACTCACTCACAGACCCATACCATCCAATCACAGCGAAGCACGTGCAAAACTCAGTGAAGAGGAAGAAGTAGCAATAGCAGAGCAAAAATGACCAATCCCCACTCCGAAAATGTGTCGTGTGTATAACCATTCTAATCGATAAAAGTGACAGACGTAGAGGGGTGGAAAGGGCCGAAGATAACACAGGCAGACAGACATTGAGAGAGCAGGGCGGGGGGCGAAACAGACATCCACAACAAGCGTGTAAGTTACTGGGGTACACGATAAAAAGGGGCGGGGCGACGGTAATCTGCTGAGATGCACTAGGGGGAGGGAGAGAAACGAAGAGTTGCACATTGAGGTGGTGGTGGTGGTCTAGGCCCTGCCAAAAGAGTTCTCGCCGCTGTAGTGCGCGTAGAGAAATCCGTCGTCGCTCTTGCGTTCATTGTACAATTGGCCCATCGTCCAGCTACAAAAAGGGAAGAATTATCTGTAAATGGCCCCTTCATGAAAGGTTTGGACGGGGCTAGAGACCCCAAAACACGAGACCAATTAAAGGCTGAAACACATCACGAGACGCTATGCAAATGAAAGCACGCACACAAACTGTGTAGGTGCAGCTGCCAAGGCTCGGCCGTTTACGCCAGCGCAAACAAAAAACATCACTCCCGCTTTTAGGGCATAAAGCTCTAGAGAACAATTCACCATGTCGTCAAATCAAAACTGTGAACAGAATTTGCATGGTGAAAAATATTCACAGAATTGTGAACGATTAAGTGTCGTAACTAATACTACTTCGCGTTCAAAAGTGCAACTAGGAGCAAACAAAGAGAATGCCACAAAGTTGCATCAGAGAGCTCAATGTAACCAGTCGGCTGACCAAAGTAAAATTGCGGATTTTTCAAAGAAAATGGGAGGTGAGAAGCCACTAGACTATAAAGAAAATACGTCAAAAAATACTAAAGGAATAATGAAAGAGGCAACCTAATATTCCACAATAACGCATTAATGTCTAATGCGACAAAGGACCAATAAACGATAGGTAGATATCGTACCTCGCTTGTGGGACGAACTCGTCAAAGAAAAGGAACAGGGCCTTTTCAGAGGAAAGCTGCAGACGCCTACGAATAATCCACATGAACTGAGCCACAGTTATGTCATTTGGGACGAGGAATTTGTGCTTGTCGAGATCGTTGATTTGAGATCCTGGATGTCTTTCGACAATGACCTATAACAAGAATATATGCATGTTATTTCGTGAGCATGCCATGGAGGCAACATGACATTCAAACAAGCGCGCACGACAATCAGCTGATTGGTTTTCCGAACACATTTAGTAGGTAAATACTTACGGGAATACGATCGGGATACTTCCTTTTGATTTTGGTGGCATCATTAAGACGTTCATCTAAAATTTGAGCATAAAACAACCGATATTCCTACCGAAAGAGCGGGATTCCTTGAAATTGAACTTCATCCTCACCAAAAGTCAAACCAGTGCAAACTAAAATGAGCCTCTCCGGACTGAATACTAAAACAAAATAAAAGCGTGTTGCTTTGTTCCGAACAAAAATATTTATTTTAAAATATCTTTGAAAAATTTGACTTTTAATTTTTTCTTAATTAGTGTAATTTTATAAAACGTTTATATTAGGAGTTTGGCAATTGCAACAGCCAACCTGTATTGTATAATTTAGTTAAATAATATAATTATAAATTGTTTTTTGAGCCTAGCAATTTTAGTTGATATTTGGATTTCTTCCCGTTCGATGGCCTACGCTTCTACAGACCCTTATAGATTTGTGTTTCCCTTTTTATATTTTTTTAAATCAAAGACATGGAATTAATGTTGTTCTTTTTTATATGTTTACTGTTCTTTGATGTTTCCTTTCACTCATTGTTCTGTCGGGGGAAGTAGACAAACATTAACATCGCAAAGTGTTTCTTCTCATTTTTGCCTTATAAGTGAAGTAGGCCAATGATCTTTTTAGAAGCGCCAAACAATAATACATCAGAAAACACCGCATATTTAAAGTGGTGTATATTTAATTAATCTCTAAAAAGAGTTCCTTTTGGAAAGATATTTAGAAGTGATGAATATGAAGGTGGAGGTCTCTATCACGAAATCCGAATCACGAGCAATACTGGAACTTTGCGATCAACGCGATCTCCCGAAATGAAAAATTGATCGGATGGTTGAAGGGCCTTTCCAAATACCTCTGAAAAGTAATATGCGCATATAGTAACGGATAAAGCCCATAGTTTTTAAATATTTGAGTTTTGTTTTTGTAAGGATAATACAACTTGTTCACTAACAACAGACAGTGCATTGACAAATTTTTAACTTTTTAGATAAAATTGTAAGTGTTAGAACATGAGGGATATTTTTAAAGTTAAAAGGGATCTTTTATTCGATTGTTAAGTAGCGCCATTTATCCGTATTATGTGAAATAACTTTTTTACTATTTTACCACTAATAATTGTTTGAGTACCTGATGAGCCCGTTCCAATAAAGAGGAGGTAGTACTGATTTTTTGATCCAGGCGAACAAGGCGCGTTCACGGGATTGGTCAATTGGAAGTGTCTCCATTGGCTCCAAATCGTAATTAAACTCTGCTAGGATGCCCTTTTGGTATCCGGTGATTAGTGGGCACGACGTGTAGCCGTTGTACTGCAATAAATTAGCAACGATGAGCAATAATTAGCATACATATGTACTATTTATCTGAACTTTTCTTCAGATTCAAACTAATGTAAAGTATAAACCATTGTTATTTGAACTGCCATAAGTCACTACCGTTTTGATTATGAAACTGAAAATAAATCGGAGCATAGTTCACTTTAAGGTTTCTCAAAATAGGTAAATGAGTTTATTTAACCTACCACAGCAATTTTTCCAGATCCACCTTTCATCACATCAGCAAGGTTTGCGCACAACACTTTTCCTTGTGAAGCTTCAAATATGCAACAAAAATTTTAAGTCAATTTAAGTACACACAAATGGGTTGCTACGTGTTTTTTGATCTTGAATGTATTATCAACGAGATCTTGTAGTTTAAAAGCCATGTTTTTACAATCAATTAGCAGTGAACAAGACTGCAGTGAAAGAGTTAGCAGTTCCTGCATCTATTTGGTTGCCCATAATTAACCTGATAGTCATTTTACTATATCTTTAATTCAGTGGCGGAAAAATTCATCGAAAGACTTAAAATACTGTAAGGCCCGAGGTTGGCTTGTGATGGGGTTTGCGACATGAAGGGGCGAATTAAAAGGATTCCGCTGGATACTGAGACATACAGGGTTGATAGGGTCTCACCCAAGCTTTCGAAGCTATGCAATCCAAGTAAAGGTGATAGAAGTACGTCAGACTTACAAACAGCTGCTGCAGTTTTTGAGACAGGAAGGGAAGAGCAGTCACCCAGAGCAAATATGTTGCCATACTTGACGTGCCGAAGTGTCTGCGAGTCCACATTGACGAAGCCGCCTGCTTCAGGGTCACCCAGGTCCTTTCCTGTCTTGATCACTTCCGGCGCTGCCATCGGGGGAGTTAGATGGAGGAGGTCGTACTAAGGGTGAAGGGTAAAATACCAACTGATTGGTACTCAGTTGGCAGAAAACTTATCCCATGTAATCAATGTGTCTAGCACTTAGTTACTAGGTGCAATAACACACCTGAGTACTTCTATTATTTTCAAGTTGTAGCCCTGTGGGGACTAAGATCTTGCTCCACCTACTTTCCTTCCATCTATAGCTTTTCCAAAATGCAATATTTCTGGCCTAATAAACACCCTAACTGACAATAGGGACAAAAATAGGAGTACACATCCAATCCAATCCTAGTCAAGCTGTAACTGTGTCTTGTCAAACATAGATGTGCTCTTGTGAACAACTGGTCCACTAGCAGTTTAGAGAAGAATGTTCTCAACAAACAACCGATCGTATAAACACCCACATCCCTCTGACATTATAGCGAAATGGTAGTTACCACACTACTTTGCTGACGCATCGAAAATTCACCAGTCAGTCAAAGTAGTGTTGCTCGTGTCTAACAAGGTCTAGCAACTATTCAATGCTTATTTATAGGAGCTGTGAGCAGTGTTTATTTGGCAAAGTTGGTTAATATGCAGCCAGTGCCACACGGAAAAAATCGATAAAAGGAGGACACCATTGTCTGAATTACACGGGTCCAGAATGAATTTCGAGAACACAACAACTCGGATATTGATAACAGCGGTGTTAAATATTTTAATGAATATTCCAAATCAGAAAAACCTTGTAATGGGATAGTTTTTCACGAATAGAAAAAAGGACTTCTCAACTTTCAGTCATAATCAAATTCGCACAAATACCCCCCCCCCTATAAAAAGAAGCAATTTAATTCAAAAGCTTACTGCTAATGCCCGATAGTCACTACTTTCAATTCTTCCTCATTTGATTCCCCAAGAGCGAAAAAGGCCTCGCCTAATTTGCTGCAGAAGTACATTTTTCGATAGACCAAGTAATGCACTTGATGATGTTTTTTGATTATTTTTTAATTTAAAAACGTTTCGTAAACATAACAGACCGCACCTCAGTATTGAGCTGTTATCTATCAGTTGGCAAGTGTCGACACCCATCTTTGAACTTTGTCATTAATTTGACTCCAAATGGAGTGCTTTTACTAGCGAATTTTTGAAACCCACAAACATTAATTTGGTGATACATCGGATAACGATAAGACGCTAATTAGCCTTTGGCATAGAGCAGCTTAAATTGCATGCCACCTAATCCCTTACTTGAGCTAGAATGAGCAAACTGTTTGCATGCCAAAGTAGAATTTCTACGTCAATTAATTAAAGCTCATTTCACCAACAGTTAGCGAGAGTCTTTGCTTGCGCGTCTTATGTTGAATAAAATTGTTTTGGCTTGTTGAGAAACACCAACACAGGCTCTCAGTTCCCCATTTTAACAGTCGGGAACACTAAATGCGTCTCAAGACAGTACGATGGGGTGTCACTAACGGTGATTCCTACTCACTGTCACCCAACCAACAAAGCAGAACGATCAGGCTGGTTGAACACAACCCAACTTTCCAGATTCACGAGTGTTCTCATTCAATCGGCGTTCTGAGTAGAGTTCATTTATACCAAAAGACAACTCTGTCCTACACAGCGTATGTTTGAGTTTGGTCCAACATAAGTGACCTATTCCTATCCATTGATTAATATAATCCTCCAAACCACTTTGAGGGGTTACAATGAATCGATGCATGCTAGGCAGAGATCTCTCGGTAAAGCCACCTTAGCTAGCACCATAAATGATGTCCCATTGATCAATAAAGAAGTTTATAAGTCGCTGCTTGTATTCTAACTTTGACAGTTTTGCCTACTTAAGAATATTTGTATCCCAGTGGCTAGTACAACAGTTCCAACAGTTTTAAAGTTTCTCAAAATTACTCCAGACTCCTTCGTGTGTGTCCCAGAGGCATTTTCAGTAACTGGATTTGCTATTTTTTGTGAAAAACATTCATCCAACCACTATTTCGGACTCAATAATACAATTTATGAAAGCCCTAATGAAGAGCTGTTAATGAATGTCACTCATCCTTTCCCGTCCGTACCGCCCAAACTACTGGACACAGTAACCAGATAGCGAAAACAGCATTTCAAATTCGCAGTGCTGAAAACCTCAATAAAACCTTTAAAAGTATTTTGTAAATATAAAAGCACTTACTATTCATAATTCCTGAGTGGTTTTAGGTCCATTAAGCTCAAATCTCATGATCCATAACATTTTTTAAGTAAGTAATAAAAGCACAATGGTATTTTGACACGAATTAAAACCTCTAAGAGTTGAAATCGTAACAACACGCCTACCACGGGCCTTGTGGTGTGATCAGTATATGGTTTATAAAAAAAATGTATATAGTCCAACTCAAGGTAATTCATGAAGTCAGTGTTTTTAAGCATTCTCTCAATTAGTCTTACTGTCAGAAAACAACTGAGCCGAGATTTGGTAAAGACAAACTCTAACTTTAGGATTTTCAACATTTTCAACAGGCTTATTCATCACTCTAACCTCCTCTTCCTTATTTCATCCAAATCTCTAGGCTCCGAAGGTTGCAAAAGAACCCACGTTTTAGAAAGGATAGTACAAGATAAAGGGGGCCAACCTTGTACTCCTTCTTTTGCTTAGTGTTCACATCCTCCAACACTGCGATACTTCTTTTGTGGTCAACCTGTAAAATAAAGATTTTCATCAAATATAAAACAAGTCTAATGGAACTGTTTTTATTGAGACGAAATACAACCATCCAACCAAGTGGATAGCCATGAGCAAGCTTATACACCGAAAAACCCTGCAACACGTCATTAACTAGTCGATAGCCGACAACAACACAACTCCCCTCGCACGACTAAAGAATTTTTCTTTCCTCTTATCAAAGCACTGAGCTAATCTCTTCCCGAATGCAGCAGAACACTAGGCTTGGAATTCAGAGCCAACTTTGGCGGGTACACATGGAAGCTCTACACTCTAAATCTGGATGAGCTGAGCTCTATCTCCATTCGCTTTACGTGTTCAATTGGTAATCCTGTAGTTTGATATCGACAAGCGATCGATAATACCAATCCTCTAAGCAGGGTATGAATGTTTATGTCATAAGCGCACACCTCTCAAGTAGTAGTGGTTCTGAATGTCCTTCAGTTTAGAAACCACCTCTCAACAATCAGGCAATATCACACTGAGCCAGGGCTCTAGAGATGGGCGTGAGACCTACTCACCTCAACCAAGTTCTGGCACAAGTTGTAGATGATGCCGCGCTGCTGGCAGATCTTCTCCAGGGCATCGGAGTACTTTTTTACGCTGAACAGGGTCTTAGTAGCGGTGAAGTAGAGGATGTTCGTATCTTTCTTCTTGTTATTCTAAAGTTGTAAGACGAAAAAATTGTGAGAATTCAACAAAACATCCCTGTCAGCGAAATATTTCGAAAGATAGTATTTCATTTTTAGAGCTGTGACATTGATAAGTATTGATCGACCAACACATTTGATTTTACAGGAAATGTAGCACTGAAATTATTTTGCTGCTTTTGCACGAAACACACTTTTAAAGTATGTATTGGCCTTATAATTGTAACCCATGATTCCTACTCACTATCAGCCAACCAGCAAGCATATTGCTAAAGCTATTTGAGCACAACTTCTCTAGCACAACACAAGAATGTTGAAATCTTGTCAGTGTTCCGACTTCCATCAATGTGAGGAGAGGGCGGAACATTCGGCGTGGACTTAGGCGGACGACAACCCAATGCTCTACAGGCTTCAATTAGGTTTGGTCAAATATACCTATGGTCCATCTCTATTCAGCTTGGTGTTCAGTGGGTATATCTGTGGTGTAGAGATCGACACAAGCCCTTTAAAGGGATTGACATAGCACTTAAAATCAGCGAAAAATAGATCGAGATTGAGACTAAGGGATCAGAAATCGGTGTGTTGGTTAGTACAGCAAAATTAATATTATCAGGCTAATGGAAATATCTTCAATCCCGGTATTTTCTACAAAAATGATACAATATCACGAACAGCTCATTCCGCAAAAATTTGCAATGCTCAATATAATGTTTAAATTAGCACTGCACGCATAGTAGTTCTATTTTACGTAACCGTATCGCATTTCAACTACTTGTGGGTTCACATCGAAACTTAGCGCATTTTATGATGATTTTACCACTAAGCCAGGTAAATGAGTTCTCTCGATATGAAAAGCGTGAACAAGGAATACAACAAACCGCGCAAACATAGCAGAAGGGATCACGTGGTTCCCTAGTAGAGAGGCCAGAAATAGCTATAGAAACAAATCAAGAAACGGGATTTTTTTCTCCCCAAGGCAGTACGTATGTTCATCGATAAATAACAGTAACCCAGTGGGTTCTTATGGAGGATTAGTTACAGCAACTTCGACTTTCGAAATAAATGGACCAATAGATGAGTAAACGTTTTCCTAACAAACAGGCCAATACCTACTTCGATTTCACTTACTCAAATAGCCTAAGAGTACCTTTTCCTACATTAAATAATGTAATGCAGTTTCGAAGATAATTTTGGCTGTTTTCATCAAGTCCTTGGGAATGCAAACTAAAGGCGATCGATGTGACAATACGAGATGACAATGACGGTGACCCAAGCCAGCTACTAATTTCACTCTTCTAAATCGGCTAAACATCCCAAATCACCAAAAGTCTCTCCGCTTAACCAACCGAATTCTTCATTCAGTTTTCTGTGTGTACAATTAGGGTAAATGGCACTTTGCCTTGTTATGAGACGGTAAGATTAGGCCAATAATGTTCTACCCTCAAAATGCTTCGAGAAGATCGGCACGAAATACGTTAAAGAGTTAAAACACAACATAACGAGGGAATTTAACAGAAAAAAAACAGACAAATTCCTAAGCAGTTGCTCTATTCTTCAGGGTGGTCCTTAATTGATGCTCATAAATGGCGCCGTTTCTACATATATTTGGCCATCCAATAACTTGTCCGATTTTTAAATGAACAAACAAATGCCAAAGTGTTATACTTCAATTATCAGTGTACTCAGTCCGATTAATTACAACTTCCTTCCATTTATTAACAAGGTTATAAATGTCTACTTTATTGAAAAATTCTTTCCGTTTTAATTTCGACATGTCCGTGTCAACCTCTTTCTGCAATGTTGCGGAAGCTGTTTCTTTTCCCAAATGATTTATAAGGTATGAAACAAGTGGTCTAGAGAAGAAGCAAGGTAGTCGGGAACTTTCTCCCAGCCAAGTTCGTGGTGTATTTCAATCCACCAGAGCTGGTCCATTTTCCTCTTCAAAGTCTGGTTCAAACGCCATTATTGCATGGAATAGATGTGAACATCCCACAAAATCGAAGGACGAGCCTTCTCGGCTGTGGATGGGGTCTTCCTCCGACTCCTGACGTTTCGATTAAAAGTTAAACAAATTGGCGAGAATGGTGGAGAGGAGGGCGGATGTTGTCAACTCGAGATTCGAGACAATTCATGAATTGGCACCCATTTCCTAAGGTGAGGAACTCTTCCAAGCTTTCGAAGATGACACCGATGAACAGTTGTGTATGGTTTGAACTAAGCTTAATTGCTATAGCTACCGCATGCCTACCCTAAATTTAGCACTAAATCGATCAAGTTATAAGTTAACGTTCTCATAAGACCAGATCAATGCCTGCCCCAATTCAGCTTACTCAGGATACATTTTGATATATTTACTAACAGTGTGCTTTATTGGAGTAATTCGATGTGTTTTCGTCAGGTCTTTGGAATGGTAAACTGGAAAAAAACTGATTACTGATCAACTTGAAGGGCCCGCCAATATGGCGTCATGCCTCTAGAGCGTTTGTTCGTGTGAAAGAAACGCTCGATAAACAGTCAGTCGAGAGGGGGAGGTTGTGGAGTGACCGCAACGTGTGTGAGAGACACGAGAGTAGACGAAAGTAGTTTGCGGGGTGGTGGGGGCGGGGCCGAAAGGAAAGTGGGAGAATACACAGAAAGAAAAGAAAGAGTTCGGGTGTTTGTGAGTTAGTTCGTTAGGCTAGTGTCCGTTGAGTGTGAGCATCGAGGATCAGCACGTGTGTGACAATTGAGGAGACCATTACTCCCTGGCCGGGCTGATCGTATTTGCGAGCTGCGGGACCAAAACGTCAGTGGTAGCAACTCCAACCATCTCTTGACTTGGATTTAGCCCGTTTATGTGGTGATCCATGTCTAGACATAGACCTGGGTCTAGGCCTGCTAAGCTGCACCATTAGGTGTTCGAACATCTCCTCCAATCGCGCTGCACTGGCGTTGATAGAGTAATCGTTCAGGTTTGTTGAGTGGAGGGTCTGGTTTGTTGCTTGGCAGGTCGGGTTGTTAGAGACTTGGTCAGCTAATCTTGCCTGGACAGGGGACTCAAGGGAATTTAGATCCTTTACCAGTTCGGCCTGCACCGATGTAGGTAATTTTTTCTAAGAAAGCTTCCGTAAAAAGCAAGGGTCGATGTTAAACCCGTTGACCACACTCTGCATACTGTGCAACAGCTGCGAAGGCTTGCGGTCGCCAAGGGTCTCTTGGCAGAAGAGCTGTTGAAAACGTTGTCTGTTGGATAGACCAGTTCGCTGAATGGCCTCCTTTTTGAGTTCCTGGCAAAAGCTGTTGAATTCTGCGTCATTGGGGTAATATCGGAACTCTTTTAAAATCCGATAAGTTACAGACTTCAAACTACATTTCCATGTGTGCCAGCCGAGTTTCGACATTCCCGTGTAGATCGGTGGTTTGTGGAAGATTGAAAAAGGAGTTTTGGGAGATGTTGGTTTCCACTTTCTCGGAAGAAATATCCATTTGTTTGAAGCATTGGGGTAACGAAAATGTTGCGCTTCGAGTACTTGAAACAACACGGTGCGAACTGGAGGGTTTATTAGCAGAGTAGGAAGGAAAATCGGCACTTAGCTTGGAAACGGCCTTTTGCACAAATGGAAACATTGATTACTGCTCAACTCACAAGGCCCGCCAATATGGCGTCATGCCACGCCATATATCCATTTTCCAAATCTAGGAATATGCTCACGTTTTTGAAGCTACCAACGATGAACAGTTGAATGTTTTGAACTATGCTTAATTGCAGAGTCTAACTCAACTGATAAAGCAGGATAAGGTTCTTCAAGGTCATCAAACTCAGCTGGACCGTTTTCGGTTCAATTGTGATCTTCGTGGAGGGTGAAGTATCCACTCCTGAATCTCTCAAACCATCTTCATCTGCACGTTTTTCATTCACTGTGTGAACGAAAGTTTCGAACCGTTTTGGCTGCTGAGTAACCTCTCATGATATTAAAAAAACATGACGCACCGCAAATAACTCTTGGGTACATCCATGTTAGCAAGGGTTTAATCAAGCAAGGTTTAATTGCACTTATTTAAACATAAAATTGATTAGTTTAAGTGAATATTAATATCAAAAATATGTTCAATTCTATTAAAAGACGTCCAATTTAAAAGGTATAATTCATACAGGACTTATGCGATGACCTAATACATAATCCTACCAAAGCTGTCGCTAAGACTGGTCAAATAAACATAAGTTCTTTTTTCCTCCTAAAGGGATTCAGAGAAGACTGAGGGTAATACTAGAATAGCCAATCCCTCTAAAGTTGTTTCTTTAAAACTGAAACGAGCCCTCAGATGATGCTATACTAACCGGAATCAGAATTACTCTTGGGACACCAATAAATAATCGAATTTCAAATTCAAAAGGAAGTTCAAGCGATTCCTTACTCTGACAAGGTAGTCCTCAAAGAGGTACATGACCTTCTGCGGGGCTCCGGCACACTTGATTGGCGTGTTAGGAAGAGTGAAAATGGCAGTGCCTCCCTGCTTGAAGTTCTGTATGGCCTTGAAGGTCTTCTCCACGTAGTCTGCCGAGTAGTTGGTGCAGACTCGGGCATCCTCATCCAAAGCGGCTTGCGCTCCCTTGATCTAGCAAAAAATGCCCCAAAATACTGTTTAATATTACCAATTAACGTGGGTTGATAAGTATGTCCATTTCACTACATAATTTGGAGTTGGAAATAATCTATAAATCGATATTCGGTACACGTAGGAATCCCCACTTATAACTGCATCTAACCTTAATGCACAAGTCATGTGAATGTATGTGACAAATCGCTAGTGCTGAGAAAAGTAACTAGCCTTCTAACGAATGATTTGTGAGAGCTTCCAAGTTGTGATTTTAATTGGTCAGTTAGTTTTTTGGCAAATTTTGGCAAATTTCAATATGGATTTTAAAATTACCAAAAAGCGCCTTATAAAACCTCAGATCATATTGCATAATGGAAAACTCGTATTCTCTTCAACACTTGGAATAATTCACAAGACAATTAGCTCGAAATGCGATACTTTTTTAAGGATGGTACTTGATTGCCTATTTTTGAGAGAAAGCTTCTGTGGTATGAAGATGTCTTCAGACCAAAAGCACAATATGATCTCACTACAGTATTCCCATAAAGCGATAAAAACCGAAAATTCTATACAACCACTTTATATTGCAATGAGTGGTACCTTTTATAATTGAGCTCTTTACCACTGTTTTTCCCCAGAATTATG
Source organism: Anomotaenia brevis (assembly GCA_030710315.1). NCBI lineage: Eukaryota > Metazoa > Platyhelminthes > Cestoda > Cyclophyllidea > Dilepididae > Anomotaenia > Anomotaenia brevis. The sequence continues at coordinate 122,464 of JAUOZQ010000040.1, forward strand.
AATCAGTCGATGCCTGTGAAGTTCTAATCTGATGACAATAAAGCACGTTTAGAAGTACGACTAAAAATCAGTAAAACAAGATGAAATTAATGTGATTATTAAACTTACCATATCTGGACGTAGACTGATACCGAGGCACACCACCAAGTAGTCGTAGGTTATCTGCGAAGAAATAGAAATCGCTTCAGCATTTAGAATCATGCGCACATAAACCATTCATGAGTGGTTACTTATTTGAGATTTTCCAATTAGTTGTAAGATGGTCGGTCTGCCGCGGCCATCCAAGCTCTTGGATCCCGCCAATTACAATATGTGAATAAAATTCGGTAAACTTTTAATTTGAGTGCAAAAATGGAGGCAAAACATGTTAGAACCAATCGTCATAATCGGGTGAACTCATTTCACCATTTCAGGGTTACATTCCAGCAGAGACATTGGGCGAAGGGATATTCTGGGGTTTTTTTTGAATCAATAACTAGGTGTGTGTTTTCAAGATGGGTTTCTTACACAATTGAACGGTTTTTCATTTATACACAGTTTATGAGGAGATTAAGGGATCCTGACTCATCAAAGAATCGAAAAACTCGTAGCACGATGAGTACACTGAAGGATATCATAGTAGCTGAGCAGTGAACAGTACGAAAACAACAATCTGGTGTCAAGAACTGGAGACTACGAGGCGATGGACACTATGAAGATGACAACAAAGCAGCAGCAGCAGATATCCTCGCAAATCTCTAGAACAAAGGTGTTGTAGGACCCTGCCAGCATCCGCAATCGGGCTTTGATGTGCGAATTTAAGAGTAGAAAACTTTGACAATCAAATTCCATCACCACTGCATTTTTCATCCCCTTTCCTAGAATTTAACCCGGCGAAGGACGATTTTGAAGATAGGACACTAATCGCCGCCATGCTGCCAGTACTACGAGAGTCCATCAGTTAATCTACGACGGAATTAAAGCAGTTTTTGAGAATCACCATAGGGGAAGCACAAAATGACCTTGTTAAAGGTATCTACGTAAAAAATGGCAGATCGGGATAATAAGGAATTTTCGCCCAACCAAGTTCTTCCTCAGTCTTTCGTGACTTGATTCTTGAATTATGGGGGTCGCGCTGCATTGTTCTGGTGAAATATCACTTCCTTTTGATTCTCAAGAACAGGGTTTTTCCTCCTCAAAGCTAGGTTCAAAACCCTAATTGTTGACAATAGGTTTGGACGTAGAAGTGGATCATTCATGTGCAATTCCGCCAAATTGGTTGAAAAAATGAACTGTTTCCAATGATGTTCCTTCCTCGCCGCCACTGTCTCCACTAAACAGCTAGACAAAAATCCCATTTTCACAAATCTATCCACCGAAAAAAGGCGAACCAAATTGGCTAGAATAGAGGAGAGGATAGCAGATGTCAACTCCAGAATTGAGTTGATTGGTTTCAGCTACAAATTCATGAAGCACTCATTTCTCAAGTTGAGGGCTTTCCCAAGATTTTGAAGATGAAGACGTTGAATAGTTGTATGGTTTAAACTAAGCGTAATTGGAAGGTCCAACTCAACTGATAAGGCAGGATTAGTTTCTTCAGGAGGACGCCCTATTCCATCTTCATATTCTCACATTTTCGAAATCTCAAGTTCTTTCATTCCCACATTCCTCCTATTCAAAAACTCAGTGAATGTTTTCAGTCCCTTCTTCTGCTACTGTTTTTCCTTTCTTGATCTCAAGCATAATTTCCCATAACTGATTCTTGGGTGCTTCCGTGTTAGTAGGATCATAAATAAGCTAATTTTAAATTTTTTGGCCTGTGAAAAAGCATGTGATCACCTTGCTGCGGGCTCATTCAGGGTTTCAAGGCCATGATGAGGCTGTAATGGACACTCCCAATTTCGGCGGTTACTCAGGGTAAAACTCCTTGACATCATTAATGTGATTTCATTCTCTGTTGAATTTCTTGCAAACCTATTGCATCGAGTAGATACACCAGCCACGTTTCTTATGTATGATGAAAATGTCCAATTGCAGCGAAAAACCTTTCCTTAACGAGCACCTATTCAGTTTACTGAGGGTATGTGCTCAATCGCTGGTTCGAATCTCTGTGTGGGGTAAACATCACTGAATGTAAATAGTGCGCCACGCCACTAACACCCAAATCTATAGTCTCTAGGCGAACAGCTAATAAATTTTGGGTTCACTTGCAACATTCTCACTGACCGAACATAAACAACAAATTAGTCGGTTTCTGCAATTGAAAACGCGGTCCAGTGCACTTCACGTGAAACGATCTGAAAGGCTTATAATTTTTTGTTCTTTAAAAAAGAGCTTTAATGACTCAACTAAAAGTGAGAATTCTCTAACAGTAAGTTAGGAGTAAAATAGCTAAAATACTCGAAAATTAAATGGAGAATTATAAAGAGTCCAGCACATTTTTTTAGAATTTCTTCATTAATTTCGGATTTTTTTTAATGATCACACGGGTTGCAGACACAGATGACCTTGTGTTAACTGACCTTCAACAACAGCATTTTGCGGAAAATACGGCTGTCAAGAGATCGAGATTGAATCTTGGGAGCTCAAACTTAGTGTGTGACTGACGTACACCCTGACAGACAGGGTCAGCTGCTCTAATTGGATGTGAACAACCCGCTGGACCCATCGTACCTGTCTCATTAAGGCCTGAATACTATGCGACTGAAGCATTCTGCAACTGGGTCTTGTTGAAAAAATTTATACTCTCGCGTTCACTAAGTTGACATATTCTCATCTAGCATGAAGCAGCTCTCTAGTTGGAAGGGACAAAACAGCTGCTCATGTGAGCTACGGGCAAGCGGTCTGGGTTCCCATACCTCGGCTTTGACTGAACCCGTTTACAGACCAGAACGTGTAATGCGAAAAGATAACATTGTAATGCCAATCATGGGATACATGCAACACGCCTCTACTAGGGCTCCTGGGGAGAGATCGCGGAAACAAGCTATTTTTAAGACTTTATAGAATACAACTCGTTTGTTGTTTCCAGATATGTTTAAAAAAGGTGTTCAGGCACACTAAGCTCCCTTTAAAAGTTCAAAACTTTCTTCCCTCATCATATGCAGGTGATGACAACAGAGGAAATGGAACCCCTACCTGGTTCACCATAGAAGAGAATAATTTGTATCATGGTGATGGCCATTAAAATAATTCGGAGATTAGGATCGCTGTCTAGTCCACTACCGTGCTGCGAAATCGTCTCAGCACTAAAAGAGGGCCTTATCCCAAGCAGAGTGTCGAATAAACTTCCTCCGATTTCCGAGTTGTGTCTGACTGAAACTGTCGTATACGCTGATGGGTGTGATATTTTGAATTGGACCCTTTCTCCACGGATAAAGATCCATGGCCTCCTGAAGGGTTGACGCACAAACGATCCAAAGAACTGCATCAGACCCAAAGACACTCACTGAAGTCCAGCACTGGTTTCATTCATTTGCCTACCCTTTACGTAACCGCACCATAGCAATGGTTCACTATGGTAATTTCCTAGAGCAGGGAGGACAACCAAAGCCCTTGTACCTCTCTAGATCTCTAGCAAGCAGAACACCTCGATGACCTCATCATTGAAGGTGAATGGCAGTGTTCGATACGTCAAACCAGCCAACCTCGGTGACGGTAAGATTTATGGCATGAATCCACAAGGCAAACAAGGGGCTTTAGCTAGGACTCTTGGTTACTATTCTCACCAGGTGCAACAGGCGCAACCCTCATACGCCCGTTCAATTCCTTGACAGTGGTAAACATACCCTGACACAGCAAGTCAAGACAGACAACGGAGAGCACACGGGAACCGGGAAAGTAGTGTCTTAAACATTGCTTCCGCGGCACCTTCCGAGCCAAACACCCGGAATTATTGCACTCAGACTCTACAACGTACTTTTTCGAGGTACAAGAACAAGTCCTTTAAATCAAATAAATGTTGCAGTTATGAAACGCCTTTAACTGTTTTCTTAACGGTCTGCCAGATGTTTACCGAGCGCACACTGTAAAATTCTTCTGGCACAAGTTGGAGGTTGGAAAAAACAATTCGGTAACGCATCTTCATGTCAGTCTTCATTCGCAGTTTTTCCTATACAGAGCAGACGCTTCAACTCTCTACCTCCCTTTTTCGCACTCATTCGTACTCACCAGCTGACTTGTAGTTCTACCAACTGCACCCACACTTGTTCTTGTAATTTCGGTCGCACCACGCCACACTTGTCACATTTTTGCTCCGTTTGCCAGTCATTTGAGCCGGCACATAATCAAAAAATAGTTGAGCACGAAAAATGGAACTTAGTAGTCGCTACATTAGATATAATGGGCGCGTCTTGCAGAAGAAATGTAGCAATCGATCAAGAGCCACCACATGCAATTAACGATGTGAGCATTAATGTACTTTCTCTGAGTATACATGACGTCCTTCAGTTTACTATCAAGCTTATTAATTACCAAATTATTGCGCTAGTCTTTTGGCTATGGTTCGAAGAAGAACTCACAAATGTCAGTTTCAACAAGCGCCGATTCTTCTTCCAAATGACTTTGTGTAATTACGAAGGAGCAAGGTAGTCAAGAGAATAAGGTGCATGAAGAATTTTCTCCCGATGTGATTCCCCCTTTGTGGGGTTGTACTGAGTTGTCCTGGCGAAACAGCCCCCTTTTCAATTCACTGTAGCAGGTTATTTTTACACCTCAAAGCTTGGTTGTTGAAACGTTGTAACTCTGTTGTCAGCAGGTTCAAGCACTAATTAGTAATTTAGAGTCGATTTTTTTTTGGAAATCCCACCAGATTGAACGATGATTAACTATTTTCCCATGTGGCCGGGGTCTTTTCCCCTGTATACGATGCCTAAAATGTGAATCAAAGACGCATTTTTCGTCGCTAGTCGCAAGCTCATCCACCCAAAAAGGCGAGGCGAGTTGGGAGAATGGAGAATGGAGAGAAGAGCGGATACGAAAGTGAGATTTGAGTTGGCTGCTTTCAGACAAGTTATGAAGATGATGATGAACAATTCTATGGCTCGCACTGACCTTAATTGAAGATTCCAGCTCAACTGCATCTTCAAAAAGCAGCCTATCATAAGACCCATAACAGGACCCTATCCGATTCCATCTCCACTTCTGGATTTCGGAAAACCATCTTCTGTAAGTTACCTCAATCACGAATTCGTATCCAAAAACAGCGAATGCTTCGAGCCGATTCGGTGGCTGCTGAGTCGCCTTTCTTGAACTCATAAAACGTTAAGTGCTTCGAATGGTTCTTGGTTGCTTCCATGATAGTAGGGTTTTAATGAAGCAGGATTTAATTTTAATGTTTGATTAAGTAAAATTTGATCTGTTTAACTACACTTTTACATATAAATACTCTAGATTCTGTTCAATTTACAAGGTAAAACCCGGCCATCTACTAGGCACTAAAGGTATGGAAATATTTTGGGACACTCATGAGTGCTCACCTTGTACACCATAACAGCAGGTTTTTCTTCTCTTAAATTGCAATTTTATTAGAAAATGGAATTAAACCACCAGACATCGTTTGACCTCTGTTTGAGGTAAACAAAAACAGCATTTCTAGTCTTTAGAGCTCAGTGCTAACGCGGTTTTCTGGCTTCTTTAACCTTATTTTGCCATTGCATATATAAATATATATATTTATCACCTTCGTACTTGCGCAGTCAGCATTTATGATAGTAAAGAGTGAGAGCTATGATTATAAGCACACAAAAACACACTCCAGTCTTGTCGTGTCATAATCAGGTGATTTCCTCCTCGTCAAGAGACAGGACCCCTTAGCTTTCAGCAAGCTGTCTGGTGTTAGTTGATACTAACAATGAAGAGCACCAAAACTGTTCACCTCGGGATTTAGAGAAGACAGTGAGGAAATGGACTAACATCAAAGCTGTAATGAGGGCGTGGTTAGTATACATAGAAAAGTAGTTTGATTAATTCTCAAGGACAAACACGGCAACAAAGTCCCCCCTAACGCGGTGAGAAACTTTTGGCAGTGTGGCAAGACTCTTCAACGATTCAAGAGGCAGTTTCAACGTCATTGTCAAGAAGTACCGAGTAAATTCAAAAGAATATCATTAGGTTGTCGAGTCTGCATGTGTCAACATTTTTTTGACCCTACTTCTGCAGTCGAGTAGGAGAAGAGAACGAGGAAAAGGGTTCCAGACTGGAACCCAAGCCTGAACTCATTGAGGACCTTTGTAACTGCTCATGAAAGCTTTGCAGAGGCCACCTTCTCATAGAAAAGTCAAACATGGCTGCCGGCAGTCATGTTTTATGACGAGTGATCGTCTTAACCAACTGGTGGACTATGAATGGGCGCTGTTATCACTGCCAAGCTGCCAGCAACTCGTCGAAAGCCCAGTTAATCGATGACACGGAAATAAGGAAACCAGGTTGGTCCAGCCGGATGCGAATTGAGACTTCGACGATTATAACCCTTTGGAATTAACCAAATTATAAAGTAACTACTTCTGTACAGGGACCCCTTATACTCGATTCTAAACTAATGTACTAGAAGTTTTAGTGATGGCCTGTTAGCCAAACTAATGGAGTTTATCACTAGGTCAATGCCAAGGCCACGACATCTGAAGCTCCTGAGTTCTATGGAAGTGTCCCAAGATTGTTTCTCTCAGTGTCTTTTCAAGGCTTAAGGTATCCCAGGAGCGATTCTTAGGTTTCAACTTCTGATTGAGGAGGGATCCAGTCATACACTTCCCAATTAAATTAAATGCATTACCGGGGATTACCAAAAAACAAATTGAGCTCGAAAACATCAAAAATCGGTTAAACAGGCTCAGGACTCACCTGCCGACCACCGGATGTGAAGATCCTGTTGTTAAGCGGATCGAAGGACGCGATCTTGTCGTGGATCCAGATGGAGTGTTTGGGAATGGCCTCCCGAGTGGGGATACGGGTCTGTGGGAGCGTCATTATCCCTGCTCCAACCAGCGTCCATGCCGCTTGGTAGTAGTGATCCTGAAATCCACAATCGTCGACTTTAGACAGCTTGCTAGCTAGCACTACACGCCTAAAATATGGGTTTGCGGTAGCCTAGATCGTTTAGGCTTCTACGAAGCGTTTCCCCGTTGCCGGACATTTGGCAGGTAACGCCCCTACTCGGGCACGTCAGCAGCGACAGTCTGGAATTTTCCTTCACAAAGTTGTAGGCAAAGATCCCGATGAAGCGTTTGTCCACTTGGGATGAATGCATTAGGCGAATCCTCAGGGTGCCAGGAAGATATTCAACAGAAAGATATTGGATTTTTCCAGATGTCAAACATGTTCTATTAAGTTATGACTGATTTAAAAGTTTATACACTTATTCTTCATTCATACCGGTGACGAAAATGAGAAAAAGGGAAGGGATTATCTACCATAATGACGATTGGCCGCACTGGCCACCATTTTGGTCAATACTCACTCTGAACAATGCGAAAACGACTCGAGGTCATGAAACTGAGACTACGAAAATAGCATTACTTTAGATTTCCTTGGAATTTTGCCGAACAATGTTGAAGCACCACGGCAGAATTGGAGTGGAGTGTTTCAGCTTCTATTAAGGAGCTGGAACTCAGCTAAGACTTGTGCTGCTACCCACGCAAGAGTTACAGGGGTCAAATTCACACAGCGACGTTTGTCAACAATTTAAGGGATGACTACACCAGTCCTAGTGTTTGGCTTCCCTTGGCTCCCCAGATCTTTACCTCCTATAAACTAAAGTGTGTGGTAGCGCTGTCGAGAATGATACTAATTGCCGCTTTTCCAACGATTCGAAAACCCATTCAATCGACAGCTGAGCCACAGCAGTTTTGCGGGGAAACCCTTCTCCATGTGTGCAATCAGTTTACTCCACATTCCGGGGCCTGATTGAGGCTATAATAGAAGCTGATGGGGGAATAGTGTAATACCTTTGCCTACTAAAAGTATTTCACTTCAATTAAATTTTGTGTTTTTCAACTATCACATTTCTCCCAAACCTCCTGTGCATTTATATTCCCCACGTAATTCACAGTAACAGTAGTGACAACAAAATCTGGGAAAGTTTATGGAATTAGTCATTCAGAAGGGGAAAAATCCCCTTAACCTTGGGTTTGGAAAAAGCGTTTGTTCCAATTGGCGGATTCATTGTAGACGTGATTAGTAGTCCATGACTGGGTTTGTCGTTTTTCCAACCTTGAAACCAACGGTGCAGCTTACCCGTCGACCTGTTTCGACCATAGTCGGTCTCGTGAATATGGCTTTCTGTCATCAAAATACACAATACCCCGTGATGGAAAGTGCATGACAAAAAGTATGATTATTCTGCCTACAGCGTGGACACCTGCATTAAAGCTCAGCAAAAAGCAGACGTTTTCATTGGTCCAAACAAGCACAATTAGGTAGATAGATGCTTCTGTCATGCATACCACGCCTATGCATACTCACGTTTGGATACTATAATAAGTGTGCAATTCTCGATGCAAAAAGACCAACTTTAGTGCTTCTAGAATACTTTAGATCCTTTTCAAAATCCTTCTTCCAACTTTCTCAAATTTCGCGGACTCTCACTGATTTCGAAACGAAAAACTAAGAACAATTGCCAGGAAATCCTGAATTTTGCAAGAATCTATTTTCAGAACAAAAGTCTTCAAACATGAACCTGATAAGGTGGATTAAATAAACCGACGCAAGTAAACTGCAATGAAAAACACTATATTACACAGCACGGTTCTCATCAGATACTGCAGTTCATACTGGCTCTGCTTTAGCAAAGTAGCATTAAAATTGAAAAGTAATCCTGGATAGGAACTTACTCACTAAAGTAAAAAAATCATGGTAATATTGAAGCTTTTCAGAAAACTTGTTAGGCAATAATCAGAGGTCTATTTCTCGTTAAATCGAGTGATTAATAACAATTAGAATCCAGAGGTCAGGTTTATGCCTTAATGGCATCCTTTCGAATTTGCTTCTTTCAATTTACTCTCCATTCCCTCTTACTCAATGTCGGTAATAAATATAACTGATGTTCTCCATGGCCTGCAGTAGGCTTTATGAGCGATGAATGAATCACTAAGTGACGAAAGTCAACGATTAGAAAAACGTTCGAAATCTAATCAGGTTTTACATACTTGTATATAGAACTAATGTTTAAAATTGATAGGAATGAGAGATTTAAGCACATTCTCAATCTAAAATGGCAGCGTTTAAAAGATGCCTATAAATAAGCCCTTGATTTATACCAACTAGATATTTAGCTAAAAGATCAACTTTTGATGATAACAATAAAGACTGAAATTTTGAACACACAAAAGGGATATACATATTCAACTTCTGTTGAGGTAGACTTTAGAAATTTGAGAAAATGTCGAAATATGATATCATAAGAGAATTGACAATTTCGTGATTAGCATCATACGAAGGTTATATTAAACCGATCGAGCGAACTGTGAATAAGATGTAAAAATATGGTCTCTTTAAATCTTCCTATATATAACAAACATAAAATAATCTTCTCTACAGGTTTATAAGTACAAAGATAAGGAGTAGTAACGTACTTCATTAGGTTCAATAATTCCAATATCACCATTTGAGACCATATCTTTGAGTTGAGCGGCTACAGCACATCCACTTGTACCACCACCAGCAACCAAAACTTTGAAGTGGGCGTTTTTATCAGCGGCAATAGTAGAAAGTAACTTGACAGATGTTCCACGACCTGAAAACTTGACTGGTGCTCTGAGAAGTGAAGCTGTTAGGGAGGCCATTGTGATCTGGCGGGGATGGAAACGAATGGTCCTGAGTCTATAAGAATTTCGGTTCTATGTGAAATCTAAGCAAACGGGGAATCAGTTAATGTAAAAGGGGCTTACGTGTGCAAGCCAAATACCCACTCGACCTTAACCGTAGTCCCGCTCAATTGCTTTTTAGGTGTGTCCTTAAATTTCTTTAAGGTAAAACAACTTATCTAATTATTAAAAGTGATATGTTTTACATTTGCTGTTCGTTTTTACTTGAATATAGTTAACGGAAATTAGTGTTAATTAACATCTGTGAGTCGCCACCTGAAGAGTTTATAAGTTGCTCTTGAATAAAATCAAATGTTAGCTTATTTTTAATGCAAATCATTTCGAAATAAGCTCTGGCTTTCTATAAATTAGACAGTTTTCCTCCCCCCATGTACTCTACAATGAATTTCATTGCTCATATCAGATTACACTTCCCGTCATGTTTAGTGCAATCCATTCAACGTAAGCTAAAACTAATTTACAACTCCTGGTAGCTACCCCCGGTTCTCGTCTGACATCTGTACGCCAACCGGATAGAATGCGCTAACAAACAACGCCCCACCAGTTTATTTGCACACTAGCAACACACTCAAAAATCTCCATCAGGACTAAGGAGAGGGAATCAAGGAGCGCCGCCAGCTCATGTACGAGCACAGCACACACCCGTACGTGTGCAGGAGGCAGGAGGGGAGGGATTTGCATTAGCAATAATAACATTACTTGTCTATGTACAGGCAGAGCAAATTGGAGTTAGGCAATGGGAGGAAGGAATATTAGGGGGGGCAAGGTGGTGGATTGAGCGACCTAGAAGTAGACGTAGTGCTTCTTGCAAAGCAACGTGAACTGCTCCTCGTTGAAGTGACATCCTAAAAGGTAAGAAAAAGGCAGAGTTACGCAGGACACATAGTTTGCACTCTAAATGAGCTTCTCCCACACATTTTGGTGAGGTTCTTAAATAAATCACACAAATGCACTTTCGCCTACTGTTTGAGCAACCAGTGAAAAGGGAAAACAGAATAGTCAACCAAGCCTCTGCTCCCTCAGTCTACAAAGGGTTAAACTTTGCGATTGATACTTCATCAAACTCAGGCTCCAGATCAAGATCACTTTATGAGGATTCAGGGAAGGCACAGGCCTCACCATCACTGGCTGGTGCACACTTAGAGTCACGTGTGCAAAGTGGAAGTGCCAAACACGGTGACTCATTGAATTTCTCGTCCAATCAGCACGCAGACGATGGAACATGACGGTAGCAACTGGGCTAACGCATCAGTCTCCATTCAGTATTTCAAATGGCGTTCTCCTTGCCCTCAGATATTATAAATACTGGTCGAGGAGCATGGACGGTCGTGAGACACACGCCTACCCACTCCTCCAAATAGACCTGTCTTTCTACTGTCGCTGACTTGATTAAGCGACGACAACTATGAATAGGATGAATTAGACCACCAATAGGTTGTCGAATCTCCCAGACAACCTTCGTCCTTTTATATACTCCCCGCCTAAAGCCTCCAGAGCACAAATAAAGAGGCTACACTCTTGAGCCCTAGTCTGGAGTGCGGTCATGTTTACAGTATATAAGGCAGATCTCATCACCTGATTTTTTAGCTGAAATCCTTTAGAAAACAGAGAGAGGGCTTACCAGCAAGTTTAGCGCAGTTATAGTGGTAACAGAGGCTGCAGCCCCGATTTCGACAGCTCAGAATGGCCCCGTGTTTCTTACAGTGCGAGCACACCTATCAAACCAAAGTGAAAAGAGGCAATTAAGTTAGGGCCACACACTTCTCAGATAGGACTCTACCCCGGGCTCGAGGGTGGAATATTTCGACAGTTTCCAAGTAATAAACGCAATACACAGGTCCACAAAATTATGCGCTTCAGACTACAAAGCAGCCACGCTGTCTCATGCCGTAGTGTCGCAAAATAGCTTTCAGGCGCACTGTCCTTGTGGGGGACTTGCAATTAGCAGTGCATTCGTCTCATCGAAAATAGCTTATCCAGCACCTGTGAGACGGAATTCCCGGAAAACTGGTGGAATGAGAAGGCAGAATTCGATCGATAAGATGCATGTTCGAGTCCCGTTTAACGGTATTCACGAACTCCACGGTATCAGAAATCGCTTTCTTTTGTTGCCCCTATTTTAACCCCCCACTCAGGAAGGGAAGGGGAAATCACAACGCAGTCCTCATAAAAAGATAAATAAACACCTCCAAAATTCGGCCGAGTCCACAAACCACCACGGAGAAATTTACACAGCTAAATTAAGCGCAAAAATAAGTACTCTTGAGCCACTGCCTGCAGGGGTTATTGAAATCAGGTCACCAAAATTGGTTAGTGTTTTCAGTCACATGCTTTTGTCAGCTGACTTTAATGATCGCAAAATTCGGTCAAGCACTACCGACAACCACCACCACCACGACAGACACAACGCAAGCATTAAAAGAACCGAAAGAGTCGAGAAAGGGCTGAACATGTTTACAGGATTCAGCCCGCCTCCCGACGTGATTTAAACACACTTCAAGAGAACAAGCACCTAATAGGACTTTTCAAACGAGCAGTACATGAAACCCGTCTCAACTGACCGTTTCCAGAGCCATCGTCACAGCATCATCGAGGCCGGCAATCTTCCCATCGCCCTGGATAGCAGTGCCCGGGGCCCAGAGCACACACTCTAGGTGGCACCACACCTCTCCCTCTCGGCCAATCCGGTTCACCGGCCCACTCTCCCCCTCTCCCCCCACCACCGCCGTCTTGGCCGCTCTCTTCTTCGGCGAGACGCCCACACCCTTGATGAAAAGCTTGAGCGAAGCCGAGCCGAACTTGGACTGCACCGCGGCGCCCACGAAGTAGGGGCCGTAGAGCGGACCCAAGGCGAGGGTGGTGGAGGGCTCGGCACAGAAGACGCAGCGCCAGGAGGGGCAGGGCGTCTCGGAGAAGCCCTCGGGCAGTCGGGGGTCCTGTCGCGCCCCGGGACGCAGCGAGGGCTTGTAGTGCGAGGAGGCGAAGAAGGCCTGCAGCTCAGAGGAAGTTGAAGTGGATACGGTGGCAGATTTGTTAGAGGATTGGCGTTGCAGCTGCTGCCGTTGGAGGATGGGGCAGTCTACGGGGGAGTCGAGGAGACTGGCGATGGCTGGGTTGACGACGTGGGCGGGCTCATTCAGAGGCATGGAAGAGGAGGAGGTGGCGGCAGCGCTGTCGGCAGTCTCGGTGGGAGGAGGGTTCTGGGACTTGCAGAGGCAGAAGTACGGCGACTTGAGGTAGCGGCTTTGCGTGGTCAGCTCACTCGCGTTCCCACCACCACCTGCGCCACCGGAGAAAGCGGGTTTTAGACCGGCGCGCTTTCGACCTGCCGACTTCCTGGAAGAGGAACGATTTCTGGGTTAACGTACAGCTAGGCCAGTGTCCAAGGTCGGTCTGAAGAGATAACTGGCGATGGAGGCAATAAGGAGCCAGTTTATCTCATCCATGGGCATGAAAACCCGTATTTCAGAGCTGTGCAGAACACTACAAACCGGTACGAGCTCTATAAAGTGCCGATTTCCTGCAAAGAGGGTGATGTCTACGTTAACGTACAGCCTGGCCAGAGGCCATTGTCTAAGGTTGGCGCATGCATACGATCACATTTCAGAGCTATACTGCCCACTACAAACCGATATGAGCTTCACACAGTGCTGATTTCCTGGAAGAAGAGTGATGTCTAGGTTAACGTACAGCTACACACTCCATTTTTAAAGTCGTTCTACGTATTAGCCCCTTGAAGAGAGAACTAAAAAGTTCCGATACAAAGGCAATAAGGAATTAGTTCACTTCACTTCACTATAACCCAACAATATCACTTCAAGGCTGTAAATATAACTACAAACCGGTACGGGTTTTAGACGATATCGAAATAAGCAGGAGCCCTTTGACAGGTGAACTGGTGAGGTTCGAGACAAAAGCTATAGCTTCACCTCATCCAAGGGCATGACTTTGAGGGCTAGAGCTCCTATTTCAAAGCTATAGAAATCACTAAAAACCAAATCAAGTTTTGTAGTGTTAGGTTTCTTCCAAAGTAGGTTACACGAATCTACCTAGTCTTATTTCCAAAGAATGTTGACAAAATCTACTTCGAAAGCTGAATCGGCAAAGAAAAGAACTTAACAAAGCATCAAAGGACAAACACATGCATTGAAATTGCTTTAGAAATGACGAAGCTTCTGAGCCCTAAAAAACCTTACAATTCGCCGTCAAAATCAACAGGACCTTTGGGGCAATCAGGTTTAGTTAACTGAAGGTCCCTAGAAAGTACATGAAACCTTAAACCAGAGAGAGCTGGGTGCCTACAAATGTTCATCACTTATGCCAAAGGAAACAGACTTAAAATGCAAACGTACTTTTGAGCAGTTTCCTCAGCGCGTTTCAAAATCGACGCCCGCTTTCCACCGATTTCAAAGTCCGAATCGTCGCCTCTGGCACTCCAGGCTTTGTTTTTCTTTTGGGTTTTGCGTCGCTTCGCCGGGGGTCGTTTTACGATGGGTTTCTTGTTGGAACTCAGCAGCTCTACACCGGTAATTTCCACGGCTTCATTCGGCACACCATGTGGAGAGGAAACTGCGTTGGCGACTGGTGCAACCGAGTTGGTTTTGGATGGAGCCGGAACCGGTTCAGTTGGCAGCGACTGCGTGGGTGGAGTGATACGAGGCAGCACAACGGAGACAGACATGTTTTCCAGAACCGGAGGAAGACCATTCGATGGAGGGTGTTGGATAGGCGGGGGTCGGGGAAGGATGGGACGCATCTGCATGTGAGACGAGGATGAAGTTGATGTAGAAGTACTCGAGCTTGATGAGGAGGAAGAGGTAGAAGTGACACTGTTGGCTCGGTTACGCTGCTCGTAGGGTTTGGGCAAAATAAGCGTGGGATTCTGGTAGCCCGAGAAGGTGAGCTGAGGTGGATGAGCAGAGGTGTTACTTACTGGACCTTCCTCCATGATGATTGGAGGGGCTGGAGAGGGACGAGAAGAGGTGTTGAAAGCCGAAGACTGGGCAGGGGATATGCTAGCTGGTGACAAAGCCGGAGGGAGGGGGGAGTTGCCACCAGCACCAGCAGGGCGACTCAACTTCACTGAGACGTACAGAGGATCTATGCAATTTTCTTCGTTATTTTTTGCAAAGTTTGTAGGATTTCGGGACAGAATTGGGGGACTGGAGTCTTGTAGGCGTGAGGTAGACTTCTGTACAAAAGACGGGTTTACAGGAACGCGTTGGTGATTATTGGAAACATCCTTAGCATTATGCTCGGTGATTTCTTTGGAATCGATCACATTGCCCTGCAAAACAGTTTGCACTCGATCCATTTTCCATGTGATCTAAATATACTTAAAAAATGCGAGGGTCACAATTATACACACCAATAGTGAATATTAACCAATGAAACTCGAGCTTTAAGCGCGATACCGGTTGAATCAAATATCGCAATCCAATATAGTCGACTTAATGTAACACAACATTCAATAATGTCCAGTATATCTTACGCAGTTTAATAAATAAATGTTCTATATATTTTTATGAGGTCAAAGAGCCAAGAAACGTAAACAGTTGATGGATTTTTGCAGTGTTGCAAATTTCGTCTTCAGATTTGATTGATTTTTCATGAGCAAGATTTCTGCAAAATCTTGCATAAAATTTAAAGTTAATCCTGTTATTCGAGAACAGTCTTTCTCATTATGTGGGTAAATGCTTTGTCATGGTGTCATGCTTTCTGTTAGTGGATGAATTGCTATAAAGTCGCAATAATCAAATCAACTGTCACTTATACTAAAAAAACTATCTTTTATAATCGACAACAACCAAAGAAAAATTTCAACGTTACCTCGTTCTTCTAATACTGAATAAGAAAGTCTTTTAAAACTTTATTAATTTCGATACGAAAACCATCCATATTAGATACACTGTTTGACGTAATTCCCACGATTCCTCATCCATCAATTCCACCGATTAAAGCATTACAAATAGAAGTCTGAATCTTGAGTGCAAGCATTAAGTGTCTCGAAGAATTACAGACTAAATAAGAACACTGAGGAATTAAAAATTATTTAAAAGGTTATTTTGGTTTTGACTTGCAATTAGTACCTATCAGTTATCCCAGGATCTGATAAAACAATGGTGTACATAAATATTGGAATTTTATTTACTAGGTTGAGTTATATTTTATGCTATTTGTTCGAGTTTTCAATGTCTAGACTCCAATGCTATGAGGTTGTTATTGCTGTCAGTTTTCCATTTATATTTGCTTAATTAACATTGAAAGGACAATGAAGACAAGATAATGTAAGAACTGTTGGATATCATGAGTACCAGCCTCGGAATGAAAGATTCATATTTTATAAAGCAATATTATCAATACATTTCAGGATTAATTTATGTTTTCTGCTACAGTTCGATAAACAGATTTCGCTGTGGTCTGCCTATCTTAAATGCTAAATGAGACTTATTAATGCGAAAGAATGCAATTTATGTATCTGGTGCAATTAAAATATATGATATGGCTCTTTTAGATTTAACTAGCCACCCTAAGATGCTAAGACTTATTCATATCTATCAAGAAGCCTTTGAAATGCATCGATGATGTCATTTAATGTAACCAATATTCACCCTGTGATTAAAAAACCCAGAAATGGGAATTTCCTCATTTTTAACTATGCCAAACCACGATTTCATGTAGCATGAGAGCATTCTTTTTGAATGAGAGGATTAGTATAGTGGAAATATACGTAGAATAATATCTACAGTTGGCAACTTAATACTCAATAGGGATTGTAAATGTTCATTTTATCATATCTAAATTTTCACTTTCAGTAATTGGTCTTCCCAACCCTAATTTGAGAAACTGGAAAAATGCAGTGGGAGAAAAGTTATCAAGGAGAGAATTGACATTCGTGTTAGGTGGTCCTTTCTAAAAAAGGTCCACATCTAATGGATGAAATGGGAAAGAAGCCCGTTGTTACCATGGCTCTTTTACTACTGACTGACGGCCTTTTATAGGAGCTAATAAGATAGAAAGATGACTTAAAAATGATTAGCAAATTCCGGCAAACCATGTAAAAGAGGTTTGTTCCCAGTGACAGATATCTGTGCTTTCCGATATGAATACTTATTGAATATCGTTTTAACTACAGCATTTGTAGTAATTGTACTTATGTATTTTCAGGAGTACAAGGGTGGGTTAAAAGTTAGCAGAATTTTCAAGTACTCTATTTATTTTGCAAAACAGCACTTGGGCATATTCATCAAGATACTTGCCATTCAGGACAATTCACTTCATGAGTTTGTTTTGAAGATTAAAAAGGATGACGCTTTCGAAAACAAATATGTCATTAAAGTGGGTGGTTCCTTAGAGGATTGCTTTGAGTTCTGGAGAAGCAAGAAGTCGAATAAAGCGAAATCGGGTATGTACTCCTATGATGGTTAAGGAAGCTCTTACCATCAAAGTCCTCGAAAGAAGTCTTGCCAAACCTTTGCTAAACCTGAGGTGCAATGAAACTGTTTTCATTCCTATTTTTCAAACAAATTTTTCTCAGGCTGCCTTAAAACTCACGCAGTTCCCTTTGATCACACCGTCTAAATCTCAGAAATCTGTGGCCACCACTTTTTGAGCCAGCGAATTTGAATTAGGGATTCCGGAAGATCCACCTATGAGCCGTTGCTGAAAATTCAGGTCAGAAAGCGCTCTTCGTCTGCATCATTTTTTTTTCAATATTGTTCAGGAGAGATCACGTCGAAGATTTTGTTGATCTAGCCTCCGCAACGCTTTCAGAGCCCGTCTTGTGCAAAGAGTATCCAATCAGCCAAAGTTACCATTGGGAGGCAGGGTTTGGATACGTAGCTACTTCACAGATGGCAATGGACTGCAGACTTGAGCACAAATTCCACACACTTTTCAAAGCCCCAAAATCTGTGTTTATTTGAATTCTAGCTAAAGCAAGAATTCGATAATCAACCCTATCTGGAAATAAGTCTTTACCCAGCTCGAAGAAGTGGTTTCTCTTTACTGGGGTCTGAACAATACAGAGGTTTTTAATGATACCTACAAGCGCAATAAACACCTAGTAAAATGTTCTGTCGTATTCTTATTTGCTTAAACTTGGCAATTATAAAAGTCAGCAATGTTTCTGATCTTCTCTCGTATTACAAGTGGTTATTAGGTGGCATAGAGGAAATCAGCAGACTGTGATGATAACAGAACTACTTTAACTCAAACTGTGTTGGCAATTAAATTTAGTTCAGACCACACAAATGTTCATCGTTGGTCATCTTCAAAAATCCGGGAATGTTAAAAAGCTTGCAAAATGTGTGTCTCCTCATAAGTGGTTGTTTGAAAACGATCTCAAATCACGAATTGGCATGTGCTCAGGTCTCCGTTCTCCCACAATGTTTCACCTTTTTGCATCGACTACTTGTGACTGCCTACAAATGCCTATTTTTATCGGATTGCTAAGTGTTGTAGACAGTGGTTTCGTCAGCCATGACCGATAAGAGAACCTCATGGGAAAAGGTTCTTCTTTGATCAATCTGGAAGGATCGTCAAAGAATAATCCACTTTGAATTATTGCTACCTATTGCACCAACAATTAATGCTCAAATCTACTGTTAGCAATTTGGCATTTGGACCAACATTTGAAGAGGAAAAGAAGACCCACTCTAAGGAATGGAAAAGAATGTCGAGGAAGAACTTAGTTGAAGGTATTGATAAACTTGTTATTAATATCTTGGTTACTTGTTTTATTCGAAAATAGGACAGAGCTTATCGGAGAAAATGACATTTTTTTACATTGGTTAACCTGTGGCTTTTGCGGCATATGATAAATTGGTATATAACTACTTAAAGACACGAAACACATATACCGAATCCTATAATCTGCCATTGGATCTTCTCCAATCCCAAGAATAAATTATGAAAAATGCCTAAACTATGGCAGACTGTTTGTTATCTCGTCAACTAGCCGAGCAAACATATTAGCGAACGCACCATATTCAATTAGCGTTAGGGGTAGAGTTCTTTGTCTTCGAAACGTACATCTAATGAACACAGACTAGACTCTGCGAAAGCACGTTGAGGCACGTTGCTGCTAACGGGGTGACTGCATCCGGTAGAATCAAATAATGACAATTGTGGTTAAAGTCTGGTAGTTGAAACTTGTTGGAAAAGATCTGCGACCCTAGGTGATCTGAGACCCCGTCACACCACCTGGCAGGTCACACTGTCGCAGCCAAATTCGAGGGCTCATTTCCCCGACTCACCCACTCCTTAAGCCTATATGGACGGCAGGGTTCGACCATAAATCTTATTGGAACAGGTGTTGACCAAGAAACACGGACAATCCGATCTCGACACACGCTTTCATACAGATACTTACGAAGATAAACTATGCAAGCTGAATTACCGCTGCAACCCTTTTCCTCCTTTCGGTTTCCGTGTTGCTGCCGATCATAGCATTCGGGAGAATATGGATGAGTTTGGCATTAATGATAGGATCTCGAAGACCAGCCGATGGTAATATAGAAATCCTCTGAGGTCTCATCATGAAAAATGGCTTTTCAACAAAGCAATTATGGTATTTACTATTGTCTATTAGAGTCAAAATTAACAGCGTCCATTACAGCCGTGCCAATTAACTGGACCATGCAGTAATGGCAGCAGGGCGGGTACTAGTGTCGTTTTAGACAGCGTCCATCCGTGGGGAGGGGTTCGGTCGATGATATTCACATTGGGAAGGTAAACTCTGTCTGCAGGAGCAGTAGCAAAGTTCCGAATGACCGTTTCATATTCAATTTGAGCGCAAAACCCAAATTCCGAAGCTGCCAGGGTCTCAATATGTAAAAATCTTACATACATCTTAAAAGAACGAAAATATTTGGATTACACAATACGAACAAAGTGGAGAGATGAAGGATGCAGCGGATAGGCTACGTCTAGGTTCTCCTCAAGATGGATTACCTACTCTGGATAGGAGAAGTCCCACTACCAGAAGAAGGGGACATTTGCGCACCCGAGCGTGTATAGGAAGCGTATGAGTGGTTTTGTGTGATATAGGAACAAAGACCATGACTCAGACTTCAATTAGCGATGTGAAAGTCGATTCACTGTGAGCCTGTGAGCCTGGGAAGCCGCCCAGCTGAGCCGGTGATGAGAACTGAGGCTTAGTCAGGCCACCACAAATCTACAGAAAAATTGATTGAAAATAAAAAGTGGGCACATAGGTGGACTTACTGTTTATTTTTCTGGAATGGATGATGACTCAGCCACTAGGATTTTAGTGCCCGCGAATGGTAAGAACTGAGTTATTCTCCCCTGCTGTCCTTTAGCTCATACTTGTAAGAGTATGTTCATGGTCTTGTAGAAAACTTGGTCGTATTAAGGTAGTTTGACTAAAATATTATACAGCTTCCCAAACACAATCATAGGAAAAATAACTGGGAATGTGCTGAGGCCTCACAGAACACCTTAAAAACGAAAAAATGTGTCCTCCCATCACCTCGTTGACAGAACAGACTGATCGAATGTTAGGGTCACTAGACGTCTTCTTGTACTCAACAAGACCTTGCTAAACGAAATGTCAAGAATATATAAACGGTCGGTGGAAATGGACATTATTTTTAGTGTTAGGATGAATATAAACTGATGAAGTCCTTTTTTACAGAACAAAATGGAAGTAAACAAAAATTATTTTAGGTCGATTACGTATTATGAGTTCAAGATATGAAACTCAGCGGCAGCCGAAGACGGAGGCTTTAAAGCCACTTGAATGACGATAAGGATTTTTGTCTTTGTGATGCTTTGTAAAGTCTATAAAAGCTCCTATTACAGATTAAAAGGATTAAAAGGCGAACACGCCCTTTGTATACAAAATGTCTTAACTTACGAATGACGGTAAAGCTTGGGAACAGGGTGGCCACCCCTTAGTTTCTTTGTACTTAACAAAATAATTCCTCCGAAAGTTACGGAAAACTCCGGCCACATTCGCCTAATCGATGGCTTTTCATAGGATCAGTTAGCGGAAGAGAGATGTTAAAAAATGACAGGTTTGCAAATTGAAAAACCAAGCCTTTAATTCTGGTTGCATGTGGACAGCTTTCCAAAAAACACCAATGCCATGTTTACTAAACTAAAAACGTGAAACTAGTGCTTTTGATGAAGCACAGACAATTAAAGGGCTGGCAGAAATGAGCAATTTTTCTTTTTACATCCCAAACAAATATAAGTAGTCTCATTAAACTTAACTACGTATCTGATTTCGGATTGCATGTCCAAATTTAGACCAGTTTCAAGAACAAGATAAGGTTTTGGTATCACAAAGGTGGGTAAAAAAACGAGTTTTATTTAAATTACTATTTAAAACTGAATAATTAAATTTGTAACGGCATTCTAACAATGACCATAAAAAATTAATTTAAATAGGGAATAATCTGATACTGATAGTCGGATGCAGTTAAATTTAAAAGACAGAATTAATGAGCAATCACTCTCTACTTGAACATTACATTTTCGAATATATTTAATAAGTTTACATTCCGGAATGTTGAAAGCGTTGTTCATTACGACCATTTGGCTACACTATAAAAATTATTTAAATGTTCACAAAACCTGTGAAAATGAATACGTTATTGCTTAAAAAGAGATGAGTTTTTCTAAAACACCTTTTAGAAAAAAAAACTAAATGACATTTCCGTGTTTTATATGATATTGCGGCATCCGTATCCTATTGGTTAAATTCCTCAAAGTATGCTTGAATCACTTCATTACTATTGGCCATCGATTACTAGGCTACAGCGCATAGTGAGGCAGGTAGCCCAAACCTCCTTCAACTTTCTTATATTCTTTTTCTATCTTAATTAGCATTTAATTATTAAAAAGGTACTGGTGTTTCATAGCAAGAACAATGGGTTACATAGCGAAGTAAGATTAGGGGAAAGAACACACTACAATCTATTATGTAATTTAAGCGTCTCTATTTAAACTTAATTAGGTCTTTTGAGCAGACTCTTTCAACCATTCAGGCGAATCTTGAGCGGCACTGATGGTTGAATAAGCAAAGGGGTGCATTTTAGAGTAATTTAAAGTAGAAAGTTTACAAATGTAACATGTACATTCACAATCCCATTGATGACTTAAAATAAGGGTTAAAATGACCTGTGCTTCGTTAGTCCAAATGGTTTCCTAAAATCGCCATCAGCTATTCCAAACTGAAAACATATTAATTTAAAACATAGCCAAGGAGTTGTTAAAATTTATCTCATTTTTAACAATCAAAAACAAAAAATCTCATATAATAGGATACTTTGATTTACGCAAAACAGGGTTCCCTGCATTTTCGGTGGAAAATAAAATTAATCAATAAAGTAGGGACTGTTAAAGTTTGAATTGCTACAGTTACTCTTGAAAATCAGAATTTCGTTGACCAGTTTGTTTTTGTGACAAAACACCGAATTCTGAAGGAATCTAAAAAGGTTACGTATGCTGCCTTGTTTCATAGTGTCGTTTCACCAAAGTTTCAATACGTAAGTAGATGACTGAAAGAGGTCTCTTAATTTTTCATTGATGTAAAATTATCAAAAAATATTTCACTTTGTCATTTGATTACAGTGCTTTACGATACAAGCGACCCCCTGAAAGAGAAGATACTTTTACGACAAAAAATGGAAAACTAGACATTTGGAGATAAAATTTATCGTCTTAGACACAACTTTTTAAGGCAATGAAAAATCTTTTGATTTCAGCAATCCAAAGCTTTAATTTTGGGAAAACCTCAAAATTAAGAAAACACTGCCAAGGAGGCTAAAAATTTATTAAAAGGGTCGAATATATCTCATTTGTGAAAAAACCACTCGTCTAGACACTTCCTTCTGTGTATGCTTATGATTATGAGTTCCAAGGCAGGAACAGTCGAGTTCAAATAGGTCACAGATGTTTGGGATACAGAGGAGGAGACGACGCTCAGATTATACTAACGTCAAATGCGACAGGTCAATTAGAACGCATCAGGGCCAATCTGAGATCACCGGTGCTCAGCAGCAAGCGTAAAGCTGCTTTCCTGGACACGTATACAAAGCCAACCTTGCTGTTTGGACTCTCGACGATTGTGCTTATGGTCGTCGATAACTAAAGCACTGCTGAGCGGATGGCACAGGACTGTTGGCCCCGTGGACAAGTGTCGGTGAGTGAGTTGGACAAGGCTTTGCACATGTCTAACGTGGTGTCACAGCTGCTCTCTAAGCGTCTGAATTTTAAATGTCGGTGAGCAAGATATCTGGGGCCACCAAGTGACTGAGACTCGAACCAGTCATCCAGAACGTTGCAGAGGTTGGATGAAAGGGCTCCGGGTTAATGCAGGAGAGGCATTGGTCCCCGAAATTGCTACTCAAGTCCATGTCGTACGCGGCTACTACTAAATATGTAGGAGGTAGAGCCTCACTTGCTCAGTTCACGTGTGCACTTCGGCGTGTGTTTGCCACGTTTGAGATAAACAAAGACATGAGAACGAAAGCAGAAAACCAAAGTCTAAGTTAAAGCCCCTTGTTTGCTCTCAGGAGTCATGTCACTCGTCTTACCATCATGGAGGTTGGCTAGTTCGACATAGCAAACGAAGCCACTCAAGCTCCGAGCAGCAAAGTTGGACGGTGTGGCCTCGACGTCTCAAACGTGCGTGGTCCAGGATAAGGATGATGATGAGCAGTGGTGTGCACATACTTTGGCACCCTAAGAAATTACTGGCTCGGAAGGCCATAGTGAATCATTGGTGCTTGAAGCATCAGTACAGTCGATAAGGGGAAGGCATGGGCATGTGCATGAAGTCGATTTGGCGGAGGGCCCTGGTACTGAGCCCAAGTAAAGTGCCTCCTCACGGTACAGTTCCTTCAAGCTTCGTTAATTCATCAGCCTCCACAAGACTCCTTGCTGTATCCGGATCTCAAAGGAATCCTCAATTGAACCATCCGCTTTAATGACATAGAGAAGGCAAAACACTACTACTTTTAGATCCGTCAGACTGCTTTCCAATGGAGAAATAAGCTCTTTCTTGTATACTTTTTCAATACATCTTAATTTGTTACATTCTTCTAACCTTATTGATCACCCTCGAATTTGATTGTCTGCTTTCACTGAAAACTTTTAATAGGCGTATTTGAAAATATCAAAAACGAATTAATACCTAAATTATACAACTATAATTCCCGAGTAAACTTCATAGCTTCCAAAGGCCATTTGATAAAAATAACCTGCCTCTCCTTCACTCCTTTCTTCTGCAGTGCAAAAGTGGCTTTTCACGATCGTGAATGTTGCCTGTACCTTTAAAGTTTTGCACGCAGTTATACAAAAGGCCACTTTGCTGCAGCAGTTCTGCACAAAGCCTCTTGCAAAGTGGAAGTTGTACGCTCCAATAAGCACTAGGCACCCTTTTGTACAGTACTTTCAAAGTCACAAAAACTGGACTCTGCATTGTCTCTAACTGGCCTAGAGGCAATTGGACATGTCCTAAGAGAAGAAACTTTTTGCACCTACTTTAGTATCAGGGATTTTTTTGAGATGCATGCCAATTTTAATTGGGAGATTAATTGGGAGATTAAATGACAGGAAAACATTATTATTTACGATATTAAAAACGAAATCTATTTATTTTAAAAGGATTGAGATAAGAACAGAAACATATTCAATATTTGAATAGTTATTGAATAGTTATTTTGTCCTTTTGAAAGTGCCATTTTTAGTAGATCAAGTGCGTGTATATGGGTCCCTTTTCTGGGATAAACAATAATACACTGGACCCCGTATTCGGACAGTGCATTTGGTCCACTTTATGATCATCCAATTGCGTTTTTATTAGAAGTCGGTCACCACTAACAACAAAATACGAGTCTTTGCTGCTTAAAATCATTGCCTGGGTAGGATAAATAGGGAAATTATTATGGTTTTACAGATGGGGCATCCAACGACTTCAATGTCCAGGGGATAGACAAAATAATGGAAACACCAGGCATTTTGTCACCATAATCTTCGAACACGTTAAAAACTATCAAAGCTGGACGTATTTTAATGTCTTTGTTAATCGATGTATTTATTTAAAAAACTGTTTTACACGAAACTAATAAATATGTTATAACCTGGTAAAAATAGCAGACCTATTTGACTATCAGAGGCCAAATTTCTGGTGATCGTATGGTAGCAGGCATTAGTGTAGCAGAAACTGCCCCCGAAATGCCGCTTTTGAAAGAGAAGGAACCACAGGTCTGTCCGAAAGTCGAAGCTGTTGGCTGAGAGAGGTGGTCGGACTTTCCCCAAATAGATTTGTCAGAGAAGCTCACAAGGCCACAGCTCCTAAAACCACTACAAAGCCCAATGAACACCTACAGAACCCAGTTTCCATAACAAATTTCCTCGTCGGGAGCGGCACATGCGGAGCTGGATTTCACCACGGAAGAGCTGCAGTTAGAAGACCTCTGTTCTCAAAGACGACAAATGTTTCAAAGCGGCGTTTAGAGCGGTGGAGTAGAAACCTCCAGCAGAACTGGCGCCTGAAGTAGTAAATGTGTGATTTTCTCTGATGAATAATCGTTCACCTTACTTCCGACTACGTTTAGAGACAGGCGAAAGAAGAATTCAATCCAGAGCGCTACCTCCCAACCGAGGAATTCTGTGATGATGAGCTGTGGAGCTATTTCCTGGAAATCGCATCACGGGAGATCGAAAAACCTGGCTCTTTCAGACTACTAGAATTTGACAGAAGAAACAGCTTTGCAAAGCCACAGGAAGAGCTTGAAACTCACATTTGTGAGTTCTTCGAATAATCAACACCAATGGAATTTTACAATAGTAAGGTAACAATAGTCTCGGTATTAGTTGGAAGCAAATCAACGGTAATTAGGGAAGGTTCTTTGACAATTGAATCTTCAATGTACTATGACATTGGACCACTTGTTTTATATATTCGAAGATTAAAAAGAACGTATAGGATGACTTGGTAAATGGAAAGTGAACCGTGGCCAATTGATTATAAACCTCGACGGTGTGTGAGAGATTAAAAGGGGCTGGGATTACCTATTAAGAGATTGATCAATTGACTTACCATATGACTAACCAGTATCTACTCCATTTCGTAGTTCTCAATGAGTACCCTTGCTGCAGGTAGGTATATTCAGTGCTGCTCAGTATTCACTTGGAATAACTGAATATTAAAAATTTAGAGGAGTTTGACCATTCTTTCAATTTAGTAATTCTGCGATCTGTTGCTTTAGACTTCCTAAATTTATCGGTATAAAGGCTTTTTATGGTTTTTCATTCACTCCAACTTTTGAAAATGGCCACAAACCAATGGTGAATGCGCTGCATTTCCGAAACAATGCGTTAGTTTTAGTAACTGTATGCACTTGGAGATGGTTTTCCCCAGCTTTGATAGGGCCATAATCACCACAAAAGGCCGTTACAAAATTGAAATAAAGACTGACAGCTTTATGAGCAGGCCTGAAATGATTACTCACCAAAAACGCCAATGATAAATATATTTGGGCAGAAGATTAGAATAGGATTTGTGTTCTAGTGGTTTTAAAAAGAAGGCAATTTCCGATGGAAATGCCCGATAGCAAAGCACGTTATACCGAATCCTCAGGCATAAAGAGACCATTGAATGTGTGCTATGGTCTTTAGTGTTAATTGCACTGTCTATTATTACCGAAAGTCGTGCCTCTGAAGAAGTATGGAGAAGGGGAATTCTACTTCTTGGTTAATGCCAGAATCAGGAGCCACCTTTAGAGTGTTGACACACGGCACACGTAGGTAGTCAAGCGTGTTTTTGTGTATGAAATTAAAAATTAAACAAATGTACTGCACTACTTGACAGATTTGGTGGGGTTTTGAAATATCCTCTCTAAATAAACTCAATTCTAAACTTGGAAAATGAATGCCTCATGAATTTCCTTCAGTTCTCACCTGCTCTTCACTCCATTCTAGTCAAATTTTCTCATATTTATTGGATAGACTTGTGACAAGCGCCGGAAAAGGTCTTTTTTAATGTATAGCGCCGTGTAAGAGGGGACAAGACCCCAACCACAGCCACAGCTGAGATGGAAACTTCGTAAAAAAGGGTTCTTCTACTTTCAATTTGGTGGGATCTCCAAGGAATAATGTTCTACGAATTGGTACCACCCAAGGAAGAAAAATTAATGCTCAAATTTACTGCTTAAAAATTCATTTGGATGGAGAAAGAGCTGGAGGAGGTTAAAACTGATATTTTGAATCAAAAACAAATTTTTTTGTAATAACGAAGGTATGAATAGGTTTGTTAATAACTGGAAAGAATTCCTGGATAATGAATGGAAGTACATGATTCCCTAATTAATCCCTAATTAAATTTAATGTTTGGTTACCTGTTTTATTAATCCAAAAATCTCCCAGAAACTATAGGATGACCAAATATTTATTTATTAGTAGTAAATCGAGGAAAGCAGACCACAATCTAGAGCACAACATGATAGTAGAATTATGCTAATTCCTCTATTGGAATAAATGAAGTGTCTTCAATTGTATTTTTGAGGTTGAGAGTTTTTTAATAAAAATGGAAAACCAATATTTCATTTAATTATTTATCACCATGGTTAAACTCCAATATCTATGGAATGCTTTGCAGGATGTAAATTCTCTTTTTCAGTAAATGTCATCTCCCTCTACAGAACTGGAGGGTCACTAATGACAACGGCCGGAATATCCCAAGGAATTTAGCTTGAAACAAGATCAAACTATACATAGAACGATTTCATATCTAATAATTACTCGTTTCAACCCCAACCTAGGGGAGGATGCTCTAATTATACCAGTCTTGCAAAAATAGCAAAAATAGCTTCAAGTCTTCATTTGTGGCAGTGAAAGGCGGGTACCCAAAACTAATGTTTTCAACAAGGAAAATTGCACTTCTAATTCCGGCAGTTCTAAAAATTGTAATCTCCTCCCTCCGATAACTATTTGAGTACTTTCCTCTCTGTTTAGGTCTCTCGTCATATGCGCACTTCTCGATGACCTCTTCGTGTTCGTAAATTTTCCTCCAGGTAGCAAATAACAAAAAACACGTATTCCCTCTGGTAGCATTTGATCAGAATTTCGACAAAAGGCAATTTTTTGAGGAAGAGAGCCACTGTCTAGGATTTCGGATAGGGAAGTTTGGTCTTTGGCTACTCTGCATTACATGCTGAGGACGGCTATCCTCGTACGAATTCCAAACTCCTCTAAATTCCTTTTGAGGTGTGAACTCAACAAGAAACCAGGAAACGGAAGAGATGACACCCCTACTTATTCGTTCTACAGACAGGAGAGGAAAGTAGAGATGATGCGGGTTGCGTCCTGCCAGAAAGGGGTGTGTTAAAGGTGCTGACAGGTCTTTTAGAAAACGATGATTATTGATTTTTTCGGTCGGATGACCGAACATCTTAACATCACTGTCATTCTCCTTTAGCGTGTCCATCAAACAGACTTTCCCTTCCCATTGTTTTAGTGACGATCCAAAGTGAGAATATTAAATTATGTCAAAGTGCTTTGTGTCTTCCATTTGCTGGTATTTGAAAGATCAAACACGTTTCATTGTCCCCACCTGCCAGCATAATGCCAGAAATGAAGGCGAAATTCCTTGAGTAACTGCTGTCGTATTTCATGAGCAGGTGACTAAAGTTAAATATGGCAGCCCTCACACACACCAACTATTTTAAATAAATCAGTAATTCCACGCCAAAAAATACTTAACCATGGGGAAAAAGTTAAATTCGCCGTTCTGTCGTTATACGCGTCCACTGAATACAATGCAATACGTCAGTTGATCCAAAACTTCGCGGAAATATTTAATGGAGGTATTATTACCAAGTTCGAGCATGTCAAACCACCTCGCCAGAGATAAGTTTAATCCTCGTCGCAGTATTGTTCAGGCTCTCTAAGAGAGAGGCCGCTTTTTCGAACACGGAAAGAGATATTTGCAACTCTACTACTTCACGAAGCTTGTCATCGGACTCACCAAATGACCCATGTCAGGTCCGACCTTCACTTTCGTGAATGGTGGAATCCCCACTTCTGAATTTCCAGAACTAGCATCTTCTTCAAGTTCTTTAATAGTTTACAAATTGATCTACATAAGCTGAGTGAGTGCTACTAGCCATTTTGGCGGTTGCTGAGTTCTCTTTCTTGAACTGAACCAACATCGTATGCCTTTAATTGTTCTTGGGTAAGCAGGATTCAAATCAAGCAAATTTCAATTCTGTTGCCCTGTAAAACAAAATTTGGTAAGTTCAAATGCACCTCAACAGAAGAATAAAGTTCAACTTCATTCGCCATTATAAAATGTTCTTTAAAAAAAGTCAAATTCTCAGAGAACCTATGCTATGACTTAATAGAAGCCCAAATTCTTAAGTCACTGCTCTGCCTTAATGTGCAACACCCATAAACTTCCAAGTACGTCTGTCACTGGACGACTCTAGTGACCATCAATATAGTGCCTGATAATCACCTGCAATCAACAACTTCAAGGATTTTTTTAACCAGAGTACAATTATGAAGCTTAAGCAAAGGAAAAGATGAGCGAATTTTGCTGGGTGTTTACCGAACGTGCCTGTTATTCAGACTCTCTAAAAGCGAAATCTCGGAAAGAGGATATTTTCAGATAAGGTTGATCATCAATCTTTGAATTAACATCAAATTCACCGAAACACAGATCTATAGCTCCAGCCTGCAGTCCACTATGCGCGAATTCGGTGGTACAAAGAAGGAAGGGCGGTTCTAAAGATGATCATCGCTTCTAAGGAAGATCAGGAATCACCTCAGAGTAGATGAACAAAACATCATCAATATTTATTAATTTTAACAGGGAAACAGCTACGCCTCTAAACACTTCCTCATGTAGATTGTCTCAGTAAATTCTTTATAATAATTCTTTCCGCAAAATGTTGCAAATGCTCCCTCCTTGGCAGAATTGAACAAAACTGAAACAGGCCAAGAGTGATTTCTGGCTGCGAAATTTACCACCGAGTCAGAAAGTAGCAAAAGCAACAGCTCAAATTCAAAAAGTCTAAAAAATGTCTCAAAAAGTGTGGCATGATGGAACTATACTGAGATTCTAGGGAAGCTTCAGGACACTTTGGCTAAAATATGAAAGGAGAAACAGTTCCATTGCAGATTCGGTTTAGCCCGGGTTTCACGTAGATGCCTTTCAAGAATTTCAATCAGAAGAGCTTCCTCACTCGATTAGCTTCATAAGCTCTATGGAACCACTCATTTAATATCATTTTAAGAAAAACACGGGGTCACTACTAGTTTCCAAAAGCATCCTGCTTGTGAATTCACTGGACAAGTAATATCACAGATTTATTCGACTTGACTCAGATAAACGCGTATAAGTGCTGTAACGTATGTCATTCAGCTTATCTCCGCCAATATCCAGAATGTTTGTGAGACGGAAAGTAGGAATTACCAGTTTTTGAGTCCAGTTTTTAGAACAAAAGGTGTAAGTCAACAGTGAAGTACCTTAATTGTTCTAAACTATCTCAAAGTGTGTCCTGTTTCCCATTGTAACTCTCGAAATTAGCGCCCTATTCAACAGGGGGGCGGGGAAGTCATAATGTGTGCTATTTTTCAAAAAATAAACGTTACATTTGGCGTAAACAAGGCTTCCGACGGGCGAGGTGAATAATGGCTGTCTGGAAAGAGGGTGAGTGCCCAGTGCTGCATCTACTCACCGTCGACCAACCAGCAAGCAGATTGGTGGGCCATTTTGAAAAAATGGGTCTGAAAATGAGAGCTGCACTAAAGTTCTCTTCAAGATAGGTCAGCCATTTCAGATGATATGAAGAGTCCAACTACCAGAGAAAGAAAGAAAGAGGAAACGTCTGGACACTTGTTATGTAAGTAAATCTGTGGATAGATTCGGGTAGTAGTAGGAGTAACTACGGAGTAAAGTTTTCGATACCGAACTGAAAACGAAAGAGCATTTAAAGTACGCAAAGGAACCCACATCTCTTGTACTGCTGGAGTGCTTGGTTCCCTAAGTTTGACGATCATAAAAGCTCTACTTAGTCCCCTGGGTACCAGCCAAAACGGAAACTAGAAAGCTAAACGCATTCTGGAATAGGATTTGGTTTTCTACAGTTGGTTCATCATCATTCATGACTTGTACGTTCAAAGTTCACTTTCCTCTCTCTTAATATTATCTTCTTGTTTTAACTGTCCCATACTATATAATCACAAGGATGCCCACAAAAGAAACCAAACGATCCGGACTCTGAATGAGAGAATAATGATAAAGTGATGACTAGAATCTATCGACAGCATAGGCAATCTAGTTAGGATAATCTTCCTCGAAATACTTGCCAGAAATATAGCGTTACAGGTGAACTCTGGGAACAGAATTCGGGGTTTTTGAGGCTGAAAATTATACAAAATTGCTCATCCAAGCGCCTTCGAGGTCAACTTCCCTGCCATACCCCAGGGAGGAGCAATAATGGCCTTCTAGACATTTTTATGACCGCCTCTGTCCATGGTCTCGTCTGAATTCCCCAGATCTTATTCCAACGAGAGAGGGACTATTATTACGCTGGTAGCTGTTGTAAGTCCACTTACTCGATGACAGAATTAAAGCAACAGTTTTTGAGGAGACTCTCCCCTAACACGGGGAAAGTGGAGTATCAGTTTGATTGCTCAAGTTAATGGTGATTGTTTTTGGTAAATTTAAGTGACGACGACATTTTCCCCTGAATTCGCTTTGAATTCCTGTCAACATTCTTCAAGTTTCCGTTATACAATTACGACACAGCACTTGTCACTCGACGTTAGAATTGATGTGTATGAAATATCAACCCCATTGTATAACTAATGTTTCATTCACAATTTGACACTGTTTATCCCTCCAGTAGAAAGCTAGTATCATCATCATCTCAATTTGTCTAGACTCTAAGCAAACAACGTCCGCTGATCAACTTTGAATTCGCCTCCTATTTTTTTAGATATTTCGCAGAGTTGATTTGTGAAGCTCTTTATTGGTAGGTGAGAGCAGTAAAGCACTTTTCGCTCATTAATCATTTATCAGAGCACCCGATGAGTTCTCTCGATTAAATTAAAAAGTTTACTAAATGGTCCATTTAGTTATATCTAATTCCACCATCAGTGTAGTTTCCCTGATAATAATGACCTCCTCCCATCTAGTAACGGGATGATTAATACCTAAATGAGAGAATAAGGTGGTGGATTAGAATTTATTTCTCCAACCATGTATTTCTACCATCTTTTGGTGCCATGATTCTCGCTGTGTGGGGACGTGCTGCACTGTCCTGATGAAGCAACATCACCCCTTTCCCATTCTGCAGAGAGGGTCTTTATTACCTCTCACAAGCTCCGTTCAAACGCAGCAGTTTCTAAGAAAGGAAGAGAGAGAAAGAGAGTTAAGCACTAATTGTTGTTGCATAATGAGGTAACAGTTCAAAAAATAATATTCCCTCCCCTCTCGGCTCTGGTGGGTGAGGTTTTCCCTCCTGTCACTGTCAACGAAGCTTAATATTTCGATAACAGATCCATCTTTCGCCAGTCATCAGTCAAAAATGTATCCAGCAAAAAGGTGAAGCAAGTTGGTGAAAATGAAAAGAGAAGTACAAATGTCAACCAGGGAATTAAGGCTGTTTTCAGAACCCATTTTCGAGGCACCAAATTTCCAGGTTGAGGAGCTTCTCAAAGTTACTGAGCACGACGATGAGTGGTTTTATGGTTTTAACTATACTTAATTGTCAATTGATAAAGTAACTGGACGTCCGGTTCAAAATTCCTCGATCTCCGTGGACAGGGCAATCTCCTCTTCTTAATTTCGCAAACCATCTTCTTATTCACTCAGTCCATAAAGCGAGTGAATATTCCTAGCCACTTGGTCGTCTGATGAGTTTCTTTTCTTTATATCATAAAACATACTATAAATGACTGTCGGATACTTCAATATGACCAAGGAAATCTTAATGTTGCTTGTCTGCAAAACAAAATTTTGTCAGTTTGAATGTATCTTAGCATAAAAATTACGTTCAGTAATATTTTATTTTACAAAGCACTCTCCACATTTCATTCACTTTAATTAAGTAAATTCCGAACAGAACTTGTGAGATAAACTGGATAGATTTCACGAATCTACACTGTATTTCTTATCAGCGCTCTACAGATTGCTACTCTACCTCCCAACTCCTTACCTTATAAATATATTCTTGCTTTTATTTCCCTTTCGTTAATAGTTCGCAGACGCACCAAGCCATAACCACAATCTCCCCCTTTGCAGCCATCATAAGCATGACCACCATCATCATAAAATAAATATTGCAAGGAAGAAGAAGGAGTGACAGCACAAGAGAAGGACCGAGGGAGAACACTTTTCAAGGAAAGGAAAAGAGTAAAGGTAGAGAGAGAGAGAGAGAGAGTGGAGAATTGGATCGCAAAACACACAATGGTGGGTTGGTGGGTGGACGGGGGTAGTGGAGATATGCTAGTCTCGGATTGCAGATCGATAACCCTTGAGGGGAAGAGCGGAGAGATAGAGAGGTGGGGAGGGTTCCATTGTGGAGGCACCTACTTCTTGGGTCCAGAATGCGAGGAAGAGGAGGTGGTGGCGCTGGTGGAGGATTTCTTGGTCCCAGAACTGGCACCAGCACTCGCCGACTTTCCAGACGGGCTAGAGTTGTCTTCGGCTGCCTTGATGAAGGCTGCCACTGCGTCCTTTGGATTTGTGGGAGTCTGGGCTGGTGGCAGGCGCTCATTGATTTTATCGATCGCCTTGGCCTCAGCGAAGGAGGAAATCTTCGCATGAGGTGTCAGGGCCGCTGTAAAGGGGAGGAAAATCGATTGGTAACAGTCCCAGAGAAAGGAATCAGTGTTCTCAGAAATTTTGACCTCATACATTTGGCATGCAGTGAAAACTTGTAAAGAAGCTATTCCGTGTGGGAACAAAATGGCGGTTGTCATGGGGACGCAACTGTAGGCTCTTATTTCCAGTTAGTGTCCAACTAAAACCCTTGTCTTATCTAGATGAGGCTAAGAATTATATCTGTCTATCAGTTTAGAAAACCTTTGAGGACTGGAATGATAGCCACACCAAGACTATATCCATAATAATGAAGTTTCAGGAAGAATTGTTATTAAGAATACTACTTCATTTAGTAAAAACTCTGAGGCAACTGAAAAACTTGACCGAATTGGCTAGAAGATAAAGCCTGATTTTCATCAAGCTAACCAGTTTTCATAATACTTATCAATCAATTATAATTTTGCTTTAGTCGTTTGAAAATTGTTTAAAAACTCACTTTCTTTAATACATTCCCGTCCTTCTGAGAGTAAACCGATTGGCAGCATTCCATTTGGCGTTAAGCCCTTCAACTCCAAAACACTTTCGTTCTCCTCACTGAAAATTAAAAATGAAATGTTAGTAGTTTGTATGCTTATTTCTCTACATCAGGAATTTTAGAGTACACATTTTCACGTAATTTATCACGAGTTTTAGTTAATAATGAGCCAGTTTATTTAAAAATCCCTCCTAATAAATTGCATTCAAAAGTGATTTCAGAACAACTATTTTGATGAATTTTTTAAGTTATTATTGAGACTGCTCTAGAGGCCAAAGCCTTTGAATACTTAATTATAAAATGGTTAAATAATTGTGTAAATTTAAATTATTTTGTTCAATATTGAGGTAATAGACGATGTTGTTATTTAAAAGGATACATTCGCAAACATGTTACCTCCATTCTTTTCGTGAGACATCACTGTCACTTGTTGTTGTGTCAAAGGGCTAACATTTACTTACATTTCTAAATATGTTTTTTGTGTGTTGAATTCTCCTGCCCAAGTTTGATTAACTTCAACCCATCAAAATGTCATTTTCACTTATTCAAAGAAACTAAATTCGATGTTTGTCACATCATCAGTTGTCAGAAAACAAGCGCTTTTGCTTAAACTGTACTAAAAATGGTAAAATTTTGATGTATCTCATTTTATTTTTTTAAAGATTACATTCTTCTGTAATCGATACCCACTTTCATAAAAAAGACTAAAGCTGAAGTGAAAGTCTCCTCAGCAGACAGAGTTTAAATGAAGTTAGCCAATCAGTTAATCAATACCGGGAAACTCAAACCTACCGAAGGAGAGTAAAGACCCTGGCCATCTTTCCGATCGCACGAATTTTTCCTCTGATAACATCCTTGCGTGCGTTTACATTACCTGAAGAGAAAAAAACCATTATATTAGTGATTATAATTATCCTTTAAGTTTCCAAATAATTATCACGCACGTGATAATAAAAAGCATCATTTTTTCTGCATTAGTTCACAAACACACCAGGCATTAATTAGTACATACCTTTGACATAAAACGCCTTTTAATATAAAGCATTAATTACTACTTAAGAATGATTAATTTACTTGTTTAGGTAACGATATAAATTTCGTGGGATTTAAAGTACCTTTCAACTTAAGATGGGACAATCTTCGGCTTAGCGGCTAAAAAGTGCGTAAGTACATACGAACTGCCTTGAGTTCTATTATTCATGAGGTGCATTTGAAGGCACCGATTTCGTGCCATTAGGGAGTCGAGTTTAAATAAAAGTTACTTTAGCTGTCGAAAAATAACGAATGCGTTTGACTATGATATGGAGCTTTTTCAAATAGGGAAAAATAATCCCCATGAAACAGCACAATTCGATTTCATCATGATAAAACTTCTGTAATGTTGGCGAAGTCTTTTTGTATTCTGTAATTGTGGGAGAAAATCAAGTGTATTCAATGGTGTAGATATTTCTATAGAGCTGTATAGTGAAAAGAAAAAATACGACTCACTATCGTCATCATTGTCTTCGGTAAAGAGTTCATCCGTAGAGCAGATGTTGAGAACGCTAACGAGCATCTCGGTGACTAGAAAATTAACCAATCGGAATTTCTTAAAAAGTTCCACATATCTAGGGTAGTTAGGAGGAGGGAGTAAGCGCACCTTTTTCGCCAACGAAAGGCAGAGACCAGGTGAAGACGTCCATAAAGTTAGGCAGCCAGTAGGGGTGGGGCGAACAGTTGAATTGGCGAATGTTCATCACGTTATTCTCGTACTTTAGTATTGCGGCTGCAAATGTCAGTAGAAAGGAAGGTGCTTTAGTCCAAAATATAAACTTTCCCATGAACAAGGGTTACAATGCTTTTGCAGAGTTTAAGAGCATTGGATGGGAGAGTTTTGAATCTCCAGTAGGTCCTGCTCGCATTCTAAATCATTATAATTAGTGAGCAAATGTCAAAGTTAACCCAAAATTAAATCATCAGTGCATTCCCGCATTATTTATGACTTTCTTTTAGCTATTAACCAGAATATTAATGCCCTCATTGTACATTTCTTCCGATTTGTTGTCTAGTAGAGAAAGGTCAGAGATGAGGAATTATCCCCCAACCGAATTCTTCGATTCTATTTGATATGATTCCTACTATTTTGGTTCAAATACCCTAATTGCTGACAGAAGATTTCAGAATTTAGCTTTGCTAAATTAGGTGGTAACAATTCTAGTGGATCACTCCATGGCAATCCCAAGAGATTGATTGAAGAAGAACCTTTTTCTCCTGGATTTAACTTTGCGGCTGTGACTGGGCGTCTTCTTCATTAACGCCCCTCCACTGCCTACAACACCTTGCATTTCGATACAAAATCCATTGTTTTCCAGACTCCAGTTAAAAGTCTATCCACCAAAATGCGTGAAACAAGTTGGCGAAAATGGAGGAGGGAAGAACAGATGAAGTGGAACTTTTCGAGTTTTCGAAGAATATGAAGAACACTCGCATGCATGCCAATTCCAGCTCAACCGGTAAAGCAGGGTTTTCTTTAAACAGGAAGTGTAGTTGGGTTTGATGATAGGCTTTTTAATGCTCATTTTCTTGAAGTGCGACAACTCGACTTCTGGACAATTTCGGGAACTATCTCACGCAACTACTTCGGCTGTGGCTGATTTTCTTGGCTACTGTCATGTTAGTAGTATCTTAATCAAACAAATCATTTATTTTTATTCTGTAGGACAAAATCTGGCCCACTTTAACGTAACTTAACGATGACTATTGTTCAACTGCACCGCATACTATAAATGCACTCTAAGTATCGTTTAATTCAAATAAGATAAAATTCAGACAGAACTTATGGAGTGACATTTAATTCGTCAGTACCTTGTTAGGTGAATTGGCGACGGTTGATAAAGATCAGTGGATTATTTGAGTATCATTAAAATCTCCCTTAAACAGCTTCTGGGTGCCTTCAAGTTAATCAGTCATTAAAACTGGTCAATGAAATCTCGACGCCATCCTTTTGACCAGCCTCTTCTGTGGGGTTTTCGGAAAGAATTTGTTTCCTTCTGTGATAAATTCAATTTAGAACAAAAATGTACCTTTGTTATTATAGACATCAAGATAATTCGGAGCAGAGAAGATGGTGATGAGAGCAGGGAACCCTGTTTGTTGGTTCTTTCGATACATTCGGTATCTAAAAAAAACAAGAAAAACCCCTTGTTCAGTTTGACTCAAATATTTGTTATTTCGAATAAAAAAATCGATTGAATTATTGCCCAAAACGTGTACCTATGTACTTCAACTAGATTGAACAAAAAATATTACAGCACATTCAAACACTCGAACATCCTCGGAGATTTGTGCGTAATCTAGGAATAAATAACAGCCAATTATAGCGTCAAGTGTTCATGATGGAATTCCCAGTTCAAAAGCATTGTTCCAGGGGTGAACTCTTAGACAGTTTCGCCAGTTGTGGAATTAGTGACATAAACAATTTTCTCCCACTTCCTAGGGGTGAGGAGAACGGAAACTGTGGATGAATTAAACCAACCTGATTTATCATAGACGAGACTGACTTGTTGGATCACGGGGAATGAAGCCGCCCTTCAAAGCAAGGGACAGCGACTACAGACACTGTAAAAACAAACTACAAGGCAGCAGAACAGCAGACTACCGGGTTGTGTTTGTACAACAGACCACCCCTCTAAAATCTGGAGGACCCTGGCATCGCGATTTCGGCTTTGACGCTTGAACTGAATGTTTCGTCCTCGACTTTGAACCTCGTTCTCAATGCAGGCAATCGTCAGTACTCGTGCAGTTATGCCTTTCTAGAACCTCCTAAAACTTATCCCCACCACCGGCAAAAACCTTAATCGCAGTGCTGCCAGTACTACAGAAGCCCTCTTCCCAGTTAATTGATGTCAGAGTTAAAGCAGTTTCACCCTCTTGCAGGGAAAGTGTAAAATCAGCTTGTCCCAGTTTCTGAGTTGTGCTTAATCGAGGATGAAAATAGACACCACTAGTAGCGTTTAAAATCGGTAAAACTCCCCCTATGTATTTAAATTCTTTTTAATCGAGCCTAAATTTATATTTTCCAACCACGTCATGTCTTTCCAAATGACATTGTTGAATTTAGATCTCCCTGATCCTTTTAAGACCATTTATTACATTATACTCTATAACTGAAGATTTTATTTTAAATTCGGTAAGTCTATTACCTTTCCTAAATGGAATGTGTAAAACTGTTATGACCGTTACCTGTATATTTTGCAAACATACTCAACCCCCATTCGCTATAAGATAGCTTATATTCAACTTTATTTCCATTTTTAGGAGAGCTAATTTAATACCAGATTGAGTAAATATGTATACGTGATAAAGGTGAGACTGGTGCCTTCAGACGTCACGCTTTATGCCTCATGTTACCAATATTTTCCGGCTAGTTTCGTCATGATGAAATTCGACTAAGTGACGTGCTGTGTAAAGCAAAAACGCTCCCATTTTACACACCAGGCACCATTAATAGCCAGTACAGTTCACGAGGTAATTCAGCGTGGTCATGAGTACATATTACCACCTTCATTTGTCATCCAGTGGAAGCTTAAATCACTACAGAGATGGAATAATTGTATCCCATTGGTGAAGGAATAATATTATATTATTTACTAGTTTGGAGTATGAAAGCGGTATTATTTTGGCTCACAGCTAAGGGAATTCCCGATTAGCCACCAAATATGTCAAGGCGAAGTGTGACAATTTCAAAAATGCAAATCATTTCCCAGTATCATCCCAAAAAAAATTCAGAGAAATTATTAATTGAACCATTTTTCGTACTAAAATTACTTCAATTTTTCAAACAGAGTATCTAATATTCATATTGCATATAAGTTTATTGCCTTTACAAAAAATTATTTAATCAAAGATTTCAGTTTCACAATAGCTTTTTATTACACAAATAAATTTCTGGATAATAAATGAAAAAAACTGTTTCGAACAAATATTTGCCAGGACAAAAACGCGGAAAAAGTGAATGACATTAAATTTTCATGTGAATACGCTTGCAGTTCACTTATTATCCCATTTTCAAACAGCGATTATTCGTTCAAAATAGCTGAAAAATTACTCTTTTAATAAATTTTGATTTGTTGCTACTCCCAAGCACCAAAGTTAGCTGACTTTATCAGCTTCGCAAACATCCTAAAGGATTTAACTTTAAAATATTTGTGCTTTAAAGTGAAGGCACTGATATTCTTCTACGGAAATTTTGAAGAATTTTCTAATCGCCACTGAATATACCAACTTAAGGCATTAAATTTTCATAGGAGTCTATTCGTTGTGCTATTTTGAAGTATAAATCGTTTGCTCAATATACAAAAAAAATAATTCAGGGAAGCGTTTATTCGAGTCGATGTATCGAATTGGGTAGTCCATGCTCGTTTCAGGCACAGTAGGACTATTTTTTAAAAAATATTGTTAAATGGAGATTTAAAAAACAGTTATGCTATTAATTTTTTTCTGAATAGGATTGTCAAGCTTTGCTTTTCAAAATAAGCAAAATCATGAATTATACGAAAAATTTCAAGGTGGAGTATTAAATCTTCCCATGATTCCAGTTGCAGTAGTTTTACTTTTTGTTTTCTTATAGTTGGTTTAAATGTCACTGGGAAAAGAATCAAAACACATTTCGTAGGATATTTAAGCAAACAATTAAGTTGTCAAAGTGAATTAGAATGTGTGTAAGTTTAAAGGAAGAAAAGAATTGCAATCGTTTGATAATAAAATGCAATTTGCTTTTTCGCTTAATTGGAAGAATCCTCATAATACCATACATCTAAGCTTCCAGCTTCGTCTTCAGAATAAGTTCTTTTTTGAGATATTTCTTTTCTTTATTACAAAAATCAAAATGTTCGACGCTCTTACATGTTACCTTAGAATAATAATACTTTAGATTTTGATATTTTGGTTGGAAAAATAATTTTTCTTTTATAATTAGGGGAAAGATCATGATATATCAACAAAATGAAAACGTGAAATAGTAATCCTTCACGGGATTCCAGCTACTGTCTGTTTATTATAAATTTTATTATCAAATTTTATGATATAACTGAAGAAAACATTTCGTGAAGCATGTAGTAAAGTAACTCTGCGAGTCAAGGCTACTTTGGTGTAAAAAAATTCAGCTCAAAATTCAAATTCTCAATTTTAAAGTCTGAATATTTTAGATTAACATTTTTATAAGCTCTATAAAAGATATGAATTTCATTCATTTAATAGTTAGACGCAATTAATTATTCCTAATAATTGGGAGAATTGTTGCATTACCACGCATTTGGCCCGCAAATCCATCTTTTGACTGGTGTTTTTTCCATTTTCTCCCTTCCCTTGTTCTAAAAATTCAAATTGCTCGACGTATTACATTAGCACTTCCAACTTTACGTTCTGGTTCTTCACAAGACCTTCCAAATATTCGCTTTCACCTTTTTTACGGGTCATCGAAATGTTGATGGGAGCTTAAAGGAAGCCGAGGAATCTGTGGCTCAACCAGAAAGCGAATTATCGATCGTACCGGTTGAACGCAGCTCAATTCACCAGTTTTCAAAGCAGTAACCATCTAATCAGTGTCCTAAGTAGTTTTCGCTAACATCACTAATGATTACTGAACACTCACTCTGGTCTCACACGCAATCTCCTACTCAAACGTGTCTTCATCTGCCTCTCAGTTGTTCAAATGTTCTACTCTGGTTGTGAAAAGATGTTTAGTAGTAGTAGGTTGTCCACGGGAATTGAAGCAGCTGAATTCTGCTCAAACTAAGATTTAGCTGACGACAGTGTCGCCAGGCCGTTTGTGGAGATAAAATCCACCATAGGCTCTAAGGAAGGCTATTTATACCTCGCACGATTACTAGCCACAATGGTCATAATACAGCAATTAAAGGCTTGAAAGTGGCCGTTCCAGTGGTTTTTTGGGGCAGCGTTCTTTCTAATTTATGCCTCGTCGAACACAGCGCTCTCTCGTTTCGGTGTTTTTGGGCCGTGGAAGGCCGTGAAACAAGGAGAGAACGAGCAAGCGTGTTTGATTTCCGAAGTGATAAATGCGGCAGAATTTTCATGAAGAAAAGAAGAAGTGTTCAGTCAGTAAACCCATAAATGGGAATAAATTTATACATTCCGTGTTCTGGATAAAAATTCCGTGGCAACTCGGATTGATCATCCCAATTAAATTGAATTTCATTTACTTAGTATCATATAGACAAGCAATATATTTTTTTGAGATAAGCGGTTGTTAATCAAAGGGACTAAAACTCTCTACTACTACATAGGTTGCTGCTACTTTAAATTTATTAATCAACAAGATACCTTCTTTGGTTGCGCATAATTCATCACTGGTAGTGGTAGTGGTGGAAAAATAGGGGTGATTCTGAGAGCTACGATGTGTTTTATAGTGGCAGACATTCAGCTATAGATAATTGGTTCTAGTCACGAGTTGGGCAAATATTTGTCTGGTGATGGCGTCATAAGTAGGAAAAACATTTCTGTCTAGTACGAAGACCAAAAGTCGTCTTCTGAAGCAGATAGCATTCGGGTTTCCACAAAATATACCCTAACATTATAAGAAATAGAGCAAATTTTATTCCTAAATTCAGAGCTCTTTTGGTTAGAACAGGAAGATTCTTCTCACATTATAAGGGTAATAAAAGGAGAAAAATCCGCAGTCTTTTAGACCGTTACATGTACGAGATCGGAAAAATTTAACCCGTAAAGTGAGTAGGTTTGTTTTTGGGTATTAATCTACCTCGCAATTTTGTTGGGGTCCCACGAAAGGCCTGAGTAATTCGACTCTGCAACTGGGAAGGACAAAGTTATCCTTTACTTTCTGTTTTCCCTTCTCTCTGATGTTAAACTGATCCTCTTTTTGTTTTCAGAAGATTCTTATAAATAGGATGCGATCGACGGTCGTTTTCACCACAAGGCTACACACAAATTACAAGTCCCCTCAAACCCAAATGCTAGGAGGCCCTTTCACATAAGAAACCCGTTCACCTTTTTAGTTCCTAACTTATGACAGCGACAAGAATTTTTGCTTATCAAACGAACCTGCGATGCAGTACTAGTTCCACTTTTATCTGGCAACACCCAAATGGGTCCGTGTATCCTTTGACTGAAATCTCAAGAACTAAGAGTGAGGACCGCGTTTTGACACTATCATTCCGGCCCGGCGACAGTTTTGACAAATGCTCCACAAGACTGTTACCTTGGAAAACATCGGCTATCTCTCCACCCACTTTTTTGAGAACATGAAAATTCTTATCACAGAAATGAGATATTAAGACGAGAGAAATATCTGGTTGTATAAACTGTTGCAAATATACTAGACAGAAGACAAATTAAGTCCCAAATTGAATTGTTTGGTCTTCGGATTTTGTAAGAGAACTTCAATGAGTAATAATCTACCTCCTAAACTACTCCGATCAATTTTGACTTGATAAAGTGCATACCCAAATATTGCACTTGATAAAAGATTCCTTCATGATTGCGCCTTCAGTGATAATCTATGCTTTTCTTTCATCCATAATCTAGCCTATTAATACCTCCATAGAACGAGACTCTTTTGGTTTTGATTAGAAAAACTGACAAATGGTAGTTTCAACATCTGCCTGCGGTGTTCCAAGAGCTCTTTCTTACAAAAGATTTTGTAAGCTACGCAACAAATGGTAACCCTATGAAGGGACAGTGACGAGAGAAGGAGGTGGTGGGTGATGAGTTTTTGCTCAACGAAGCTCTTTGATCTTTTTTTGGGGTCTTGATCCTTGCTCCATTGTCCTGATGACGCACCACTCGCCTTTCGATTCACTAGAGCAGGTCTTTTTCCCACTCAAAGCTTAATTCAAACGTCGCCCTAATAGCTGACACCCTATCGAATAAGTCTGTGTCTCATCCTGTCTCGTAGTTTCCAGAAGATTCTCAGAAATATGATGAGATTTGCGACTATCTAATATCTACCTATCTTCACTCACCCAGCATCTTGCGCTTCATGAGCACGAATGAGGCATAGGAGGTTGTTGGCCTGCAGAAACGAGCAGACAGCAGTGTAGGAGTAGAAGAAGGAGCAGCCGCGGATCGTGTTCTGCGAGAATTGGCTGTTGGTGCGCTCCTGACCAAAGTCCTCGGTCGGATCCGACCAAAGAATGTCGCACATTGATCCATGCGTCGGTGGCTCGCGGAAACGGTCCATCTGAGAGAAAGGGGGAGGAAGTAGGTAGAAACCACTAAACAGGAGTATCTGAGTCACTCATATGACCTTAATCCATTTGACTAAGTTTGTACATCGAAAAATCAGGTCAGCTAATCTCCCACTCACTAATTCAAAAACACAAAACCTGCTATTAACACTCTCTGCTCTTTAGTTCTGGAAAATCACTATCTCACCCCGTAGCTGATCCACTTAGGAAGAGCCTCTAAGAGTAGCTATCCGGCTACAAATTGGCGACCCCGACACGATCTTTCCTTGACTTCGATGGATACTTCTGCTGATAAAGGTGACTCCAACTTCTCCCAGAAATCATTTTTCAATCTCCTTCAACCCGCTTCCCTTCATGGGAACGTCGAAACTCGGCTATCTCCCATATAGAAATAGTTTAAAGTCTTCAAAATAACGGACGATGCAACCCATCAAATTTTTTTTCAAGGATTGCAGAATTACCCCAGTAATGTGAAATTCGTCAGCTCCTACCAGGAACTCAAAAAAAGATTCTTTAACGATTTAGTCTGTCCAATAGACAACAGTTTCAAAAATTTGTCCACCAAGAGGCCCTTAGTAATCGCAAACCTTCGCAGTTTATGCGTGGTATGCAGAGCTTGACCCCAGCTTCTTAAGAGAAACTGCCCTCTTTCAAGCTATCTTGGTGGTAGATCTAAATTTCCTGGAGTTGTCTAATTTAGTCAGTTTGGCTGATCAGATAATGGAGATACGACCTCCATCGACGTCAACTTCTAAAGTAGCCAGAGTCTCTAATGACTCATCCGATTTCTCTGTCAAGGCCCCATTTAACGAGACTAGAGAGAATGTTCGGGCAAGGTCCGGTGGTGTTACTACCTCCGAAATGCGCCCAACCCTGCCGATTCTCGGGAAACAGACCGGTCAAGGAATAATAGCGACGACCTCCTCTGGCCCTAAAATACGTCGCCGCGACTTCGCTCTTCACTGTTCTTCGAAGACATTTTCTGCTAGACTCCAATGCCGACGTTAGAATCTAAGAGTAGGTTTCCCACTACACACCTCGTATCTCAGCTCGTAAATGTCACGCTTTGGGGCAGAATCCCACAGGGACTCTGCCGGTCCTTCATGCAGGAAAAAACCCGTGCGGAAATCAGTTTGATACATAAGTATTTCTATAAATTATTATTCAGATCTGACAGGAGTTATGCCTTGCCTATATCAAACACTTGTGTCTTAAAAACTTGCCCTACTTTAGTCCGACCCTTTTTATCTTCGAGTGAATTCCTAAAGGCCTTGGAGCTGCATTCTTTCTTGAAAAATTGGCCTAGGTCAATAACTATGAAGGTATTTAAGCGCTTCTTAGAGGGATTTTTGTGAGATTTTTATTTATTCCTAGGTGTTGAAATATTCTGCCCTAGATTTAAACAATCTTTTCAATTATTTGCTAAGGAATACACATACTTCTTCAATTTTCGCAATAAAAATCAAACCTAACCAACTCTCACAGCATATTAGTTATTTAATTTCCTTTCAGAGGTTAATCTTTGGTTGAAGATCGATAATTATTTAATGCGGCTATCGATTGCAGCTGTGTTAGCTAACTA
This sequence comes from Anomotaenia brevis, assembly GCA_030710315.1. Taxonomy (NCBI): domain Eukaryota; kingdom Metazoa; phylum Platyhelminthes; class Cestoda; order Cyclophyllidea; family Dilepididae; genus Anomotaenia; species Anomotaenia brevis. Next base: position 167,387 of record JAUOZQ010000040.1, read on the forward strand.
AATAGCTAATCTAATCCAATATTTTTCACATCAGGTAAATGTGTGCACGAGAAAGGTGGCGTCAATTGTCCTTTAATATCTGTGTTTCCAGTGACTAAATTCTAGCGATAATGAAGATTTAGGCTCCAGTCATAATAGTACAAACTGCAGCTAAAAGTTCTGTTCAAGTTTATTATTCTTCTTAAAAAATTATTGCCTGTTAGGGTTAAATGAATTTTTTACGAAGTTCAACTTCCACAATTCCTAAATGCTTTCCCCTTGCTCAGGTGAGCTCACTTTAATTGTTAAACCACATGGAACTTGTCAATGCATTTTTGGAGCACTTAGATCTAGACAAAATTTTAGTTTAAAGGGACTCAAAAAATATGGGGAAGTTATGAAGATACGTAACATCTGAATGCAAGGGAAGCGCCATTTATAAAACAAGAACAGATTTGATAGAATCCATGATTTGAATCACAACTTTTCTCTTCAACGACAAAGAGAACTAATCGTTACTCAACAGGAAAAAGACCATTAAGCTGGCAGAAAATGACTCTTGACCTTTTTTAGGGTAGCTTCGCTGCGTCTGGGGACAGAATGCACTGCGAAATGAACGTGAAGCAAATGCACTTTTGTGCGCTGACCTAATCGATGCTTCCAGGTTGACGCAGAGGTCAAATGGATTTACCCGGTTTAATCGCCTAGTAGTAGTTATTCCTGTGTGCCTGAAGAAACGAGACTAAACTAACCTGTAGAAATATTTACAGAAACATTGTAAATTGAAAATTCTTATTCCTAATGCAAAAAATAATATCGAATATTCATCTAGGGATCTAGTACGTAGTTTACATCGTCTAAAAAAGGTACTTTGTAAAACACGATGGCAAGATTTCTATCTACCCTGGTTCTGTACTGTATAAAAGAACCGAATTTCCTTGTGTTATTAACCGATGGGGTAATAAGCAACACATTAAATCATTTTTGGGGGATTTTTGTGGGGAAAACCAAGAGATTTTGTCTCAGTCCATACTGGAACATTACTAATGTAAAAACAGCAGTTAGTTATTGTTCATTTTCAGTAACCTTAAGCTCCAATACTTAGCTCTGGATTGGTGTTGGTTCCATCACGTTTACATTTCTACATACCCAAACATGATGCATTTTTCGGCCACCCAACGTCTCATGACACTGAATTGCGATTCCTCACTTAGTAAGAAGGAAAGCGTCCAAAGCATACTTTCCAGCTGGACTTCCATTAAATAATCTAGAATTGTCATCTCACCTTTGTCAAGTAAAGGTTACTCTTTATAATCACCGCCCTTCAACCAATGTATAGTTAAATTCACCGGCAAGAAACTGTTGATTATCAAAATCCATGAAAGAGACTTGACTGAATTGGAACATTCAGAGAACTGTCGCCGTTACAGGTGTGTGACTAGAATGTTCAACTTACGGTGCTGGTTGGGTTGTGAGTCATCGGCGTTTGCTTCAGTCAGTTTCTAGGCTTAGACCTTTTTTCAAGGAGTGAATCATGCAAAAGACCGTAGCATCAAACTCTGTACAGCCATTCAATGTATCTCCTTAGAGGAATTTCTTCCGCTTACAAGTTTCCCCTTTTTAATAGTGATCTGATAAACACCAGTAGCCGGGGTTCTTCTACTGTAAACCAGGCTTCCCTGGGTCTGTATTGGTATTTTTTCTGGTTTGAAAACACCACCAACTTGCCTTCCTAATGTCCGAAAGCGAGTGGATTTCTGGGGAGAGTCCTCCGTGGACACAGAGGAACTGTTGGTTGATGAGGGCGGCCAGTGGTAGACAGTCAAATGCCTCCATGCACGCGTCGTAGACTGCATCCGTGTATTTCAGCCGACCTGTGAATGGAAAAAAATAGTAAAGGGTCATTTTATGGCCCATTAAAGATTGGGACACGATCTAGAGCCAGGGATCTACGTACATTAAAGTTTACACATACAAATCACTCTAAGATGGGCTCTCGTATTCTAAGAAGGCTAGTGAAACCGGAGGATTATATTGGAGTTCTCATACCTGGCTTTAAAAATGTTTATCATTAAACATTAAGAAGGATATCTGTGTTGCACAAAACAGCTTATCTCAAAATAATAGGACAACTTGACGGTTTAATCACTCTTTTATCCACATTATTATCGGCGCAAATAATCTATTTAATTTTTTATAGCTGGAACTTTTACCACATAACGCTGATTCGACTGAGAATATTAGCTGGCTTAAGTCTTGTTTTTTTTTCTGTTTCATTTTTACCCCTTTCACTTGTCACAAAACTACTCAGTTGAGACGCGAATTAATCAATCGAAACACTCCTCAATTCCCATTCCTCCTTTTAAAAATAAAATCATCAACAATCAGTTGTTTAGGGCGTTCTAACAGGTTTTTGGTGATAAAAGTTTATTTTTGAAGCCACCACAAGTCCCTAAACACATTAAATTAGTTGGGAAGTTAAAATCGCCGATCATAAATCCGCTATAAACTGGTAATCCTAAAGTTTTTTCCCTAATTTTACGAAATTATATGTTGGACTGAACTCTTAAATATCGAAAACTTGCAAAAAAATGGTAGACAAACTGATAAATCTTTAATCACTTTATTCAAAGAAAGGAAAAAATTCAACTAACACTTTTTAAGAAGAAACTCGAGTTTGTTTTCACGAGCAAAAGGCCATTTCTTTTAATTAATGGCTCTAGTTTAAAGTTAATATTTGCAAGTTGGAGCTCTTATTGAAGCAGTAAAGATAGTAATACCAAAAAATAGACGATATTGTAGCAGGTGGGCAACTTTGAATTAGCCATGAGTGGAGTCCTAGTCTTTCCGCCAACTTTACCCGGAATTGGTCAAGAAAGATCGAAGTATTTCCTTCCAAGAAGCAGTTGTGCTTTTACTCTTCATTGCGGCTACCTGATTCCTCCTCCCACTGAAAAAGGTCTTAGCCCTACCTTTGGGCGGCGAAAACCCACCTCTCCATAGTCTGCTGGCTGTGATTTTTTTTTCAGAAGTTGACTAAATACGATTTTGAATCTACACATTTTTCCTGTGTTTGAATGCCAGCCATAAAATGCAAATATAATCAGAAATCATCTCCACTAGGCACAGTCATATGGCCGGAACTGGTATGAGTGAATGAGTTAGTTTTAGAATTTAAATAGAAACCAACCTAACAGTATTTATTGATGGGATGGAATTTCGTTGGACTGATAGATTGTAAAGAGACGGGGTTCTGGACGGTTCTCTCATAAAATACCAAACTAATTCTCGCTATTAGCCCGGCTACCGTGGTAGAATAATACTGATTTTTGATTGGCTATCAAGGTTTGCCTTCTACCTCTTTTATCTTCATAAACTCAATGTTTATTTCCAAAGTTTTGGTGAAAATTCTCGAGGCAAGGTTTTACACGACAAAAAATAAAGAATCACGATATATGAGTTTCTTTCGCTCTCTCGGTATGCAGTCGTTTTCTCGACAAAAGATGGTTGCTCCTCTAAGCCAAGAAACTTTGAAACACAAGAGAAAAATCGCAGAAAGTCTATTGGAGGATAGAATAACTCGAGATATTTTTGGGGTGGTAGCAATACCTTCAGCAAACTAAGAGTTGTTTGTTTTATCAAGATGTGTTAAAGAAGTTCACAAGCACTGCGCTTCGGTTGCACTCATATACGTTATGAAAATAACTTAGAATGATAACACCTGCATTAGGCAATAAACTAGGTCAGTCTATCCGAGCTTTGAAGAGATAAATCAAGTTACTAAATGTTATATTTTCCATTGTTATCAATGTCTTTCATCTTTTTACAACTTCCTGGTAGATTCCTAATAAAACTCATTCGTTTTTCATTTGAAGAAATCGCAAATGTCAATTTCAACATCTTTCTGAGTTAAAAAAGATTTGTAGTCGGAAGAGAATAGGGTAGATGAATAATTTTCTCAGAACCTAGTCCTGATGGTGCACCACCTCCTTTGGATTCACTAGAGCAGGTTTTTTCTCCTAAAACATTAGATTTGAGTATTAATTAGTGCTGCACTAGGTTGTAACAGTCCAAAGTGGATTATTCTACTGGTGGCGATTCCACGAGATTGGAAGAAAAAGAACCCTTTTCCCATTAGGTTCCCTTCTCGGTGACACTCAACGATGCTCCACAAACCCACGTAAAACCCATTTTCCTTCTCCAGTTCCATTTCGACCCACTTAAGAGTGGTGGGTAGAGTTGAGAGAGGAGATTTGAAGTATTTGCCTCGATTGTTTTCGGACCCCCCATTCAAGAGGCACCCATTTTCAAAGTATAGAAACTTTCAAGTTTTACGAAGATGACAACGATAAACATTTGTGTGATTTGAACCAAGCTCAGTTCCTAATCCCAACTCAACTAATAAGGCAGGATAAGTGTTTTCAAGGAATAATTCGAGAGGCTGTGTAATCAACAGAATCAACAGGTCCGTGTCCGATTCGATCATCTCCACTTCTGAATTTCACAAACCACTTTCTGCAAACATTTCTTTTCATTCAAACATTCCACATTCTCTATAAAGTGCGTGAATGTTTCTAGCTACCTTGGCAGCTGCTAAGTTCCTTTTCTCGAACACAAATGATTCTTGGGTACCTCCGTGTTAACAGGATTTTAATCAAGCATATTTTAGTATTATTAGTATGAAATCAAAGCTGATGTTCATCTTCATTGGCAAATATAAACTCGTAAGATTTTGTTTTTGTTTAAAAGGTAGCACTGATGAAATCATGAATTAGGAATCAAAATAGAAGTACAAACACCTTGTTAGTGCACTTTAACCATTAAAGAATGTGAATGAACTCCTAAAAGGACGAAATAAGCCTTTTGGCAGCAAATGTTCAGTGCTTAGCGCAGTTTTCATCAAATTTTCATCCCCTGTTCTGCTTCTTTTGATATTTCACATTCGAAAATCGGTGAAATGCAGCCCGTTACAGCATTTTTCTCTGGGGAATACAACATGAAAGCCCAGGTTATGGCTGCGATTTACTAAAGGTACCATGTACCATTTCAAGGAGATACTGAAAATGGCTTTTTATGCCCAAAGACGGGAATATTTACTCAAAGGTGCTAGATACTATCTAGATCATTTCAGTCGAAGTAAATAGAGATTTGCAGAAGCATTATAGACTATATATTTGATGTAAAATATAACTGTTATTGCTTTTAAGAGTGGCTTATTTTCAGGTTTAGTTTCCAAGAAAATTTTAGTATCTGCTTTCGACTGCAATAATTTTCTGCGTAGTATAATGTTTCCCCATGAAAATCGGAAATGCTAAAGCAAATCACATCCATCTGCCCATTTCCTGTTTGAATAAATTACAAGGTTGTAAACATTTATGTAAATGCAACAAATTATTTACACATCAAGGCAAGCCGAAATTTAGCAGGCGAATTTAGCCCCCATTTACTCCCTCCTCAGCCATTGTAAAACCAAAAATTTAATCCTCTATTTCATTCGAACTTTCCACTTGCTTTCTGGTAGAGCTTAATCTTAATAAATCTCGGGCTGTGAAATTACAATGGGAGTATGTGGATTGAGCTCAAACTCCACTCAGCCTAAATTGAAAATAATCAACTTCACGACTACTCGTTTCCACCGAGAAGAAAAATCCAAACTCCATTAAGTCAATTGAAAGGCTACGGCTTGATGAAAATCCACCGCTTAAGAGAATTAAATTAAAATGTGTGTCAATTGAGAGAACAATTTTTACTCAAGTGGTTTCGGAGGTTATTAATATTATAAATTTTAGAAAGAGTCAGAAAATGATTGTTCTCCCCCTTTTACGACCACCCTATCTTGGGCCTTACAACTCCACAGACACGCGCTGTCAAGAAAGACACTAATCTTCGGGCCACAACCGCAAAGCCCACTTGATAGCCCATAAAATTTCGTGGAGATTGTTTCCTTCAGGGTGAGTGGTATAAAACTAGGCAGTTTCAGATTCCGGGGTGGGGTGGGGTGGGGTTGATTTGACCGAAGCTGTAATGGCAGTTGTTTCGATTTTCCTCTCTTCTTTCTCATTCATTACACCTCCACCGATTTTATTCATCTCAAGAGCTCTCTTCTAGTAATAAAATAATCACCAACGACCCACTTTATCACCTCTTATCACTTATTCAAATAGCCCACAAAAAATTACCTCCTTTGTGATGTTTGGATGAGATAAGATAGTGAAGAGGGAAAGGAGGAAGAGAGGGTGTAGGGGACTTACATTCCTGTCGAAAGGTGAAGTACTCCGTCAAATGCCTGCACTCGTGGTTGCCCCTCAGAAGGAAGAAGGTCAGCGGGTAGGTCATTTTCAGCGCGAACAAGTAGAGAACGCACTAGAAGCCAGGGAAGCAAAATAATGGGTTTTTCAGCTACGACAAAGGTAACAGGTCATCCAATTTGTTCAGTCTAAATTTGGGAAAAAAACAAGCAACCAAATGCTGCTTTTATCTTAGGATTCAGTGGTAAATGGATTTACCTCATAATCTATGCCTTCCATCTATTAATAACTGTATTAATATCTCATTAGTGTAAAAGTAATAATATACTGCGACGCTGCATGAGCTGTTTGTTTTTCCAAACGACTTCGAAAGTCATGAAAAAAGGCAGTCGGAGGAATAAGGTTCTCCCATCCAAGTTCTTCGATGATCTTTTGAGAGGTGATCCTGATGTGCTAACACCCCTTTTCGATTCACTAGACCAGGACTTTTTCCCTCCTGGAAGCTTGTTTCAAACGCCGCCCCTGTTTCTGACAGAAGTTTCGAAAATTAATTTCTTAACATCTTTTTATTCACAAGTATCTCCAAAAAAAGGTGAAATAAGAGCAAATGTCCTTAACTCGAGATTTGACATTGCCTTCAGACTGCAGTGACCCAATGATGACCATCCAGGGACATGTGAATACCCCCTTTAACTGAGTGCATTGGCCCTGATTTATTTGGCCAAGTTGTTCACCGATAATGCTGGCCAACTATAACTCAACAGAGCTGCCTTCGGTAATAAACACTATGCGATGGTTCCGAGGACTCTCATCTGCAGATATCTTATTTCTGGTTACTTTTCGTCTTTCATCTGCCATCAGAAAAGGAGATTATGCTCACAGCTCAAAGTTCTCCCCTCGAACGTGGTGAATTCTACCTCATGGCATTAACATTAAAATTGCAATGAGGTGGCTGTAGCAAGAAGAGCATGCAATCCGGTCGGGCTCACATAGCTAAATTCCTCAAAAACTCAAAGAAAATTAGTGCTGCCGGAGGAGTCCTTCAAGTTTTGTCACTGTTTATATGAACTGCTTCGGCCCCCACCATGAACCCTCGCTACTACCCTTGCAAATCTCTTAATGGTGAAATCCCTATAGAATAGATAGACAGCTTCCTGTTAAGACTGCTTCCAGCTTCCAAATGATTGATCTCCGCCAAACAGCCGACTTCAAACCTTCAGTGGACCATTATGGCTTGGCGTTGTCTTTCACGAGGGCACTGATTGCCTCCGGTCCATTAGTGCAATCATGTGCTTGTTTAATCAAAGACAGAATATTAGTAGCTTTATTGAGGACTTTTTTTCAGTCTACAATAACAATAGGAGGTACTTGGGTTAACCTCTTAAACGACAAAACTGCAATTTTCGTTTTTTTTCAAACCTTGTACATTTTGCAGATTTAGACCAACCGTTTTCTTCCAATGTCGCTGACATAAATCTCCTTTATTGATATAAATCACCATCATTAATAGCAATGAAGACCCACAATCCAACGGATATTGTTCCCTTCCCATAAAATGGTGTGAAAATCATGCGGAATCCATTCCGACTTGGAAGGGGGTGTAGAGCCCTTGCTTAGTCCTACGTGACCTGACTAGCATCGCAAGTTAAGCGACGATCCTACTTAGTGATTCACGACATTATTGGTACAGATGTTGGCCAATGATTGATCCCAGTGTATAAAAACTCAACTATGCACCTTTTTACACACATTTTTGTGCGGTCGTTTCCTGTTCTCTCCCTTATCCAACCAGGGAGAATTGATACGTAAAGGAAGAAGCATAGGTTGAATTCAACTAGAGTCGACGCACCTCCATGCTGAAACAACCACGATCCACGTAATCGCCCATGAAGAGGTACTGAGTGGAGGCTGGATCTCCACCCACTTCGAGGAGTTTCATCAGATCGTAGTACTGACCATGGATGTCTCCACATACTGAAATAGGAAAAGTAATCATCACTGAGTCATTAGTCTCTTAGGTCAAAAATGCCAATATTTTAGCGAGTTCTGGGTCAGTGTGACCATTTTACCGCCCTTTAATTGTGTCGAATCGATGAGGTTTCTTAGTGATTTCAGGAGTTCATTAAATAACAGGGAAAAGCAAATATAAACAGATGGGATATTTTCCATTCCATAATGAAATGAGTCTTCGAGAGCTGAAAGTGATGAAAGAAATCCCGCTGAGGTTAACTTTTGATGAGGTTCATGACACAAGTTTATAATTGATTATTTTTGCACTTCTGATCTATGGACTAAAGTCAACATCATAAAGGGGATTTAAAATCGGGATCTTACCACGGGCATCTGCCATAGAATTTTCTGTAAGTTTTATGAGCTTCATTCGCCTCTAAACTGCGCATTTATCGATGAAGATGCTCGATTTGGAACGGCATCGTTTTTATGAAAAGGGATTAATCTACCGTCAGCACTATTGTGAGCTCAAAAAAAGGATTTTTAGACTAAAATTTACAGCGGAACCATCCTAATTTTAGATCATTTATCGGATCACGGAAATGACATTATTTTTAAATATTTAAACTAACGAAAGTGAGGCAAAACCAGGTAAACAGCTTGTCTGGCAAAGATAACTCTCAACCACAACAGCACTCCATACCTAATTAGCATATTCGCCAGATTATATGCAAGGAAACACCACCAAAAATGTGGTACTTGGTGACCCAATGTCTTTGACCAAACTTTACCTACTCCCCTTTAATTGCACGGTGTTAAGAATATAATTTGCAAAATAATGTCTGGCTGTTTTTATAGATGAGTTAAAGGTGTTGGGGTACACTCCACAACCTCCTGTAGAAGCCCAAACCTCGTTTTATTCATACATAGGTAATGACTTGTAGTGCTATGACGATTCGCCCTTTCCATCATCATAAAAATGTAAAATGAATGGCTACGACGGGAATCTCCTTGAAAATCTATCGAAAAAATGTTGGATGAAGTTCACGACAACATCGGAATTCGGGCCTTGTTGCCAGGTGAGTTGAATGTTCTAGCCTCTACCGTGAAGCTCGCAGCAACGAAGACCTATGTTACTGCTCATACAAGAGTTAGTTCTAACGGATAAGGTCATCACACAGGTAATAGAACTCCATCCTCTCCCCCAGCTCTTAACCTATTGATATCTAGTTTTTTTGGTTGGTCGCAGTACCATAGATAGAAATCCTGGTAATTCGACGCCCTTTAAGCAGTTTCCGGAGAAAGAGTCTTCTTCATAGAAAGTGTCAATTCAGGTTCCAGAATAGGATCAAATTTGGACTGTAATGAAAACAAAAGAAGGATGACATTTTGAACAGGACTCGTTGTGTATGTTGCAATTTCCTTATCTAGTGGATTTCATCTAATTCTAATTATTTAGTACTTGTTTTATTCCAATAAAAAGGTTAATTTTCATCCCAACACCGTGTTGATGCCCATCAATAATATTATGATCACTTATTAGCCCTTTAATGCATGAAAAAGCCTATAAATAATAAAATAAATGTTAATAAATACTTACAGTAATAAAAAATTATAAGTAAATAATTTATTATTATTTCTACGCACAATTTCAACCAACTATATGCGTCATTTTTTGATGAACACATTAAGTGATCAAAGTTCACATTTACCACGTAGAGTTAATTAGTGGTAATAATTAGGCAGATTCAGATTGCATTTGGAAAATAAGGCTGCAAAAAGTGTATAAACTTCAAAATCACTAATATCTCCCAAACTTTACTAATTACAATTAAATAAATGCCTTTTCATAATCTTGGCATATTTTTCTGCTAAAGTAAAATTAGCGTCCTCTAGTGAGTGTGCTCTAGGAAAAGTGAAGTTATAGTGCCTAATTTTTTTCCAATTAATCCATCTGGACATTAGTGCACATCATTCGTAAACTCATACTGTATTTCTCAATGATGCAAGTTGTCAAGAGAAAATGCGCAATGTCAAGCCCACCGCTGACGTACATCAACCACTAATCTACCTCCATCTAGGAATGTTGCATTTGTATTGCAGTAACGAAAATGAACAACTTTGTGCCAATTAGAATCTTTGAAAGCTGAACTAAATTTACCTGAAGGACCGAATTTACTAGGGGTTTTTCGGTGTGTGACGTTTCAGGTATAAATTTGTATAAATCGGAACTTTGTAACTTGTTAATGCTAGTAAATACATAATAATAGATTGTAGAAAGCTGTAGATTTTACCCACACTGACTTACATTCACCTCCAGTTAATGACTCCAGTATAAATAAATCAGCCAAACCCAAAAGAACAAAAGCAATTATAAATGTGGGTACCTCAGGGTTGAAATTCCTTAAATTCCTTAATTTAACGGTGCTTTCAGTGTTTTGCTGTCAGAGTTCAATTCGGTGTTGGCTTAATGACTAAACGATATACCAGTTAAACAATGTTATTCGCTATGACTTCGAATTGCACACACACCTATTGACGTTTATTGCTATTGTATCAATAAAAACTACCTTTTATTTATGGGAAATCATGTAAAAATGCTTTTAAGGTGGATCAGTCATGTTATTTGGATGGTAGCAGCCCAGTAATGGCTTTCTGCACGGCGAATGAGGCAGGGAAGTGTGTTTGGTCAACTTCGACTAACCGAAACATGGGCTTGAGTGATGGGAATTAACATTTCATTAATTCAAAGTGACAACGCACTCGACCGGATGAATAATTAGGCGCTATTAAGCGCTGCTCTAGTCTGAGTTTGCACTTGTGTAACGAAGCATTCACCATCAAGTTCATCTGAGGAATTAACGGGGTGTTCGGAATAAATTTGACCAAATCACAATTTTTTACCTCTTCCAGATGTGTAGAAAGGGTTGGGGCACACTACGCTTCCTCGTTTCAAAAGCCTACAGCCTTTTTCGACATGCATTTATTAAGTGAAGTGCAACTACCAGATCTCTGAATTTCGTATGCTTAGAACAAGTGAATGAATGCTGCATTTAATTAAATATCGAATCATCGGTGTGTTTTTTTCCTATCTATGACCAACTCCCATCTATTAAAAGGATGTCAAACACCGTAATTGTAAAAGTCTTTTGGTTTTTATTTCAACAGCACAAAAATGTCACTTTCAACCTCTTCCTGCGTTGGGAAAGTCCTTTTTATTGCAAACTATTTTGTAGGCTGTCTGAAAGAGCAAGGTAGGGCCAGCTAAGTTTTTCGATTATTTTTGTGCTGTCGTGGGGAAGTAGCGTACCTTTTCGATTCACCAGAGCAAGTTTTTTCATCTTCAAAGCTTGGTTCAAACACTGCCCCAACTGCTGACAGTAGATTTTATGAGCATCAGTTGTTGCTGCATTAGGTGGCAGAAACTTAGAGCTAATCACTTCGTGGTGATCCAACCAGAATGAGCGCATAACAATTTTCTTCCCTCGTGTTGCCAGGGGTCTTTCCACTTTACCAAGTCGCTACTCTCTACAAATCTTTAAGATAGTGAAAACGGAGAGAATTTGCACGCATTTTCCAAGTTTAAGTTTGAAGTAAGCTTAGCTGTTGATTCAAACCCCAATGTTACAGTAGGATAAGCTTCTTCAAGGGCTTCTATGATCAAACTCCTCAGGATCGTATTCGACTAGATCCTCATCTTCACGGAGGTCGAATTCTAACCAAAGCATCTTCTCCTAGTTCTTTCCTTCACACATTCCTCTCTGTATAACTGGGTGAATGTCTCAAGCCGTTTCACTGTTGCTGAGTTTTCTTGTATTCATAAAAAATACGTGGCCCAAATGATTCTTGGTAATTTTCATGTTAGTAGGACTTTAATGAATCCAATTTTTGATTAATTGTTCAGTTAAATAACACTTGACCATTTCAATGCATTTAAACGTAAAAAATGTTCCACTCTACTAGACATTTAAAAAAATCTTTAAATTTCGTCCATATTAAATCGTTAATTGAAACAGAGTGTATTGGATGACCTGAGACAAGAATAAATGATAACTGGAACACCCTAGGTGAGTGTCAAAGTGAATATTTTGGGATATTTTGCCTAACCGTTACTTAGTAGAAGATAATATTCTCTTCTGTTTAAACAATGCTGTGGTATGCACTAGAGAATCGCAAGAGACTATCAGGTAGTTGTGATTTAAAAAAAAAACAACGGTACAGACTGGATAATTGCGTTCCCAGAGCAGATTTCTAGAAAATCTAACAAAAATTTAGTGGGTCCTGTCGTTGGAATTCAGGATTAGTCAGCGATTGAATCAAATGGAGCTTGTGGTAATCAATTATCCGAGACTAGACCCTCAAAAATCGCTTCGCAAATCCACCAAACTTATAAGCAAAGTGAATATTTGGGTTCTTTTTTGTCATGACCAAAAGCTTGACAAACAGTATAGCACAACAAAACAGCTGTCCAAAGAACACCCCACCCAGAGTCTTACAGACTAAATGTCCTCGAATAAGAATGGGAATCCCTGAATTTGAAATTAGATCCTTAAGTGAAATTTCCGACAGATTTAATCAAGAACTGGATAATAAGGTTGGTGAATAACATGCAGCCATCTGCATGGTAACAAGATTTGAATCCCCTCTCCTCAGTTTATCACTGAAAAAGTCAAAAATGCCTCAATTAAATCCTACAAATCAAATGTTTGGCCTTCTCGAAACTCCCCAGATCATCTTACTCCACCGACAGTCGACGGTTGGAACTGTGAAAGTGCTAAATCAGCTTTCTCCCCATGGGCTTCAGTTTGCGATGGATTAAGCTTGCAAAAGGGGCTAATGGTAGTATTTTTTTAAAACTGTATCACTATTACGAAGTTGCCTTGGCAATTTGATTATTTTAAAGTCCATTACATTTTGCAATTTTAACTAATGCGCCCTTTTTTCCAAATGCGACTGTCAAAATTCCATCGAACACCCTCTAGTGTTTGGGGGTCTCTATTTCATTTAAGATTACTATTTTATAATAGAAAGTATTTGCTTTCAATTATTTTAACCTTAAAAATTAATTACGGCTTTGACTTCATAGAAGATTTCATCTCAAACCTTTTTAGCGTTAATTTTCCCACAGTTCCAAAATAGATTAAGTTAACCTAATAAACATCAAATTAATGACAGAAACATCTCATTAATTCATTTTTTGTCATACCAGAGGTCATTTCTTTCACAAAGGGATTTTCTCTGTCATGATTTTTTTCTGCAAAGATGCATTTTTGTGTGTTTTCGGCCACAGTATATTTGCCTCTTTTGCCTCAGTATATTTGTAACGTGTTTTCCCAGCCTAATCCAACAGAAAATCTTCTCGCATTTCGCTGACTAGGCCTGTCAACATCATATTGTCTCAAATGCATTCACAATGATTTGCAGTTGTTTGTCAAACTGGGGGAAAAATATAGGAATCACAACGATATTTCAAATTATTATTTTCTCTTATTGAATTGAATGATAAATTTGTCATTAATTTTAAAATTTATTTTAACGATTCCATTTCTGGCTTATTAATCTATGGTTATTTTTAAAATGAATCGCATATAAATAATAGCATTATTAATCAAGCTCAATGAATTAAAACTGGATCATATTACAATAGCGTTATAAAATAAGTATCGAATATCCATCTTCCAAGCACCATTTCCCACTCACAGAAGAATTTAATAAATTAATTTTTAAATATAAGTTAACATCTGATTTTTTCTAAATTACATAGATTTAGTGAATTCATTTAAATGTCGTTTTACTAAGAAAACACTAGATATTAACTAAGCAGTCGTAAATATGCTGTTTTTTAAAGATTAAAATATTTTTTTCGAAAATAATGCCGCTATTTTAAAACTGAATATATAATAAAATATGCATGCTTACTACTAACAATAATAAATTTTGAATTGGAGTTTAAAACTTTAAGGAAGTAAAAATCAAAGACCACTTGCTTCTCTTAGGTCAACGTGGGATTCAGTAATACCATCTTAAATGTACTTCTTAGTCTAAGGATATGAAAGAGGTTTGACAATGTACTTTATGAAAGATTAGATACCGTGTTGTTAATTGCAACAAGTTAGTAGCAAATTAATTAATTAATTTATCCAAAATTAGTAATAAAAAGACTATCCTTTTTTCGTTTAAGCACTAAAAGGACTCACTATTAATTGTCACGAGAATACAGAATACAACTTTAAAAACACTTTTATTTGTGGCTAATTTGACGGCTATTATCGCCAACCTTTTGCACCAAATTGTTTTCACGCATTTTAGCATTGGCTTTATCAATCCCATCTTGTTTCTCATGAAATGCGTCAGTTTGGGCGAAGGTTAAGCTGTCATGGTTGAATTCTCAAACTCCAAAATATTTTTCTTCTGTTTCGTTTAGTGCTTCTAAGCGCTGATTCAACTGCTCGTCAAATTCACTCCTGTGCACCAGCAAGAATGGCATTAAACCAAACTACTCTTGCTTTTCTTTTCACCAAAAGTATCGAGTGAGCGATCTTGGTCACTTCAATCAACTTGTTAGGAATTAATAGGACACGCTTTATTACACTAAGAATAGCGGTAATTAGAAATGCTAGTTCATTTATGGTCACTTTAGTAAGTTGGATTGGGCTCATAGAAATAGAGAAATTACTTCAAAACCACCCGCGTTGAATGCAGTTTATGTGAATGATTATGTCAGTAAATGAATGGAGTCTCCATTTTTAAGGTTCATTACAATCGATAAGTTTTACAGAATACTATTTCGAAGAAGGAGAGACTGGAACCCATCTGACCCATGTTGGAAGAGAATAATTTGCGTCATGAGAATTCTACCTGGCTAGTCAATGCTCAAGACTGTGAAACCAACAATCTGATTGCGTGAGATGGAGACTGCGAGGGGTCTGTTGCTGGAGGAAACTAGCAAAATAACATCAAATGATCCGTTTGTTCAAGCATGGTTGATTTCCACCTCAAAAATCCCCAGAAAACAGAGAGAATATATTGGATTTGAATCCTGATTTCTAGGGCAGATAGGTGATCGCTTTAGTTTAGCACTGAATAACAGGATTGGATGATACTTCTTCGACGACTACACCAGTCTCTCCAATGTACGGCCTCCTCAAAACACCGTTTCTCCAATATTATGAGCGCTGGGATCGAAATGCGCACTGATCGCCACGGTGGAAGCATTTCCACAAAGGCGAAGTCTATATAAAACGAGAGGATTGAAATAGTTTATGAGTACACTCTTTCCACCGAGAAAGTGCAAAATCAGCTTGCCCCAGGTTTGGTTTTACGGACTAGCAGTAGATACTAACTGGCAAGAGTACTGCCACTGCCTTGTCGATTAAGTCTTTTGATCTCAAAATAACAAAACAACTTCTTTCTTCTTATGAAACCATCACATTCACCTCGAATACTATTTGTATAGTGAAAGTAGGCGAAGGCACCCGATGTAGATTTAAACCGGTGCTTAAGCACTTAATAGTAACTTATAAACACGTTTTTAAAACTTTAAAGCTCTTGTTTCTCAACTAGGTTAATTAGTTACTAATTCTAGCTTCAACCTGTCTCTGGTAAGACTTTACCTATAACTCATTAAAACCAGAATTCGAAATACCTCAACCGCCCCCCCCCCTCTACACGGCTGAAGGAGATCAGCTCACCCGTGATGGGAGCCTCGAGCTCAATGAGGTTATTTTCGCGCCTCAAAATGGCTGCCGTCTCCTCGATAATCTTGAGGGCTGCCTTCTCCGTGAGTCTTCCTTCGCCGAAGAGGTGGTTTCGAAGCAACTCCAGCTGTGGGGGGTCATCAGGTTTTGGGAAGATGTCGTCGATTGTCAGTAGCTGTGTCGGAGGTTGTGGGGTTGCTGTTAAACAAAAATAATCAATATGTGGAATTGAAATACCGCTTAGCAAAAGCCTTGACTTGATTAATGAGGCTCGCGCTTTTCATCAAAACCGTTTGTTGTGAAAAAAAACAAGCTGATTTACACCAAAATCTGAATTATATAACCGGGTGAATAAATAATTCTTGAATATTGCGAAAGGAGCATATGAATATGGTTTTGTAAAAATTTTTTCCATATTTTTTCGCATTAATTCCTATAAGTTAAATCCCGCTAGTTCCTATCTCATCATAAAGCAATAAAATGAGGTATTTCCTCACATTTTCGTGATTAATAGGCCTTTCATGGATTCACCTTTGGCTTAAGTGAACAGCAATTTAGTCGTTAAAAGGCCAATTCTCATGTAACTGTCCATTTTCTTGCCGATGTAGGCGTTAAAATATTCTCATAACTGTCCGTGAACAACTTCATAACCATAAAATACTGAAGCCAAGTCATAATTCAAATATTTATGTTAATTTATGGTGATTTCAACAGTTTCAGTTGGTTGAAATCATCAAGGTTTTCAACAAGCAATAGGTCAAACAAGATAACGAAAATAATAATTATTTTTTAAAAATGTAGTGAAGGCTAATTAGCATGTGCTTAAACAAGTATTGTTTACATTGAATAGTTTGAATAAATTAACAAGATATGCTTACAAGAATACGCCCCTCTTTATTCACGCAGTAGGGTGTAACAACTAAAACACTTCTATTTCAGCATAAAAGATAATAATTTGCATTATGAAAATGAGAGCTGCCTGTTGAGAGCTTATTCTGAGACTTTTCCTCGAGTTCCAGGATTGGGGCTAAATTTGACGCCCATGGTAGAAAGCAATGCCATTTCCCGTCTAATAAAACCTTTTTTCTCAAATGTCCTGTTTTTTTAGTTTTTTTCCCCACCACCTCCTATTTCCTGATTGGACTCTAAACTTCCTCCTCAACACCTTTTAATTTGAATAAATTGGATATCCCTTATTCTTGCAATCTTTCAGCAGCTCCTCCATTAATTTTAATTAAAGCAGCTAATTTTTGTTAAAAATTCTTGGGTGAGATATTGCTCTTATTCGCGCCCAAAAGTGCCTGTCTCCACACCCATAAAACAAAGTTGAGAGTACAAATTATCTCTAAGTAATTCTGGGCCGTTTTAATGCTTCTCTGATACAAACAACCGATTCTACTTATTTAAGAGATTCAGCCAAAAAATTACTTCAAAATTTGGCTTTGTTTTTCTTGAGTTAAAGATCCTGATGTTAGCAAAGGAATATGGAGCTTGTTATCTTATTCATCAGTAGTCAAGTCCTGTAAAAATTATTAATCTTTCTTTAATTTCTCCCAAAGCAGGTGCGTTTTTTTCTAATCATAAACTACCATGTGAAAGAAGAGAGCAACCAGCGAAAAGCACCTTTTGAAAGGAAAGCCCCGCCTTCTTCTAGTACTACCTTGACTCAAAAAAAAGTAATGGAGTAGTTTTTTGTAGAGTTTTGTGACTTATCAAAGGTGGATTTCAGTGTTTGTGGAAAGTACGTAGTGACGTGAGGCAGAACCCACTGAAATATAAAGAAGTCCTCTTATTGGCGATGCTTGATGTCGCCCGTTATCTGGTGCCTAAATGTAGCTGTGATTGCAGTACGAATTAGAATCTTGTCCAGATTAAATTTTCGAGCTATTAACTACAATGTGTTTATCACGCATCGAATTACACTGCATAGCTTTCGGAAATCCCACCTATATTTGGCTTGCTACGGATGCTTTGGCACTAAAGCAAGTCTCAATCTTGCACTCAAAGATCGCAATCACTGCTCAAAAGTATTCTCCCTTTATGAATTTCATTTCTCCGTCAACACTCTACATTAAAATTCTCAATTGCCATTGATCGAGCTAAATCTATTTGTTGTAGGGAACTGTTCCTTTCTGTTCCTTTGTGATCTCTCTCTCTTTGTATTTTTAGAAACTTACTTTTGAATGCTCTATCAAGATGTGTAAGGGGGAGCATGTCCGTCATTCCTTCCTGCTATCAACTTAACCTATGCAACAGTATCAAGTGAGACTCTTTTATGGCTAAAAACCCTCTGGTTTTGCCATTTAGGAGTTCATTTATTTGCTCTATATAAGTCAGACAACTTTTGCTAGTTGGGAAGATTGGAGCTAGAGTCATTCAAGCGGAACTTTAGTTTCAAAATCACGTCATTTTTAAGCCCGAAATGCTGCTCCTATTAGTGGCAAATTTGACTGGCGTTCAAGGAAATTTCGCAGTTATTCCTTTCAATCACACAGAATAATTATTTTTGTATTCAAAAACTTTAGCTGTTTGATCTACAAATTGTGATTTTATAAATATAAATCTTTGGAAGATTTTTGTAACACATTTATCCATTTTTCAAGAAACCATTGCGACGTTAAGGAATGGACTAATTTACCTACGATGATTGTTTGGATTTATTTTACACTTTTTTTAAAGACTGAATTGATTTTACGAGGTAATAACGTAAATATCTTTATTTGTAACAGAAGAAAGAAAACCAGCAGTTTAAATCACCAGAAGTCTTATGAAAAAGCCATGGGATGTAGGGAACAGATTTGCCTAATAGTTTTTGGTTCTTTTTAGTTGTAAGTCTCAACTCCCTTCTTCATTCAAATCGATGATGACAACAGGAATCATTCGAAATGTCGACGAGTCACTACAAAGGTCATCATCATCATTGATGACTACGACGGTTAGCGATAGGAAAAAGGCCGATTTCTTCGAAAATCTCCACGAAAAAGTGTTGGAAGAGCCTAGAATCTGAGTATGGGCTTTATCACGTGGAATTTGTTTCAGCACCTTGATGAAGACATTTACTATTTCTTCTCGTACAAGCGTAGTCAAGACCAACTTCTTCCAGAAAGGTTGTCAGCCAATCGACGATAGATTAATCAAAGCAGTTTTTGAAGAAACTATTCCTCCAGGAAAAGTGGCGAATTTACAATCAAATTTTAGCCTTTGTTCTCCCCATAGGATTTATTTTAAATCTAGAAATTCCGCATTTACCAACCACCTTTTTTCTTTTTACAGAAAAAGTTGCCAAATTCCTCTCCCAAAATTCCGTATTTATGTAAAGAATGATAGCTTTGTCACCCATTTCTTTAAAATAAAAGTCATTATAGGGAATTTACCGACATATAAAACCGTGGCTTCTGTCTGAACTTTTTGTAACTCCTCATCGACTTGTGATCCACAACCGCCCGTCATTCTCTGAATACGCAGAAGCAGCATCATCGAAGATCAATCTCCACCAAAAGGGCCTGTGACTTTTGAGAGAGAGGGGGTCAAAACTTCCCATCTTCCCTTCCTCCCTCCCAGCCGTCAGTAGCTGCCTGACCCTTAAATTTCCTCCTCCTCCTCCTCCTCCCCTCACCCCACGAGGTCAAATTGGGGCCGAATCCCGGTTGAAATGCTAATGCCGGCAGCATTTATACCTCAGTGCATTTTATTATCAAGGTCACCCCTAATCCAATCTCAGGTCACTAATCCCATTACGTCTTCAATAGTAGCAGAAAATACAAGATCCAGTCACTTATTTCACGCACTTTTTTTCTACTTTTTGAGTTGCTGTGCCCCATAGAGAACTTGAGGAACATCACAACTCATTTTCTACCCGGAAAAACTCGATTAACTGAAAAGTAGCTTTGTAGGACTGTTGTTATTATTTTTAAATGCAAAACGGCGTGTTTGAGGTGGGCGACTTAATCTTTCATCAACAACATCAAATTAAAGGCTATATCAGCGTTTAATATTAAATAAATAAGACTCCTTTTAGGACCGTAAACACCACTGTTAAATTAGTTATTATAAAAGTCGGGGAAGTCGGCAGCCGCTCTTTGTCGCCTAGAGTTAAGCTAGGCTTCTAATCATCGACTCAAACTGAGGGCAGTGTCCGGTGCTTCCCTTGATTGTACCTTTCCACTGACCTTAACGTCACCCCAAATAAACTTCTTTCTTTAATAAGACAGTTGCAGATAGCACTTAGCAAGGCAATCATCACGTTTCGTATTTCGAGCGGTTTTCTGAAGAGACATCCCAGAACTCAGCTGCCAATTTCGTACTATTTGATAGCGACACCACCTATTTCGGTGGGAATTCCCCCAGCGAAAAATCCTCGTGGTTCTGGGCTAGCAGAAGAGGTAGGCCCTTCGGTAGGCCGCAAAAACAGTGTTGTGCCATTTAGCTAACGCGCGAAAGAACGGTCAGGAAAAGTCGGTGTTTACGATGCGTTATACGGACCATGTCAGCTATCCTAGATATCGTTAGAGGCTATAAAACGCACAGTCATACTTGGAAGCCTTGGCTAAAAATTTTTCAGATAGTGTATACCTTCCAACCGTTGCATCGGAGATTTAAAACCTGAAACTCAGAATCGTCATTAGGCTGTCCGTGCCGTTTCTTTCGCTCGCCTAGAGAAACTTTTGGGTTCTCTTTAAAAAAGCTCCGGCTTAATCAAGATAACTTAAACCACTGTAAGTTAATGGGCTTCAAAACAAACCCTCCGAATCCCAAATATCATTGGGAAGTGATAAGAGAAGATGGACATCAACAAGTCGTCAGTAGGTCCCAAAGGAACGGACGATAATAGCGGGGATATTGGGACAGCAACAGCAACACCATTATCTTCGATCACGGTAAACATCCGGTGAGTTCACTGAAGAGTACTTTTAAGAAAAGGAATCATGTGGGCTTGCTTCCGGGGATTTGAAAGTTGTGGGAATTTGCGGGGTAACTATTTCTAATCACCCATTTGGACTAACAGTGCCTTATACTGAAACAAATGATCCATTTTTTGCACTATGACCTTAATTACTGTATTTATTGGTGAGTTCTGCTAATTCGTGTCGATTTTGTAGTAGGATGATTTGGCTTTGTCCTGGTGAAACGCACTGTAAAATTCAGAGTGTATCAGCTAGGTGTTTTATTTAAAGAATAGGTTTTTAAATGCAAGAAAAATAATTAAATCTAATTATTGCACGAATCAAAATAGAGCATTATTGAAGTTTCTAACGCCACAAGAAAAGATGGAATCATGGAAAAAGTGCCATCTTTTTTTCAGAAAAAAATCTAAAGTGTGTACACAATCAATCAGAAGAAATTCCCGATCAGATGAGAGCTGGGTTTTATTCTACATATTGGAACAAACGATTTTGGTCTGAAAATCCAAATGAATTGTCCAGAATCTTTTGAGAGGAAGCAGAGGAAACACTGGCGCCTGCCTTATCAAGCTCTCTCCTTTTGGGAGGGGAAGGAAAAAGACGCTGAAGGCAATAAAACAGAGCCACCTCTTCCCTTTCACCTCCTCTCTTCTCCACTTTCCAATTTAAATTCTGCGCTTTGAAATGATGGAGTCGCTAATATTTGTCGGTGGTTTAGAGGAAACAGAAGACATATAACTGAATCCAAAGGAGATTAACAAAAGATCAGAACTGCGTGATACACTTATTTACCTACATTTCTGGAGCAGTACAGTGATTGATCCATCGACTCATCTGCATATTCAGGGAAGCCAAATCTTCTCATTCTGGCTATTCTCCTACCCTACTACATGGTCGCTAAATTATAGCTGTCTCAAAAATCTTACCGTTTCTGAGATTGATTCATCATTTATTAAATATAATCGCACATCAACTACGATGCAATAAATTCGTTCCCGCTTGAGAGAAATAAAGTTGAAATTTTTTACCACCATTTTTCTGATTTTAGTTCTTTTTCAATTAATAAAATTAGTTATTAGCTATAATCGCTAGTGCTTCAATAAAAGTTCGGACAGATTCAATGTTTTACATCTGAAATAATCCATCGATTCGCAGAATTAGATTCGTGTACAGAAGAGCGCTGAATTTCGTCGCACTCAAAATGTTCTTTCTAGACCCAAAACTACCGGTTTCCTTGCCTCTCTCTCCCACGTGTACTGATTTTGCTCTCACTAAAGACCTCAAGTAGCCTACTACTGGTGCATTTCCTGAGGACAGACGTAGCACCCAGGGTGCATCCACACATTCGGGTGATTAATGGATAAAACGCAGAGGCGAACGGTGTTTTGTGTTGCCCCAACAGAAAAGGGGATTACCTACCGATCTACTACGTGATTCCAGGCTGAATTTCCATAATACAAATCCGTTAATCTTTCTTAAACTGAGATAAAGTCGTGGAATAAATCCTTCCGTCTAAGTTATGCTATTTTGGCTGTATTATTCAATTCCGTGCCTCTATTTTAACACCGAAGGCTTGAGTGAGAGTTCTGTTGCTTGAATTAACTCTAGATGGGGGGCCTATATTGGTGATCCTCTCTCGTTTGAAATAACTAAATCTTCAGCGAATCAACAATTTCAGCCAATCATGAATTGATAAAAATAGAAGAACAAATTTTCTCTAATTTCAGCTGGATTTTAATAAAATTCGGCATCACTAAACATCTAAAGAGGCATCTAAACATTTCTGGAATGTCATTTTACAATTTCTATAAAGTTTTGAAGATTAATTCCACGTAATCGATTTCCTTTGAAATTTTGGTTTCGGTCAGCAAGGTGAATTCATCTGAAGCGATTTTTTCAACGGAAAAATACTGGCTTATTTAAACTATTTCTTCAAATGCTAAATTGATAAGTCCAGACTGGCACGCCTTTTAGAGGGTAATTTAAATAAATTAGAAGGAATTTGAATGAACTTGCAAAAGCGTGTGTTGTAAAGGTATTTTTAAAAATCAAGAAACAGCCATTATCACATTAGATTGGTGAAGTCTTTTCTATACTGGGTATTTTTATCCGAGAAATTCTACATTAATTTGAAATCCGAAATCATTTTGCTCCAAAGGAAAGGGGTAATTATCATCCCCTTATTTAAATCAAAGAGGGGATAACTTTAAAAACACCGTTTTTTCCTTTATAAAGGCATTAATATATTAATCGTTTTCTTAGAAAAAATTATTTGTTATGGTAAGTTTTTAATATAACTAGAAGAAATCCATCCGAAATGAAATTTAAAAAATAAAACGACGGAAAAACTTGAGGGGGTTTCGTCACCAAAATAGGAGCTTTTACACGACTATTCGTAACTAAAACCAATGCCAAACTATGGGTTGAATTCGATCTTATCTCTCGCGTACCCTTCCACGTGGTTGGAGCAAAAAAAGTACTCAAATAACTCAATTAGCCCTGGCCACACTTCTGATAGGAATAAGCTTTCGTTCGAAGGTTGCTGAAGAAAAAATTTTCCTAATAATATTTGGCCCTTTTCTTCTGACGATCTTGCACACTAAAAGTCGGAACCACCATTCTTTCGTCCTCTTGGAGAATGGAATCAGGCTGAATCTTGCAAGATCAGACTGACTTCAATCACGGTGAATCTCGAGAGCTTAGATCGACACAAGGTGGTGTGAACTGGAGACTACGAGGCGACAGTTACAGGAAGAAAAGCAGTATAACAACAGATTTCCTCTTCGAAAATCCGCAGAAACAAGGACTCAGAATTGGGTAGAGATGCATTCGTCGACTAAGGCCCTGGATGAAACCGAGGGAAGCTTAGCCATATGTAAGGTGGCAGCTGCAGCAGCAGCAGCAGTAGGATTCACCCTTCGATCGCATCAGTCCCAGTTATGGTCCCCGAGCCCCCTCGCTGATGTCAAATTGATTGGCCAGTAGATATGGCTGGGCGCTGACGCCAGGAGAGATACTAATCACCCCGCCGCCCCAGTCCTCCAGCTAACTGAAGTCAAAGTGAAGGCACTTTTGAGAGGACCCTTCCTACAGCAAAAAACTGCCTCAAAATAATCCTGCTCCACCCCCCTTTCCAGGATGTAGTTCACGAGACTCGTGATTTCTTCCCAAACACTTTTTATAACCCCCCCCCCCAAAAAAAAAGTTGATACTCGATGTACCCTCGTCAAGTCGATTGTGGTGGCTGATTCAGGGAAATTTGACACTTTTTTGGTTTTCCCCTTCTTTTAAATCTTTTTTTTTGAAGTTACCAACTGTCTCTTCTTAAGACTCTCTAATTCTTCGGAGAGACCCCATTAAACTCCCTGTGTTCAAGGGAGGTATGTCCCCTTATTTTTTGGGTTTTCCTTATGCGAGAAAAATCACACCTGAGGAGTGAGACCGACTGAGTGAGAGGCAGAGCGTAATTGCACCTGCCTTCTGGCCTGTCAATTGGCCCTAATCACAAGTCACGCATAGCCACGCCTTTTATGACCAGCCAAGAGAGATTTTAATTACTGCTCAGTCGTGAAAGACGACTCTGTGACCAGTCGTCAGCATCGCATTGCCAAGGCTGACTGAGCAAGGCCATTCATCCAGACCGCCTGTGAACCAGACTACATGATCTACAGGACTGAACAGCTGTTCGATCACGTCTTTGCCCTGAGGCCAGGTAAACGGCTGGCTTCCTCGTCAATAAATTCCGTGCCCAGGCAGTCCTGGGTTTTTCTCGCACACATACACACACACTAAGGGTGCCCTTAACAAATCATTCAGGGCTATTTGTAGCCAGACTGAATTAGTGCCGTCGGTTCTGCGTGCTGAATTTAAATTGACCTGAATCCGATAATCTGGAATAAATCTCAACTTGAACAACTCTGGCCTTCTCACACTTTTATCTGACTTATTCAAATTAATCTCAAATTATTTTTTCACTAAAAATAAAACACGCTTCCTTCCTGTTTGGAGTTTTGTGGAGAAGTATCGTCTTTCGGGATAAGAAAAAGTTGGATGTAAAAAAATCCAAGATAGAGAGATGAAAGCGAAAAACAGAAAGTCTGACTAGAGGGGAAAGGCGGCAATTATAAATCGAGGAGCCGTGAAAATGTTCTCTTCGCATGCCAAACGAGCGAGTGAGAAAGGGAGATGGATATTGGTGCTTTGACGCTGTGAAAAAAGCAAACTGAAATTCCAACGTTGAAAACGATGAGATATTGCAGATTTTCAACTAGTGTTAAGATATGAGCTGTGGTGATGATGTAACATCAATCCAGGGAGAAAATCCATAGGGATTTCTGCACAAAATTTACCAATAAAATGCCCTCTTGGAGATAACCTGTTTGCACTTTCGATCATTAAAACAGACCTCTCCCTTTGGTCAAATGCAGGCTACCAAAACCATCGATTTGTATTATTATTCACTTTAGGTACTTAAAATAGAGCTTTTAAGGATTTATCAAGCAAAGTAACCAGTTTTCCTTTCAATTTGCTAATAGCGTTTGAATCAATTCTACAAATTGCAGGTGGTGGAATTTGTACCATTTAGATGCTTTGAATTCCGCGAATTCTGAAAAGTTGTCATTTGTTGAATGGCTGAACAAATGTGATTATTTGCACCTTGTTAGTTCATTTCCACGTTAACGAAAATGGAACAAAAATGGTACGGAAATTTGCTGATTGAGATAGTTTTTAATAATAGGGAAGACATGAATATGGGCAAACCTTTGTATAAAAAAGCTACAAGCAAAATGATGTTTAGCACATCTTTTCATCATAATGCTCCATAACAAAACGTTTAGCCAATTATTTCCTTGAGTAATTATTTACTTTAAAAGTTAATTGCACCATGAGAAGAAGAATTGAATCTAAAAAATATCCTGTTTTAACGGAAAGTTAGGGCAATTTTACATACATAATTTTTGACTGGATTTTTTATCTTCTTTGATGCAGAAATGTGCCATAAAAACAATACTGAATCTTTCAAAATCGAGGTAATGTACACTACTAAATATCTGAAAGCCATTGAAGCACCATTTCCAGATATCTGCAAAATCATAAACCAAACCCCCAAATTTACCCCAGATGTAAGTTAGATTGGATTTTCGCACATGATAACAATAAAAGCGTGTCTAAAATCAGTGTTTCCTGCTACCAAGCGTGAAATCGTGTTCAATGGTTCTGAATGCATTTCAACTTCCTATAGACCATCGGACACAAGAGTATCACCACAAAAATCTCTCTAACGGGTAGAATCCTAAACGCACACTGAAGGGAAAGAAGAAGCAGTGGAGTGATTTGCAAGCGCCCAAATGGGCCACGATTTTCCCCGCTTCGGCACGCACCAATCTCGATTCGCTAGCGCCCCTAAATTAGGCCTTCAAAGCGGTCCAGCTTGCACCAACCCTCACTCACAAACGCACCGTTGGAAAAAGAAGAAGGAAAACAGTGCCTGCTATTAGCGCAATAACTTGTTACTGTATACCTTAAATAGCTTTGAAACACGCCATTCTCGGGTTCAGAAAATGAATTCCTCTATAAACTTATACCACTTTTAATGTAGAAATATACAATCATTCCGGTGATGAAATATAATGCTCCAGTCTGAGGTTATTTTGTCATTTGAAGAGGTCCATTCAAAAACCACAATTTGATACCGAGATCCCCTAGCATTTTGACCTTTTCTAAAAGCAATATTTCATTCCATCTTTTGTGTTTTGAAAAGAAGTGCAATTAGAAATGTCCCGAAGGTATTTTATTCGAGAATAATAAATCGGGACTGGAAAGCGCAGACTGAACACCGTGTGCGCTGGTCGATGCATTGGAATTTTCATTATTGTGGTAACTTGTTTTGCACAAAGGTGAAAAGAAAATCCACCTCTGAACTGGATGCTTGTCCGTTTTCGTAGCTCGAACGAAGTGGCTACTTCGCTGCAGTAGCTACTCTACAAGAGGACGCCCATTTTATTGCTTTACAAGTGGATACGGGTTCTGTTTTCAGGAGTTGCCCATCAGGCCTTTGGTACTACTACGTATTTGGTTGCCCAGCTAGAATATCTAAAGTTCACCCTGCACTGCCTTTCAAAGATGTCCTCCCACACCCTGGATTCCTAGAGAGGAAAGGTGGTGACTTTGACTCACTTCCGAATGCTAGTACCCCTTATCGAGGCCTGAGGCACACCTTAACCAAATCCCAGTCACCGTCTCCGGCGCTGTAAATGGTCCTGCTGTGGGTGAAAGTCATAACTGACCCCTCCTAACTGCCAAGGTTTGGCGGGAGCGCAAGGAAAAAAACACTGACAGAGACACCAAGTGAACTGGGCGCTTGATTTATGAACGTGTGTGGGCTCGGAAACGGAGTGAAGATGTTGTGGTTGATTTACTAGTGGCACAAATTTGGTGGCGCAGCAGAGAGGAATTATTTGGGGATTCGGTCTCGGGTTCTTCAAGGGCCGTTGAGAAGGGGTGTGACGACTGTT
Source organism: Anomotaenia brevis (assembly GCA_030710315.1). Lineage (NCBI taxonomy): Eukaryota > Metazoa > Platyhelminthes > Cestoda > Cyclophyllidea > Dilepididae > Anomotaenia > Anomotaenia brevis. The sequence goes on from JAUOZQ010000040.1 coordinate 194,677, forward strand.
ATAGTAAAGATTTTAGGGGCTCTTTACTGCTAGGGCGAGATCCATTATTACCCTCATAAAATGCGTCGAAAGCGTGGTGTTATCAAGACGGTCAACAAAGTATCATTTCTTAGAGACGGCCGGGGCATGACAAGAAGATGCTTTTATATATCACTTATAAGTTAGCAAAAACAATTAAATTCCTTGAACTTAGTGTGCAAAATGCAACGCTGCAACACGTATTCAAATTAATGTATTTAGATGTGGTATAAATTTGCTGTAAAGGATATATCTGAGAGGTTCAAATTTTACCATATCGTTCAGCGTAAATATTTTGAAATATGTTTCCACAATGCCAAATGTTAAGATTGTAAACAGCAATTATTTAAAAAATGAATTTCGATTCACGATAATGTTTCATTAAACTGAATAAACGAGCTCTAATGACAGATTAAAGGACATTTGTGGGTTTCGATGAAAATATGGCAATGCGACAAATTCCAGTGTCTTGATAAATGGATATTTCAGTGCGTATTTTTATGTCGTTTTAGGGATAATTTGAAGATAACCGGAGAAGTACAAGCAGCAAAATATTTAAATTTGCACGAGCTCGAGAAACAAAATCCTCTTTAATGTTTATCGTAGAAATTATAAAAAAACGCACATTAAAAAAATTCCAGGTTGTTAAAAGAATGCACACCAAAGCAGTTCCTCATCAAAGATTAAACAAAGTCTGAACTTACATTTAACCACTCGGTCATTCACGGGAGTCTTTGATTGAGTGTTAGGCATCCTATTCCTTTATTGGGCTCTTAATCTATGATTTAGTAATTTTGAAATAGGCGGATTTGCAACCTTGTGCTAAAAGTAGAAACATCTATGCATTCAAACACCAAGGTCACCCTGATATGGAAATAAAATTTTCAGGCTGTAAATGCCTATTAAAACACATTTAAAACTCTAAATTTTATTAATTCATATTAAATAAACAGGTGTTATTAAATTTTTTAGCAAATTTTTAAAATATGTATGCATATAAAAATAATTAGCTGTTCCAACAGTGTCAGAATACCATACTATGTTGTTGTTTTGCTACCTAGTGATTGCTCTTTTCTATAATTTTTGTTTTCGATCATGTCTGTACCTCTGCTTACTAGATCCAATTATTGCCTTCTTCCGCCTATTTTGATTTGGTTTTGAGAAGATGAAAGGGTTAGTGAACCTTATTATTGAGCAGGTGAATTTTTCGACGAAAAGTTCTGATTTTTAGTGGTTTTACTAGAACTATCTAATGACTATGCTGTTTACTGCAGTGTATTCTCGACAATATTAATTTAAATGAAGGCACGAATTTCTAAGTTTAGAGTGTTTCGTCATTTATATTATTCACAATAGTTTAAAGATTTATATATTGTTTTCATTTCTATTTGGAGTATGAGTATATCCAGCAATATGCAGTCGTAACTGGGCATAGAGAATACCACATTACAAAAAATCAGATGCAACTACTTCAACTCATGATTTAAAATTCGAGTCGTTAAAGTTTTGTGTTATCATTATTGTTTATCCCGTACTTCGAACATTTCAATGGCATACTTTTTGTCCTTTCTTTCTAATTAGTCTTGTTCATATTGCAACTTTCTTCTGCCCATAATGCACTGCAATATTACCTGTTCTGTCAACAATATAACTAATGGTTTATCTATTTAAAAATATTCCTTCATTATTCCTTGTGTGTACCCAAAGGTGTTTAAGTGCATTGCGGTGCAAAGTTATTTGCGTAATCTAGTGCTCCACTGACACCCTTTCTTGTGACTTTATTTAGTTTTTTCTGTGAGAATGTCCTTCAGGTAGTTCGCCTCTTATATTTTCCCACCTATTCTTTTGTATTTACAATGTAGATGAAAGTGCCATCTCAGTACATAAACCCCTTAACCGTTTTTTGTATTCACTGCTAAAACTGAGCTAAAGTCCGCTGTTTCAGAAGACCCTAGAGTTTGTTAATTTATTGGCAAGGTTATGTTTAATACCGTTTTTTTTTACTTTCGAGCTTTCTTTACTTATCTTTCTTTGAAACTCAATTAGCTACTAAACTCTACTTAAATCCCAAATTAGTAGGGAATATAATATTTACCTACAAGGCAGTTTTTCAGTAGCCAGTTTGACAAGCTCGCCCATCTTATTTAAATATTACTGATTTTTACTTCTATTTTAAATATGTGACTTAAAAGAGTAATGTATTAAATTATTACAATCCGACTAAGGCTAAATTTGGCTAGAATTTTAATTGTAATTTACTTTAATTATAAATAGGGTTAGTTTAAAGCATGAAAGGTACCAGAATCTGAGGTTATTATAGTGAAGATTATAAGAAGAGGTTTTATATCGTTTATGGTAGATATATGGTTGCATCTAACTTCGACAAAGCTCACAAATACGATGTAGCCTCTTTGAATTCCCTGGAATCTAATAGAAATATTCAGATTCTAATCTCTTCTTCATGATTAACCACTCCAAAAGACAGGTAGTAGAGGTAATCACAGAGAAAGAAACCGCTCTGTTGTAGCTGCAGCTCATCGACTCATAGTGCCTAAGTACAAACCCCAGACTTTATAAGGCCTTCAAAAATGAGTGAATGGGCTATGGACTCCACGCCAGCCTATTCCATCACAAGCTCTAATATTTGGGTTTCGTCCAGTGAAACTACGCTCTATCCCTATCCTCACTGTGATTCCAATGGATCCTAAAAAGATCCAGAAAGGATTGGGAAAAATGAACAATTAGGCGTCGTTGGTGTAATTTTTTCTACTTCAGTTTCCAAACATACATGGGTTGGACAAAATAATGGATACATTTTAGACATTGCCATCATAATCTTTTAACATGTTAAAACAGTCAAGACTGGACAATTTTTAGTATTTGGTTATTTGCTGTTAATTGATGCGTTTGTTTAAAATAGCAGTCATTGTTGAAACTAAAAAAAAAACTATGATCTGAGAGAAACCGTCGGACTCTCCCAGATCGAATTATTAGAGACCAAAATCACTGCAGAGCTCAATGAACACTTATAGAACCCAGTTTCCACAAAAACCCCTCTTCGCGAGCTGCACACGGAAGAGCTGCTCTAATGCAAATGTTTCAAAGCGTTTAGAATGGTTTCCTATAACCTCCAGAACTGGTCTAGCCCTCGAGAAGTACAAAGTGTGACCGTGTTTGACGAATCATCGCTGGTCGCCTTATTTCCGACCTCGCGCCTAGTGTACGTCTGGGGACAGTCAAAACATTTAATCCAGACTGTTGCCTTCTCCCCACCGTAAAAATTGGCGGGGGATCAGTGATGATAAGGAAATCTGCCTCCGGCCCAATGATTTCCTTATATGGTAGTTGAATTAACGCCCGAGAGTATTTAGCAATTTCGGGAGACCAAGTTAATCTTAATATGGTCGTTCAGATAAGAGCATTCCTGAGTCGCGTAAGGGAAGTTGTATTGAGCGATCTTGAACTATTGGTTGGGAGAAGGAATCACTGGTAGTGAACCTAACGCCACCACAACACAAGGGTCGTAATGGGCTGAAAGAGCTCTCACTGGTGGAGTCAATAACAAAGTGAGACTGGGACGTCGTCGGCTAACGATTGGCACGAGTAGTTTGCTTTTTTTCCTACCTTGCAGAAGGCACACTTATGCCTAGCGACTACACTTCTGTTGGGTTATTAGCTGACAAATTATGCTCCTGCTGCAACTGTTTTCCTTTTACGATAGGTGGCGAAAATAGGTGAGATTGTGGCTGAAACTTGTCAAATCGGTGGATGTCGCATTTTCGCACTCCAGAAATTATGCATCGGATGTTCAGAAAGAAGTTGACAGAATCATAGATGGTTGGCCTTCTTTTAAAAGTTTAGACCTTCTTTCGTCATTCATGTAGGTGGTGACAGCTAGGAGAGTAGATCTAAGCTGAAAGTGAATCCCTTGTATCATAATAAATGTTCGCATAGGCTTTAAAAGCCCGTAGGAGATTTGGGTCACTGGATACTCAACGCTATCCTCTGAAAAATACTAACACAACACCTGTACTTGAGCCGCAAAGTGAGAGAAAATGGAAATAGAAGAAAACAGCAGACGATCTGATTGCAGCTTATAAAGGTGATGTCGGGGACTGGATCGAATTCAGGTGCCTCCATTCTAGCTAAGCCCTGGACAGCAAATGAGGCCAAAGCAGAGTACACCTATTTATGGCCACACCTCATCAAAAGACGGAATGATTTTCAACCAACCTCCACGACTACACCAGTCCTCCCCACATCTTAACCCGCCAATGAAATATCGCGTGCATTTGAGCGCTGTCGTTGAGAATGGCACTAATCACCACTTTCCTGCCCAATTTATCGAGGGGAGAACTGAAAGTCATGGAACAATGAAATGATAATTTACTTGATTAAAACCCGCTAACATGGAAGCACTCAGGAATCATTCGAGGCTCATCATGCTTGGCAATCAAGCTTATTTCAAACGATATTAATGTTCATCGCCATCTTCAAATATTTGTAGAAGTGCCTTAATTTGGGAAATATGTGCGCCTCATGAATTGACCGAAAACAGTCTCAACTCTCGAGTTAACGACATCTGCTCTTCTGCCCTCCTTTCTCGCTAACTTGTTTCATGTTTTATGCATAAAAATGTGACCGGTGACTGGCGAAATATGGATCTCTTATCGAAATGTTAATCGGCGTAGACAGTGATTTCGGTAGGCCGCAGTCACAACCGAGAAGGAAGCTTCCTCGGAAAAGTATATCCGTCCTCCAATACGGTGGGGACGCCGAAGAATAATCCACACAATCGAACTGTTCACATCTCATGCAGCAACAATTAACGCTCAAATATATTGTCATCAATAGGGCGTTTAAACCAAGCGTTGAGGAGATTAATAAGACCTGAGCGAGTGATGTTTCATCAGGTCAATGCAGCACGAATTACGTCAAAAAATGATCGGTGAGAGAACTTTCCTCAGCCCCTTTATTCTCCCAACTACCGCGCTCTTTCTTCAGACTACCACCTTTTGTTTCGCAGCTTACAATACCAACTTCGGGGGAAACAGGTTGAAACCAAAAGACTTCTGCAGTAATGAAGACACCAACAAGCTTGTTAACACTAGGAAAGAAAGACACATGATCAAGGAAAGTCAATTGGCGATTGATTCTTTAATTAAATGTGTTTGCTCATTTGGTTTATTAATTGGCTCATGGACAATAGCTTTTTGACCGTTTCATTCTGTGGCAACCGACCTTATTTTCCTTTTTTTTTTCCTGATGTGATTGTATGATCTATAGGTAGCATCCCTCACATACCTGTGTACGCGAACCGAATCTCCACCAACATCAAGGGTCGGCAAAGGGACGAAATTAATCAAAGAGGTGGTAAGCGGACAACTGCTCTGTGGGTGCGTCCCCAGTGAGAGGGAGACCAAATGCACTGCATCTGCAGAGGTTGGACTCCTGCAATCTTTGAACATGTTATAAACAATAAAACTTGCCATGTTTTCAGATATTTTAAAATGGTAGACCTCTCGAACTTCCAAAGTGACCGGATTGCTGGTGGTCCGTGTGGCGGCGTTCCAAGAGGTGGAACTGACTAGCGCCTCTGAAGCAGAGAAGGAAAAAGGTCGTCATCTGCAAAGATCTGGCTGAGAGCGTCACACTTTATCGAATTGCTAGATAGGATCGCCACAAGACCACGGCTTCTCCTAAAATCACTGCAGAGCTTCTCATTTATCACCTACAGAACCTAGTTTCCGCAAAAACCATTCCTGGTCGGGAGTTGCACAAATCTGAATTCCACCACGGAGGAGCTGTAATTAGAAAACCTCTGTTATCAAAGACGACAAATGTTTCAAAGCGCCGTTTAGAGTGGTGGGGTAGAAACCTCCAGCAGAATTGGTTCGTCCCTCAAGCAGTGGAAAAATGCGATTTTTTTGACTACTCATTGTCGTAATTCATGACACTGCGACCCACTGCTGGGCCCATAATTTCCCTTCATGGAGGAAGATCTAAAAGCCGACAATATTTAGGAATTTTTGGCCAAGTTCATCCTATGGTTGTTCCAGAACTGTATCCGAATTTCAAAAGAATGGCGGTACGAAGAACATTCTAGTGAAGTTGAGTATTTCATCTGGCCACCACCACAGTTCCCATACATCAACCTCATTAATAAAGTAGCATTTTAGAGATTCAAGTAAGAATTCTATTTCTATGAGGGTGTTTCAAATGAGGAATGGGATAGAATTCCTTAGGAACCAACAACTTACGATTCCCACGGACCAACAGCTCGGCCAATCGAGGCTGTAATTGCCACAACAGGTGGACCTGCACCATAACAAAGTGCGTATTTCCACCGTTTTCTTCAACACATCTAAGTCCACTTGATGATGATGACTGGTGAGTGCAAAATGAGCATACGATGAGTGTCCGGATTTTTGTAACAACTAACCAGAGCTGTCTAGGTGTGCTGTGTACTCACTCTTAAAGCTCACCGCGTTGTGAGTATGTGGCCCAAATAAGTCCTTTTCCATGCCTCAAATCCCACCCAATCAGTTCAAAGTCGCCTCAAACTGTGACGTATAATTTATGAAATAAGCGAACTTTAAAGTGCTGAGCTGAACTTCTAGTCTCGGCGCTGCTTACCTGTTAATTATATCCCAAATTTTTGCTTTTTAAATCAACGAATTAGTATTCATATGACCAAAAAGCGCAGAGAGCTTTAGAAAGCCGTTTCCCCTACCACAAACTCGACTCTTTCGAACAAAATTCACTTTTTTCATGATGTCTATGACACATGTCGTGCATTTCAAAGAACCTGGTAAGAGAGTAGCACTGAATGTACCAGAGAGAAAGTTCCACAGTCCTCAGGAGCTCAGGGAGAGCCTATTAAAATTTCCACACAAATTCGAGAACTCAGAAGACCAAACTTTCCAAATACGAATGATTCAGCAACCTGTGGATAGTATCAGGTAGCCCCTTATGTCTGGTCGACTATAACCCTTTATAGATTGATCGATTCTTAAAAATATTCTATAATATCTTATGGGGATAATATTTTTTTGCGGTGAGATGCATTTAAAATGATCCATTTTTTCTAATAAATTAAAGTTTGCTTTACTTAAACCCTGGAGTCATGAAGGAGGTACCAAAGAGTAATTTGAAGCACATAATGTATTATGAGCTCAAAAAAGGAAACTCAGCAGCTGACGAAGTACCCAGCTTCTGAAGAATGTGAATTGTGCGAGTGAAACTACTTGCAGAATATGGTTTGAGAAATTCACGAGTTTAGATTTCACACACTTTGCGAAGATGAAGATCAAACAGGCGATTAAGCTTAGTTCAAAGCGAATGACTGTTCATCGTTGTTAGCTTTAAAAACCTGGAAAATTGTCCGAAGGCAATCAACTCAAGTCCCGATTTGACACCTTCTCGCCAATTCGTTTCACCTTTTTTGGTGGATAAACAGTTCATAGTGATGTTAAGCTTCGTAGACAGTAGGAAGATAGTGAAGGGAAAGATCCTAGCCACAGGGAAAAGGTTCTTCTTTCAGTCTAATGGTGGAGTCACCACTTTGAATTGTTATCACCTAATGCAGCAACAATAAATGCTCACATCTACTGTCGGAAATTATGGGGTTTGAACGAAGGAAAAAATGACCTCCTCTCTTGAATCACGTCGCAAAAGAGTGATGACCTTGCTTCGTCTTCAGCCTACCACCGTTTGCTTCGTAACTTACAAAATTATTTGGGAGAAAGTGCTTTTCTAAAGCCGTAGGAAGAGGTTATAATTGACATCAACACCGAACGATTGCTCCTATTATGAGGGGAAGAGTAGGCTTCTTAATAGGTTAGAGAATCATTGACAGTACACTAATGATTTAATCTTCAACTTTTTACAACATTCTACCACTTGCTTTATTTAGTCAGACTTCGAACAGAACTTATGGGACGACGTGCCATTCACAATTCAGTAGACTCTAATTCGGCTGATAGAGACACGCCATTGGCTGCTGAGGACACACTGACTGGCTGAGTAGGTTGATTTGCCCTCAGTCGACTGTTGCCTACAGGAAATTGGCATTTTTTGCCCATTTCAAAACCTCCCTCATCCACATCCCCCGTTGTTAAGTCACTCTCTCGCAGGTTACGTGTTTCTCCCCAGTTCTTGGGCTCGGCCGCACTTAGTTTGCACGCGTGCGCACGCATGCACGCACGAACCCGCGTTACCATAACGACATTAACACACGCACACACACGCATTCGTATACGGTGCCGAACACATTGCCTGCCTTTCCTCCTCGGCTGCAGAACCCTCTAGCCAATCAGAGCATGGCATTGCATATTGAACGCCTCCTGACTGGCCAACCAGCCGGCAGAATGCGGGTAGCACGCGCGCACCCAGTGGTTAGTGTAATCCACGAGCCACATTGAGTGCGCGTTCGGGGCTGAGCCAATGGTCGCGCGACGTTTGGCCATAGGGGAGACGGGAATTATTCTGCCTGTGGAAGACAACAACAAAGCGAAACTAGTTGTGTGTGTTAGTGTGTCTGTGTGAGCCAACGAGTGAGGAGTGTCGACAATCCGGATCTGCACACACACTTCTCGCTCTATCTCTATCTCCTTCTTCTTCTCCTTAGCGCCTTTCTGTACCTTCTTGTCAGTGGATATACCCGTCTTCTCCTGCCTACTTCCTTCCCTGCAACATGGGATGTACGTTGTCGAAAGAAGAGAGGGACGCCCTCGAACAAAGTCGGAATATCGACAAGAAACTCAAGGAGGATGGCATGCAAGCTGCCAAGGACGTCAAACTCCTACTGCTTGGTAAGAGCACACGGGATTTGTCTGAGTGACGTTTGTCACATCATCCAAACTCCCCATCTACTAATTGATTGTTCAAACCAAAATTTTCGTCCTACGATTGATAGGAGAGCTGCTTTTTTAAATTCGGGGAAGCCCATCTAGAAAGGGGGATTTTTTAAGTTACTTCACTTGACCCCACCCAAACAAACTTGCGAGGTCACCCAATTTGCCCTCGCTCGCGTTTTAATTAATAGGAACTGCTACTGCTCAGTCAATCCGCTGCAACCTTTCGCTATGACGAGGGAATTTCGCCATTAGGATGTGGCATTAGGACTGTCTCCAGTAAGAAAAGAAATAACTAGCATGCAATACCTCCCAGGGATTTAAAAAAAACTGTAAAATCTTGTTAAAATCGTGAATCCAGTGTCCAGTTTGGCCTGCTCGCGAGTCTGCACCAATCAAACGCACTGGAATTAAGCTCGAGTGCCTTCTTAAACAAATACCACTTTTTTGCACCAAGCAAAGCCGACAGATTAATGGTTTGCAGTGTTTTGAATTAATCAAAGGCTAATCACAAAGTTATTTAGGTGCTGTTAAAGCAGATTTTTTGTTCTACCTTGTGCACAGTAAGTGCAAACCCATTTGTCTTCCGCGCGAGTGGGTATTTGTTTTACTAAACTAGTGCTTATAGTTAATCTATTTCATTTTCCCGCCTTTTAGGTGCCGGTGAATCGGGGAAAAGTACCATCGTAAAACAAATGAAGTGAGCTCCTTTTTTGTGCTTTTTTCAATCCTCGCCAGTTAGCCAGGTAGTTTTGAAATGCTTGTGTTGGGGAAAATTCTACTAAACATTTTAATTAAGCTCATTTTGGTAATTCAGTTGTCTTTCTAAATCAGAACTCATTAGCAGTTTTGTGCAGCAATCGGGCTATTCTTCAGGAAAATTGACTTATAAAAAACGTAAATATCCACTCTACCATTTTTCACCCTCACATATCAAATGCTAAAAACAATGTTTCTTATATGCTTTAAAGCCTTGGTTGCGAACAAATAATGCTAAGTAGTGGAGTGTAGAACTTAGACAGAGTACTTCTCCAGAAAGCTTGCTACCGTCAAAAACGTGACACTTTCACAACAAAGCTCAATCTGTTTTGCCTCGCGTATTTGTTTAATGTGAATAACAAGTATGAGGATGGGTTTGCTAGACACATTGAGCAATATCAGAGCGCCGGAAATAAACAAGGTTTGGTAAATGTTATGGTTGTCCCCTGTGCCCTAAGAAATTTCCAGTAGGTATGGGCATTCAGAACCCCAGAGAAGCGAGTTTTAAGCTTTCGTTTTCAAATTCTCTTAAAGAAGGTTGCAATACTTCAAGGCGTTAATACATTTGCTGTGTTAGACCAAGTCGTTGCATTGTAGATTTGCTGAAGGGACTTCGACCATCAAAATCGCGTAGATAAGCCAAGAAAGAGAAATGGTTAGAGTCCCTAGAAGAGGATGCATTTTATGAATCGAATCGTCGTTAGTGGGTATTTTGATCGATTTAAGCAAAAAAAAACTTTTTATAGCTCCTCCCAAAAATAGTTTTCTTCGGTTCACCACTAGATGTGGTAAGTTGTCCCAATCCACTTCTTGCTTCAAAAAATAACCCACGAAAATAGCTATCCAATGTAGGGGGTTTGGGATGGCAATGCGATCGAGTTTAAATTCGTCTATGAAAACGCAAATGGGAGAGACGATTGATAGATGAGGCGATATTTCACCTGAAAACATCATCAGCTCTTAGCTAGCCCTTTTGGAGCCTGAATGATACCTTTCTAACCAGGATCTGGGGTTTCATTAGCCCCTTCAGTTGGTCGGAACGACCAGCCCAGGCAATTTCCCCACTGTACGGATTCATTGCCCAGTCAGCGTCAGCGAGCCTGGCTGTAGCGGGACAACGCGCTAGCTTGGCTAGCATCATCATCATCGCTGTCCGCCCTCTCACCCACTCCCTTCCAAGCGCGTTTAAGTGCATTGAGTTGTATGCGTCGAATCTAATTGGTCGCTTTCGGGGAGAGGGAGCACCAACACACACACAGCATCGTTTTGAGCATCTCTTAACCTTAGTCTCTCTCTCGCTCTTGTTCCCTTCTAGAGAGGATGGAAAGAGAGCTAGATTGGTGGGACGATAGGTGATGTGGAAATAGGGAAATCAACTTGAATAGCACGCGTGGGATTTTTTAATGACGGCTCAATTCCTAAACACCATCTAGGAATCGCAGTGAGAGGAAGAAGTATTGATTTCGGTGCAATCGATCGATGGGATCAAAGCATGGATAATTCATTCAAGGGTTTTTGGTTGTAATGCAGGCTATAAGTACGAAATCTGGGCTGAACTTGTAGATTTGAATGCTTCTTGATGTATTTGAAATTGCCTGCCCACAGATTCGACATTCAGAGCCATTTTTGCTCTTCTTGATGCGAAAGTCCTATAGCAGCATTAAAATCGTAATTTTCAAAAAGAACCATTATTAGAAATACATCATGTGTTCTGGGGTGTTTAGTGTAACTTTCCGAAACCCTAAAACTAACAGTTTCAAAGTTATAATTCCCTGAGGTAACAGTGATAGAAATCTACCTTAGCAAAAGCAATCCGTGGTGTGAAACCGCGAATAGAATAGGGAATTTTGATAAAGAAAAGAAAAAATGTAAACAAAGACTACAGCTCCAACCATCATGTGTTTAGTGGTGGGGTGCATTTCCTCTGTTGTCAAGCTTAGAGAGAAAGAAACCACATCTTTTACTGGAGGCTATATTTAGTAGGTTAGTGGCTAAGTGCATGCAACCATTTGGATATTTGGTTCTTGCGGAATGCCGGCTTTTCCTAGATGATATCGTCAGCAGATGGCTAAGAGATCCACTTGACTGATAGAGGCACGACCTCGATTCCCTGAGGATCCGGTTCGAACGTATCCGAACAGCCGCGATTGGAGTATGTTAGAATTACAGCGAATGGCATGAACAAGAATCGACTCCGTATCACTCTGGGCGGGAGAGCTATTGATTGGTTTCAGGATGAGTGCCCAGTTTTAAAAAATGAACCATGAGGTTGTATATTCATAAATCTAGCCGTGTGGATAATTTCAGGAAAGATCGTTCTATTAGTACTCTTAGGAGGCCAAAAAAATCAGTATCAAGAGATTGACACGTTTGTGACATTCAAGGAGTGACTTTGTACTGCTATTTATGCCAACTAAGAGCTTTAAAGTGATGCAATATTTAAGGGAATATTTTTGCCAAATTCTCGTAAAAATCTGTATTTAAGTCTGGTATATCTACTTTTTCAATCCAGACCTACCAACTGACTTAAAATCGTCAATGAAAATTTGAAAATAAACCAGAAAAACCTGGCTACAGGCTACTTTGGAGATTCTCCTGTTTCAACTTTTGACTGAGTAGTTCACTAATACTACGACGTATGTTAAATATTAGTTTAAACCTAATCCTATCGATCTAACAAGCTCGCCTACTCAGAGCCAATCAAAAAATATTAATTTGGCCAAAAAATCTATCAGGCTTACGGCCGAAGCCTCTCCCTCCCAGTAACCCTGCAAGTCGATCGATACCGGAAGTGTCGCTTTCCGCGTAATTTTCGAACACAAAGAACGGATGTAATAGAGCATTTTATGGCTCAAAACTAGTGGGTAAATAGAGCTCTCGGCAGGGGTCGTCTAAGCTCACTCAGGGGTGATTCTAGCCAGATGTTTTTTTACCTGCAATTCATAAAGATTTGATCTTATTACTCCAGTTTATGAATATTTTCCTTCATTAATCAATAATTTGGTATTTCATTTTACCGTTGGTTAGGGTTAAGGTTGAAATTTTGACAGATATATTTGGATATCTTGATTAAGCCTTGAAGGAACACTGACGGATATCAGAATCGAAGCATATGGTGGGAACATCTGAGGTGGATGTTTGAAGGCCAGCATGGTTGTAATTGTGGGCACTTACTCCCTTGATAAGCGTTTTATTGGGTCGCTGTTTGTCCTTGATAATAATAATAATAATTGCTCACTCATAACATTAAGCAGATTATCTGTCTGATTTTTCGGGATGTTGTGTTTTATGCTTATTAATTACGATGTCTAAAAACCAAATTAATTTTCAGATGCTTCATATGACAAACTCTAAAAAATTCTGATCTGAAATGTGATTATTTTTAGTTATGAAAAAATGTTTTACTTTCTTTTTGTTCGAATAAAGGGTGTAATCTGAATCGTTTTTTCGAGAAAAAACAAACAGTTTGTAATTTCGTTAATGTTATTTATTTTATAAGAAACATGCTGAATTTAACTCTTGAAATTACAGAATGTAAATGCAGTTTTGAGGAGAGGTTATTCAAAAGCTTCGACAACCCATAACCGTAATGTTTGCATTTCAATTTTTATTTTCGTGAAGGATTTTTGTCTCAATTCAACGAGTTTTTCTGGTAAATAAAGGACCGACAATTATTCATTGTCCCACTTTATCGCCAAAGTACACAAACAACGGATTTTTTTGCTTTTTCTTAGAAAAACTATGTGGTGTTGCTATAGACATCAACCAACGTGCACTTATACATATCCCATACCTTCAAACATCAATAAATCACCACAGCCAGCAGCAGTCATCCCATTTCCTAAATGATCCTTTACCTTCCCCTGTCTTACGATATCCAAGAGAGCTGAACATTTTTGTTTAAATTTCCATGAATTATAGTTCATCAATGAAACTCAACTGAAATGGGCAACTATTCCTACCTTTCTTTTCTTTTTAAAAGAATTATTCACGAGGGTGGGTTCACTCAGGAGGACAACAAACAGCACAAACCTGTGGTCTACAGCAACACCATCCAATCAATGGCTGCCATTCTGCGGGCCATGAACACCCTTGGCATTCCATTCGGTGATCCCGTCCAATGTGTGAGTAGCGCCCTATCGATTTTTGAGCGGTCTTGTGAACAAAGCATAATATTCATCAATCGTAGTCCTAGTATTTTACTAGTTTAAAAGATGGTAAGATCTAGATCCAGAATGCTTTAATAATCTCTAAGCTAACTAGTTATCGATCAGAAACTTTTGGGCAAAATAATAAGTTCGGTGAAAAAATAGATATTGCATTCTGGTTACATTCACATAGGGTTTCGGATGATTAATCGATAATAAGAGTCACCTAACTCAGTTGTCCATCGCCTGTATTTCCATTAAAAACTGGGGTCACTAGAATATATCATTGATCGATGACTAATTTTTTCAACATATTAGGAGCTTATTTAGATTAGACGAAACTTAAAATTCGGAGAAAAAAATCCCTAGAACTCCAAGTACGTATGCTAGGGTGGTTAGAAGTTAATACAGTAATGATCAAAGCAGACATTCTAACTCAGATTATCGATTCCTGTCTCCTGACCAATGCTTCAAAACGACATTGGCAGGTCATGGCTTATTGGCTGTGCTGTAACCTCACTATGTCAGTCGAATAGACCAAATCCAAGAGAACCAGTACGGGGAATCGAGAGAGAAGTCTCTATCCTGAATAGGCATTACGAGGTGCTTAAAATTTCCCCTTAAACCAGCCGGAAGACGCGAGAGTTGTGAGTGACGTGATTCAAGCGATGCAAGACACTGAGCCTTTCTCAGAAGAACTCCTGGAAGCCATGAAACGCCTCTGGGCAGACTCCGGAGTCCAGCAGTGCTTCGTTCGATCCAACGAGTACCAACTCAATGACTCCGCCAAGTAGTAAGTTGGTTGCTAGATCAGCTTTCTCTATGTTGGTGCCGGCTGGGTACGAAATCAGAGCTCCTTTCTTTTGCCTCTAGCTTCCTCGATGATCTGGATCGACTGGGAGCCAAGGATTATCGACCCACAGAGCAGGACATCCTTCGAACCAGAGTCAAGACCACTGGTATTGTGGAAGTTCACTTCCAGTTCAAGAACATGAACTTCAAGTGAGTTGCTCTCTCTCCCTCTTTCTGCTTGCTGCAATGATGGTCATTTAATCGGTCGATGGCGTGTCTAGACTGTTCGACGTGGGCGGACAGCGGTCGGAGCGGAAGAAGTGGATCCACTGCTTCGAGGACGTGACGGCGATCATCTTCTGCGTGGCCATGAGCGAGTACGACCAGGTGCTGCACGAGGATGAGACCACCAACCGGATGCAGGAGTCGCTGAAGCTCTTCGACTCCATCTGCAACAACAAGTGGTTCACCGACACCTCCATCATCCTCTTCCTCAACAAGAAGGACCTCTTCGCCGAGAAGATCAAGCGCTCCCCCCTCACCGTCTGCTTCCCCGAGTACCCCGGTACGTCCCCACCTCGCCCCTTCCCCCCTAAAGTCTGGTGATAGTCTTTGCCGCGTTCCTCGTTCGGAACATTTTGGATGCCTCTGGTCGTCTCAGATCTCGGCGAAGCATCGTTCCTGTCTTATTTTTATTGACTTGTAGAAAAGGAAAGGTGTTCTTTTCCATTGCACGATTTCGTCAGTTTAAAAGGTATTAGTGAGATACGGAACTCACTATATTATAGTTAGGGTTTTATTGAAAATAACTTCTGCTAATACCAACTAATGCAACCCAGAATCCGAGTTAAGACCTTTACTTTCCCCACAGCGGCGATTCACATGTCTTGCCTTCAGAAATGTTGGTTATTTAGACTGGTGAATTTGGATGGTGTGCCCACGGCGTCTGAGTCATGCGCTGCCAAAGATAATGTGGGTGATGCGCTGCTGACATCTAGATGCCCGACTGGTAAGGCAGGGAGGTGCACGTGCTTTGGTTGTCTGTCAGCTGTGCAGTAAGAAATCACCAACCCGGGAGGGCATAGTGTGTGTGAATCATGGCTTTGTAAAGCTCGAGTACGTTCGTGTAAGGGGAGTGCGTGCATGTGAATGAAGTCAATGCTGAGAAGTTAACAGCGTCGACCTGTTGTGTGGCGAAGGGTCCCGGAACTGAGCCTCAGTGGGTGCCTCGATTAACACAGTTTCTTCCAGCTGCAATTGTACACAGCCTCCTTTTCATTTTTGTTCTGTTTTACCCACCGGATGTTCTGCCTTGCAGTTCATCAAGCAACACCATAGTCTACTTACTTTGAATGATAAAGAAACAGTTGAATGTTCTCCATGAATCTGGTGGGTTTTCCTCTTTTTCACTGTCCTTATAAATGCAGAAGAATGATTTAAACTTGTAAAGGAAAAGTAGTGCAAGTTCTAACGCCTCTAACAAATCTAGAACCAAGTATTTTTTTCTAAACTAATTTTTAGCACTCCACCTAGAAAAGCTTTCCAAAAATATTTGTCTCTAAACGAGAGAATTCATTCGTACAAAAGTGTTGTCCTTTTCTGACTAGGACACAATTGTGTTAAGGCTTTAGGTGGCTTCGTTTCAAGCGAAATTGTCTCTGTGTGCCCTTCAAAACACTACACTGTGTGCCATTCTCAGGAATTTAAAAAACCCACTCCTGCCCACAAGCCTTTTTTTCTGCTCACCTAACAAGATGGAAGTGTTTCATATCTTAGTTTTATTATCTGGCAGTGTGAAAGTACTTTAGATGGGTTTGGGCGTCAACTCCTCAAAATTACTCGGTTATTTCCTGTCTCCCGTAGAACCTGACATTGTTACACGAGTTACTAATGATGACTACTGCTCTATATTTAGTGGTCCATGAGTTAGGGAAACAAAAAGGAAATAACTGAGTTGTGCCTCTTATTATTTGCGTAAGTGGGTGGGTTGGTGGATGGGTGGGCATAACTCGACTGCTCTGAGAGTTATTAAATAATCTCCTAGTAGAAAATGACACTGATTTTGAAAAAAAGTAAAGCTGCTGGATTAAGAAAACTAGAGTTGACTCTCCTGTCCTATCTTATTGCTTGGATAATTCCAGGATATCGATTGGCTTGAACGGTTGGTTTTCTCTCCTCTGATTGGTTTGAAGACTGCCAATGCCGTCACTGGTTGGATTGTGTGTGTTGTTTTGCAGGCAAGCAGACATACGAAGAGGCGGCGATCTACATCCAGGCCTCGTTCGAGGCGAAGAACCGGTCGCAGAACAAGGAGATCTACTGCCACCAGACCTGCGCCACGGACACCAACAACATCCAGTTCGTATTCGACGCCGTCACGGATGTCATCATCGCTAACAACCTGCGTGGCTGCGGTCTCTACTAGACACCCCCACCCCTCCCCCCTTTCCCCTCCTCCATTGTGTTCCCAGGGCCCGCCAGTGTAGGTCGAATTCAGAGTTCCAGCCCAAGACCCCTTGGGAGCTAGCTTCTTTTCGAGGCAACGGTTTGCCTTTGAATAACTCCCTTTTTTCCCATTTTCCTGCTCTTGTGCGTCATAATCTTTCCTACTCTTCCCTCTCTTCGTAATCTTTGAATTTTCCCCCAGCCGCCGCCGCTGCAGTCTCACCCCGGATCGTGGTTGCAAATCGAAGGAATTAATAACCCACTGCTACATACCCTGCTTTTTAACGAAACCGCCCATCTGTCTTCTTGAGTACTCTTCCTCTCCCCCTCCTCCCCCTCCTCCTCCTCCTGAACAGTCTCTAGCGATCTCTTTCAATTCGAAAGACGAGCGGGTGGAGGAAAGCCTGCCAGCACTGTTGATTCAGTCGCACTTCGACTGAACCGGGACTCTAAAAGCAACACTCTCTTTCTGTGTCTCTCTCTCTCGCTATCTGCGAATGCGTCTGTGTGTGTCTGAGTCTGCGTGGGTGTCTCTGGCTGAGTGGGTGATTGCGTGCGTGTGTGTGGACACTGGATGTGCTGATGGTGATAAATATACAAATGACTGTAAAGCAAGTGCGTCTCTTGTCAGCCGAAGGTGGTAGGGAAAAACTTGACAGTCGAGTAAGGAAAAAGGGCAAAAGTGAATGGATAAATTTTAAGTAAACAGGAATATCACAATGTTGTTGTCAAAGAGTTGGTGCTATTCGGAACCAAGAGTAAACAAGCAGATGTTAAACTCAAGACTTCTGGGAATTTCAGTGCTGCCAGCACAGCGATGATTGGTGCCTTTCATGGCATACTTAAAAGTCCATCGGGTTGAAATTTTGGTCCAATTCAAAAGGTGGAAGCATTGTGTGTGAGCATCTTCAGCACATCCAGAAAATATATTGTGAACACGTATTGCTGAACAACATTAATAGCATGAATTGAGTCATGTATTGATTATGCGAACGCTTCTAACATGACTGTTGCTCGAATGAGTCAGTGCCTCAGCATTATGGGATTAGCGATAGTATCTAGCTGATGCCTTATTTGCATTTTACAGCATAATGAACTTCGTAGATCAACCTTGTGCTCTGGAGTGCATATGAGTTATTCTCTAGAATCGCAGATTGATGAAAAAGTTCTGGAGTTTTGAAGTTCTGACTCAACGGAACAGTGCTTGAGCTTCCACGTTATTCTTTACTACCTCGTGATCTAATTAGTAAGCGCTCAAAGAGTCGTATTAAACTCATCCGTTTAACTTTATTTATACCTTAATTGGCTTCAGTAAATAAAATTAGCTTAATTAGTTTCTAATCAGCCCAGTTTCTAAAATACAGCATAATGTTGGAATCTGGAGATGCTCAACTTTTAGCATCTGTATTGATTAGTGCATTACTATCATCTTAAATGAAGGCAGAAACAAATTCTGACCAACCATAGGAGGATGAACTGGTGGTGGGCAACCAGCTCCACCCCTTTCCCGACGTGATTGCAGGCATCCGAGAAGAAACTCGTGATATTTAGGGATTTACTCGAAACGCAAGTCCTTAAAGCGCACCATCAACATCCCCTCATCACCTCATCTTAGTCTTTACATTGAATATGATTTATTTTATTCTCCAGAGCATTACCAGTCGCGAATTTAAGCCCATATTTTCACGCGTAAATGGGATTCCTGCCACCCTTTCTGTGTGTGCAACTTAAAAGCCGTGCAGTTTGTGCGCATTGTGCTTTTTCAGTTGAGGGCACTTTCACTTCAATTATATTTGCTTAAATGCACACTAGTTTTGCTAAATTCGATTTAGCCCATTTAATTAAAATTAAATCGTGACACATTGAGGAGAAAAAGGTATCACAAAGCCAGAAAAGACCATCAGTCATTCGGTTAAAGTTGCGGATGTTGTTTTTGTTTGTACTTCAAACTGAACATGGTGTTAGCGTTGATTTACAGAATAAAAGTTATAGGTAACTACAAAATTAAATATCAGATCAACTCATATTTTATGTCCTAATTTTACCTTTTAAAATTGAATGAAATTTAAGGATTACATTAGAATGTCTCTATTGCTATGTTCAGACTTAATAAAACCGATCAAATTTTGTTTTTGCGAAATAGTAAAATTAAAATTTGCTGGATCAAAATCCTGCAGTCATCTAGGAAGTACGCAAGAGACATTTGAGGCACATAATGCTTTATGAGTTCAGGAAAGGCAACTCACTAGCCGACGAAGTGACTGGGAACATTCACTCTGTTTATGAAGATGAATTTGCGAATTAAGGAACTTGCAGAAGATCTATTCAGACATGGTCCATTTGAGTTCGATATAAAGCAGCTTCTTGAAGAGGCGTCCTGTGGGATGACCTGACCTCGTTTAAGTTATGTTACTGCTATTTTGGGGAAAAATTTCTCCTCAAAAACTGCTCTAATTCGTTTGTCCATTACCTCGGCCGATGCAGTACTGGCACGGTGGCTATTCCTGTCGGTCTTGACAGTTGCGTGCCATACCTTTTAGTAAGTCTTATTAAGATATCTACTAACATTCGTCTGAGGCTAAAAATCAACTAACGACAGTTATTTTTTTACTTTTCCCTGAGGTTTCACCATGCACACCCTCTCTATCAGCCAGGGCTTAACTTAGGTGGTCAACGATTCCGCATCAGCACTGGTTTTCTACCACGCTTCTCCGTCACTATTTATGCAGATTCACATGTTCGTCTTTTGGTTAGGTCTTCTGTTGCTGTCTTCTTCTGGCCACCATCGAATCCCCCTGTCGACTCCAGATCTTCTTCTTCTCGTTGTTCAGAGTTTCCCTCCCTAATCTCCTACTCCTTTCTTATTCACGAATCATCCAGATATAAATTAATCCTTTCCATAAGCAATCAGGTGTGGTTCCGGCAATTCATTCTCTCCGTTGTCACCACCAGATTATGAATGCTGGGTTAAGCTGGGTTAAGGCTGTGTAGAGTGCACACCTTTAGTGAGTCTGATCATTTAAAAAAGGAATATTGTTCCGCAAAAAATTTATTGCGAACGCTCAGTAATTTTAATGAAATGACATCGCAAGAACAAAGAAACGGAATGGAATGGCTCCGTTTCACAACAGCTGCACAAAAAAATCAAGCACTACCATAAGTTCTGTCCAACATTTGCCTCAATCATATTGAACAAAATGAAGTGGCTAGCCAGCTTCATCAGTTGTTCGAATTGTCAATTAAGCTTAGTTCAAACCGTGCAACTTTTCATCGTTGTCTTCAAAACCTAAAAAAGTTCCTCAACTATAAAGATAGGCTCATGCTCCATGAATTGCCTAAAAACAATCTCCTCTTCTCTGCTCCATTCTCGCCAGTTTATTTGGCATTAACTAGTAGATTAACTAGTGACTGTCGACGAAAAATGGATCTCTAAGTTGCTTCACTGAAATTTGTAATTACAATCCCAAACACCCGACGAATTTAATCACCCAGATCGCTCTTCATAGTTAATTAGCTAGTGCTCAGGTGCCAAGGCTCTTCGCACATCAAACCGTCCGTGCAAACATCATGCATCGGCGTTAATAAAAAGGAAATCGCGCACAAATTTGTGGAAGCATTCTGTTGTAAATACAGTTTAGCGCAGTCAATTAGAGGGCTTCAGTTGAACGTGGGCAAGTTTCAAGAATTAAGATTTACTGCCGTAAAGATATAATTATCACGTACTTTTCTTGATTACCTATGACTCCCTTCCATCCATTAACGTGCTTATAAATACTACGACTGTAAAATTCCGTTGATTTTGATCATTCGAAGAACTTATAAATATCAGTTTTAACTTCTCCTTGCACTGCTAAAACACTGTCTTCTAAATCATTGTATAAGTTATAAGTGGCAGTCTAGAAGTCCGGTTCCATCTTCATTTTCATGGAGGGTGGAATCCCAACTTCTTCTGTAACCACCTTTAATTCACACATCCCATCTCCATAATTTATATTTACTTTTGTTTCGTCTGCTGAGTTTCCTTTCTTATATCCCTGAAACGATATCTGAGTTTTAATCAGGCACATTTAAGTTTATTGTTCGGTAAAACAAAATCTGATATCTTTAAACACTTCTTAACTTGAAAGTTTAAATGATGAAATTCGGAAGAACTTTTCTGATTACCAGATTAATAAGATATCGACAAACAAAAAGTCTATTCCAAAACCTTCTATTGTCAGGGATACACACCCTGGATCTAATGCTTACAGTCCGTGTTAGCCAGCCATCAGGGCTATAAATAGGGCTTCCATTTAGCCCATTAAAACAACCAACACCGCGTGGGAGTACCCAATCGAAATTCTGTTAAGGTAAGTTTTAAACCGACTCTCAACCAGACAGATGGGATTGGAGGGAAAACTACAAAGGACTGAATAATTTATGCAATGGGGAATAAAAAGGCTTGAGGATTGTTTAATTACACTGGAAATATCAAGTTTAAAAAAGAAGTGCCTAAATTTTCTTTTGTTTGCTTACATCCAGAAGAAACAGATTCTTACGATTTAGTCGATTATAGGAAAGTTTGGTTAAACACAATTCACTGAGGCATGGAGCCAGTGCTTGTCCAAAATGTGTTACGACCCAAAAGTGTACACAGAGATTCAAGGAAACCCAAAAAAAATCAGAATTTGTTTATTATAGGCGAATAAGTGTCGGCCGGATATCTACTAAGTCCGTTGACATTTCCTCCTATGAATGGGTGGCAAATTCAATTCTCCATGGTTGTAATTATGGGCTGAGGAGGTTTTCAGCAGCACGATGGGTCCCAAAAGCGTTGCCGTGGCCTGATTACCAGAATCGTTGTCGAAGGGAACTCTACATCGAATTATTAAAGATCAGACTTGAGACAGATGTAGTAGTGAAACTCTGATTTACGGATGCGATCAGGAGTTCAAAAACCAACGAAGTAATTGCTTTCTTTAGGTGGGGAATTCAGAGGGTGATGATGATCTCAGAGTAGCCTCAAAGTAATAATAAAAAATTATCATAAGATTACTGCGCACAAAGACAATGAATAAAAAAGGAAATGTGAAAAAACATCATGTTGATGGGGTTCTGTTTTATCATGGCAATCGAACTAGAGCATTCTTAGTTCATAATGATCAAGGCGTGCTTCGAGAATGTTGTTAGTGGATACAGGGGTTGGACTGCCTTTGGAAGAGAAGGAAAAACGTCCTCAAAAAAATACGGGGCTGTGAGGGACCGTCAGACACTCTTAACTCGAATTGTTAGAGAAGATCGCAAGACAGCTGCTCCCTAATGGGCACTGTATCCAGAACCCAGTTTCCACGAAAACTGTTACACCAGGGAAGAGCTGAAATCGAAAGACCCGCTCGCTCAAAGACAAAAATGTTTCAAACCTCTTAGAGTGGTTTCCCAGAAACCTACCGAATTGGTCTATCTCTCGAACAGTGGAAAAATGTGATTTTCATTGACCAATCATCGCCGTTTACCACCTTATTTTCGACTTCCGGCCGATTGTACGATGTTTGGAGAGAGCCGAAAGAAGTATCCAATTCAAACTGCTGCCTTCTCCCAAAAGTAAGACATGTGATGATGAACAGGGATGCTATTTCTTGCAAATTGATTGCCCTTCACGGAAGAAGAATTAACAGCCGAGACTATCCAGGCATTTTGAGCCACCAATTTCATCCTCCTATGGTTCCAAAACTGTTTCCAGGTGGGGAACGCAGCCATTTTTCATGATGATGATGATGACAACGACGACGACGACGATGATGACAATGCTGCTGCCGCTGATGACGATGACGATGATGGTGATGGTGATGATGATGATGGTGGTGGTGGTGATGGTGTTGATGATGATGATGGCGATGGTGATGATGGTGGTGGTGATGGTGATGATGATGACGATGACGATGATGATGACGACGACGATGATGTATCGGTCGAAACAGTTTGCATTTTTAGAGAATGGAAGCACGTGGAGCATTCTAATGAAATTGAGCATCTCATCTCTCTACAACCATCATTCCAGAACTCAATGTCATTTTTGAGGAATATTTATGGTTGGTTGTAGAGATTGAAGTAGGAACTGTGTGTGTGTATGTGTTTAAAATGAGGAATGGTCTAGCATTTCCTTGAAACCAACAACTCATAAATTGCATGAATCAACACCTCTGGAATGTGAGGCTGTAAATGTAGCAGAAGGTGGACCCATATCAAGGAGTTGCCACTATTTTTCTGAACCCCTGCTTCCCTCAATTATTTCCCACCAGACTTCTATAACTCAAAGGAACCAAATTTTAACCACGTAGAAAAAGAGTCAAACACTGTGCCACTACTTAGCTCTGACAACGTCCTCCAGATTTCTCCAAAGACGGCCTTCGGTATTGGAAGTGTACTGATCTCAAACCTGTCCACTATGTTGCGATGTAAAGATGCTGATTTTGTAAACTATTTTAATTTCGTGGAAATTACTCGAAATTTGTGATCCATTCTCGTAGATTAGGGAGAGGGGAAAACACTACCGAGATGAAGGGGACCACACACACTGGCGTTAATGGCAGGAGAGTGAGGCCTAACGAGGCCTTATTGAGGGGTTGATACAGCAAAATGAGTAGCAATTCATCTCCCACCAAAGCACACCCTCATTTCCTTAACTTTTTGAGGTAGTTAGCCACTCAACAGCAGTAGTTTCATTCCCAAATAGTCACCTCAACAAGGAGCACTTGTTCTAAACAGCTCTGAAACACTGTTCGTTGTCAAGCTAGCCAACATTTTCGAAAGTAACGCTCATGACTGGATTCAGAAGATCAAACAATCACTAGTGTGATTTCAGTGCTAATTTTTGCTTTAATTTCAGTGACGAAGACGGGTTAGGACCTGGCCATTTCCAAATCAGTTATGTTTGTGTTTTAAAGTGTTGAAAAATCGTTGAATTACCCTACTCACAAGCTAATAGCCGTGTTTCCCGAACAAATTAAATAAATTCGAAAGAATTAAATTTTCGTGGTGGCTTTAGTAATGTAGTTCCTGCCACCTGTAAGAAGGAAAGAATTTATTTACTAAGGGATACCAATGGTCCGAGATAAATTGTTGATTCTGTTTGAATCGACTGCATTATGCGTCTTATGTTTCCATCTGGAAAATTCAATCGTCAGATCGCAAGCCTGCAGCGCCAGTGATTTAAAAAAAACGTAGAAGTGAAATGATAAATTATCCACCAGTCGTAAATTCTGGGGGTTGTGCTAGGAAGCCCCTACCTACCGCTAAGCTGAACAGAACCATGCCCTAGAGCAACAGTTGGAAGTTCGATGTTGTCTGAAATCCTTAGGGATAACTGCCAGGTAGTAGGTGTGTTCTGCTTTCGGAGGATTGGTTAGAATGGACGACTTTCTGGGAAAAGGTAGATGGTTTGAACATCGTGGATCGGCACCTGAGCTGGTGAAAGAGGCTAGTTGCCGTTGATTAGTTTGAGGTGCAGGCGGTTGTGGCATTTGGCGGTAAGGAGTCCAGTTTCAACTGACAGATCGTCTAGTTTAAAAATTCCAACGTGTCTTCTTCCTTAATTGTCTTAGACTTGAAGGCCACACAGACTAGACAAGCAGAGAGCTTTCAATCGCTATAAAAAATTACTTTCTTTTCATTTTTACTGTTTGCTCACTAACCAATTGGTGGAGAAGACAGTAAAAAATTCCGATTGGACATTTAAATATCACGCAATTAGAAATGATCTTGTAAGAACGGAAAACCACGTGACTTTCTTATAAAATCAGGGTCCACTTAATTGAAAATGACACAAAAAAGGTTTAAAAAGTAGATTTGAGCTTCACTATAGTGGCAGTTTGAAGCTTTTATTTGGTAAAAGGTGACTTTCATCAGTATCCTAGGGTAGAATTTCAAGCCATTCTTGGGGTTTGTGTGTAAATAAAGATGATGAAGTGCCTTGGTTTCCTGGTGTGGATTCCTCGAAAAATGAGCTGAATCCTGTGCTTGGTTTGTTCATGGTGGGTGTAAAAAATAAAGCTGGAAATGATAACAACTTTACTGGGAAAGTCTCATCCCCAAGAATATCTTATTTTTCGCAATTTCCCTAATCCACCTTATTTAGGTCTTTCAGTACACTAACTCATATTTAGCAGTGGGAAAACACCTGTCGTAGTTTTCATTCTGAAGTGACAAAGAAGGTGACGAAAAATTTGTTATTGACTAATATCAACCATTGGGGGGAAAAGATGAGTCATGGGAGTTTAGGCCTAATTCTGGTGGACATTAAATCGCCTTAGACGGAACCACTTATCCGAATATTTTGCACTAATAGCTCAATCGGCAGCTTTATGGAATGGTCTCTACTTCCAGTAAACATTAGTCGGTTCTATCATGACTATTTTTAACCTGGGTTCCATTAAACTATAAATTGAACTCATAAAAATCACATTAATCTAAAGTTTTTGATAATTTACCTCCTAGCAACTCTCATCGTTGGTGTCTCAAGCAATTAAACCTTGTTCTCCTTACCTACCCTTTTATTGAGTTGAATCTTGAATTTCCTTCATGATTGCTACTAAATCATTAACCTAATAGCTTCCTTACAATTCAAACCACACCAAATAAATTTCATGAAACTGATCCCCCATAAAACTTCAAATTTAATCCTCCCCAAAATAAGGAGTAGTATGTGGAACTATGCACCTATGTAGTAGAAGCAATAGAACACCGACAGAAGCCCACCTTCGTAAAACTACCATCATAGTCAATTAACCCAATGCCTTTTTCATTCTAGGCTCTAGCAACTACACATAAAACGCCGGTACTAAAGCCACAGCAACGTGCTATTGGCTTGCTCATAATGCGCGCGCACACGCGCGTAGATCAAATGTGCCAGTACCGACCGAACCCAGCTCAGTATGCTGGCTAAAACGGTTTGCCCCAAGGCAAACCACGCGTAGTGACAATATTGTAAAAACTGCATCATACTGTCGTTGGCTTTGCAGCACTTGCCTCTGTCACTGTCGTCGCCTTTTTGAAAAATAACAAACTAAATAGAAATACCGAACCGCTGTAACGCAAAAATTTAAATTGAAAGAGGAATAATAAGGTTTTATTATTAGTGCAAGATGTTGTGCCTTTCTCGTCTAAATTGGAAGTGATAACGGCGTCTGCGGTGCAACACCTAACATCCGAAGCCGGGGGAAATAAATTTCGCGCAGATGTCATCCCTAAAAGGGCTATAACGAAGGCCATTGCCGCTGCATAATTGGCTGAGCAATTCAAACTTGCAATTCCCGCTCAAATCGGCTTGACCAATAGAGTGGGTAATAGCCACATTGCGGTTGCTGCACGAAGCCGTGCGTGCGTGTGTCCGTACCACTAACCTGCCGTCAGCATCCCATGCAGGCGCACCGACCAATCAGGTCTCTTAATGGCCTGCTGGGCAGCCAATCAGCAGGCGAACAGGGCTTTGGCCTGGTCTTTTTGGCTGGGCATGCCGGCTGGCTAGGCTGCGACCTTGCAAACGCATACCTGCCCATTTTCGCGCGCTTGCTGCTACTGCCAGCCTATCTTCGGAGACCGTCGAGTTAGTCAGCAAAGCGAGGTGACGTTTGTTTGGTGCAATTTCGTCGCACTGGGATTTTTACCCACTTCCAGCACACCCACTGCTTCTTGAGCCAAATCTCCACTGCAGTTTTTGCCAACCACCACCAACGAATTTTGCAAGATGGGCTGTCTTTTATCCAAAGAGGACAGAGAGGCTCTCGAACAGAGCCGAAATATCGACAAAAAACTCAAAGAGGATGGTATTCAGGCAGCCAAGGATGTTAAGCTCCTCCTTCTAGGTAGGCTGCATTACTCTGCTAGCGATTTTTATCTTCTTATTTTTTGCACTAACTATACACTTTACTCTCTTACTCATTTATACATCCTAAAATGGTTTTTGTCAATTAATTCGCATTTGCCAATTACTTCTACGTGATTGGTCCATTTTACCTATGTTAAACTCAGATAAAATTATATTCAAAAGTGGACATTTATGAATGTTTTAGTAACATTTTTGTGCCTACTTACAGAAATGTTTTCTGTCTTAAAGCGTCCTAAGGTGTCAAGATAAATGCGTTTTAACCTCCGCTCGAGGTGCAAAAATGGGACTTTCGTTAACCCCATGTAATTAACCCTCATACATCTCCAGCTTCACCTTTGGAGGGTTAGCAGCCAGCATTGGCTTCTCATGTTTGGGAAGTAACTTAAACCCTTTCTCAGGCACACGCGACCCTAAATTATTTAAACCGGATCTTTAATGTAATCATGACAAACTAAGCTCTCCTCACCCTTGTAGGAGCTGGCGAATCCGGAAAGAGTACCATCGTCAAGCAGATGAGGTTCGTAGCTTTTTGTCCATGTAACAACTGCTCTCGTTTGATTTGTTAGTAATCCTCGTGTTTCTGTCGACTAGAATCATCCACGAGGGAGGTTTTACCCAAGAGGATAACAAGCAATTCAAGCCCGTCGTCTACAGCAACACAATCCAGTCAATAGCTGCCATTCTTCGGGCCATGAACACCCTTGGAATTGCCTACGGAAACCCCAAGCAGTGTGTAAGTTTCTCTCCATTAGTTTACTACCGGATCAGGGGTGTAATGATGTTGGGGGGACCTAATGCCGTAGCAGATGGTCTGCCCACTTTATTAGTGTCTGCTGCTGTCGTTGTTTAGTTTACTGGAACAAACAAAACCCTGCCGTTCTGGGTGGCTGATTTTGTCCAAATTGGATTCTACTTATTCCAGGGAATTCATAGAACCAGGAGTTTCGGGAAATGAGTGAGTTCTACTTGATTGGGCACCGGTAATCGTCAACTCGCGACACTTGAAATGAACCGACTGATTTGTCCCTTAACAGACGAATGAAACAGTAGACACTGAGTCCTTTGAGTTCACTAATACTTGGGTCTTCCCCTCTGAAAACGGTTCAGTTATCTATCTCTAGTGGTTAGTATCATTGAAACGCTCATTGCGTCCTTTCGTTCATTTTCAAGTTACAAAAAACCCTTATTCGAAAAAAAGAGCTGGACTTATTGCTAAGTTTTATTAACGGTGTAGAATTAGTTTTTCTGAAGTAGGGATCTGGAGAATGTCAGGGTACCTCCATTTCGATAATTAGGTCTCTAGCGGTTTAAAGCCTTTTTTCAGTTTGCCCTTCGTATTCTGGGTAGCTAGAGATAATTCCAGTCGTGCGCTGATTAATGAAAGGGAGATATCGCATCGCAGTAACGCCCTTCTTAGGCAATAACCTATCGTTAATGGTGGACGTCATCAAATCAGTAATGTAGGTACAAGCCGGGTGAATTTACGGTTATTTAGTAATTGAATTAATTAGTCCCTCGGTCGATCGCTATTTCCCCTCAAAATTCGCCCACCCATTCCCCTCCAGGTCATGATTGAAATGTCAGCCTCTCGCCATTGGATGACTCATGCAAATCTGGGTCATGAGGTGCATTTAAAATGACCCTCCTAAGGGAGTGAATAGGGTGGTGGAGCCTGCTAATTTTTCACATCTAGCGTCTTGTCTTGGATACTTCGAGGTTTTAGACAAATGTTTGCCCTAAGCACCTTAACCGATGCGAAGGATCCCTTCTCTAGAGCCCAGGGGTGATGTGTTATTGTGTTCACGATTTCCCGATGCGTTTTTTATCAATTAGGTAGTGCTGCTGGCATGGGTTTATTGAGATTGGCTCCACTGAAGCGTGTCTGCGCATTTGCAACTCTGCCTGTGTGTTCCTCGGGTTTTATGAGCTGAATCGCGGTTTTCTGGGCACCGTGTGACAAACACGGCGGGCCAAAATGCACCTGTCTTAATTAGCTTGTCCACTGTTATCCAATCAGACCACTCAGTCATTGCACCAAGTAGGGTATCCCTAATATGTCTTCACGCATTTTTCAATACTCACGAATCTATTTTTAAACGCTCTTGTGAAATTATAGTATTAAAATAGATCTGTATTATTTGTAATGATCATAATACCAATTCAATAATTGGTTTTATTTTTAAGAGAGCTTTCAGCCACTGTCCCCAATTAATTGTGCAATGTGAGCCTACATTCTGTTCACAAAGTAAGGCTTCAGAAGTATGCATTGCACTTCGGCTTTTGAGATTTTGGGCCTGTTTCCAACCAGCTATGAAGGCAAGAATGCCCTAGTTCGAGCGCCAGTGCTAAGCATGCTGGACGGGAACTATGTAGAGTTGTCCACGATTTAGTATCGAAACAGTATCTCCGTACTCCTTGTGCATTCTCTGGGCTGATTATCAACTGGACGTGAAGCAGGGCTATTAATTCAAGAACAAACAAGCTTGCGCTAGTAAATGTCCAACTACTGGGGCTTTTTTCGGTCCACCGTAGGCGGAGGACGCACGGGTGGTGAACGAGGTTATCCAGTCGATGCACGACACGGAGCCTTTCTCGGAGGAGCTGCTGCAGGCCATGAAGCGTCTCTGGGCCGACCCGGGTGTCCAGCACTGCTTCCAGCGCTCCAACGAGTACCAGCTTAATGACTCCGCCAAGTAGTAAGTCCTCCCTGCCTGATGGAACACGAAATTGGTTGAACGCAAGTAGACGTCAATGCGTGGCACTGACATTGGGGTGCCGTAATTTTTCTTTTGAGTCAATTTTTCGTCGGGATGCATGGGCTTCTATGGATGGCAGACGTGCCTAAATCTATGGGTTTGTTTGTGTTAAGAAGATTTAACGTTGGACGACCACAAGGTTCCATTTCCATGGTCTATGATCGAAACACCTTGCCGTTGATATCGGCGAAGTGTCAAAGAGTGTTTGGGATGTGTCGTTTTTTTTTGCAGATCTGATAACTGTAGCGCGTCCGTATGAAAGGTGTTGCGTAGAAACCAGACTCTGCATCTAACATTGATGGTTGCATTTACTGGATTGATTAAGTACATTTAGCTGATATCGGTGGAACCTGTGTTAGTGATGGAAGGTCTCTTGGCCACAGAAGTTACAACCACCCATCCATTGGCTTTGATACTGAAATGGCAATTGCACTGTCTTTAATGACCGCTTGGAAAGAGTGATATGGAATTCGGATCCCGCATCTTATATTGATGGTTGCGTTTGCTGCATCTATCAGGCATGTTTGGTCCAGCACATTTCAACCGCTCTATCGTCTGTGCAGCAGTCCACCCGATGGCCTTGATAGTGAAGTGGCGATGGTAATTTGATGCAGAATGGACTGCCAAGATGTACCACTTTTTAAATTTGGATTTAATAGTTTCAGTGTGTCTTTTGAATCTGTAT
Organism: Anomotaenia brevis; assembly: GCA_030710315.1. Lineage (NCBI taxonomy): Eukaryota > Metazoa > Platyhelminthes > Cestoda > Cyclophyllidea > Dilepididae > Anomotaenia > Anomotaenia brevis. The sequence goes on from JAUOZQ010000040.1 coordinate 224,997, forward strand.
GAAAGTTGCGTAGGAGCTAGCCACTGACTATGACATTTCCTCTATCAGGCATGCACACATGCACTTTCCTCTGGCATTTCAGTAACATCTGGAGAGCCTGACACTAACAACCGTTCATGGTGTAGAGCACGGGATAGTCAATAGTTGAAGAGGTAAAATCTCGCATTGTGGGGGCAGAGTTTCAGGTGAATGAGGCTTTGTTTAAGTCCTTGCTAATTTGACACCCTCAAGTTTCGGAAGTTGCATAAACTTGATTATTGATTGAAAAATCGTTTACGTTCTAGAGAATCATTTGGTGTGTCTAAATGTAGTCAAGGCTCTTGAAATTCGCCCAGTTCCTGCTAGAAGGGAAGGCGAAATTCATGTGTGGTATCATGAGCGGCAAACTCGGCTAAATCGATGGATTTGTTTGTCTTATGAAGATCTAACGTTGATCGATGGGAAAATTCCATTTAAAAAGTCTAAGATTAAAGCACCATCTTAGCTTTGATACCGGCGAAGTAGTTAGGCGTTGTGTTTTGTTTGAATCTGGTAGATCGTGTGTTTTTTATGTCTCCCTGAAAAAAGTGACGTAGAAACCAGACCATGCATCTAGCATTGGCAGTTTCATTTGTTGTATTAATCAAGCGCATTTAGCTGGCGATGAAAGTTACTAGCATTCATCTATTGATAGTGAAATCGGTGAGGCGGTTGTGATTTAATGCGTAATGGACTGCTAAGGAATATACATTAGTTAGATTTGGATCTGATATCTGCACTGAGTCTTTTGTGTACTCCCAAGTGATGTAGAAACTGGACACTTTATCCATCACTTTGACATCGAGTATGCCTACATGCACTTTCCTCTGGCATGCCATTGACGTCTAGAGCACGAGAAATCGTCCAATTGAGGAGGCAAAAGCCCCCTATTGTCGGCTTGACGGCGCTTTGCTGGAGTTGGAGTCGAGTTTGCTGAAACGCTTGCCAAACAAACGGATTAATTTGTACCTTTGAGGTGTATAGACGAGATTTCCGAAGTGGCATAAGCCTGGTAATTGTTCAAGTAATCGATTATTTCCCTGCTCCAAAGCAAGCCGAACTTCATGGAATCACGTGGGTGACAAAATCGCCTTAATCTGTGTTTTTTGTTTTAAAAGATTAGACGAGGATGAATAAGAAGGTTTCAGTACTATAGTCTAACATTGCAGCGCCATTTAGTATTCGCAAAAAAGTTACGCAGGAACTAGACACTTTATCCAACACTGACGTTGGCATTTAATCCAGTCCATAGCCTGTCAATGACATCTGGGGAGACTGAAGTTACCACCAGAGAACGCGAGAGATGGAACAATTGTAGAGATAAAATCGCGCATTGTGGGGACAATGGTGGCCAAGTTAACGGCGCTTTAATCAAGATAAAAATCATATTTTTGAACCCCCTGCCAAACAGGTTAATTGGGCTCCCTGGAGGCGTTTAGACCAAGTTTCCGAAGTAGCATGAACCTTATTATTATTGCTCAGATTCTAGGGACGTATTTAGAGGGTTTGGGTGTAGTCAAGACTCCTCTGTCGAATCGTAGGTCTTCCTGATACCTTAAAGTCCCCTGATGGTTGTTTACGCACTCCCTCTCAAGTCCATCTCCCGGGATTTTGCGCCTGAAATTTGCACTACTACAAGTGCGAACGCTAGTGTGTTTGGGTGTGGGAGAGCGTTAATTCAGCTAGCCACTACCTCCCAGTCCTGCTTACCCGCCCGGCTGGTTCGTGACCTTAATATGACCTTGGCAGCAGAGGCAGCGCACATCCACGCATTGCGCACATAAATCAACCTCCACACTCTTCCCTACCTTGGGATGTTTGAAGCGTATTCCCTCTCGTCCTCTCATCAGGTATGAAAAAAGATTGTGACCACGGGTCTGGGCCTGGGACCGATTGTGATCGTCCACCTTGTTACTGTTTAAATTTTCAGGTCGTCCCATAAATTTTGTCAGAATTTTTTCACTTTAGAACGAATCGTAAAGAATATTTTGTAATGGCTATTGGAGCTGAACATTATTTTTGTCTAGGTGCATTTAAACTGATCCACTTCGTTTTGCAGAACTATACCGTTAAAGTCTGCTTCGTCAAACAAAGGGAAACTCAGCAGCCGACGAAGCAGGTAGAAGCACTAACTAGCGTCATGGAGGGGAATGTGTGATTGAAAGCACTTGCAGAAGATGGTTTACTAAATTCTTCAGAGGTGGAGATTTCAGCCTTCACGAAGATTCCTGAAAAGGGCGTCTGACTGAGCTTGACGATGAACAGCTTCTCTAAGAAACCCTCGAAAAAAGTAATCCTTATTAATCTGTTGAAGAATGTGCAATGAAACCTAGTTCAACGCACACAACTGTTCATGGGCGTCTTCAAAAACGCGAACAGTCCCTCAACTTGTCTGAAAGCAAACAACTCAAATATCGCCAACTTATTTGGCCTTTTTGAGGACAGACTGTGACCGTGGACTGACGGAAAATGTCTCAGGAGTTCTTCGAATCAAAACCAAACGAGTTTTACACTAATTTTTTTATTCGATGGAAGAGAGTGCTAGGTAATGTCGATTGAATCTTTAATTAAACGAAGCATTCGACCACTTGTTCAAAAATCGGACAGAACTTACGGGATGACCGGATATTTAAGCTCGTTGCTTGCTTCTCCGTCTTGTTTTTAAGCCTTAAAGAGGGGACTGAGGGTGAGAGGGGCATCCTCCTCCGCTCCCCTACTGCTTCTAAGTGGACGAAACAACGCTTTGGCCAAGTGTAGGCAAGGAGTCGAAACTGGAACAAGAGTGCCCCTTGTTGTCGTCAACCCAACTTAACTCCTCCTTTTTCACATTTCAAAATAGCCACCATTTGGCTGTCACCGGAAAAAAGCGCTCCGCTTTTTACGTATGAAGGAGTTATCCGTTTAGCCGAGGCACCTTTGCAGCCACGTGAACCATCCTAGGGGGCCTCTATTAATACCCTCTGTAGTTGTGAGAGGGGTTCCATAAGCCGAATTGCCGCATTTGTCCACCCCTAAATCACCCCCCCCCATTTACGGCTGGGTGTGGGAACGTGTTTTGGCGATTGCATGCTGAAGCCAACAATTTGAACCTTTTTATCTTGTGGACTAGAAAAGGGTTTTGGTAGCTACAAAATTTACTGAAAATGTACTTCACTAGACAAGGGGTTTGCACTATTGTAGTCGGGGATTTTCACTCAAAATAACCGCCTTCACAACCCGGAATGAGGCTGGAGTAAAATGATTCCAGACTTCACCTGGGGGAAGGGTTACCCCAAAACTGCTTTTGTTTTGTCGTCGATCAATCGGAGGGCCTTTGGAATATCTGCACGATGATTTGAATCTTCCTCGACGGCAACGCCCAGCCATGCTTAATTACCAAGTACCCAGGGTTCGGAGGCGGTAACCATTTTTGACGTTTCTCTGTGTTATAGCAGGGAATTTGACCTTTTCGATGCTGGCATAGACTGAAGTAGGCAATTTCCAACTCAATCAGGTGGTCTGTTATTTAGCTAACTTATTGTAGCACTCTTAGCCGCTTCGTGGTCCCCTTTACGATTCTCCTATTCATGACTCAAATGGGCGCGGCCGTAATCTGCCTCTTTTAATGGCCTGGGCAACTGATCATCAGATACCATTTATTCCCTTGATTCAGGTGGTGGGTTCCATTCATCCACCCATTCAGGGGCAGTCACTACTTTTGAGGCAGCACCTCCAAACGCCAAGCATTCGGGCGGGGCAGTTTCTATTTAAACTAACGCCTACCACATGAGGAGCACCAACAATTTGGTCTCTTTGAAAGTCCGAGAGGTCTCTGTCAATTTTATAGGGTTGTAACCAATCTTTTTAAATACCTATAAAGACAGATATTTTAAATAAGCATTTCAAATAACAAAAAACATTCAAATATGCAAAGTTTTAATTGTTTATAACATCAGTAAAAAAGCAATCAAGAGCTCTTCACTCAGTTTTCTCCCCAGCATCCCATAAATCAAAGTTACATTACTACAGAGTCCAAGTGTTCCTTTAAAAATAGGAAAAAAATGGGGCACAATGAGCCGGTTGTCTGATCGATATTTTAACCCGCTTCCGCTTCGCTCTTTGTCCACAGTTTCCTGGAGGATCTGGACCGTCTTGGAGCCGAAGGTTACCAGCCGTCTGAGCAGGACATCCTCCGCACTCGAGTGAAGACCACGGGTATCGTTGAAGTCCACTTCCAGTTCAAGAACATGAACTTCAAGTAAGTCGCTCTCCATATTCCTTCTCTTCACCGTCTCCTTATCTGGCGTCGACTGAATCTTGTAAGGATTTGGTAGCCATAACCATCTTCCCTTCACTCGGTTGGACCAATTTACCAACAGGGGAGACGGTCAGAGTGTTTGGTGACCGGAAAGTTTGAGTTGGAACATTGTGGAAGCTCGCGCGTTTATCGGTAGATGACTTTGGCGATCGATGGAAGATGAGAGTCAACGGCTAGACACCTTTAGATGGTTGGACAATTACCAATTGTAGCAGCCTTCTATAAACCATGAGAGGACCGACTGAATTACAGAAGAGAGGAGCATTCACCAATTCATTTTACTAGTCCAATTTTCAGCGAGATTTGGAGTCAGTGATGACTGAAACGTGGATATAGAGGGCCTTCGTAACCGCTGCTACGTGGTACATGAGTACCTGTGAGTAGGAGGGGCCCAACTGAATGAAATTAAGGCCGTGGCTGGGTAAAAAGCCCATGTATAGGTAAGCAGTCAGTGAAAAGTGAATTGCAGCTGCTTTAACGGTTTGCATGTTGGCGTCACCATGGCTACGCTACGGATTTGGGGCGCCTGGCATGTCCATCTAAAAATAGCCCATCAAAGGCCTGCAAGAAAATACCAAACAACCGCGAAAGTATCTGCACTGAAGTTCGTGGGGAAAAAATTTCAAATTTGCTACGCCCCACAGTCTAAGCTCGAATTTTACTGGATAAGGAGGGTTCGATTTTGGCATTTGCTTACACGCCCATGTGTTTAGCCAGGTTTTGGTAGTTTTTGCAGCCTATGTTTAAATAATCGGGGGTTGGATTCGTACTGCTTGTCACTCTGACAGGTTATTGATGCAAGGAAGAAAGTACATGCCTGGTTGTATGCCTGCATTTTCACTAAGCAGACGGAAGCCGAAAAATCAGGTATTTTTTCGTGTTTTCAATCAAGGGCAGAGTTCCAGCTTAAAAATAAGCTTTAAAGTATATCCAAGGTCGAGAATCGTTTTGAGAGCGGATAATCGATTAACAGTAGACTCTGCGACTGTCTGGTTACCTTTATTTTCGTGAAAAAGATTTGTAAATGTATTCCTGGTATATTGGCTGTGTTTACCGCTCTAATAGTGGGTTTAAAATTCTTCCATTTTAAGGAATTGTACGAGCTACTGAATTAGCCTCTAAGTAGCATAGTGAATGCGTTTTGGAGTTTGGATGAATGACGAAGCGTTGTGTCGTATTTAATGAAGCTTTTTTGAATTGCTTCTTGTCCCAACGAGGTAACTGAGCTACTAGAGTGTCATCAGAAAGGTAAAAAATGATTAAAAAATGGAATTCAGTGCGCAAGGAAGTTACTCTGTTATGGCAAAAGAACTTTACTCTAAATAACTGAGCTGATTTTGCACTTCCTGGTGAAGGGTCTGTTCAAAGTCTGGTTTAATTCTGTCGTCGATTAACTGAAGAGCTTTTTAGTACTGTTAGTACTGTTTCGATGGCATTGAGATTGTCGAAGCTGTTAAGATTTACTGACAACATTTCCCATAGCAAGGAATTTGACCTTAGCAACGTTGATATGAGCTGTAGCGGAGGTGGTCTTCATTTTGAGTGCTGCAAGTTTCCCGGAAGAGGCTGAAACTGTTGAAATAGCTTTTAAGTAGTTGAGCGGAGCCATTACTACCTCGCTAGCTAGTAGCAGAGGAGCAAGGCTGCTTATAACTCCGATTACTTGTGCTGCGTGTCTAGACTGTTCGACGTGGGCGGACAGCGGTCGGAGCGGAAGAAGTGGATCCACTGCTTCGAGGACGTGACGGCGATCATCTTCTGCGTGGCCATGAGCGAGTACGACCAGGTGCTGCACGAGGATGAGACCACCAACCGGATGCAGGAGTCGCTGAAGCTCTTCGACTCCATCTGCAACAACAAGTGGTTCACCGACACCTCCATCATCCTCTTCCTCAACAAGAAGGACCTCTTCGCCGAGAAGATCAAGCGCTCCCCCCTCACCGTCTGCTTCCCCGAGTACCCCGGTACGTCCCCACCTCGCCCCTCCGCCCCTCCGCCCCCCGCCCCCCAAAAAAACAAATCGGTATTACCGTCTTTTGATTGGTTGGAATGCCTCTAGTGTTTTGATTGGTTCTTCTAAAGTCTTGTGATAGTCTTTGCCACGTTCCTCATTCGGAACATTTTGGATGCCTCTGGTTGTCTCAGATCTCGGCGAAGCGTCGTTCCTGTTTCATTTTTTATTGACTTGTAGAAAGAGAAAGGTGTTCTTTTTCATTGCACGATTTCGTCAGTTTAAAAGGTATTAGTGGGATACGGAACTCACTATGTTATAGTTAGGGTTTTATTGAAAATAACTTCTGCTAATACCAGCTAATGCAACCCAGAATCCGAGCTAAGACCTTTGCTTTCCCCACAGAGGCAATTCACATGTCTTGCCTTCAGAAATGTTGGTTATTTGGACTAGTGGAGCAATGCCACTGAGGTTCCGAGCTGGTGAATTTGGATGGTGTGCCCACGGCGTCTGAGGCATGCGCTGCCAAAGATAATGTCGATGATGTGCTGCTGACATCTAGGTGTCCGACTGGTAAAGCAGAGAAATGCACGTGCTTTGGTTGTCTGTCAGCTGTGCAGTAAGAAATCACCAACCCGGGAGGGCATAGTGTGTGTGAATCATGGCTTTGTAAAGATCGAGTACGTTCGTGTAAGGGGAGTGCGTGCATGTGAATAAAGTCAATGCTGAGAATTTAACAGCGTCGACGTGTTGTGTGGTGGAGGGTACCGGAACTGAGCCTCAGTGAGTGTACACAGCCTCCTTTTCATTATTGTTCTGTTTTACCCGTTGGATGTTCTTCCTTGCTCTATATTTAATGGTCCATGAGTTACGGAAAAAAGGAAATAACTAGTTGCGCCTCTTATTATTTGCGTAAGTGGGTGGGTTGATGGATGGGTGGGTATAGCTCGACTGCTCTGAGAGTTATTAAATAATCTCCTAGTAGAAAATGCCACTGATTTTGAAAAGAAGTAAGGCTGCTGGATTAAGAAAACTAGGGTTGACTCTCCTGTCCTATCTTATTACTTGGATAATTCCAGGATATCGATTGGCTTGAAAAGTTGGTTTTCTCTTCTCTGATTAGTTTGAAGACTGCCAGTGGCGTCACTGGTTGGATTGTGTGTGTTGTTTTGCAGGCAAGCAGACATACGAAGAGGCGGCGATCTACATCCAGGCCTCGTTCGAGGCGAAGAACCGGTCGCAGAACAAGGAGATCTACTGCCACCAGACCTGCGCCACGGACACCAACAACATCCAGTTCGTATTCGACGCCGTCACGGATGTCATCATCGCTAACAACCTGCGTGGCTGCGGTCTCTACTAGACACCCCCACCCCCACCCCTCTTTGTCTGTTTGTATAAAGACGTTGTCTATATGCGTGTGCGGTAGAGGTGAAGCCACAATGATGATGATGATGATGCATTTAGTCGATCAATTTTTTCTCCTTCCCTCTTTCTTCTGTCTGCCTGGTTGCAAGTCCACTCCTCCTCGGTTGCTTTCTATGACAAGGGAAAAGGTCTACTCTCTCACACTTTTTTTGTCTCTACTGTGTCTGCACACTTTTGACTGCGTATCTGTTCCTCTTTTTCGCCCTCCGATAAACCGATCCGTCGCCTTTTTGATGTGATAAATGCTGCAGCCGCCGCCGCCGCCCTCTATTGACGCAAATGACGATGACTAGACGAAAACGCCCCCTTCTGTCAGTTTGCTATCTCTTCCCTCGGCCCGATTTCTCCTCTCTGTCTACGTGTGTCTATCGCTCTCGGAAATAACAGAACCTTGAAATGCTTAGCGGCGGGCTTGATCAAATCCGAAGGAAATGACTCCGGAGAACGGTTTTGGAGTGTGGTAGTGCGGATAGGATGCTGGGGTATGAGGGGACGCTCCTACTGGTTGAATGAACTGGGGTTTCTGTAGAGCTGGTGGTAGTGTGCCTGGGTGAGAAATGATTTTGAGGCTCATTTGAATGAGGTCCACCGCATGGTGTCTGGTCATCTCATAAGTTTTGTCTAAATTTCGAGTAAATAAAACAGTGCCCTAATGTCATATTTATTAGTGAGTTGATCATCAAGGTATTTCACCTGACTACGTAAGACTTCCAGTCGCTTATTAACAAGTTTGTTGATACTTTCGTTATTGTTAAGTTCTTGCGATTTTGTTTATTCGGAGAGCTCGCAAATGTCAGTGCGTTGCAAAGCTCTTTCTCCCAAATGATTTCGTAAGGTCAGAAGATTAAGGTGGGTGATGAGTTGTCCCCCGACCAAGTCCTTCGATCTTTTGTGGTGTGATCCTCGCTGTCCTGATAAAACATCGCTCATTTTCGATTTACTGAAGCAGGTCTCTTTTCCTCAAGGCTCGGTTGTTCAAAAGCCCTATTAGTTGTCAGTAGATTTAAGCATTAATTGTTGCTTTAACAAATCAAACTAGATTATTCTTCGGCTATCCCGACGGATTAAAAGAAGCTTTTTCCCGTGAAGTGCCTTTCTCGGCTGCGGTTGCTGGGGTCTTTCCCGCCACAGTCTATGACTGCTCTCATTTAAATAAAGGATCCGTTTTTTGTTCCAGTCAAAAGTCTATCCACCAGAAGAGGTGAAACAATTTAGCGAAACTGTAGAGAATGGTAGATGTTGTCAATTCGTGATCTGAGATTGTTTTTGAGCCACTTCATTAGGCACACTTTATCCACGATTAGGAACTTCCCCAAGTTTCCGAGCTGTAGAGATTGAACTAAGCTTATTTATCAACACCAACTCATCTAATAAAGCAGGAGAAGCTTCTTCAAGAAGTTTACCATCATCAAACTCAGCTGAACGTCGTCCGGTTCGATCTTGTGGAGGATGAACTCACCACTTCTGAATGTGGCAAACCATCTTTGAGCCGAATTTCGACATTTCAACTTAATTCTTTTTCTTGGACTCAGGTTCATACTAGTTAATCACCCAAGTCCCATTTCCACTGAAACTGTTCTTAGTTTGCTTCTATTTCGCTCAATAAGCGGCAGGCTCTCTCATCTTGTAGATAGTGCTAAGTGTAACCTCTAAACTTGTATAATGGGGGCTATAATAATGACATAACGGCGTACAGTAATTGCTGGTTGGCAGTAATTCACCCTAATTAGGTGCCTTTGAACGAGTTTATTAGGGAGTGGAGAGAGAGAGAGAGATAATTAATTTACGGCTATAAAAAGACCGCTAATCTAGATCTCGGAGTGTAAGAAGGCAGTGTTTACAATGTGTCTGAGGTTATTTACACCCAATGGCTGCCTTTTTTGAGTCACTGATGTTGCGCAAACTTAGTAATTGCTGTTTAAACTACTATTTGACCTGTTTGTCGCGAATAGCCACTCTAGGTGGATCAACCAGGCCAGCTAAGATCAAGAAGAGTCCGAAAACCAGAGAATGTAGAGAAGAGGGTATGTTAGAGATGCGTGCGGAAAAGTGCTTGCAGTTGTGTGAAGATAGGGTGTTGACCTGCTTCAACCAATAAACAGTTTGGTCAATTAGATCAGGGGGATTCACAGGTCACCGCAGGGTCAATATTTGTTAAAAATATGGTTGGACTGTGAGTCGAAGAGGTCCTGTCTCACAAATAATGACTACCGCCTTAGAAACACAGAGGGAAAAAAGTCGTCTTTAACAAAGGACCAGTCTGACCTAAAGTTGAAGTTGCCTGACAAGGACTGTCGAACTCTAAATCGGCTTGTTAAAGAGTATCACAAGACCACGGCGCCTAAAATCGAAATCGCCGGAGGACTGCTTGGTCATCCCTAATAAAGTGCCACACTTTTAGTTTTCCTACAAGTGCCACTGCTCTTTGATTTGCAAGGTGCTCTGTAAGCATCACAACTTCTGAATCCATCCAGGAAACCATGGCAATCACTTTTGAGATTTGAAGATGCCATGGCCTTGACTGTCCGCATTTGGACTCTGGATCATGCTAGTAAATCATCTAAGTTTCATTTCTAGAAATTGGCATTCGTATGTTTCAAATTCTGCCCGATAATACCTAGCCCGCTGGTTAAGTAAATAGTGCTTGGTGGACTTTCATAAGGAGGGCTCTGGCAACGGAATTACGACTTTCGCTATTTATTGGTGGGTAGTAATAAACCGTAGCGGTTTTCCTTTGAACGCTCTATTCAAAAGAGTATATTAAAGGGAGCAGGGGTTATTTATTCACAGAGATAAAGCTATCGAGCTTTGGGGCTATTGTTTACAACGCTTTGGGCGTTATTTACAGCCTATGAAAGCTATTCTGATTCATTTATTAGCATTTTAAGTCACCCCCATCGCACTAGATGGCTACACTTAAAAAGTAAACTATCAAGGCTTTGATAACTATCAGGTCTGCAAAGATATATACGGAATGTTCGGAATAGATTTCGTAAAACTGAATTTGGCTGTTGTTTTTCCAGTGTTAAAAGTGCTCTCTAGGGCACATTACCACCTCTTTTGAGGATTAAACCCTTCATAATCATGCATATCTGAGGCGATCTCAAAGGAAATGGATGACTGATTCATTAGTATCAAAAATAACTTGTATCGCGGTGATTATTCTCGCCGGCCACCACAATAAGGCCGTAGACAATGGGCGCTCTTCAATGATTCTCTCTGAAAACAATCTGGCTACGTGAATTGAAGTCTACGGGGCTGCGCTGGCTGAAGTTAGAAACGCAAACGCAAATTTCATCCTCGAAAATTGACAGAAAATGGTGTCAGATAGCCCTGGGATCGGAATTTGGGTCTTTTTGTTTGGATTGATAGGTGCCACCTCTTCCAGAAGCTTGCAACACTCAATGAAGAATATCTTCTACCCATAGAAGCGTAGCAGAGGTCAACTCACCTTAACACAAAGATTTATTTCGTGAAATATTAATTGTTAGTTAATTGATGACAATTTAAATTGTATTTTTCAGTAGATCCTTCAGCTGAAATATCCTAGATTTAGCATGCCTCATGTACCGCAAGCTAATAAGAGTTATTTTAAGTAAAACTCTTTGACAATGATCCAGTTTCCAATCGTACTGCTTTTAAAACCATTAAATTATTGAATTTAAATATTGCTTTTTCCAAGATGCGAAGATCAGATTTCTTCCCAACCACTCTGCGGAATTTGTGCTGTTATTTGAACCCGTTTTGAGGTCAGAGGCACATTCATGGAGTTAGTTTGCGAATTGATTAGTTGTTGTTAGTGTGGTGGCAATTTCAGGCGAGATCGAACTCAATTCGTGCCTTTTGGCCTTAAAAAGCCGCATTAGTTTACACCTAGCTCAACATCAGCCTGAAGATTGAATATGCCGCAGACGAAGACGCCCATTGCTTGGTCTTTTGTGAAAGTGTCCGCAGTTTTAATGCTTTTATGATGCAACGAAAATGTCACAGTGCCATTTGGCTACCGAGTTGGTGAAAACTGGTCTAGCAACGACGTCTGAGGCTAAAAATGTAAGTGCAACGAGCAGGTGCTCCTTTTGTAAGCTAGAGAGCATTGGCCCTATGAACAATCACCCTCTCTCGATTCACTGGAACACTTCTTTCTTCCTCGATTGTGCATTGCCAAGACTCACTCGATAGCGGTTGTTTTGGTTAGTTGAGCACTTAGAGATTTATTAATTTCAAAGGCTGGGATTCCTTCGAAACAACTCACTCTAGCTGTTCTTATAAACTATTCTAAAAATAAAACTTTCTGTTTTAGTAGTTGAGTACATCAGTAAATTCTTCTCGAGCCTTTTGACATAAAGTTTAACCTGGCATCCTCAAGTTCTTGCCGTGGCTGGTTATCTCATCACTGTTGTCTTCTTTTTATTACTGCACTTCAGAAGTGTTCCATTTTGCGGGTACAATTGTTACCAATCAAGATATAAATCTATCTTAGTCAAGAATGCCGTCAGAATCTCAACAGCCATAAATATTCTTCCACAAAGTCCATTCAGATAAAACGCATATTCGATGGTTAAAGAGCGGTTAAATAGGAGTCAGTGGCCAGACTTTGGACTTAGATTAATTTAAACTCTATAGTAATTTTGGGAACATTGAAATATCATTGGTCTTGGAGTGGAAACTACGTCAATTTGTCCGTGGTGATGACTAATGAGAATCAAGCCAATGAAAAATCAATAATTTCATCTACGAGAGATAGAGTCCTATTGATTGGCTCAACGATTTATTTAAAAGTATCATTTTTCCCTTCGACTGAGGAAAAATAAATGTGATTTTCTTTCTTGGCTATTTTAAAAATTACCCTTATATATTGATAATTTCGATAAGTGACAGATTTAGGAGTTGAAAAGCTACTAAAAACAGACGAAAAGTTATTAAATATCCAATAGTCAACAAGGTACAAAGGAAGCTAAATGAAATAACAGTATCTTTGCTAAAAACTCATGCCGCCGTTGTTCATCGAGGTCTTTTAGCGGCCAGACCACCTAGCGTCAAAAGTCACCAACAATTGGTGGGCATTCCCATGGCAACGGTGACCCCAAAGAATTCCCATTGTTGGGCAGTAACTTCGTTATTTACAGTTCCGTGGGAAAAGACAGGACCTCAAATGAGGTATAAATAATGTAGGAGGGAATTGCCTGGAGGCCCAGGTACAAACGTGTCTGGTTAGAAGCTTTGTTTTTGCCTCCCTCTTGTGGCAGCATTAGATGGTTTAGTCTAAAAATTATTTAGTCAAAAGTGCGATGCTAGGAGAATCGAAAGCCAACCAACTTCCTGGTATCGATAGCATCTTTGGTGATGGCCGACAGCACAGTCGGAGAGCAGACTGGGCATCCAGGTGTCTCGATTTCCCTCGAAATACTCTGAGCTGACGGGTAGGGTTGCTTCAGCTAGCTACAGTATTTCTCTATGAAAGAAACTTGATCGACTTCATTATCTGGAGATTGCAGAGAATCGGTATTATCGATGCCCTCAAATCGGGTTATCTCATAAATTCCGTTAGAATACTACCTTTTTTATTCTCTACGATATCTATTATTATTATCTATTATTATTATTTTCAAGTTAAGTTACATTTTGGCTGATAAATTTTGTTTTACAGGACATAGAAATAAAAAATGGCATAGTTAAAACCTTGCTAACATTGAAGCACCAAGATTCATTTGAGGCACATAATGTTTATTGAGTTCATGAAAGGAAACTCCGGTGGCTACGAAGCAGCTAGAAGCATTCACTCTCAGGTTATGGAAAATATGGGATGTTTCAATGAAAGGTGGTTGCAGTATTCAAAAGTGGAGATTTCGCAATCCACGAAGTTGAAGATGGAACTGAACCTCGAGTTAATTTGGGGGATAAGCTGTTTCTTGAAGCAGCAGCCCTTGAGCAAGTTTATCCTGCTTTATCAGGTGAAATGGAGTCAGAAATGAGGCTTTGTTCGAACCATAAAATTGTTCATCATCCTCTTCAACAACTTGAAAACACTGAAATATCTTGTATACATTTATCACTTGTTTCATAGCCCAAAAGCAATTGGAAGAAACATCAGGAAGAGGTTAAAACTGTCATTTATGCGTTCTTCAGTTAATTAAAACAAAGGTAGTTTTGTAATAGTCGTGTGAATAAGCTTGATAATAGATGGAACGATATCACAGGTAATCAAAAAATGCATTGATGACTGATGAAACCTATTGGGTGACCAGATATTTGTATCAATCATCTCTCTATCGCAAAATTTCCCATTGGGTAGAGCATTTGCCTGGCGTCAGTCTCGTGCGGTGTACTCGCCCAATTCCGCTTTGAAGTCCAAGCCAAGTGTTCTGCCCTCTTCCCATGTCTATACATTCTGTAAGAGCTAAACTCTGAACACTGATTAGATGTGAAAATTCTTGAGTCGTGCGAGGATGATAGGCTAACTCCTTGGCTGACTGAGTAGCAATAACGGTTTTGCTCTTCTTTGCACTATTACCTAATCTTCGACTAATACTTCTCTCGGGATTCGACTTGAGGTGATTTTTTTTCTAGAAGGCACTATTTCATCCTATAAGACGCTTGAAAATTTATTTATTTAATATAAATTATTTCTATCCGACAGAATAAATTGTTTAGACTTAAGTTCTACATTGTAGAAAGGTAAACAGATGTTTTAATGACCATGGTAAGTCAGTAATAGTAAACTGATTAGTGATAAAATCGATTCATTTTAATGATTTTAAACTCCAGAGTGTTTTCGCAGTCTCAAGTTTGCAATGATTGGATACTCCACTTGCAATCGATGAAACATTGATCGATTTGTCCAGCAAGTCTTCAGTCAGGGTTCACAAGCATTCATCGGCTCTTCATTAGACCAATCTGAAAAACGCTTCATTTTGTCTAGGCTTTCATTAATCAGTGTTGACTCCCCTCTGGATTGTCACGTGGGTCTTTAGTGAGATTCCACCAAAACTCGCATTTATTTAATAAATTTATTTTATTAATCAAATGTGTAAACCCTGCCTCTCTAACCCAATTTCGATTAAAAGATTTGCTTACACCTAATGCCGCCTGAATGAAACCAATCATTGCACTAATCGAATGACAAAACGTGATCTGAAATACCAAAACCTTCACTATTTAGGGTCTGACAGTGACTAAGGCCAGATAAGAATTCCTATGGGAGCAACCGTTACTTTGCTATAAGCTCTTCTATAGAGTTTGCATTTTTCGGGAGCGTTTCCTGTTCTTCGAGTATCGTTTCTAAGCAAGTAGCAGGTTTTCATGTACCTTTCACGCAAGAACGCGGCAAAGTTCAAGTAAAACTTCTAATTTTTAATCTCGTTTACGCTGAATAAATTAAACCCAAATGGAAATGAGAATTATAAGGCGTCATTCATAATTACTTTCAACTTTCGCTCTAGAAAAGACACATTTCAAGTATTAATTATCGCTCACAGGATTGCGGTTAATTACAAAAGTGAAAGCGATCCGATTCCCTAATGACTAACTTGAAAAATCGAATCTCGTTTTATTTATTTGCTAAGTCAATGAAAACCCAATGATTCGACCAACGTGCAAAGATGAACGAGGTTTGTGTTGTACAGCGGACGTAAACTACTAAAAAAACCTTATACTAACCCTTATGTTCTGTCCGATTTCTGAATAAGTGAAACATGAGAAAAATATTGCATTTAATAAAAGATTCAATCATCAATGTACGTTTATTTATTTATTTACGTCTATTAATAAGTAGATTAATAGCATCATTGGCAAATTCATTTGGTCTTGATTCAAAGAACCCACAGTTCAGCTTCAACAACCTCTTGCGTGGCAAACGCTCCTTCTTCCAAAGCCGATTATGTAGGCTACGAAACAAATGGAAGTCCGAAGAAGGAGTAGGTGCGTGATCTTTGTTGTCCTGATGAAAAATTGCCCCTTTTCCATTCAAATGAACGGGTTTTTCCTTAAAAGATTGGTTCAAACCTCCCCCCAATTTCTGCGAGTATGTTTTATCATAAATTGTCTCTGTATTAGGTGGTGTAGCACTTCAACTGGGTTATTCCCAGGCTACCCCATGGAAGAAGAAACTACTCCCCATGAGGTTCCCTTCTCATCGGCTGTGGATGGGTTCCTTTTCCCCTTCTTACGAAATCACTGTCGACAAAGCTTAGTATTTCTATAAAAGATCCATTTTTCCTTAATAAGGACGAGCGATGCCTACTCGAGATTATGGGTGATTGTTTTGAGATATCCATTCACGAGGCGTCCATTTCTCAGTTGTAGGAACTTCCAGGTCTGTGAAGATAAAGAAGATGGACTGTTGTATGTCTCGAACTAGGCTTTATTATCGATTCTAAGTCGACTAAGAAGCAACAAGTTATCATCAAAATGAACTGGAACTTGCCCAGTTTGATCCTCGTCTTCGTGAAGGGTGGAATCTGCACTTCTGCTTCGAGCCGCTTCGTCAGCTGCCGTTGAGTTTCCTTTCATGAAGTCATACAACATTATATACCTCAACTGCTTCTTTGGTGCTAAAAGAGCAAATTGTGATTTTGCTGTTCTGATAAACAATATTTGATCAGTTTTAATGCATTTTCGCGCAAAATACTGCTCAGTTTTACTATAAATTTTAAAAAACTCAATTTAAAAAGGTAAAATTCGGACAGAACTAATGGGTCGACCTGGGAGTTATTCAGGATTTTCGGGAAATCTTTAAGAAAATTATATTTGATTCTGGCATTGTATTCAGATTATGAAGTGGACTCTCTCGTCAAGAGAGTACCAGTACCATTTATAATGCCCTTACCTAAATCACAAGAGGAGTATGTGAACAACGGAGAAGCAGAATTGAGAACGGATTAATTCGAACAGAGAGGAGGTTCAATATTTTTGCATCGTGGCAACGATGGACCCAAATCTGGAAGGTTGTTAGATGGAGGCATTCTGGAATAAGTAACTTTGAATCAACATAATCGATATGACGAGGTCTAGAGGCTTGAGAACCCAAATTCCCTCTCACCTTGGGCCCTAGATTTTGTTGGAAAAAATTGTCGTTTTAATTGAATTTCGATTCTGTGAATAGTATGAAAATTGTAGACTCATAAGTGAGTTTAATTCAACTTGAATGTAACAAATAGTTATATTAATCAAATATCAAGAACCAATTTGAAATTATCAGCAAAAAAACACATCATTGAGTCTGCTCAAAATGTCTTTAAAGATGATCGGCGAATAACTGCCCACTGCGAAATAGACTTTTCTTCGCGTGGGTGGACATATTTTAATGAGGGAAGGAGCAAGGTTTCAGCAACATCACCAAAGGAAGCGACGCGTTACATCTAGATGTGCCCCAGCTTGTGATGAGTCTTGGGCCTTATAGACATTTGTCCCAGAACACCATGAGTACTCAGAAACTAATTAATGAGTCTTCCTAACTCAATTAATGACAGATCGATTTGAAGTTAATTTTAGACTCGCTTAATAACCCCCAAAGAACATATTTGTACTTCCAGACATTCTTAATCGTCTTGAAGACGGTATTTAAGGTGAATAATTCCTGGGTAAATATATTCGCATTATTTCTATTCCCCCTATTAATGCCAAAAATATTTTACATAAATTACCTAAAAAGTTGATTTCTCTAACGATTGTTCAATTAACTTGCAGTCTGCGTAGATTGGAATGTTTTCGAAAACAACTACCAGTCTTCTTGGTTTATATATGGATTATATATATTATGGATATTATAATATAATTATAATTATGTATTATTATAATTATGCAACTATATGCAATTATTTGTAATTATATATTATATTATATGAAATTATATATAATTAATATAATTATATAATATAATTATATAACGGATTATATGGATTACATATTATATACGAAAGAATGCAATTTCACAGGGTAAACAATTGCAATAACACTGCAATATCTTGTTTGATGTTGAGTTTCAGCATTTGACACAGAAAACTGGTTTGTTTCATTCCTCAAAGTGCACCACCAACATTTTTATTCACAACTGTTCAGTGTGGCAGCTGGAATAGATTTAAAGAAATTCAGGAGACAGTGAAATGACATTATTGTGGACCAGTCTAATTTAAAATAACCACCGCTATTAGCAGCACAGTCCGGTCGAGCTTAGAACCAGAATTAAGGATGCATGTTCCCTGAGAAGGGTCATTCAAAAACCTCCTTTGTTCCTCCATAGGTAGACTGGACTTTTCTAGAAGCACTGGGAAAAGCCGAGGAAAGCGACCAAATGTTAAAGGTTTCTGTTAAGTCGCTCTCAGCAACCTTAATGACTACAAAAAGTAGAAAAAAGGATCGATTATTTGTCTACGTCTGCTGTACACTCCTATGTTCCTCGATATTGAAAAGACTTACTATTCAAATAATTAGTCTTTCAAAACTAAATATGAAGACTTTAATTAATATATTTCTTCGGTGACAACTGAAACAAACAACTCCAACTGATCTGTTATTTCAAAGAGAACCCCCAGAATTTGCTTAATTGAACAGGATTAAACATTCATTTTATATCAAGTCATCACATAAATTCTGTCTGATTTTTAATAATACAAACACTTAACAAAAAACCGCATGAAATAGAAAATTCAATCACTGAGACACCTCGACTAATTTGATAAATATATTTCATCTATTAAAATGCATGTTAGTGCCTTCATTATTATAAAAATATTTTACTTTTGATTCTAACTAGTATTTAGAGAATCGAAGTAGAAAAAAAAGATATAGCAGGCCATCGCATAAGTTCCATCCAATTTAATTTTTCTTTTTAGTTTAACGAAATGGAATGTCTAATAAAGCTCAACATTCATTTCACGTTAAGATGCATTTAAACTGTTTGAATTTTATTTTAAAGAGCACTCAAGTTAAAATCTTCTTCTATCATGGAATACCCAATAATCATTGGAGACATCTGATGTATCGAGTTCAAGAAAGGGAACTAAGGAGCAGCCTAAGCGGCTAAATGTCTTCATTTAATTTATAGAGGAATGTGTGAATGAACGATTGCGTGTGCAGAAAATGGTTTGCGATAATCAGAAGTGAAGAATTCACCCTCCACGAAGATAAAGGTCGAACTGGACAAGGTCCAATTGAGTTAAAAGATGAGCTGGTTCGATAACGGCCACAAGAGACGGGACGCGTCGTAACTCCAAAGCTTATTCAACAAAGTGCAAGGCGTCATAGTAACGACTTAAACAAGTGTACATATTATACCGATAACAACGAAAAATAGGTATATTATAGTTCAAGATAATCAGAAAATTATAAATATAATTTTCTGGAGATACAACACTCCTCCCCTTCTTGGAAAGGTGTCTTCCGATGAGTTAAAGTTAGAAATACGGGAGGACTGGAATGTGCAGTTCCTTTCGTAAACGTGAGTCTGGCGGACGTTCCCATCGTGGGCTGCAACGGAGCAGAATACTTTTAGTGGGGAATCCAACAGGAACGAGTAAAGGTGACAAAGGGCCGAGGTCAGCGATCTTCTGTCGGCTAGAGTCTGCTCCATGACTGCCCTTTCTTGAAACAGCCCCCGAAAAAGTTTATCCTCTTTTTCAGCTTATTTGAAACCATGCAGCTGTTCATCGTCCCCAAGAACTGGTGCCCGAAAACAGTATCGAATTTCCAGTCTCCGACGCCACTCTGCGTGGCAGGCTTCGCCTCTCCCGGCTTGTCTCCGGCCACCGCACTCCCCGTCTTCCGGCCAAGTTTTCTCAGGTGGCAAGGTGGACTTCAGCCTGCTACCCTTGCAAGCTTGTGACTCAAGAACAGGCATCAGCCGATTGTCACATTCCCTGATAAGTTTATTTAAAGCGATTTTTTCAGATATTCTGAAAAAAATTGATTATAACCTTATAAAATGGCAAACCTCAAGGACTTTCAAAGAGGCCAAATTGTTGGTGCTCGTATGGAAGACAGAAACTGACTCCCCTCCGTTTCAAGAGGTACTGCCTCAAAAGTAATGACTGACGCCTCCGAAAGAAGTGGAAAAACCGTCGTCCTCAGCTAATCAGAGGTCTTTCTGCCGAAAGTCGAAGTTGTTGTCTGGGAGAAACCGTCACATTTTGTCGAATGGTTAGAGAAGACCGCAAGACCACTGCTCCTAAAATCACTTCGGAGCTAAATTGAACACCTACAGAACAACCCAGTTTTCGCAAAAAAGTATTCTTCGTCGGGAGCTGCACAAACCTGGGTTTCACCACGGAAGAACTGCACTTCGGAGACCTCTGCTCCCAAAGATGACGAATGTTTTAAAGGCTTTAGAGTGGTGGAGTGGAAACCTCCTCGCGTATTGGTGATCTTCTATCGAAATGGTAAGAGGAAAGACCCCAGTCACAGAGGAACTTCGTGGAAAAAGGCGCTTCATTAAATCCGATGGGATCGCCAAGGAATTGTCACTACCTGACACATTAACTTTCGAATCTACTCTCAGCAATTAGGACGTTTGAACCAGGCTATGAAGATGTATAAAATGGCCTGCTCTGGTGGCTGGAAAAGGGATGATGTTTTATCGGGACCCACACAACAAGAATCAAGTCAGAAAAGACCGAAGAAGAACTTGGTTGAGAGAATTCCTCACCCACCCTGTTCTCCAAGCTACCTTGCTCCTTCCTCAGACCACCATCTGTCAAGTAGCTTACAAAATCATTTGGAGAAGGGATTTTACAAGAATGGATGCATTAATGAATTTTTTCATTGGATCAAAGTACGAGCAGAACTCATAGGATGGCCTGATATATGTGTACTTAGTGAAATTTTGTCATTTCTGTCGAGCACACCTACCGGGGATTAATCAAACTTCAATTGGTCAGCAGAGAGCAAGATTTGATCTAATGTGAGTTAGTCAGCATTCTGGGGATTTAAAATCATCTTCTCTTAGCCAGAAGAGCATCTATTCAACAGTAACAGGTCATATTGACATGACCCAGATGCGTAATAAAGTCTGACACATGTCCAGCCAAATCAGAATCGGTGATTTGTTAGGATCTCGCTCTTTCACCCATGCTCAACTAGTCTGTTTGACTTGCGTGCTGATGAGAGGCGGAAACAGAGAGTCACCTGTTTTGGCACACGTGACCCTGTGTATGAGTCAGCCAGTCCTAAGTGGCGGGGCACTCATCTGTACCCTTTAACACTGCAAGGGATCTGAAAACAGCTCTTCCATAACGACCTTAATGTCTTCTTTTTCCTTCAATTTCCCGTCTGCTAGTTGGGGAGAGGCAGAACAAAGTAGTACACGCTTTTCCGATACCGTTTTCATCTAAAGAGTGCAGTTGTGTCCCACATTTTCGCCATGGAAACGAAGTTGTTGTTGCAACAGTAGGTGGGTGCGAATAATTAGCTTTACCACGAGTAATTCGGGCCATATTTAGCTCAACAGTAACCGTAGAAAGTGCAATAGTAAAAGTGTAATCTAGAAAGTTCTTTAGCTGATGGTTATCAATTTACCTATATTGCTATTGACTGAGTCTTCGTAATGAATTTGGCAGCCTCATCGGGACGGAGACAGCTACAAAATCGTTAGATTTAAAACAATTCTATCTAGAAGGGAAATGTTTTTCTTGTCAATTTGACCAACAAAATTTAGAGAGTATTTATAATTCCCAGTAGAGCCGAGCATTTTGTTTTAGTGTATAATAATAATAATAGTAATTATAACTTTGCTAACAAGTCAATATCCAAGACTCATTTAGAGTACTCAACGGTTTATGAGTTCAAGAAAAGAAAGTCACAGCTAGGAACATTCACTCAGCTTATGCAGAGGATGAGAATGGTTTGCGGAATCCAAAGTGTAAATTTCAACCTCCACGAAGATCGAAGATCGAACCGGACGACGTGCAGTTGAGTCTGATGATTAGCAGCTTCTTGAAGAAGCAGCCCATGAATTGTTACCACCAAGTGCGGCGTTTGAAGCAAGCTTTGAGGAGGAAACAGAGACCTACTCTATTAAATGAAAAGAGGTGATATTTCACCAGAAAAATGCAGCACGACCCCCACATAGCAAGAATCAAATCACAAAAGACTGAGGAGGAACTTGGTTGGGAGGAAATTCGTCAACTGCCATCTTGCTCATTTAGAAGAAGAAGTAGCCGTTTTTACGACGCATCAGAAAAAGGTTGAAACTGGCATTTGTGAGGTCGTTGAATAATTGAAACAAACGGAATTTTGCAATAACGAACGTGTTGTTAGGCTTGTTAATAGATGGAATGTAGTCAGAGATGATCAGGTAAAGTATATTAGTGACTGATCTTTAATTAAAGGTAGCATTTTGTTACAATTATCCACCGGATTATTTTCACAGTGTTCAGTGTGAGTTCTGAGCAGTGACCATAAATGCATCTTTATCTTGATGCCCATCGCGAATAATCATCACGCTGGGAATAATTTTCTTCCACTCTTATTGATGCTGGAATCACCAGCGAAAGAGGAGGCATTTTTGAGTACCCTCTCCGGGTTGACAACTTAGGAAGAGAATATATTGTCACCCATTTCTAAGCTATCAAATAGTAGAATGCCGATTTGAAGCAACTTAGGACTAGCCATGATGGACAGTTCTTGGTCATCAGGGGAATATTAAGAGATGAGTCATCTCCCGACTGGCAAGATTGACTGAGTTGTCGATTTCTGTGTGAGGTCTTTATTGCCAGTTGATTTAAACAACGCTCAGTCTAAAAAGTGGCGAAATTGCCAGAATTTCGAAGGATACTTTAGAGTGTGATTTATGCAAATGACACAACAGTCCTTTTTCTTCTTTCGTCAAATAGGGAAATGCTTACACTTTATTATTGAAATTTTTTCTTATAAAATTCACTGTATTAAATAATGTGAAAAACCGCTATTAAAGCCTAATCTTCTCCTCAGAATTTTGCAATCGTATGCATTTTAAGCAGTTTTTTCTAGCTCAGAAAAGTTACTAACCAATGGCATTTTGCCTCAGTCAAACTTAATTGTCATTGATGAATGGGAATAAATCATTTTTACTTAGTTTTTTTCAGAGATGACAAAGTTCTTTCAAGTAAACTGAAAAAAACTGTTGATAAAGTTTCGAAGGAGTTGTCTCAAGGGAATGGGTTCACCTAGGCTCTCTATAAGACGGATTAACTGCCCCGTAGAGGGTACTCCCACTACCAAAGGGAGAAAAAGAAGCGTGTGCTATTAGTAACGTGTGGGAAGTGAGGAAGGGGGCATGACTCAGACTTAGATTGGCCACGGGAGAGTTGATTGACTCGGTAGACCGGTCAGTGAGGGCGGGAAGCGCGTCTGGGTAGCTTGCGTCACGCTGAGTCGGCGATGAGAGTTAAGGGCCCAGTCAGGCCGCGGCGACACAATCACCCTTTTTAAACTAAGCTGACTTTCGAAAGTCTGAATTCGAACAAAAATATTCGTTGTTCCTTTTTATGGTAAACTGAGGTGGTTTTAAAAGTGGCTAATCTTCGATCTCCTCATAATTGCTAGGTCATCCCATAAGTTCTGTCCGAAAATGAAATTAGCACAACAAGTGACCAAATGCAACATTTGATTGTTTTCAGACAATTTATGAGGCACACACTTTACAAGCTTTTGAAGATGACGGTGAGGAGTTGTATCTTTTGGACTAAGCTGCTTCAAGCCGATTGGCATCGTCAGGCTCTCCGACCGACTGAACGTCAGGTTCGATCTCCACTTCCGAATTTCGCATACTGTCTTCTGCCACCGTCTCTCATTCACACATTCCACACACTCCACAAACTGAGTGGGTGTTTTGGCTGCTGTTAAGCTTTGTTTTTTCAACTCCTAAAACATCATGTGTCTCATATAATTCCTGGATACTTTCATGAAAGCATGGCTTGAATCGAGCAAATTTTTACTCACGTTGTCCTGCCAAGCAAAACTGGCAAGTTTAAAATTATCTAAACATATGAATAATGTTCAGCTTTAATAGTCACCATAAGGAGCAGGAGTTGTACAAAATATTGGAAGCACTATGAGAAATCAACAAAATGTATTTTCATATGGTTTAGGACAACGTTTTGCGTCATTTACAACCTCATTTCTCTAAGGCATTAATTTAAATAAATTGTGAATTGTTACTTTTTCGGCAGTTAGAGACGATAAAGGCGGAGGCTGAGGCGGAAATCGACTTCTTTCTTGATACTCTCAAACCTACAATCAATCTTCATTGCGGTGGTCAAATGGTGAGATGCTTAACTTCAATAGGATGTTCCTCGTGACTTTCTTCAACGATTCTTGCAATATGGGTTGGTGTAGCATTTTCATCTTGAAAGATGGCGGCATTCGCTCCAGAAACAGTTTTAAACAACTAGAGGATGAAGATCTTGGTTACCCAAAGGTCCTAAAGAGTCTCGCCTGCTAATTCTTCTTCTTTTTCCATGAGTAGATATATCGTATGTCCCAGGTCATCGTTACCGAACCCTGCCATGTTTTACGGTCGTGAGAAGGTAACAGTCGAGATTGAATGCTTTTTTTCGGCTATCTCCTAACGTAGTACACTTGGCCGAAGGACAGAAATGAGGTGGTAAACGACGATGATTCGCCAGGTAAAATCACCCCTCTTCCAATGCTCAAAGAACGAACCAATTCTGGAGGGTTCAACACCACCAATATGAGCCCTTTGAAAAATTCGACTTTGAGAGAAGAGGTGGTGGAATCCAGCTCCGGTGTGCAGCTGCTGATGATCAGTTTTGTGGAAACTGGGTTCGGTTCTTTAGGTGTTCATTGAGGAGCGCTGCAGTGATATTTTTGAAAAAAAATAACAGAAAACAAAGACTAATAAACAATAAACTTTAAAATATGTCAAGTTTTGGTTGTTCATAATATGTTAAAATATTATAATGCCAAAGTGTTAGGTGTTTTCACAATTTTGTCCAACTCTTGTACTCCAATTTTCGTTCAGTTTAAAAAGGCATAAATCGGACAGATTTCCATTAGAAGCTCTTTTTAAAACCTTAAACTACCTGGGTACTCTTCAAACACAAGGCAATTAGGATAGAGCAAACGTTTGTTTGACCACACTAATAAACGACTTGCGTAGGATCCTACTGTTTCGATTGCAGTGAATAGAAATCAGCGTGTCCAAGTCCTAAACAAAATCATGTTCACTCCAGCCTTTCTCTAGGACTTATTAGCTCTTCTAATCAAGTGCTCATCAGTGCATGTAGACAGTGAACGTGACGTTCTTTGATCCCCTTATTTGATCTATCTTTTACGTAATCCCCAACTAAGCCTATGCGCTTTTCTGAATTATTTAACTGGAAAGACAATCATTTTCGACGAATCGCAGACGTAAATTCCTCACTCATATGGAAGCTAATTTGATTACCACTACCCTTAATGAAATTATTGATTTTAGTACACCTGTCTCTTATTGGTCGTCCGTTTCGGCCAATAATTTGAGCCTTCTCATTTTAAGGTATTAATGACGTAAGCATTAAAATACTCGAATTCATTTTCATAGTTTAAAAATATTGCATCCACGATTTAGGGCCGAAACATTTGGAAAATTTCGTAATTAATGAAACTGTATAAAAATAGAGTTCCTTCTTCTAAATTCTCGAAAAAAACTGTAGGACAAATTTAGGTGTTAGTTTTATCTCAAAGTGATGTGCCTATATTTGTCATTCCCTAAGTGAATTACCATTAAAAATTGATGGTAGAAAGTATAATTAGATGCCCCACAAATTAAACTTGATTCTACGCCTACACACAAAGCTGAACCAGGCTCTAATTAAGATTGTTTGGATCGCGAGAATTACTTATTCATAGGCAGTGGCTACACTCACTCTCATGAGCCATCTCTTCAGTTTGGCTTTCGACAAAATTATTCGCTCTATAAAAATGAAGATTCACCCCAGCAAATATCAGACCTGTTTACACACAAATGGCCCTTAAGCGTTGTTTAAAGGTTTAGGAGAGATCACTAAATTGGGGCATAGGCACAGCTAATGGACCCTGCCCTATGCGAATTCCACTAAAACACTTCTCTGAACCCTTAATGCTTCTCAGAGAATAGGTAGTGGAGGCATTTTTCATTTTTCACATATTTAAAAGGTTTTCGCACCTATCGCGAGCAGTAAATATTCCGATGTTAGTTTAATGGGTGTTAAAATTAACTCACTACAATAAAACCGTTGGTTTTTTTCACACAATGTGGTACTTTCATGTACAAAACGGTTTATTTGGATTAAAACTTAAAAAATCATAAACACAACTATGCATTTTTCTGCTTAGTTGTTCCTGAAAATAACAACTGGTAACAGCGGTAGTTTCTGTTATAAATCGTTTTAATTTTTCTTCAATTTAAAGTTTAATTCTATCATCAAGTTAATTTCGATTTATTAAAATTAATTTAGAAAACCGTTAAAGAAGGGGTACCTCGAAACCATTATGAATTTTCGCCGATTCCCCAATTCATAACTAAAAGAGCTGGTGAGTTAGGATGGATTGTTTCAATAACAAATTGCAAAAAATTCAGTTAATATAAAGACACAATCGAACTTAATCCCTATTACACATGCTATCATTAATAAAAACTAATTACTTGTGACCTTCCTGACACATGTGCCAACCAATGATAGTTTTCACGGGACAAAGTAGGTGGCTTCATTAATTTACATATACCTCTGGTTAAAATGCATTCATGCACCACGCAGCAAGAGTTCTGGGTGCTTTTCCGTGTTGACAATTACATAGAGCCCATTGGGTAGTTATCGAATTTACACAATTCTATTCCCATGGAACAAAAAGTGTACACTAGAGTTCTCCCCAAAGATGAGATGTCCCGACACCAGAGCGAGAAGGCTGTAACAGAGCCTTTGTTAGAAACTTGTTTGTAACTGCATTAAAGTGTTGTCGAGTTTGGGTTGAGCGGATAAATGGTTCAACACCTGGTCCAATGAGATTTAAGGCTTGCAGTGGAGTTGGTGAATCGAGGAATTGCTCACGGAGATGCAACCCACCAGATGGTGTGGCGAGACTCTCGGGTGTCTATATAACGTCCCCGCATTGCTTAAGCTTTGTGACACTGGTCTATATGGCGAATAAGCCAACCGCAGGGGAAATAAAGGCTTACGAATCCACTGTTTCTCTCTAGGCGCCTCTTGGTGTGTTGATCAGCACTTGAGGCTGCGACTCGGAACGGTCGTTTAATACTTTGTAGGGACAGGATGCAACAACCCCTGGGGTGGTGGTATAGCAGAGGTATTCGACTCCAAAGGCGTTGCAGGGAAGTAGATCTCTAGTCCATGTCGTACGAAAATACCAACTAACAAGCAGGGCTTAAGACCCTTCTTGCTCGGTTCACGCTTGTTTGCCGTGAACCTCAGTGTCGGCATATGTTTGCCCATGAGGGCTGCATTTGGTGATAATAGCAACCAAAAGTGAGAGCTAAGCCCCTGACCAATGAGGCTACTAAGCCCCTGAAATCAGCAGAGCAAGGATGTATCTTTTAAAAAGCGTAATCATTCACTGCGCTGCATTCATTGCTAATGCGAAACGGTGCTTCTCAGTGCCATTTTGGATTGGCAGTAATTGTCAAGGCGGACAGCAAAGGTTAAATCGTTCTGGCGCCATCGGGCTAAACGTGATCGCCCTTTACCAGTCTTCGGCGCACAAAGACATGATGAGATGACATTTTTGCTCCGAGATGCTAACTTATCATCTTTCCATTTTAGAGGGAGAGTGGACGTAGTAGGTATTGAATAGCTTGTGCCTAATAAAATTAAAACAAGTATCAGGATGTCTCATAAGGTTTGACCGATTCGTCCCTTTTTTAAATTGAGCGAAATTTATAGAGTATCAGATATTGCTTAGCAGAACAACAGATTACTACATGCGTGATTAAAACCCTGCTTAATTAAAGTACCCAAGAATCATTTGAAGGATCTTGAAGACGATGGTTTGTGAAATTCAGAAACGACGATTTCATCTTCTACGAGGAAGAAGATCGATCCTGACAACCAGTTGAGTTTGATGACAAGCAGCTGCTTCTTGAAGCTGAAGCACTTGAAGAAGTATGTCCTACTTGAATATTTGATGAAAAGTCAATTAAACCCAGCTCAAACCATAAAACTATTCAACATTGTCGTCTCCAAAACTTGAAACAGTTTCTAAACTTGTAAAATAGGTGTCTAATAAACTGTTTAAAAAATCAACTCTAATGAACCTCAAGTTGATAACTGCTCTTTTCTCCATTTTACCCAACTTATTCCACCTTTTTGGTGGATAGACTACCTGTGACTGGCCTATGGCGAAAAACGGATCTTATGTCGAAATTTTCAGTGTTGTGGATAGTGACACGTTCGTAAAATGGGAAAAAACCCCACAACCGAGAGGGGAACTCCATGTGAAAATGCTTCATCATCAATCAGTTTGTTTGGTGGGGCTGTCGTGGAAAAATCCACTTTGAATTGTTACCACCCAATGCAGAAACGATTAGGGCCAACGTATGAACACGCTTTAAGGAGAAAGAGAGATCTGCCCTAGTGAGTCCAAAGGGGAATTTTTTCACTAGGATAACGCAGCAAGACCTTACGCAACAAGGACCACGTCACAAAAGATCGAAGAGGAACTCGGTTGGGAGGAAATTCCTCATTCGCCTTGTTCTCCTGATAGGGCCCATCCTTCAGTCACCATTGTTTTGCAGCACTCACGAAGTCATTTGGATGAAACTGCCTTTGCAAAGTAGCAGAAAGTGATTAAAACTGACAGTTGTGAGTTCTCCAAGTCAGTGGTGGTATTAATGTGCTTGTTAATAGGTGGATGGAAGTCATAGACAATCGTGGAATCTTTAGTTAAATGCAGCGTTTGTTCACTTGTTGCATATATTCAAAATACCGATAAAGCTAATGCAATGACCTGATAACTTAGTGAAAATGCAAAAAAACTTCATTTTCTGCTTTTAGAATCTTCAAACAGCGTCAAGTGGACATTGCACTGGAATATTGAGCCCAAAACCACCAGTCGTAATCAAATTCTCTCTGACTGGCGGCTCTCTTTCTCCAACCCAAACATAGCGTGCACTTTTGATAAAACATGCCTCATAGGCCTCAACTCGCTTTGTTGGGCTGTCAGGCTTATCAAGATGTACAAAAGTCACTTATTGTGGAGGATGTTTTTTAAGAGAAACAGCAGAAAAGGGAACCGCATGGGGAAAAGCTTCTTCTTCGACGTATCTGGTGGGATCGCCAAGGACTAATGCACTTTGAAGGGCTACCATCTGATGCAGCAACGACTAATGCTCGAATCTACTGTCAGCTATTGGGGTGGCTTTCAGATTCATCTTTTAAGAGGAAAAATTACCTGCTCTAGGGAATGGAAAAGTGTGTTCTTTCATCGGAATAATGCAGTACGACTCCACACGGCAAGAATCACGTGAAAAGATCATTATTCTCTCAACTACTCTGCTCACTCTTCAGATTCCCATTCATTTCGTAGTTTCCAAAATCATTTGGAAGAAACGAATATCGGATCAAAACCAAACGAATGTTCCAATAGTGATTTGAATAAACTTGTTAATAGGTGGTCACTCGTTGTGTTTCTTTATAAATCGGACAGTGCCCATGGAATCACCTTGATGCAAGCGATTTATGCAATTGCTTTCGTACTGCTTAGTAGGTAGCACTCAATGATGGCCATAATCACCTGCTCGGTGTATCATCATTATGCAAGCTATTCCATTTCATGATGAATCAGATGGGTGGTCCAAGTCATCCATTCTCCCCTTTGCCACCAAGAAGGGATAGCATTTTTAACTGAGGCAGCCATTTACTACTCCGTTAAATTGCTCCGCAGGTACCATAGCAAATAAATGACCATCCCTACCCTATGGGATCTAGTGCTTTTGGCTCAGAGACGTGTGGCGTATAGGCGCCGTTTCCCAATCACATGAACATTAGTCCCCAAATTTAGGGGTAACTGAGAAAGGCCAAGTTCACAAAAACTGTCCATTTCCATTTATTTTACTACCCCAGAAAATGAGCATTTCTGCATCGCTGGGTTTTTGAGGGTTCCGTCTGGGGCTGGTCAGAGTGACTTTTTTGCTCCGACTTAAGTGAACTCTTTCCTGGGGTTTTTAATTTCATCATTCTAACATCTTAATTTGATTTTTTTTAATTTAAAAGCTCCGCGCTCTCGCCTTCTCATGAGATCCCCTTTTCTGCTCTTTTGATCATTCAGAGGTTTTTTAACCTTTGAAACGAATTTGCAAATTTTATAATATTGTGTGGGTAGGAAAATTAACATAAAACATTGCTATTAATAACCTATGGTGTTGCAGACATTTTTAAAAGGCCTACTTAGGAATATTGTGTGGCCATTTCTTATTAGAGGTCAACACTCAGATCCTAGCAAAACAGCTTTATGGAGATATCAAAAGAATTAATAGATTCAGCCGATGAGTACTTCTATTGCTATCAGGCCATCCCATAAATTCTGTCCGAAGTTCAAATATCTAAAACTGTCATCAATCTACTTCCCCTATTTAACTTCGAATTTCTTCCTTGGTCCTTAATCGAAGAGCTCAAAAATGTCGGCTTCAATACCGTCTTCCTGTGGAGTTGCAAAAACGTCTTTTTTCAAATTATTTTGCAGCCGTAAGGAGCAAGGTAGTCGGAAGAACATGGTGGTGGATAAGGAGTCTTCCCCCAAGTGGGTTTTTCTTCTTCTACCTTTTGTGACGCGGTTCCTGCTGTGTGGGGTCGTTCTGCATTGTCCTGATGAAACGTCACCCCTTCACTATTCAATACAGCGGGTCTTTTTTCTCCTCAAAGCTCGGTTCAAAATAAGCTCTAGTTGATGCCATAAGAGTAAACAGCTCAAAGTAGACTATTCCATTTTCAGAAGAAGTTCTCCTCTAGTTTGTGGCTGTGGTCTCCGACGCTGGAACAAGTTGAAACAAGTTGGAATTTGCGACTTTTACACACATTTCACTAGGCATCCACTTTTGAGAACTTATCCTAATTTTTAAAGATGAAGATAAAGAGTTGTTTGGTTTGAACTAAGCTCATTCGCAGATCAAAACTAGATTTATAAAGCAAGAAAGGCTTCTTCAAGAACCATCTTATCATCAATCCCAACTGGACAGTGATCTTCATCTTCGTGGAAGGTGAAATCTCCGCTTCCACTGAATTTTGCAAAACATCTTCTGCAACCGTCTTCTTCCCATTAACTGCTATTGAATGTTTCTAGTTGCTTCGTTGGCTACAAATTTTCCATTCTTGAACTCATAATGGTTCTGGGGTACTTCCTCCATGTTAACAGGGTTTTAATCGAGCAAATTTCAATTTTCCTTTTCTCTAAAATGACATTCGATCAGAATAAGTTCATCTAAACAGAAAAATTACGTTCACTTCCATTGGATATTGTAAGATATTCCTTAAATTTCCTTTAATTTAAAAGGGGTAAAATTATGGACAGAACTTATCTGGATGCTTGATAGTCTTTATCCTGATATTTCAAAATGCAGGAATTTAACCACTCCTAATAAATGGAGCCAAGATACAGAATTCCGAAAATGCTGGACATGACGAGATGAAAAACTCATAATTTAAGCCTTTAGAGTTTTCCTCCTCTTCCAACCAACAACTGCAAGCAAATTTGTGTCCTGACAGAAGAAAGCTGGCTACCATTGACTTGCCCAACTAACTGAGTAATAAGTAGCCAAACAGCGCAGTCATGTCATGTACACTGCCAGAGAAAAACTCGACTTGCTTGACACTGGTTAGTTTAAAACTTTGGACCAGTCGATAATGGGATACAGTACAGCCCCCTCTGTATTCCATGGTGCTGGAGATGTACAAGCGCTATCGCTGGTCATTGTGACCCAACAAATTGCCAACTACTTCCTTCACATGGAGAGTGAAGGTTCAAAGT
Organism: Anomotaenia brevis; assembly: GCA_030710315.1. Classification (NCBI taxonomy): domain Eukaryota; kingdom Metazoa; phylum Platyhelminthes; class Cestoda; order Cyclophyllidea; family Dilepididae; genus Anomotaenia; species Anomotaenia brevis. Next base: position 256,616 of record JAUOZQ010000040.1, read on the forward strand.
GAGTGCCTCTGTGGAAGACTCATTCCTTATGGACCCTTTATAGATTTATCAAATTTTTCACACCCAGTAAGCTTCCACTAAATTTTAAATTATCCTTCGTCAGTCTTATTAGGTGAAGACAGCGATGAGAATGGGCAATGACCGGAACCCCGCCCTCCTATTATTCATTATGAAAGCGAATAGAGCCGAGATTATGGCCTATGCTTAGTGCACAGCAGCACTAAACACTGTAAAAACAACAGTCTGGTGCCATGAACTGGAGAAGTGGATAAAAAGAAGGGAATTTTCTCCAATACGAGAAAAAATTTTCAAGAGGATTAAGTTGGATGAAGACGCCTAGATGGGCGCTAATGTGATTGACCCCTAGCCAATAACCTGACCTGACCGATAACAGGAAATATGCATGATGTCGTCAGGACTCGGACCTCGGCACCACATCTTAGGGAAAAAATAGAAATGGCTGTGGCCTGTAAATGTTCTACCACCAAAAACCGAAATATACCGGATCGTGAAAGCCAGATGGTCTATTTGTGCATACTTGTGTGTACATCCTCGAATTTCTGAGGTACTGATTCATACAAAGCGCGAAATATTTTCAAAGGAATTTTAGCCTTTTTGTTGATTCTTTTAGAGACGATAGCAGAGGCTCAAATCAGCTTCACACTTGTATCTCTAAAATCGACCATAATTGCTCTCAATAATGAAGTTGAGGTCTGGGAATTGTTGTGGAGGCCAGATGAGCTCTATTTCTTGCCATTCTATAACAATTCTAGCGGCTGTATGGATTGGTGTCGCATTACCGTTTTGAAAGATGGAGGCTTTCGCCTACGCAAACAGTTCTTGAACAACAAACGGATTACCTTGGTAGCCTAAAATCTCACCAGTTAATTCTTCTTCCATAAGGGGAAATCAATGGCTAGCCAGGCGGATTTCCGGGAAATAGCACCTAGATCATCATCACAGAATCCCCGATATGTTTTATGGTGGGGAGAAGGCAGTTGTCTGGATTGAGTGCCTCTTTCGACTGTACTACACTCAGTTTCAGGTCGAAAATATTCAGTCAGAGAAAATAACATTATTTAGACTGCTTTAAGGACAAGCAAGTTCGGCTTTTGGGTTTCTACTCCACCGCTCTAAACGCCGCTTTGAAACATTTGTTGTATTTGAGTAAAGCAGAGGTTTTCTAATTGCAGCCAGGTCTTCCATGGTGGAATCTGGATTTCTGCAGCTCCTGGCGAGAAACATTTTTTTGTTGAAACTGGTTTCTGTGGGTTCGCGTTAAGGAGCAGGGCTATTGCGAACCTCTCTAACAATTCGACTTCGAGTCCGATGGTCTCTCTCAGCCAGCAGCTTCGACGACGACGTTTTTCCTCCTCTTTCAAAGGCGGCAGTCACTACTTTTAAGCGCCTGCCAAATGAAAACCGACAATTTGGCTACTTTGAAAGTCCGAGAGATCTGCGAGCTTTATAGGGTTATAACCACTTTTTATGACCGTAAAAAACCGTTATTGAGGTAAACATATCAAATAGCAAAATTTAGAATTAATAATAACATTAAAATATATCGAGTTTTGATTGTTTATAACAGTGTAAATGACTATGAATTAAACAATATAGGTGTTTCCATTATTTTGTCCAACAGCTGTGGGTGAGATGTCAAAAGGATTCGCCTCTATGCCACCCCTCAGAGAATTCAAAAAAGGTTGTGGTCTGTCAATTCTTATCACTAAATCAGTCCCTCCTAACCTCCAGGTCCTGAAATTCTGACGGACTATTTTGTATGTGTGGGACCTGGCTAGAAAGAAAGTTAACATTGCCAGTTAATTCACGACGGAATTGAAACACTCAAATGACACAGCTCCAATCTTCCGGCTGAGCCGATTTGCAACTGTAAGAGATTATGCTAATTGTAGTGGTATTTTGAGTAAAACACTTTGTAGATCCTAGAGGTGAGGTCTGCCTTGCCCTTGCTAAACTGTACCTGCTTTTCCCCCGGAATGGTTCACCATGCCCATTCCGAGTTGGTAATTTCATAGGGCACAGCAGACAACCGAAGCACGTGCACCTCGGTGCCTCCCCATCACCAATCTTATCGTCCTTGACCACGCACCCTTCAGACACCGTGGTCATATCATCTACCTCTGCAAACCCGGTAAGACATGTGGGATGACTCCATAGGGCAAACAAAAAGCTTCGGCTTAGACTTTGGGTTTATGTTTTCGACAGCGGTGAGTTCCTTTACTATTACCTTTACCTTAAAACTATTAAATCTTAACGTTGCATAGTAGATTTTGTTTTTTCAGCATTGTATTATTAAATTGTGGATTTTTTCCGAAATTCAATTCAAGGCAGACAGGGCCTAAGGCAGGTGTATCTCAGACTTCAACGCCAAAACTGCATCACTTGAACAATAATTTGTGTTTTTTGGATTCTCATGGTGAAATTAACTAATTAATTAAGGCGCATTTAGCTAAAAATGTAAGATATTATCAAGCATTTATACTGCCCTCCGACCAACCACTCACACACGACTTACGCCAAGTGTATATATTCCTGAAAAATATCATTCTATGTGCTAATTTCCGCATTACACAGGCGATAATCATTAGATCTAAAAAGTGCCATTTTTATAGGTAATTTCGTAATTTTCGGAAATTAAACATGACACAAAACGTACCCAATAATTTGATAATATTTGTGTAATAAGTAATTAGAAATAATATGCACGATTAAACAAATAATTCACGAATTACATTTCGGGGTTGCTTCAATCACAAGCAATATTTTATCTCGACTCAAAACCACCACTAAAGACTTGAATCTTTTAGTCTAATGGAATATTATGCCAGCTTTTATGAAAGTTGCAATTTCGGGTAAGAAATTATATATATATATATATATATATATATATATATATATAACTACATTAATTTATTTCCACTTCATTATTCGTAATTACAATAGAATTCAAAAAATTTTCACTTAAGCACCTCACGTGACAATTAATCTGTAAACAAAATAAGGAAAGCGGATTGAAGTTGCTGCCCGTTATGCTAATCTGCATTATTATACAAGAAGCTTAAACTTACGTTTATTTTTTTCTTAGTTACAGCTATGCTGCTTGTCTGACAGTCTTTTAGTGACCTGACAGTATTATCGGACCTCTAGGAGATCTGTAGCGGTTCAACTACACCTAGATTCTCTCGAAGATGGATCAATTAGTCGTATAAGATGAAAGAGAGGAGACGTGTGAACCCGATTGTTTATTAGAAACTTGGATGGAGTGTGGAAAGCACTCAAGCACATATCCGCGGTATAGGAACAATGGGTCATGACGACAGAGGAGTTGATTGACTCGGCAGACCGGGCTGCGTGTCTGAAGAGCTCTCCTGAATCTACCTGATCGCGTCTGAATAGCTGACATCACGCTGAGCCAGTGATGAGAATTGGGGTCTTAGTCGGGCCCCCAAATCTTACTGGCCCATTTGTTTATCGATAAATCAGGTCATCCAAAACCTAACACCTGCATTCACATTTTCCTACACACTGTACTACGTGCTAATAAGCACTCCGGTATTGGACTCTTCATCTTGTCTTGGGTAGGAAGAGATTCTAAAAATAGCTACTTACCGTGGAGGGATGCCGCCATGTTGACGGTCCATACAATTTAATCGATATCACTTTCTCAGGCTCACACAAAGCCGTTTCCAAACCTCTAGCTATCGGATTACCTTGTCGCCAAACCCGATCTGAGTCATTTCGTCCCTGTCCCAGTTCGCACGTCTTCTCTTCTCTCTCTCCCAAGTAGCGGATCCATAGTATTCTGGGTACTCATAACCGCAGCAATATTAATTTAAAAGAAATTAAATAGACATGACAATTGAGTGGTAATCCAAATAGCAGCTTTCGTTAGTGTCTTGAACGGACTTAATACAACGCTGGAACCCTGGATGAAGAGGAGTTCAAACATTCAAAAGAAGCTTAGTGCTCCTTCACAGGTTTAAGATATCTGGATAAGCGAAGAACTATTAATCTCTAAAATTTACTTCAAGCGCCATGATGAACTGATGATGATTTTAGCATCGAATTCGGACACTCATTTAACAGCTCATTTTGTGAGTTCTCTCTGATGTTTGAATAAATCGAGTGACCAGATGTTGTATTTAATTAAATATCCAACCTTTAATGCACTTTTCCTTGTTTTTTTTGACCGAATTCCACTCATTAACAAACCACTTTGTTCCTTCATCATTGCAAAATTCTTTTGTTTTCGTTGTTTGAAGAACTCCAAATGTCGTCAGTTTCAACCTCCTCCTGAAGCTTTGCTAAAACTGTTTTTCCAAATTATTTTAAAACCAAAGAAACAAAGAAGAAGAAATATCCATTTCCTATGATGTTCCCTTCTCGGCTGTGGTTGTGGACTTTCCCCTTATGACCCCTATGTCACGTAAAAACCTAGTCGATTTAATTTAAATGAATGAATGAAGAGGAGTTAAAAATTTTTAAAAAAGTTTAGTGTCCTCTAACAGATTTGAGACACCTTGAGTAAACTAAAAATCATTGGTCGCTAAAATTTACATTAAATGCACTTTTTGTATTATTGATAACTTTGGCATCAAATGTATGCATTAATTCGATGACGTATTTCGAGAGTAGATTAAATAATTTTTGCCGCCGCCGCAACTTTTATTACGCTACTGAATCACTAGAAAATTGTGCCATCAGTGAATTTCCTGGGAGATTAATGAAGTCCGATTAACCAAGCAGCAGGCACACTAATTGCTGCTTAACCGACACGCGAGATTTGACAGCAACATCTGTTTATGGCTTGTTTCCACTTTAAAAATCTCCAACTAGGATAAGGCCGTCATATCAGGCGCACAGTTGTGATCACTTGATAAGAACTACGCACCCACGTGACTAGCGGTGAAACAAATTATTCCGCTCTTTATTGAGGATAAAGACTTGTCCGGCTGGCTATTTCAAATGAGTCTTTTTCCTTCAAAAATAACTTAATTAAGCGCAAAAGCCAAGGTCGGTTACTGAGGGAGGGGAATAGTTTCGTGCAATTACCGATAATATTCCCATAATTAAAGCGTAATTCCTACTATCGTTTCCAAAAATCACCAGTAATAATTACATGTATTTTGAAACTCTCATAATACAGTGTTAAGTTTATCATATATCTTCATATGCAATTATTTTCAAAAAACTATTCATTCTAATATATATGAACAAACATTTTGAATTTTCGATTGAAACAAAATTATAGAAACAGGAAACATTTAACCAAATACCGAGTAATCTTTCTTTTTCGTTTATAAGTAGTTAAAGAGATGATAGCTTGGTTGAAAATGAATTTGTTTTAACTCAAAATGGCATCGATAAGTTGGAGTCAATTTCACATCGTACTCCGCAAAAGTTCCACAAGAAAAAAACACTGGCTAAACATTTCTGTCTCGAAGTAGAAAAATAGTCATAAATCTTCGGAGAGTGACTTGAGAAATATCAAAAATAATAATCAAAGTCCTAGAGCCCAAAAAAATGTAGGGTTCCCTTAACTAGTTACCGGGTTTTACAAGTCAGAAGAGTTCATTGAAGAGTTTCTACTGAATTATCTTACAACGAACCCGAGTAGATTTTAATCGATTTGTCGATTATAAGAAACATTAAATTGAATTCAAGGTTACGCAGAGTAAGAAGACGTTTGAAACACGAGAAAAAGAGCCGATGTTATCTATTAATAGACCGAAATGGGACTGTCAGTTGAGATTGGTAAAAATGCTATTTAGCTAATTGATTAATCATTGGAAAAAACTACTCGTAACCTTGGCTAACAAATTTAAAACCCAAACGAGCAACCCAGAGGATATCATCAATGAAGTACATAATTTCGACTCACCATTGGATCGCTTCGGCCTCTGGCTGCTTTAAAATCTTTAGATCTCACAGAACCGTCTGCTTTTACGCCGTTTATAAGTCTTCTATAAATTGTGCTCTTCCTAGAAAACCCATGGATCTTGCATTTGATGAAACCATTGGAGTATTGTAGTATCCTCTACTTAAGTGGAAAGTCTCTTCTCATTTCCAGTTTCCAGTTCTTCAATGTCGCAATGGAGCCAGGAGAAAGCATTAGAGAATACACTAGTAGAGTCAACAAACTCTGCCCTGATTTCCAGTTTAATTCGTTTTCTTATAGGATTTCCTAATCCCTCGTTTCTCCTCCTTAAGACAGATTTACCGATAATGATTTAATTTCGCTCATCGATACACAGTGTCTGTCTTTTGGTAAGTAGTGGCGAAATAAGCTGAAAGCTCTTTAACTCCCAAAAAATGTTAGTAAAATATTATCTAATTTGAAGGTCATTTTCTTATGAGCATAATTTCCATATTTGTAATGGTTGAGGTATTTGGATCGATAATATTGCATTAAATATTTTATTTCACTGAGAATATATCTGTGATTAAAGCCCACTGCAATATGTGGATTCATTCAACGAATAAAGCGTGAAACCGCATTTACAGCCTCACATGTGAATACACGTGAGATTCTATTCAATGAAGCACTGGAAGGACATGAAAAGATGTCGTTGACTACATAACACGGCATAAATGCCTGCGCTTTACCTCTTTTGTGTTTACGATATTCACATAGATCATGTCTGGATTACAAAGAACTTTTATTTCATACTTAAGTTCTGGGAATCTCGGTTCTTGTAACCTCCCAAATTTTGACAAAACTGGTTTACTGAAAGAAAAATTTTACATATTTTACTAAATGAAAAAGGCGGTATTCATGAGCCTAAAAATAATGCTTTGTGCTTTTCACACAGCATGAAAGGATTGTTGCAAGTCAGTAATATTTAAACCACGGAAATAGTACTCATTCATCAGCTTTGCTTCAAATAGGGATTCAAGGAGCCTTTGTAGGTAGTGCAAGCTTACAATTAAAACGGGATAGATAATTGTAGATAGGTCTTACCTGAACACCAAAAGTGCAGAATATCTCTATGATGGTTCATCCAATCTTGAAGATGACACACTACATTAGATTCATGGTTGCCTTTATCAGGTCATCCCCTGAGGTTTAAACAACAGATTTCCCCTGAAAATGGACTGGTAATGATCACAAAGTACTGAGGCTTTGGAAAGGTTTTTAACTCGTTTTGAACTGTTTAAAGAATGAAGAGACAACTTCTAAGACCACCCACGATCGCTTGGAAAATCAGGAACCTCAAAAAATGGCGAAAACGCCAAGACCGCTCAAATTTAATTGATAATTGTGGGCGAATAACTGTCAACCAGGTGGCTGCACCTCTAAAAATTTCCCCCTATAGGTCATCAAATTCATTTTCCTGTGCGATAGATCTCAAAAGCGTTGCGGTGGCCTGATCAACAGAATTTTCTAAAGTGGTCTCCCCTTAACATAATTTGAAACTCACAGTTAAAACGACCACGCTTTAGCAGCAGTAAAACGGGTAGTAATTTAGTCTACTGCTTCTGAAATTATTTCACTTTTCTCCCACTACAATTTCGTAGTCTATTTTTAGGCTCGGAATATATGACTTGGTTAATAATTAAATCAACCAATCATAAAATTGCTCTGGCACCCAATAAAAATCGCGCATTCCTTATATGCAAAGGAAATCTAATAAATCTGTGATTTATGCTTTAATCACACTAATTGCTGCTTATAAAAATTAATAGAGGGACCGTCGACCATTGAAATTTTGCTGAGAGTCCAATTGGTATCTTTTGTAAAATATTTCCATCCATTCTGATCCGGCTAAAAGACAAGCTTGTTAACCCAGCGGAATCCTCAATTATCTAAGAACGTTACACAAGACTCCTAGTTTGTGGTTAAATACCTAGAAAATCAATCTTCTAAAATGGAAATCTGGCTCAATTTAAAGTAAGAAGATACCTACACTGAGTTTCCAATCTGCTCCGGTAGATTATGACTTGATTGCATTGTTTTAACCACATTCCTGCACGCCTTTATTTTAATGATGAAAGAATTCAGTAAATTAGCTGTTTAATCACTTTTCGAAGAAACTTAATTTGGTTTTAAAAACCGTTTAAATAACTTTTCCCTGTGCAAATCTAACCAGCTCAACCTTATTTTCAGCGTAACTGAAATTAATCAATTAACGTTTATCCCAAGGCTTTAGTACAATTCAACCGTTCATTGGTTCATGACCCGACCAATGGGAGTATTAATTTTCCTCCCTAAATTGCGGAACCCTTAAAAACGAAATTCGTCTTGCTTTTCTTAAAAGAATTTCTGTTCTCCTTCGCTGAGGGTGAATGGGCGATAAATGCACGCTATTTATTGCAGCTGATACGTATCTATCTACAACCTAATAGTCCCTTTTATTTCTGACAGAAAAATGGACTTGGGAAATTTTACAACATCAGTTTTCCTTTTTGAGTAAAGTGCTAAAGCATTTAACATTTTATTGACTATTTATATTTCGTGAATTAAGGGGATTTTATTAATGGTTATAAAGTAGAAATAAAATTATGAAATCCCCTTTCATCTAGTGTGTGTGTATGGCGATTTTTTCTCCGTTAGCAATGATTCAAAAAATGTAACAGTCTCAAACAAACTGAATGTAACCTAACCGTAAACAAAATCGCCAGTAACAAAAAAGAGCCCAGAAATATTAAAAATAGACATTCCTAAAAAATGCAGATTTCGTTATAACTTTAAATTAACTCTAAATTAGAAATTAATGTGTGCACTTCCAATTCAAAGTACTTTCTAGAGATAAACAGGATTTATTATTTTTAATAATGATAAGCGGCTCAATTAGGATTGTTGATTTATCGCTGATTGCAATATTGTTGCTGGGTTACGCGGCTAATATCTCGTTGGACTGATTGTTGGCTGATGAACGCTGAAGAAAGAACTTCATTGCCGACTCCTTCATTTAAAACGCTCCGACTATAAATGCATTATGAGAGCGGAAGGGCTATGTCTAAAAAAGCCTTAGCTACTTTAGTATATCGGGGTCGTGAATATAGCCTTACAAATTCATTATAAAGAGTGAATTGCATCACGAAATTGTTCTAAGCTTAATTAATGAAAGCCCCTAACAGCATACACATATAACTTGTATCGAAATTACTACAGGATTTATCCAAAAATTCCTAGCTAGTGGGTTTTTCATACGGCCTCAAAAAGGAAAAGGTTTTTCCCTCTGAATTACTGAATCATTTGAAGACAAAGCTCACCAACTCGGGTGTTTTCTAGCTGGTAGAGGCAGCGATTAGTTCTTTTTCTCGGGACTGAAATTCAGGGAAAACGGTGCCTCTGGTGATTACCAAAAGGCTTGTCCTACCAAGCCACTATTATCCCATTTCTATGCTATAAGAAAGTTGTAAGAATTTAGCCACAAAAAGCAAGAAGCCTCTTTATTTCAGAAGTTTAGCTCCATACCACCACCCTTCATAATTCCAGGCACTCTTTCCTATAACCTGATTTTAAGAATATTTAAATCATTTTGAACCTTGCTATCGAGTAGTGGCATTATTCTATCTACTTATTAGATTTAAGTAGTCATATTCTCTACAATATCTCCGACGCCCCGTCTACAAAAATACCGCATTTTCATTTACACAGGGTTTTCTTCCATTCTTTACACACACACATACATACATACAGAGGGAGAGAGAGAAGTATCCACAGGTAGCTTTAGCCATCATTTTCCGGGGGTTGTTCATCACTCCCTTTGGCCTTTGCGGCCTTGAGCGCGGGTGCCCGGCGTTTCCGCATGAAGTTGAGAAACTCCGTGGCCTCCTTGTACTCACGATGGAGTTGGCTAACACCGAAGGCCGGGTCGCGAAGAAAGTCGTCGAAACGCGAATCTGCTTCGGCGTCTGCCCACTGCAAAAAGGGTGGAAAGATAGGCACGATAAATAGAGTGAAATAATGCAGAACTCTAGGGCCCAGATATCTGGAATTACACACCTGAATTAAGATGATTCTAGACGATTGCCATCAAAATTGGACTACTGTAGTCGAAGCTCAATGCTACCACAGAATGAACAAGGTATCCGGTCATCCCATGAGTTCTGGCCGAATTTTAAATAAAACAAGTGGCCGTATGTTACATCTGTTTAGAGACTCAAACACAAATCTACTTCCTTTGATTATCTATGACACTTCCTACAAAGTCTAATTGCCGGTTCCAATTCAACTGATTAGCAGAATAAGTTACTTTAAGGGTTACTGCCTCAAGAAGTTTATCATCAAACTCAACTGGACGTAGTCCATTTTGACCTTCGTCCACGTGGAGGCTGAAACCTCCGTTTGTGAATTTCGCAAACCATCTTCTGCAACCACCTTCTTTCATTCACGCATTCCACATTCACCACAAACTGAGTGAATGATTCAAGCCGCTTCGTCGGCTGCTAGGTTTCCTTTCTGGAACTCAAAGCCGACAGCATAAGCTGTAAAATTGAAGAAATCGTTGATAACATGAGAGCAGACAGTCTGATTGCGACTGCACAACAGCAGATTCCCTATTCGAAACTTTGTAAAAAGTGTTGAAGACTTTAAGTAACTTTTTTCAGGCTTTTCCATGAAGCTTACAACTCTCAATGAAGGCCTTTGCAACCACTCATACAAGCGTCGGAGAGGTCGAATTCCCGGGCGGCAATTTTTGCAATTACACCAGTTTCTCCAATGTTTGGCCTCCGCATTACTCCTCAGATCTCAATCCAGTGGACTTCTATGTCGTCGATAAACACTAATCGCCGCCGTAACAGAAATATCTGGGCAGTTTCTGAATACACTTCCACCAGGAATTGTGTAAAATCAGCTGCTGTAATGAAAGCTAATGTCGGCGGTCAGTTGGAACAACCTCTGGCTACCATAGTTAAAATCAATTCAACAGACGAGGAAATTTTACTATCAAATTCTGCCGTTCTACCGTTTCCTTCTTAAGGGATCGGCCAAATTACTCTCGAACACTTACTTATGCCAGCATTTTAATCAAGCGCCTAAACAGGATGCACTACTAATTCGCCGTGATTTTACACTTTCGGACTGATTTAGTCCACAAATTTCCCCTCCGCTGTTTAGTCTTATCTGACTTAAAGCAAACCAAGAAAAAAGTTTAAAATACGTTAAACGATTCTAAGCTTCCACTCACCAGATCCTTCACCTTCTCCTGGTTCTTCTCCTGCTTTTTCCTCCTCATCTGGGCTTTCTGCCTCTGCACAAAGAAACAACAACGCAGGGATTAGCCGCACTGGTCAATAACCCTATCGGCGCATTTTCCCAGCACCACAACCCACCATAGCCTGCCTATGCTTCTTCTTCCGCGCCTTGGACGTCGCTCCGTCCGCCTCTTCTTCACCATCATCACCCTCAATGCGTCTCCTCTTCTTGCCCCTCCGATGTCCAATCTTGTCGCTGTCGTCGTCGTCTGACAACCGGCCCTCCATGTCCTCGAAGCTGAGACTCGAGTCGGAGTCCTCGGCCGCCTCCACCTCGGGAAGGCGTCGCTTGGAGAGCGCCTTACGACCGGTTCTGGGGTCCAGCACGGCGCCGCGCTTCTTGGGGAGCTTCTCGTCCTCTGCGGTAAGGTCGTACTCCTCATCCTCCCCCGAGGAGGCAGAGGCGGCGGCGGCGGCGTCGTCGTCCGCGGCATTGAGATCGAAGACTGTCTCCTCTTCCTCGTCGTCGTCGGAGTTTCCTACGAGGTCCTCTGCACCGTCGTCGTTTTTGTCGGAATCGGGTTTCTGGAATGGGAAAAGCACTTCAACCACGTTTGCCCAAAAGATGTCAACAAAGAAAAATCAAATCAAGTCTATAAAACGAGATTCCGTGAAGGACAGAATTGTCAGACAACAGGCAGAGGTACTAACAACCTTTCCAAACGTTCTAACACCGACTCCTACTTCGAGGCTACTCACATCAGGATCACAATTTTGAGCACTTTCGATCCTTAGAAAGTGCTAGTGGCTGATCTAAAAAACACATTTAACTCATATATCGATCTCCTATTCGGAAAAAATAGAAAAACTTGGACCATCTAACACTTCATGCTGGCAGACTCAGACACAGCCCCAACCCCACCCAGCGAGATGGAACAAGTTCTCAATTTAGGGAACGTTAAAGCTATGTTTGGAACAAAAGTCTCGTAAGTTCGTCAAACACTGTCCATTCCAAACATGAGAAACGAACAGATTAGAAGTGTCAACTAATTTATCAGACACATCTACGAAAAATTATAGCTAACAAGACCGCACTTTGTTTCCTCTTCCCGATAATTACCATGAAATGGTTGAAGTTGACTAAATTATCGTGGTAAACAGATAAAAAACTAATAATAAACTAGACAACGAAGCATAACCTAGAGAGATAACCATCCATTATTCGGTAATTGTATTCAGGTAGCGTAACCATACACAACAAGCTGGCCCCATCTTCGAACATACAATCTCATTCAGATAGAAAAAGGTGAATGTTATCGGCCAAGCGCCTACTCCACTAACGACTCCCATCCTATTCCCTTTAATGAGATTAAAACCCTACTACTATTGAACAGACTACCAGGCTATTAATAATATGCCCCCGATCTCTAGCTTCCAAACGGCTCAGTACCTAAGAATGGATACCGATAGATGATGAGACCAAAAAACAAACCCACCTCTCCATTTTCGTCCCCATCCGATTTGATCGCTGCCAACAGAGCAGCCCTCAACTGCTCTGGAGGGACCTTTTTGGGCCGGTGGCGATGGATCCGGGGAACCGTAGGTGCAGGTCCTGGCTCATCCACATCCGAAGGAGCCGCCGTACTCTGCCCACTCGACGACAGCGCCACGTACTCGCTCAACTGAAGGGAGACAGCACACTTTGAGCCAGCCAGAAGTGCTTGAAGTATGAATTACAGGTAAGCTACCTACCTCTGCCTTTCCCTCCTTAAAAAGCCGCTTAGGTTCAGCGCCCTCCTCAAACTGCTCCCTCAACCACTGGGTTCTCGTAGCAGGGGTTCGGTCCCAGGTTAGCTTGACCCGTGTCGAGTGGAGCGCGGTGTTCTCAAACGCCCGTGGCTTGTACTTGGCACGGTTCACCTCGGAGCACTCACTGACTAGGTGGACCCAGGAGGGGGGGACCTCGAAGGTCTCCCCATCGGGCACGAAGCGGAGGTCGAAGCGGATGCCACTAGAGGCGTACTCCACGCCGTCGCAGGCCTCGTACACCGCCGTGGCGGTGGCTGCGGAGTCGAACTCGGCGATGGCGAAGAAGTACTTGAGGCGGTTCAACTGGTAGCGACGCAGGCGCGAGCGAACGCGGCTTGAAGTCACCCGCCAGGCCTTCTTCTCGTCGGCGTCGGCGGTTTCTATGGCAACCGTAGAGGGGCCTTCCTTGGGGGCGGCAGTAGTATTGGTGCCTTCTGCGTCGGGTGCGTCCTCGTTATCTGATGTGAAGATATCACGAGGACCGTGGGCCTCTTCTTCCGCCATCTTGCGCATCCCGTACTCGGAGGGATAGATCTAGGGAATAAATGTAAAAAAAGTCTACCTATTACAAAATTTTGGATGAGAAACTGCTGAATCCAAGTCTAAACACATGAACTGGGATATATAAGACCACAAAAATATCTGTTTCTAAGCAATATACTAAATTATTATAGATAACAAATAGTAGTACTTCGGCAGGAAGTAATATTTTTCTTTATTTAAGAAGCACTGTGCACAAATAGAAAAGCCCAAGGTTTAGAAATGAACGATTAGCACATCTAAAAAAATTGATAAAGCATGTTTTTAGTGTTTTAAATGTAGTTGTGAAAATCCAAAACTACCGCATAATGTACCGCATCTAAGATTTCGTGGATGGGATCATAATGCAGCTTAAGATTAGGTGAATTTGTGTCTAACTTGACACAGACCACATGGGTTTCTATGCACTAAGCCAAACCAATATGCTTGACAACTAACAAGGCTCGAAAAAAACGAAACTTTTTAATACGAGGACTCAGTAGAGTGAACCATTTCAGCATTAGACAACGATTCATATGAAGTACTGTACAGAAAAGATATCAATGATGTGATTGGAGAATTGTTAGATTTGGCAGGTTCTTACCGTGACCTTCTCCAGACACGCTCCAGGAGGAAGGAATGATTCAAGAGCCAGGAAAATAACTTCAGCGTTGGTATTATCCCAGTCGAAGTGGAGAACAGCTAAACGACGGGTAGCCTCTTCCACCACTGGAGCGTCTTCTACCAGCAGATTCCAGTCAGCATCTAAATTAACACAACCAGGATAAAATTAAGCGTCTTAGTCAAACGAGAAGATAAATAAAATTAGTTTTATCAACAACCTTGAAGGTCGGCGAGGTTATCACCAACGGACCCCTCATTGGAAGCTGAATCGGAGTCCTCATCCGAAGAGATTTCCTCATCTGAATCCTCCTCATCATCGGCATCTTCATCACTGTCTCCCTCTTCCTGTTGTTTTTTAATCAACTGTTTGGCATAATCTAACGGTTTCTGTTTCCAAGGCCGACCATGTCGGTCTTTATAAGTCTTATCTTCGTCAATACCCTCGAAAAGATTGCGAAAAGCCTCTTTTTCTGCTTTGGTTTTCTTTTTTAACCGGCCGGAAAACCGCACATCACGGGATATCTTATCCAACTCCTCGTCATCCATAGTACGATCGCAGACGCAATCTACGAAACGTGTCGTAGTCGAACGCCGTACTAAACTTAACATTAATATAAAGGTCATTAATGAAAATAATAATAGCAAAAATATATTTTGAAATTTTGTACTTTCGTATTTAAATTTTTGTTTCTAGAGTAATTAGAAAAGCTTAATAAATGAACAAATTGCAACTTTAGCTCCTATATGCATAGTCATTTTTTAAATGTTCTGGCGGAATCCCTGTCAGTGACTTCATAACTGTAATTTATTACAATTTTTGGCATTTCATACATTACTTATTCTAGTTAAGTTTGAATTATGCCTACATAATTCTTGTATATTGACATCAGTCCTCTAATTTGTAGAATTTGTTCGAAGTGCTTGACATTTAATCACTTAGTGAGGATACTTTGTGATTGAACCTAGTTCTTAGGTGTACTACTAGGTCTCAATCTAATTACCAAATAAGGCAGAATATTCAGCTCAGCTTATGCATTGAACACAAAAATAGGCTAAAAATGTCCCTTCCTATTCTAATTTTACTTATCTTTATCAGAATTCAATGG
Source organism: Anomotaenia brevis (assembly GCA_030710315.1). NCBI lineage: Eukaryota > Metazoa > Platyhelminthes > Cestoda > Cyclophyllidea > Dilepididae > Anomotaenia > Anomotaenia brevis. The sequence continues at coordinate 271,840 of JAUOZQ010000040.1, forward strand.
CGTAACTTATTGAAGCTCACTAGATTCGTTACCTTAGCTTTGGATTCGACACAATGCTTTTCTCCTACTAAAGGGACATTATTAGCTTTTGGCATTCCGTTAGCATACCTATCTTGCCTCCTAAGGAATGGCCAACATCTCGTTTAATCAATACTTTTTGTGTTCGCACTAACAATGATCAAAATACTCACTAGGATATACCTCATGAATCTTGCACAGTATCGTAGGGATATTCTTCCTCAAATTTTGTCCCAATGTTCAGTGTTTTTCTACATACATTCAAAGTAAAAAGTTATTCTCATAAACACTATATAGGACCAAATGAATATTTTCTTGAGTGGGCTAATTATACGATTTGTGTAATTGTTGGTACTTTGAATTAGTAAGTAGCATGATCCTTTTCTAGATTTAGTGCTACAGTCACTATCAAGGTGACATGTGACTGCACTCTAACGGTTGATGCTATCATCACCTCTTGCCTGCTCTACCCCTGAATTCAAAATACACAATAATAATGATAAAAGCGCCTGAGTTGACTGGTGCTTTACGCTGTCTTATGTTGCATCACCGGCTACTCTACCAACAGTCATTATCTCCCGATGCACCTACACTCACACACAGGAGCAGATGCTAGAGAGGCTATTTCCAGCACGCGCTCATTTAAGTATTCTTTTCTTTTAAATCTTTGTATTTTTTATTACAAAAAAAGAGTTTTCAAAAGACAGTGATGTGGACTGGTCCGGCTAGTGGGACTCTTCTTGAACATTAGCGCTAGATATCCTATTATTTGATATAGTACGATTAGATGTGTAGGTGTTTCAAAACCACTTAGTAATTATTATTTTTAGTGCAGCTATGTTTTACATAATTGCATGATCACTCTTTTACAATATCCACATCTACATAAATGGGAGAGCTTTAACAATCATTGCTATGCATTTTCTTAATGCCATTTATGTTTAAAGTCAGTTTAATGCCCCTGTTTTCAGTTGTCCGATTATTCAAAATATTAATTCTCCCTATCGAAATAAGATATTCGAGGGTAAAAATCAAGCGATGGTTCACGAACGCTAACCCCACCACCAAAATTTTTTTCCAGAATCAGATAACTACAATTAATATTTTACTATGGTAATAATTATGGTCAAAAGACTTCATCATCCTCTTCACATTTGTGAAATGGTATTAATGTCTAATCTTGAATGTGCCCACAATATTCAGATACGTCTTGGCGATATTACGGTTATAATAAATCATCCCTGGGTGAAGAATTGTGTAGGACGGTTAGCCTGCGTGTAAGTCAAATGATCTACGACGTGCACAAGGCCAGTACTAATATAGAATCAGTAAATTTTAAAACCTAAATTTAGAATTGAATATTAGATAAATCTTGCTATCCATCCTATTAAGAATCCAATTAATGTTGTCACTAATTTCAAAAATCGATGTGCGAAAAGTTGTTGTTGTGAGAGCAGAATGTACTTTAAAGGGTATGAAACCGACGGATTCACGGCACAGGCGACCGCGGCGGTAGCAGCAAAGAATTCTGGCGATCTACTGGCTACTTAAAGAGCCACTTGTTAGTAGTGGGGATTTCAAAGGCCATGCAGTTGTCGCTACGTTGATGGTGATAGTCTGCAGCGCGCGAGCGAGGGAAGGAGAGAGCAATGAGGATTCTCGCTCGCTTTGCCTTCCTAGTACTATTGTATGATAGGCACACTGGTCTGATTCACGCTAGACGGGACGCACACCAACAACGATAAGCCTCCGCTATGGATTCAATCGACTATTGGTTTGCGTCGAGAGACGTGAGACTAAAAACGGAAAATGAAATAAATATTTAGATCGTGAACTTATCATAATATTTTTCTAAAACATTTATATATTTTCAAATACAATTTCATAAATTAAACATTATTTTGAGGCAAAAAATTGATTTTTTGCCAAAGTGTACGAGAAATTAGCAAAAAACTATTGCTTACTTAAGTGAACTACGTAAAGTGAACAACCACGTTTGCTCACAGATAGCGTAGTTGTGCCAGACTAATTTTTCTAATCTAACTATGGAGTTGCTTATATTTTAAATATTTAAAAATTATCGATTTTTCCTGCAATATAATACAAAAGTAATTAATAATTTACGTGTAGAATTTAATAAGCTATTGAATGATATTAAAAAATATGGGTATTGTGAGTCAACTTATTGGGGTGCGCTAGAACTGTGTGATGTGTCCGCACGCGGACTTCTGACAGGCTGTTGGTCTATGCAGCTAAGCCATCTAGCTGTTTCAAATAGCCCCGTACCGTGTATGAACCCTCGAACGAGAAACTAGCCGTATTCACTGTGCGCCGTCGCTGCTAGTTTATCACGTGTGTCGTTGCAGTAATGCCACGCTTTGCCATATGCCCGGTTCACTACTCACAGATCGGACTCTAACCTGGCACCAACAGAAACGGCTTTTTGAGAAGACATATTTTACATTCCCCCGTCCTTGTAGTTGGATTACGTTCCCTTCCAGATCTGCTCACCTCTAGCCCCTAACCTTTGTGTGGATTTATTGCATGAACTACCAAAATTCCCACAACGGCTCAATGAGCACCCAACAGGGTTACATGACAAATCCTCCTCCGGCATCACAGCCACCGCCTACAGCTCCCTCTAATGGTTCCCCATTTCCCCCAGATTGTAATAGCCCTTTCCGCGGACATCCGTACCAGGGTTATCCCAATCAAGAGTGTCCGCCCGATATGCCGGCTCCGAATGTCGCTGTCAGCCAACCTGGACATGGACAGCCCTTGACACTGAACCAGCTCCTCCTACAAAACAATTCCCTAGGTCCTCAGCCCTCTCGAATGCCTGGACCGATGTCTCCCATGTCTCAGCCCGGTGGCGGCGCCTATCGCTACGATCCCTATGGCGGCTACATACCCAAATCAGGACCCTCTGGGCAACAAGATGGAAATCAGGTTATTTCCAACCACCTCATTATGACCTTGTCTCAAATTACTAGTTTAGTCAAGGGGACCGTAATATTAACTAAAGGTTACTCAAAGCTATAGCCTGTTTTATAACTTTTATATGGTTTTAAGGTCTTATCGTTTGACTTTTTTCCTTTTCGATAAATGTTTACAAAACTCCACCTGGGTGCTGGTGTCACTTGCTTTATGGCCTCTTTTATTCCCTGAGGGTTGAAAGTTAATACGAAGTTGATTTCTAAGGAAACTTGGTGCCAATTTATACGTAAAATTTATTGAGAAAGTTTAACAAAAAGACTTTACAAATCTGCTCCTTGTACAAGGATGGCACACAGCATGCCGTGTACTTTGTAATTCTTCATCTTTTTGATTTATTCTAACATGTAGCATATCATTCCAGTTAAAATTTAAGCGAAATTGATTGAAATGCCCATAACTCGTCTTATTCACTAGCAGTGATTCCATTGGTTATTCATTTAAACTCAATTTTTAAGATTCAACGTCCAATAAAATCAAATACATTCAGTGTAAAATCAATTAAAATAATAAATCGGGTTTGCCCTTTGAAATTGTTAACAAAAATTTGAAGGTAGCTAATTTTAGATTAAGCTCACGCATCTCATTGGTTGAGCGCCAGCGCGGCAATTTCAACTTCCGCTAATCAGAGGTCCCTCACTTTAGCCCTCCTCCAGCTTCGCGCAAACACACGTTTAACGCCTCAAATCCTAACACGATTCTCAAACTACATGTTTCAGGCGCCTCTGAAAGATCCTACCACCTCCACTTCGCGTGCCAATACACCTCAGGAAGCAGTGCCGGCAGCAGGTGGTGCTGCTGGAGATATGCGGAGTCCCCAGGATCCACAAAACCAGCCCCAGACAATGGACCCCAAGGGCCAACCGAATCGTGGCTATGGCGGCAGCCCCGGTATGATTAGACCACCGCCACCGCCACCTCGACTCAACTACCCAGGGGAGTACGGACCCCCACCACCCGGGGACCCCTACTCCTATGCCGGGGGACCCTATGCTCAGCGCTACCCGCCTCCAAGGTACCCTAACGCCCCGGGGGGCTATTCGATGATGCCGCCACCGCCACCGCCCGGTGGTTACCTGACAGAGTATCAGAAAATGTACCCCACCTCGTCGCCTTACATGATGCCTGACCAGCAACAGCAGCAGCCGGGCTACCCCAGGCCTCACTACCAGACGGCAGACATGTACGGCAGAGGCGGTGGCGGCGGTTATCCTCCCGGAGTCGGCCCCATGGCGAATGGAGTGTCTCCGAGGGCACCTGCACCTCCCATGAGGTACGCACTTCCTCAGGGACCCATGGAGGGACCTCCACCACAACCACCGCAGCAGCAACAGCAGGAACAACATCAGCAGAATGCAGGATATCTTCCCCAGAGCACTCAGCAACAGCCTGGGAGGGCCGATTCTAGAGGTGAGTTTGGGGGAGATGGCAACCCTACCGCTGTTTTTGGAGGTGAAATTTGATCGAAAGCAAATTGGAGCGGTTCTTTCACCGTTTTGGTGATTCGAGTCGGTGCTGGCATTGAGGAAACAAGATCATAGGTAATGACATGGAACGATTTTTAGTCAAGGTTTTGTAAAATAACTCAGATTCTGACTTGTGATTAAAGCTTCACTGGTTGCTTACAGGCTCAGAAGACTTTTTCGTTGTCAACCCCATAGCAGCCGTAAACACTCAGGATATAAGGGACCTTAAAACAGCAATTGTTCCCTCTATTTGCCAAAATAAACCTCTTGTATTCGAAAGTTCTCTGGAAGTCTTCTTATTTCTTTCATTGGTTTGTCCCGGAGCTAACCCTGGGCCACCCATCAATGATTAGACTCGTAGGAACAAGTTTCTAGCTTAAATCCTGTATAAACTTGAAGTTATGCTATTTTCAGGGTTCCAGGATCCGATGAATGTGATTCCTCAGTAGTCCCTTAGTTGCTAACTCGACGTCAGTCATGAGTATTTCAATTCAGCGAACCTCTGGTAAATGAACGTGTTCCTTTTTTGTGAATCAGAGGTTCAAAAACCGCTTGTAGGGCTCTCGGAACTGAAACAAGTGATCTTTCAGTAGTATTTTGCTACTATTTCCAAATCAGCCAGAAGTATTTCAACTCGGGAAATCCCTGGCAAATAAATTACTTGCGTTTTGTCGTAAATCGGAGACTCAAGGAAACGGTTAAGGGGATCTTGGAACTGAAGCAATCGGAAGCTTTATAGTCGGTAACTATTGTCTTCAACAGGACTCGTTTAACACGGAAATAGCTGGTTAGTTAATGTTGATTTGATTCCTCCGTAGATGGCGCAATGCCCTCTGGAGATCAATCACAGCAGCAACAACAGCCGACGCCTGGTTCGGGCGAAGCCATGCCCTCGCGTCCTCCCTCCCAGTCGTCTGCCTCGGTTCGCTCCGGTCCACCCCAGTCCCCTGCCCAGCAGCCGAAGAAAGACGAGGACCCCTCACAGCCACAGCAGCCGTCGCAACCACAAGCTCAGCCTCTTCCTCCTCCACCACCTCAAAACTCTGCGCCTGGCGTGCCTCAATACCACCATTTCATGATGCAGCAGCAACAGCAGATGCATCCCATGTACCGCCAGGGACCCACGGCCAATCGAATGCCTCCCCACCAACGAGGTGGTGCTCCGCCCCCCTACGGGGCTCCTGCTGGCTACCCCGGGGGACCCTATCCTCCTCCTCCTCCGCCCAATTTCCAGCAGCAGCAACCGCAGGGTGGCTATCCTATGCCTTACGGCGCCGGAGATATGTACTCCCAACCACCACCACCACCACAGCAGTACGGCCAGTACAACAGAGGGGGCTACCCTTGTCCTCCGCCTGCCAATCCCCAGCAGCAGCCGCCACCGCCTCAGCAACAGCAAGCTGCGCCACCGCCGTCTCAAGCCCCGACACAGAACTTCGCTCCCCTGCCGCCGAATCTGAGTCATCAATCGGCGTCGTGTTTCCAGCGTCTCCTGGAGATGGGCTACGAGCCAGAGCGGCGGCAGTGGCTGGAGCACTACTTCTTCTTTATGGAGGAGATCAACAAGCCCCTCACCGGGCTGCCGCAGGTGGTGAAACAGCCGCTAGACCTCTACCGCTTCTACCTGGCCGTGCGTGAACGCGGTGGGGTGCTGGAGGTGATCAAGACCAAGCGGTGGAAGGAGATTAGCCAGCTCTTCAACATCAACGCCTCGGCGTCGGCGGCATTCACATTGAGAAAGAACTATTGCAAGTACCTCCTCGACTACGAGTGTCGTTTCGACCATGGCCCTGGTGGTATGGACGCCCGGGTGGTTTTGGCTCAAATCGAGGGCCTCTCGAGCAAGAAGAAGAAGCTTTCCGTCGGATCGATCGGTGGGGCCGGCTCGGAGATGAATGAGTCATCAACCTCGAGCTCCACACCCTTCCCACCACCCTCACCGGTTGGGAGTCAGTCCTCGGCTTCGTCTAACCTCATGCCTCCTGGCAGCGCCGGTGTATCGAGTGCCCAGCAACAACCACCTACTAACGGCGGTGGAGGTGGACCTGGTTCTCTGCAGGAAGAGACTGCTAAAACCGGCTCTCCAGCTGTTGTTGGAGGCGCAATGTCTCCCGCGCCTTCTTCTGCGGCTCCCTCGCCGTTTCCACAACAGCAACAAACGGCCACTTCGACTGCTGGTGGACCCCCGACTTCCGTTGAGCAACAGCAGCAGCCGGCTCCATCTCCAGCCGCCAATGTGGTGACGACTTCGACACCTGGAAGTGCTGGAACTCCTGGACCTGGTTATCCGCTATCTATGGGTGGCCCGGCTGGTGGAATGCCCTGGCGACCACCCAACAACGGCACTGGTGCTCCCAACAACACTGCGAGACCGCCGTTTTCACCCCCTGGCTATCCACCACAGTCGAGGATGCCTGGACGTGAGTTTTTTGACGTTTCTTGCCGTTGATTTGGTTCAAGCTTAGAGCTAACTCGAAATCAGTCGTAAATATCTCGCCTAGAGAAGTTTCTGACTTGTCAAAACAGGCTAGCACGCTCTAGCGATCGAGTATGTGTTCATCAATAATTCGGCTCCAGTTTGCTCTTCCTCGTCGTGGTAAGCGATTGACTGAATTTTGGCCTCAGCATTCGAGTTTAGACTGCTAATTTTCCTTTCCCTTTTGTTATTGATTGAGGAAAAGGTAGTTGAGCCCAAAATTGTCGTGTTAGGTTGGCAATCTCCCCTGGTAGTTGTGGACGTGTGGAAGTGAATTCCACAGAAAAGTGGCCCCCATTCTAGCGATGGCTGCGTTACTTGATAACGGGATTCCTTGCCTTACAGCTCCCTTCTTTGGCGCGTATAGAAACTGGTTTGAAGGAAGACCAGGTGGTGATAAATAGGATCACACGCTCTAGTGCTCTTGTGACTGGTTGAGAGGGTCTCTCTGACTTGACCTTGTTCTTTTCCCCCTTCAGCTGTCGGCGGTTACCCAGGCGAAGGCATGCGTCACCACTACCCCCCACAGGGCCCCTACGGAGGTCGACCCATGCCTCCGCACCATCTGATGGAGGGAGGGGATGTCGGCCCGGGGCCGAAACCCCCACCGCTGGGACCCCCTCCCACCCCAGTGGGAAACACAGTACACCACCCGCCCCAGTCCTCGGCCATGATGTACCGCGGTCCAGTGCCGCCACAGGCACCACCCATCTTCGCGGGGGGCCATTACCACCAGACAGGAGGTGTTAGGGCTCCTCCACCGCCGCCCGGAATGATGCCAAGACCGCCCTACGGCCCCGGGGCTCCCCCCATGTATCCCGGAGGCGGCGCTGCTCCCGGTGGTGGTGTCGGGGGACCCCAGGCACCTCCGAACACGGCGCTCATTCCTCCCAACCAATCCGGACGCATGCAGGCAGCAGCGGCCGCGGCCATGATGGCTCAGCAACAGCAGCAGCACGCCCAGCAGCCCCCGCCGCCTCAGGTTCAAGCTCAACCGCCCTCCCAACAGCACCCTGGACTTATGGGACCCCAGCAGGTATGCATCTTGATCCAGTTCTATTACCGTTATCTGGGGTAGCTCCTAGATTGTGTGGTTGGGCCAATCTAGTGGCCATTTTGTATATTAAGCTCTTCGTTGACCTCTAATTAACTGGAGACTAGCTCCGATTGAATCAATAGGAACCGTTTAGAATTTGGTGGTATTTGGTGAAGTCTTGCTTTATGAGTGCCTGAGACTGGTTGGTTGGTAAGTCCCTTGAAAAATTGATGAGAGAGAGTCTATGGACGAATACCCCTTTGCGCGCGCTTTCGTGCCTGCGGACTGGTAAACACAGGCATCTCTTCGTGTGTGTGTGTGTGTATGTGTATGTGCATCACGCACACACGATAGTTTAGATTAGCCTCCCTCCACCACCACTCTCTTACAACACCACCACAACGTAGGAGGAGCCCGAGTTCCATAGAGAGCGATCCAGTTGGCCCAGCACACGCACACGGCCCGCATCCTCATCATACGGGGCTGTTGTTGCCAGCGTTTGCCCAGGCTCCATGCCCATTGGCCGAGGCGAATTCACCCCCATCATCACTCTGCGTGCTTAAAAAACACCCCAAGGGGATGAGGGCTGGCGCTAACTGGCCGGCCATTGGTCCACCCGGCGGCAGCCAATCAGTGCTAGTCCTCGTGTATAGCCCGTCAACACTGACTCAGCCTGCCATCCATCGCGTTTGTGTGTGCGTGTGGACGAGCTAGCTAGCTAGCTAGCTAGCAGCCAGGCAGCTACCGGAGGCTTGCTTGGTATTTTCGCTGGCTTGGGTGGTACGCGATTCTGCGCCCTGTGGGCGCGTACGTGTGCCACTGAAATGCCCGCTTTGAGGCTCCTGATCGAAGTAGAGGAAATGGGTCAGCAGATTTCTAATTCCTTATTTTAATTAGTAATAGTAGAGTAGGGAAACTCGTCAGGTTGTGCTAAAGTGCACATGCGGAGCGTTGCGAATCGCGTAGCTATAATCTAGTGGTTGAGTGAGTGAGCGGGAGCACTTATCTTGGAGGTTTTACGAGAGTTTCCCCTCGGTGAGCTGTTGCTACTACTGTGTCAATCATGGGGTTGATGGTGGTGCTGGTGGTGGTTTTGTGTGCTCGCTCGCACGCACGCACGCATTTATCGGAATTAGGGGAGTGGAAAACAGTCCCTAGACCCCCCCGCTCCAACACTTTTTGGGTTGTTCATTCTCATTAGCTTCCGCATGGGTCTCAACTGCAGGTTGTGCTTTTTTGGGGCTCAGCGTAATCGTTTCGCCTTTGTTTTGTTCAGCGTCCAGGGCCACAGTATGTGCCTCCACAGCAGGCTCAAGCTGCTGCCTACTGGAAACGCATGGAACCCGTCCATCTGTTCCCTCCGGGGTGTGTTGAATCCACTCCTGTGGACACCAGCCGTCGGAAACGCTTTCGAGTCAAGGATCTCGGTAAGTCACCTCCCTGAACACCACAGCTCCTTATGCAGTCGAGGTACTAATGTGTGCGTCTCCTCTGCAGGTCCAGTGACGGCGCTGAAACTGGTGATGGCATTGAGATCGGGTTTGCCAGCAGAGACAACGTGGGCACTGAATGCTCTCAACGTGATTCTCCGCGACGAACCGACGGTCCTGGAGGCCTACTTTGCCGCCTCGGCTCAACAACCCCTGCTGGCTGTGAATGCCAACGCTCCCACGCTCACCTCGCTTGTCACCGCGCTGACAGACCACCTGCGCTTCGCGGCCAATGAGCTCTTCCCGCGTCATAGACTCATTGCCGATCTGGAATTACCGCTCTATCTGGACGCTGAGTCATCGGTCCCGCCGCAGTCGCACCCCTCCCCGCCGCCGCTAGACATGGAGACCACGATGACGACGACGACGTCTAGTCAGGAAAATAGCAACAGCCATCACCTCCTCCAACTGGTGGACCTTTTCAACGAAGTGGCCAAGAAGCGCCCACCCAACACCCATCCGCCTAGTGGACTACTGGCAGTGGAGCGTGAAATCACGGCTCTAGCGCACGCCAAGGGTATCTCTGTGGCCGCGCTGAGGGAAATGATTAAGCAGCTACTGCTGCAGGGCAAAAATAGTCGTTACCTGCTCAAAACTGCGCCCCCAAAGCTGCCTAAGCCCGCGGTGGTGCCAGGGACTCTTCCCAACGACACTGCGATCGATAAACCCGCCTCGGGAGGACTGAACAAACGTGGGCGTGGAAGGGGATCTACCACCTCCCTCTTGGCGGAGCATTTCGCGGTCTATGAGGCGGCCTTGAACGCACAAACAGCTGCTCAACAGGTTCAGGAAGCCGTGGTTAATCGACCCAAGCAGACCTCGGCGCTCTTTGTGAACAATCTGAGTGGTCCCGAGGCCCGAGCGAATATTAGACGACTGGCGTTGTTTGCTCTGGACGAGCTGCTGGATGGCAAGGAGTCCCTGCCACCGGTTTTGGTGCCAGCTGACCACGAGGAGGACGTGGAGATGGAAGTCAAGTCGGAGGGGCCTGCGGTCAGACCCCTCATCTCCATGCGGGAATTGTTTGCTCTCGGAGGGGCCGACACCACCGCCTACATCCTCCCCACACCGAGTGGCTGCTACAAGGACACCATTCGGAGAAGCTTCTTGACGAAAACTCCCACGTCGTCGAAGGCCACGTCACAGGCGGCGTCGTCTGCAGTGGCCTCCAGGAAACGGGTCAACTCCACCACCACCACCGCTGCTGCAGAGGGCGAGGGAAGACGAGAAGTGACTTCGAAACGCGCTCGTTCCTCATCCTCATCATCCCTCCCTGTTCTCTCGCCGCAGAAAGCTGAGACTGAGGTCGAGGAGTCGGCTTCGGAGGCGAAAGAGGTCGAGGAGGGGAAAGCGGAAGAAGCGTCGGCTGCGGCAGCGGCGGCGGAGGAGGAAGACAAGGACAGCGAGCTGAACAGCCACCGACTCATGATGGATTCACGTGGCTACTGCCCACTGCGCGCACACTCGGAGATCATTCGGCGAGGTGATTTGGCTCTTTGGCCGGTGGATTCGAGGGCAGAGAGAGCGGAGGGCTTTGCTTTGCGTTGCCTCTGTGTCTCAACAGCACTGCGGAACCTCTCCTTTGTGCCCTCGTGTGAACGCGTGCTAGCTAATCACAGGGCTCTCCTCGCACTGGCTGGCAGACTCCTGATGGTTGCTCACACCCACTTCGACTCACCCGATGCCGACTGGGCGTGTGTGGAGGACCATGCGGCCAAGTATGACTCGGACTCGGCCTGGTGGATGCCGTGGCTCGACGAGCTGTGCGAGAACATCCTCGTCCTCCTGGTGAACATCTCGGGTCATCTGCAGTGTCTGCCGCTGCCCGAGAGCATTGTGCGACCCCTGCTCGAGGGCCTCATCCACTGGACAACCTGCCAGACGGCCGCCGCCACCGATCCCCTGCCCGGACATCGACTGATTTCGCCCTGCCGGCTGGCTCTGGAGGCGTTGAACCGACTCTCGGTGGACGATGGCAACGTTGCCATGATCCTCGCCACCATGGACCCCGAGAGTGCGCACAAGCTGTTTGACAGACTCGCTACGTGGCTGGCGCTGCCTGAGGACCAAATTACACGAGAGTTGGCGCTCTCCACCATCCACTACCTGTCTGAGCCCCCAGTCAGCTTTTTCCCACATCAGGGTGATGGGGGTAACAATAGCGGTAATGGCAATAACTCCAACAACTCCCTCGCCTACGGTCTCTCCCTGCTGGCGGAGGCGAAGCCCTGTCCTGTCGCCGGTCTGGTGGCCTTTATCGAGGTCATGGAGGCGAAAACCCGTCGAGTGATCGATCAGCTGGGCGTGCATGCTCTGCAGGATCAGCCGGAGTTGATGGGAACCTCGTTGGATCTGCTGCGAAGGGCTGGAGCCCTCTTGGAGCGTCTGGCTGCTAATGCCTTCGGTCGGAGTCGATTCACCCCCGAGTTGGAGTTGCGAGTACTCAGCCTGGCTACGTCGGGTGTCTTGGACGCCACGGTGGCTCAACTGCTCTCAGGGTGTCTCCTGAACCTGCCCCATCGCAATCAGCACTCGAAGAGCATGAAAGAGCTCATTCCCGCTTTGCCCAGCTCCGAGAGGGTGAAGGAGCTCCTCTCCCCACCGATGGCGAAACAGCAGCAGCAGAACAGCCATCAGGAGACGGCGGAAGAGCAGGGGGAAACACCGGTTGAGAAGTCCCAGTGCGGAGAGGGCGAAGAGCCGAACAAGAAGCTAATCTCCACGACAAAATCCACCGAGGTGGTAGCTACTGTATGATGTCCCCCAACCCCCCACCTTGTAAGCCCCTGTGTGTATAGTCGATAAACCCCCCTCTATCTGCCCCTCTGAATCCCCATCACCGTTTTGTTGAACAATAGCAGCAGTAACAACGAATGCGCAGGCTGCGCGTTTTATTTTGATGTGGTGACAGCCTGCCTCCCCAAACCAACCCCTCCTCCCTTTGTGGGTCCCCTCGAATCGATGGGGGACATCCTGCACATTGTATTTCCTCTTCGGCCCACCCTTCCCCACGTCTGTGTCTCATCCACCCTAAATGCGCCCCACTCCCCTCTCCTATTAAGGCAAAAGTGGTGTTCTTGCTCTGTAGCAAAGCACTGCGAATTCCCCCCACCGAAAATTCGTATTCCCTACCTGCTCCCTGTCGAAATGTATGCATTTCCCCGAGGCCCGTCCTATTACTCACACACTGTCTGGTAAACTCGATGGAGAAATGAAGCAGTTTTGTTATCGAGTCGGTTCTTGTGTGCTTCCTTTGGGCGGGTCTGACTTGGGGCCAGTAGCAATAGGGGGTGCTCGTTGAATTCGGTAATGATCAGTTTCAACTGGACAGACTAGATGCTTAGCTTTAGAGGGCCTTTCTGGGACTTCTGTTTCACCAAGCGTTGGGTAGGATTCCTTGGGATGTTCTTTTGGTAATCTCTTGTTGGCTTTCCAGTGCTATGAATTATCGATTTATTAAGCCAGTAAACTGGGCCAGTTTTTAAACTATACCACCCAAGTTTGCTGTCAAAAAGTGCGGTCGCAGTTTGGAAACCTGCTTTTTAGAAACCCCGTTTGCCGTGTCTCAGTCTCACCTTTAGCTGGTGTCAACTCCCAATTACCAGATGCAGTTTTAACTGAATCCAGCTCTTAATGAAAATTAAATTAGTCCTTTTTTACTAAAGTATACAACCCTCAGTTTTAGGTGCCCGCTAAAAGTATTTTTGTAGATCACTCTCTCACGACCTGAGAAAAGAGTTCATACTGGAGCAGATGTTATGGTGGTATCAACCGCCAGCTTGCGGTTTTTGATAATTTTTACGCAGTGAAATTCCGATTGGCCCCTTTTGGTTGGACGAGCCGTAGCGACGAATCAGTGTCAAGTTTCCCTCAACTGAACGTATATCAGTCAATTTTTTAATCGATACAATATCTCTCACCGATTGCGCTCGTTGGCAGTTTGCATGCGTAGAAAAACTCAACGTATTTTGACATGCATCCATTGGTTGATTCGGACTAATGGATCAGAATGAAACAAACTTTATGAACTGATATCAACTGGCGCGAAATCACTCACAGATCGTACCCGCTTTAAATGGGAAGCTTAAATTGACGATTTTAACTTGTTAGTAAATGATTAATTTATGGTCATTTTCCATGAGTGACCTGATGAGAATATGCTGGCTACACAGGTAATTTTTTGTTTAACGTAAGGAAGCGAACACATCATTTGGCCTCAAATCCCTCTGGCGATTTGCGTGAATATAATCTTAGGCTCTAGCATAAATGCAAAAGCATGAATTGTTTGTCAGTAAAATGCTGGATAGCCGGTGCAATTTAGGAAATTAGTTCGTTCTGGGAGTATAGAAAGCAAGTTTGCTTCCCTAAAGAAATAGTGGAATATCTCATCTAGCTAGCAAGAGAACAGCCTCACTTTGTTCAACTTAGAGAATGTAAGTGAAAAATTCCTATGTCACTTTCATCAATACTCCTGAGAGTTGCTGATGGAAAATCTCCCAGATGTTTTCAACGTTTCACAGAGATTCGGATCTATCTAACGAGGTTAAAATTACACGTTCTTATCTGAAATCTGATTGGTTTTAAAATAAGCTCCCTATGACTCATTCACTTTCATTGTTAGCAGATGGTGCTATTGCAGCAGTGTTGATGGGTTGAAACGCACCTGCTAAGGCAACACACATGAACACGCAGTCATCTTCAAATTGCAAACAAGGACTGTTTTATTTTTCACCTTAAACAAGGAAATGTAACTCCATTACTATCCAGACAGGTAACCCTGATTGAAGTACTTTTAGCAGATGGCTTACTCGGATTTTAGTTTACCTGATGGTTGCACAACTGCCGGTTGCTTTATTTGTATCAACAAGTGGGTTTTTAATACGTGAAAGCTTCAGTCAATGGCCATTTGAGCACCTGGTCTGCTACGTTATTCGTTAATCGACTAAACTTGCTGACCTGCGATCTGCCTCTAGCCTGTGTTGCCTAACTTCATGCAGGAGTTGGCAATCACTTGTCCCACATGTGATCATCTCACCTACTCGCGTGATCTGATTACTTATCTCCTAATTTGAGATTTATGGAGATTCATTGAGCTTACTTAGAGCAATCAACAAGCTTCAAAAATAACTCCAACAGTAAGACGTCCAGTTTTTCCCATTAGTAATCTACAAATATTCTATAGCATTTTCGAAGGGAAACTGGTCATTTCCATCCAACTCACAAGTTATTCACCTTCACACGATTCCCTATCGGCACTTTACGTTACGAAACTCGCGGAGTAGGAACACGAATAATAAATAAAGAATAATTAAATAGCCATTAAAAATGAGGGCCCAGGTCCCGTGATTAAAATCTCACTACTGTTTAAAAGATGCAATACATTTAAACTAATTCTCCTTCAGTCCCTAACTGTTGACATTTTGTGTTAAAATAAAACATACTTCACTCAGCAAGAATTAGTTATTGTCATTTTAAGCTGCTTAATAAGCGACTAGTAATTAACCCAAAACGCCTAGATGGTTACACTACTTAGGGAAAAATTACCTACAGCTGTTCAAAAGAATCACTGAATTATACGGTGTATTGATTAATCAATCTGCCTTAAACCAGCTAACTGAGGCGAAGTAAAATATACAGCAGCATGTTGGCTGCAGCATAACTGAGCGGAGTTTGCACTTTCGCTTGCGGCATTTATGTAGTAGCGAGCAAACTGACCAATGAGAGCGGTCGGTCTGCTCTGATTGGTCACTTCAATCACGCCAAGCATCAACTGGTACCATCCTGAGATTCTACTGCACGCGCAATCTTACAAAAACTGAATTTTTATGGTATCAAACATTGCATGAATATTCAATCAAAATACTATGCACATACACGAAAATGTGCATATTTTGGGGCTGTAGAATTCGACTTTCTATGGAGTAAAACTACCGTTAAAGGGGCTTAAAACAAGCATTCACGCAGGAAATGGGAAGGAAATTCTTGTAACGATGTTTATTGAGGAAGTAAAATCCTGTGGATTCCTTGTGATATGATATTGATACAGATTTACTGAATTATTTTTACTTGTCCAAAGTATTGACGTCAATGATTCTAATTGAATTGATTTTTGTTCTCCATCGTAACATTCAAAATATCATTTAGATCCTAAATTGTAGGCACTTATACGAGTCAATTCCAAATAATTTATAAAAAGGTTGTTTCAATTCTAACAAATAATACAGAGATCGATGCCAGACATCGATTACATTTGGTCATCGAATTTTGGCTGCGACATATTGCCACCAAAACCGGTAAACTAGATTATGGACCTTCAAAGGGTAACTTAGCCACTAACAAGGACGCCGAATACCAGCACTTTTCGTTGGGAAAAAGTACTTCAGTCGGTATGCCAATAGCTAACCTGATCCTATACTACGTATATTTGTCGGCAGTGTACAGTTATATTTCATCGCATTCACTAGATATAGAGTTTAAAATTATGTTTCTGTATACAAACTAGAGTTTCAAGGCCAAATAAGACAAAGAACTCAGGCTTCTGGAGATCACTTCTAGTTAGTTATGGTATCGGACGTAGAAACGGTCTTTAAATCTAACAAGTGAACAAAATGACTCCCAATTATGATACCCAATTGCGATAAATTGTATGAGAAATGGCTTTATCAATTAGAGATGAACTTCCCCTTTTATCGTCCAGATCCTTCATTACAATCGAATGCAATGGATTGATAACCCATTTAGAATGACACGATCAGCTTAATATGTTTTACAATGTTTATTTTCTCGTTCAAGGTCAAATTGACAGTCATAGCACTTTTAGTTTGCGCTCATTAAACAACTTATGGGTTGATCCTAACTTTGAAGCTGACGATGAACACCATTATTGAGTGAGCATGGCGTACTACTTAGGGGATACTGGTAGACCTTTATCCAGGCAGACTGAAGTCTATTTTTTCATATTAAATGGCTTCTGGTGCAAGATTAGTCTAATTTACACTATTTTCATGGCTGTGACTCTATCAAACTGTAATGATTCGGCAGAAGAAAATAGCTGACCAGAATAATGTAACTGAAGTTAATGGTGGTGAATAGATGGTGAATATAAACTCAAACCCACACGCTGAATTTGAGCAGACGGAACGAATTGATGCCTATTCTCAAGGAACAGTTATTAGTTGAGTTGCTCTCCTGGTGGTTGACGCATGAGAAAAGTCTGATGAGGAACATGAAATCCAATACCTAGCTCCAATCAAGAATGCATGACATCGATTGGTAAGTTAGGCAAATATACTCATTGAACATACCAAAGCAAAAAACAATAAATGGAATTTTCATAGTTTTTTCTTAATTTATCTGTCTTAGATATATTAATTAAGGCAGTGAAAAATGCTTCGTGGAGTTACTTTGTCCTAGTATACTTTAATTAAATGAGTCTGACAATAGATAATCGAATACCTTCTCAGAAATGGGTATTCCGATAGAAAATTGGAAATAAAAAACGAAAAGGGTATGACCTCCTTAAATTTTACAGGACACAATAGTTGCAGTAGATCAATCAAAAAATATCCACAATAAGCATACAAAATTCTTTTTAAAAACAATAAATGCTAAAAATACTTTTCAAATATTAAGACACTATTGTTATATTTAGTTGTAAAAAGTGTTGTACAAGGCTATATTTCCTGATTTTCACCTTGGCGTTAATTCAAATTATGGCCGAAAATCTTTCCCGCTGGGGGTGTGGTTTTACACTGTATAGCTGGATGATACTTGGATTAAGTAAGTGCATTCATTTAAATTTTATAAACCATCGGAACAATTTTGAAAGGCTCAATTTACCCGAATTTTGGATTTGGTATTTACGCTTTTGAATAGATTTACTTTTACTTCAATGAAAGCCCAATTATTTCCCTCCAATGGAAATAAAATGAACTTTCGAAAATAAAACATCCGTACTTTCTGGAAAAGGCTGTTCAAGAGTCACAAACTTGCTTTACCGAAGCTTACCAAAATTGACATTTATTAGGTATTGTACTTTCCGCAAACCGGAGGCGATGTATTATCTCATTTGCGATTCTTATTGAAAGGTATATTAGTGTATGGAATCCAAAAAGTATCGTCGGATCTTTGTTGAAGTATACTGATGTATTTAAGTGCTTAATCTCATATTTTTCCAACCCGTTTATAATTTTTTTAACGATCTCGGAAATTATGAAAGATATTTAATGGATATTTCTCCTCACGACGACTCTAAGATTTGTTATCTATTTTAATAATATATGTGCACGTTTGGTATTCTTTTCAATTCATCTTCTTCACGGTTTCTGTTTAGTAACAAATTTTGCAAAAAAATATTTGTTGAGGACGCATATCCAAGACTAGTTTTCGTAACCTCCTCTCTAATTTATTGTAATTTCAAGTCGAAATGATTTCTTTATCGCTCTCTCGTTAGCATCTCCTAATTTATTTATTTTACTTCGTTAGCACTAAATCACTCATTTGGCAGTAGCTTACACTGTAGGTGGCTTGGTTGCATATATATGTAATTCAGTATGTTTTTGTAGGTCCTTATCTTTTCGTGTCCTGTTATTCCTGAACATGTCTTACTATTCATTCAAATTTTACCAAAAGCAGTGTTATTTGGGCAGTTTCATTGTCGATTCGAAAGAAATTTAAGTTATCTTCACCAAATCATTGAACCTCCATTGTGCTTGGTTTTGTGAGAGCCTTCAGCTGTTATTTAGAAGTTTCCTGCTTGATGCCCGTGGGGATAAATCTCAGTTACTATCCCGCATCTTGAAACAAGCCAGATGGAAATATTTTCCTCCTTGCTTAACCGAATCCGCAATCCTTCTTTTTGCCTTTCTCTTCGTTTGCGTATCAGTCACTAACCGGGTTTTTAGTCCTCTCTGACTCAACATTACTCCTTCTTCACCCCGCTAACTCCACCTTCATTCCTCGGTTTTTTTCTATCCGACTGAATTCGAATTCCCGTATCTTCAGATATCTGGTTACCTGGTTAAGTTTCATTCTTCTAAACCGAAAAGACTCCTCCTTAGAAAAAGTGGAATATTCATCCCGAGTCGAAGAAAGATATTGAGGGCTAATCAACCTCTGAATCTAGTGTGAGAACCCATACGAATTTTGATCAGATTATGCGGAAATGTACCATACATACCCCTCACCACATCCTTTGCCGAGATAAATACCAATTCTACTTCTCTCTCATTTTCTGCCAGAAAAAAAGGCTTAATGACTCAAGTCAAAATGTAAGAGAAAAAGGTAGATGATATGTCTACGGTGTCTGAAGCGTGCGTAGATGATGGTCTGGCATTGTGGTGGCCGGTTTGCAAGTCCGAGGGGTGTGTGTGCTTTGGTCATCCGCTGTGCTTCAGGAAACATAGATGCAGTTACGTAAGGGGAAGGCATATGAATGGAGCCAGTTAATTGTGATCCGAAGGAGGGCCCCGGTAGTGAGCCTCAGTGAGTGCCTTTGGGTCTGATGCAGCTCTTCTTTGCTTCCTTTATGTACAAAGCCTTCAGTAGGCCTCACTCCTCGGATCTTTATCCGTGGGGTTCTTACCAAACCCAGTTCATTTCGTCTCCCGCTTTTCCATCTTACTCCGTTTCTCCCAGAAGCTTGTTTTGCCTGTCCCTATCGTCACTTAGCCTCGTGGGAACATGGATACACGTTTGGGCCGGCCAACGAAGTTCACCCCTCTAACCCCTGGGGACAAAGTTGTTGACTGAAACCCTAGTGGGAAACGATGAATCATCATAACCCCCCCCTTTCCGGTCAACCGTGTGTCTTCGTCGTGGTTCTCGTTTGTCTCTGTGTCTGCATACTGTCCCAGAAACAAATCATACAGCCGGCTTGCGTGCGTGTGTGTGGTTATTTTAGCTCAGTGTGTATGTGCATGTGTTTTCATGCAAAATACGGCGAATGAAAACTGTTCTGATGGAGCAGGAGAAGCTTCTTCGAGTGCTGCTCCAGGAAGCAACTTATCGTCAAACTCAACTGCACGACGTCCGATTTCATCTTCACCTTCGCAAACCATCTTCTTCTGCCTTTTTCCTTCTCGTGCTTCTTAGGGATATTTCGATAAAAGGTCCATTTTTCGCCAGTCGAAAGTCACTAGTCGCCCATCCAAAAAAGGTGAAGCTAGTTGGCAATATCTATGGGAAGAAGAGCAGATATTAACCTGAGATTTGAGTGTTTTCAAGCAACACTTCTGAAGAGTTTCGCAAACCGTCCACAAGTTCTTTCATTCACACATTTCTCCTATCCAAAACAAAAGGTGAATGTTTCTAGCCTCTTGGTCGGCTGCTGAGTTTCCTCTCTTTAACTCACAAAACATCATGTTCCTAAAATGAATCTTGGGTACTTTCATGTTAGCAGAAATTTAATCAAGTGAATTTTAATTTTACCGTTCCGAATTACAAAATTTTATCGGTTTAAATTTACCCAAGCATAAACTAATGTTCAACACCATTAAATATTATTAATTACTCTTTATTTTTCGTTCAATTTATAAGGGTAACATTCGAACAGGATATATGGGATAACGTGGTCTTTCCCGAGACCAGTGTAATTTAGATATCTCTATCATCTGGTATGAAGATATTGCACTATTCTCTACCCCAATTGAACGCCTTTAGCTGGTACTTAGATATTTCCTGTTTTTTGTCACTTATTATATGGAAACAGAGGTTGCTTACGGTGTCCCAATTCTTCTGCCATCATGTCAGATACAGGAAAGACAATTGAACTGCTTTTTTGCTAATCGCGTGCTTGTTGCCTCTGCCGCGAACATCGGCGGATTCTGACGTCCAAAGATGGCGAAAAAGTGTAATTTTGCTTTGGCCCCTTAATTTGGTAGCAGTAATCGTGGATAGGTGTGTTCAGGGTCTATTTGTGCGATTATTATCTTTGTTGACGCCATAGCCCTATCATTCATTTATATTGGTCCATCTGTGGGTTAAGATCTGATTAGTTGGTTGACAACCGTTTCATGAGAAGCAGCCAAGATGGTCTTCATTGAGTACTGCGAGCTTCATGCTAGAGGCTGAAACATTCAAGTTTTCAAGGATGAAATCTGTTGCTGTGTGATCCCAATCAGATCGTCTGCTAACTACTTCATGCCGTCGATTTGTTTTTGTTTCTTTTTTGATGAAACGACTGGTCTTCAGCCGTCATTCTTTCTTCTCGTTGTCAAGAGGTTTTGAAACTAGTTCGTGTGAATGTCTTCAACACCTCCAACAAAGCTTACAAATGTTGTTTTGTATAATTTATCAACGAACACCGTCAATGTCGTTTTCTATGCCAAGATGACATCGCGATCTAGTTTGCGGACAACGCGTCTCGACGAATAGCCTCACGTTCGCCTGTTTACGACGATCAGAGCGGGAATGGATGACTATGGGAAAGACTAGCATAAAGAATGCTCTAAAAGTAGTGAAAGCCCAGTTCGTGTTATTGTCTAGACGGAAATTCTTCAAAGCAATTGGATAATGAGCTCTGAAATTAAGAATAAAAAAGAAATATGTCCCGAAGAATGTTTATTGTAAAGGTCTCGTATTAGCTAACAAAACAAGCTCTAGCATGAATTAGGAATTTTCTAACATATGAGAGATAAAAACGGATGTTGTAATAGCACAGATTTTTCTTCCTAACATGACATTTGTGGAGAAAAAACAACCACTATTACGAACATTCCTGTTAAGTTGGCATTGCCTAAAGTAACCAACACTTCTGGGTGGTCAAAATTAATAATTTACCCTAATTGAAGGGAAATAAACGAATTTAATGACCGAAATATAATTTTAATTAATTTTGTATTTTCGTGCCAAAAAGTGTGTAGTCGATTTCGTCCAAAATTGTACCCAAGAGTCTGTATTACCTAAACCGATTATGTGGGTCACAAACAAGTAATTTAATCACGCATAATCTCGTCTAAAATAAGCAATGCTTTTTTTCCAGCAAAATATCAACTGAAAATTTTTTTTTCGAAAAATACTCTAGCCATTCTTATACTTTTAATTTGCAAACGATTGTCAAAGCAGAATATCTGGACAGCCTGCCTGAAAGAATTTTAGTGAAATTCTAATTCTGAAAATCTGATTTTAATACATGTTGCTATAATGTGCTAATTTTAACTTATCAAAGGGTTCTTAATTAATGTTTTTTGATCACGAATTAATGCAAGTAGTGTTTCTGCTGATTCTCGTATCCTTTACTTATTTATGTTCCAACAAAATCTTCAAAATTATCTTAACCTAAATGACTCCTTTTATTTATCCTGAATCCCTTGGTTTTAATTTGGCTCTTAAAGTCGCTGCTTCATACTTATGCATCTGAAATTTCAACCTTATTTTAGGAAGAGTACGTTATGAAAGGCAGTTTTGGAATAGAAGCGTTCCTGACTTGAAGAACGAAAGAAAAACATCAGTAGGCAGCCTAGCATTTCAGTGGAAAGACTAACAAAGTTTGATTAACTGGAGGCCCAGTCATTGTCACTTCTTTCGGTGAAAGAAGAGTGGTCAGTGGTGCTTTGAAAAGGGCACTTCCACAGCGAGTGGCTCTCAAGTGGTGCAGCGGAAGAAATGGCTAGCTAGGCTCTGCAATTAGGGAGGAATCCTCTTTAGGCTGTTGTTAAAAAGCAGGTCATCCCATGGGTTCTGTCTGAATCCACAATGAAGGAAACAAGTGTTCAGTGTTACATTTAATGAATGATTCAATTATCAATATACATCCCTCCATCTGATAACAAGTTTGTTAATACCATCATTGTTGTAAAACTCCTTTGGTTGTGATTCGAAAGCCTCACAAGTGTACCTTTCACCCTCTTAATACTGCTTCTTCTTCCCAGTGTTTGAGGGAATAAGGCAAATGAGGAATTTTTCCCAAAGAAGGTCTTCAGCCTTTTCTGATGTGATTTTTGCTGTGTGGGGGAGGGATCGTGCGGCATTGTCCTGATGAATTATCATCACCCCTTTTCCATTCACAAGAACAGGTCTTTTTTCCTCAAAAAGACTGGTCCCAACGTCCTAGTCTCTGGCAGTAGATTTGAGGGTTAATTGTTACTCCATTAGAAGGTGACAATTCAAAGTGGATTTCAATGAAAGATCCATGTTTGCCAGTCGCCAGTGACAAGTCTATCCACCAAACAAAGTGAAATAAGAGAGGAGCACATGTGAAGTTGAGATCGTTTTCTGGAAATTCATGGGAAAGCACACGTTTTTCAATTTCAGGAACTTTTCCAAGTACTTAAAGATGGCGAACAGTTGTAAGATTTGAACTAAGCTTAATTGCCAATCCCAACTCAATGGCGGCTTCAAAAAGCGCATCATCAACGGCTCAACGGTTACTGAGTTTCCTTTCTTGAATTCTTAAAAGATTATGAGTTCAAATGTGCCTCAAATGATTCTTGAGTACTTCAGTTGTAGTAGTGTTCTAATAAAGGACGTATTGTTTTTTTTGTTACTCAAAATTTGATTATTTTAAGTGAATATAAACTTATTTTTAGTGTTCAGCCCATTAGACAAAGTTATTTTCGAGTTGTGATCCAAAATTTCAGCGTGACTGTATTACCATCCAGTTAAAAAACTTTAAATGCAGACAAAAGTAGCAACTAGACAAGTCTTGCATTTCCTGAATAATAGGGACAAGACAGTGAAATTGCGATCTCGCCCGCCAAAATAACCGCTACTATTATCGGCGACTGTTACAACCTCAATCCTACGCAACCCGGAACGAGCAGATTTTACACTTTCCCTCCCAAAAACCGATTTGATTCTCTCATCGATTCACTGGGTGCTTTTCCAGAATCGGCGGTTAGTGTCTTTAAGATCTGGGGTGCTCGGCGTAGTCGCAAAATATTGCCGACAGCCATATTTTTCTTTTGACTGCGGTTAGGCTGTGGTGCATCCTGCTGCCATAAAATGGCCCTTTACTACCCAGGGCTTGGCTACAGTAGTTAGCCCAAATTCTACCGAAATGCGGAGGCATCACATTCGAAATCCTTAACGGTTTGGACTGCGCTCTAGTCATCCATTACTATGGAAACAGATTCTCTCAGCAAGATGCTTCACTTTTATAAGGCGATTTTTTGTGAGGCAGTGAGGTTGATCTCTGCGACTCTGAAACATTCGTTTAACTCTGATTCTCCCGATACCATCTTCCTTCAACTCTTTCTTTCTGAAAATTTCTGAGGAAATCTGCTGTGCTGTTAGCTTAATCAACTTTTCCATAACCATCACTGCCTCATGGTCTTTGTTACGTCTAGGTCTTCAGTTCAATTGGGGAAGCATTGAGGAGGATCCATCATATTCTCTTCTTTATTATCTTCTTTATTATCACGTATATGGATAACCAAAAATATTTTGGACTTTTAAGGCAGCAGAGTGTGTGTAAATAAATCACCCATCTCCAAACAATATTCTGGAATATATATTCTTAAAAACTTGTAGTTAACAGGTCCATTCTACAGATTTGAACATACAACCAATAAAAAATCGATCGAAATCGGAGAATGGGAACAATCATTTGAGAAAGCCGCTTGTAATATTTAATTTAATCTCGTGGGTTCCTTAAACGCTTATATGACGAGAGGCCCGAGTCCAATTTGTCGATAGGAGCCATTCATTGGGCCATGTCTCAATAGTCTATGTTGGAATGACGTCTACGATAGTCAATTATGAACAGTCTTTGTGAGTTAAAATGGTCATCGAACATTGGACTCTGGCTCTAGAGAGTGACATCTCGCTCGCGATCGGTTAAAACCTCCATCATATCAAACAAATTGCAGTTTTTGTGGGCTCTGTTGCCAACAGAACTTAATCACCACTTTGTATTCGTTCCTACTTAGTCTTGTCTTCAATCCCGCAAGAGTCGCTGAAAATCCCCTGATACATTCATTTTCTCCTCCCTCATCTTCTTACCGACACGCATTGTTTTCCATCGACAGATTTTCGAGGACATCCACTGAGCTGCTAGCGCAGTCGGATCCCCCATTATGTTGCGAGTGTTTTAACAGAACTCACGGGGAGAAATGAAGAGCGGTGACCAAAATCCCCTCTTTACTTTGGTGGTCAGAGCTATTCATCTTGGTGATAAGAAGTTTTCTCTTGCAAACTGAATCAGATGGGAAAGGGGTGCCAGTCATCCGTCCTCCTCGTTGTGATCATCACTTTTGTGAATGACAAGAAAAGGATTTAAACATTTAACCAAACGTATGGTGCCTGTAAACAATTCACCCATCACTAAACGTTATTCTGGAACGTATATTCGCAATACCATGTAGTTAACAGACACAATTAGTAAAAAACGTTAATCTAAGTCATAGAAGGGGAATTACCTTTAGAAAGGCTGTTAGTATTAAAAATTTTAATTTCCTTTTCGAGTCCTGTGTTTATCTACATTGAGACGACGAAATGTACCGAGTCACCCCATAAGTTATGTCAGAATATGTAATATTTTAAATTAATTGCATGGAGCTTAAGACATTATTTCCGTGTTTCGATGCAAATAAACTGACCAGATTTTGTTTTATATAGCAATAAACTTAAAATTCGCTTTATTAAAGCTCGCAAGTCATTTCACGAAAGGTAACTCAGCAGCCTACAAAGCGGCTGGAAAACTCACCCAGTTAAGTTTATGGATGGGAATGTGTTAGTGAGAAAAGATGGTTACAGAAGATCGTTTGCTTGGCTTTCACCGTCCACGAAGATGGAATGATGTTATAGATAATCATGGAAGGTAACACACTGATGATTGGATTTATAATACAACTTAACATTCGGTTACTTGGTTTGAAAAATTCCAAGAAACTTAAGCAACACAGGTATAGTGCTATAAAAGTATCAGTCAATTCTCAATAATCCACGTGCTCTAGAATCGTCATCGAACATCGAGCACGGGCTCTAGAGTGTGGAGTCTCTTCGATTTGTCTATGATTTGTCTCTGTCATATCAATTAAATTACAATCATAGAAGATTCGTCTGCTAACTAACCTTCATCGCCATCATCATTACGGTCCTCATCATCTTTATGTTTGTTCTTACTTAGTCTCGTGTTTACTCACACCTGGGTCGCAGTGTATCCCTCTTCTTCTTCTTCTTCTTCTTCTTCTTCTTCTTCTTCTTCTTCTCTCTTCTTCTTCTTTTTCTTACCGACATGCGTAGTATTCCATCGACGTACCCACTCCAGTAGCCTAGAATGCACGACTCTCTCCCGAAAGAAGATTTCGCACTCCATCTCGCCTGACCCACCGTTGTTTGAACGAGTTATGGCATTCTACCACCGCTCTCTGTCCTGATTTTGACGTCCTAGACAGAAGTAGCCGTGTTTAAGTGTGTGGAGAGGCAATAGTCATAAATAAATGCAGGTGAGAACTGCAAGTTGGCTGGCTGGAAAGTAGGTGGGGTTTTTTAAGCACACAAACACAGTTCCTCGAGGTGTTGAAACTGGAGTTTACTAAAAAGAAGAATGAGGAACCACTGTTGAACTGGACATAAGTGGTACTTGTCCAACCCCCCCCCCCTGTTTCAATAAAATCTGATATCAAGTTTAAAAATCGAATTTTTATGAAGCAGATTTCATTAACGATGCCCTTTTAAATTCAGGCTAAAAAGTATCTCGATTATAAAGTTAGTTTTTTTCTGCTAGTTTTGGGGGAAAACATTAAAAATGCATGACGGTTAGAGCTCAAGAGATGACGTTCTCCATCCTAAAAATTGGGAGAAGCTTTACATTCGGTGAAGATTCTTGCTTCCGAAAATCTTTTCCGAAAAAATCTGGTCGTTATGCAAAAAGCCCATATGGCGACAATTTTGTGTTTACTGATGATTGTGATGATAAAAATGCCTTTGCTTTTAGAGTGCGCTGTTTTTTGATTTAAAAAGGCATTTGAAGAACCATATGTCAGTACGCTTTCAGTACGGTTCGTGTAACATTGCAAATCTTTTGATGTTGCATCACATTTGACACAATGTTTTTTCCTGAAAAAAATTAATGAAATCAATTTCTGCTGAGTAGCACGAACCAATCACCACTCACGGCTTAAAATCGACAATTTAGACCAACACTTTAGTCCCAGCAAGGTTTATCGATCGGTTTTTGAATCTAGGTGCTTCAAGGGAATCGCTACTTTTAAGTATAGAATCTAATCGATTATATCAATTCAAAGAAAAGTGAATTTCTAACGAAAAGTTAAACAAAAAACATTTGCAAATCGTAATATTTGTCTTTTATCAAAGGAATTCTAGACCCAATTTAAAAGGATATTTTAATTCTGAAATCTGATGCATTCGTTTAATTCCCCACCTACCATTTAGTGGCTTAACATTTTGCCAAAAAATAGTCCTTCTAACCGGATATATCAGACGAGAAAACATCCATGACAGCACAAAACACCAGGACCAACGTGTCTGCAATTTGTCTCACTATAACCGTGATTTACTATAACCAGACCATTCATCACATCCTTTTCTTCGGTGGCTAAGTCAGGAACCACCACTCAACCGAAATAAGTTCCGCCACGCCTTATCAAAACGTCATCTCTCCCCATCTGTGGTCTATAAAGGGGGATTATTTGTGGGTAGTCTGACGTCCATTCCCCGGGTTATTAATTTCTCCTTAATCGCATGAAACCGCATCAATGAAGCCTTGGACGAAAAAATTCGCGCCGATGTGGCTGGGATGCATAAATCACTGGGTCCAGGGCAGGCATTTTTTGCAGGCCGTGTAATTAATGAGGAGAAAAGTGTGTCTTGTTCTTGCAGTCACTGCTTGTGGTTAGAGGCGACCATCAAGGGCGTTAGGAAGGTACATCGTGTAATTGGGAAGCAGTTCACCGCTATCTCCACTGAGATGAAGGAATTTGTGAATTTACTTCACTAACATAGAAGTAGCCATAGTATTATGTGAGTTCAAGAAAGGAAACTCAGCAACAGAAGTGATTAGAAAAAAATTTCCTCAGTTTATGGAGAATGTGGAATGTGAGTGAAGATGGTTGGCAAAATTCAGACGTGGAGATAAAGACCGAACCGGACACGGTTTAGTCGAGTTTGATCATAAAGCTACCTCTTGAAGCAGCTCTCGAAACTGATCCTGCGTTATAAGTTGGGTTGGAATCTGCAATTAAGCTTTGTTCACGCCTTGCAACTGTTAGTTGTCGTTTTCAGAAACTTGGAAAAACTTCTAGTCTTGGAGAATGGGTGCCTCATAAATTGCTTGAAAACAATCAATCAAATCTCGAGTTGACCGACATTCCTGCCAATTTTTTTCACTATTTTGATGGAAAGACCTGCGACTGGCGAGGAAAAACGACGTTGGTGGCTTCGTAAACGAAAAAGACCCCAACCCGGGGATTTTTACTCTGTCAGTATGGTAGGATCGCAATCGGATGCAGCAACAATTATCGCTAAAATCCACTGTCAGCTGTTAGGGTGGCGCTTCAACATCCAAGCTTTTAGGAGAAAAAAAAGAACTGTTTCGTAGACTTTAGTATCATTTGAAAGGGCTTTGGCAAAACCGGAGGAAGAAGCTGAAATCGACATTTGTAAAATCCTCGAAAAATCGAAACGAAAGGCACTTTTTGCAGTAATTAATGTGAAAATAAGCTTGAAGGAAGGCAAAAGTGATCTTGGAAAGTGCATTGACGATTGAATCTTAAGTTAAATGCAACATTCGGTCACCTAGGGGATAATCAGTTACAGCTAGAGTAGGTGTGGGTCTCAGTGTGCAATGAACTCTAACCAGGACACTCATTAGGTGGGGACATTGCGGAAACTGTCGGCGATTTGAGTTTTGTCCAATCAGAATGGTCGATCTGCCTAATCGATTGGTGACGCTGAGTAGAAATCATGATGTGTGGACTCTCCAAGACCAAAAGTGCATGCGATAGCGGATAAAATTGTATTTAAAGAGCTCGTTTACTGTTTGGGGTGGCCAGAGGTTACGAGTAGCAGTGTCCTTTACAAAAATGCTGAAAAAGTGTAATGGCGCTTGGGTTAGAAATAGCACATGTTGAAAGATGTTGGGTGTTTTCACTACTCTTTGTCCAACTCATGCACTTACATTTGGTATTTATTTTACCGAAAAAGTGAACAGGTTCTATGCTAACTGTTCATAGCACAAATAGGCAACTTTCCAGGACTGTAAATTTAGCGCAAACAGAAGGAGAATTTAGTTGGTTTGAAAAGGCTCAACTCGAAATCTTTTCATCCCATTGTTTTCACAGTAGCACAATTGGGGTTTTTAACTGTTTCTCTGGGTGGAAGGTGGTAGTGGGACCTAATTTTCCTGGGAGTAAAATGTTTTCTGCTTCCGGTGGAGTTGGTGAAACAAAGCACCGGAATAGGGCCATTGATATTTTAAATCTTACGAATTTAGCCGCATTTTTTAATTAAACATCCCATAAATGTCAAAAACAAGTATTTTTCTTTTATAATGCACTGTTTCAGACTTAACCCACCCCACGTAATTCCTAAATATCTGACTGTATTTAAAAATAATAAATGAAGCCAGGACCATCTAACTGTGTCTAAACCTTTAAATTTTATTAAATTCGAAAAAAATAATTTCCCTAGGTAGTAATTTTCGATTTATTTTAATACTAAGGGTAAGATATTATAACCTTTTATTGTTAACCACTTTCATAAATATACCACATCACGTAAACTCGTAATGGATTCTGAATTCGCGCTCATAGTTTCATACAGTTTAGTAAGACATTTAAAAGCTTTAATAATCTCCCATATCACTAATATTCTAAATTTACTATTACTTTAAATTTTAGTTTTTCTGGCATTAGCAGTGCAATCGAAAGCGCATTGTCCACCAGGCTTTTTCCATATCGGCCAATCCTGCTACTTCGTGAGTCTGCCTAATTTACGATCTGCTGCGTTGCGTGATCGCACTTCTGCGAACGACTTACTCCCAACTTTTTATGGCTTTATCTAGTAATAATGCTCGCACAAGGCCATAACTTCTGAATTAGGCTCGGAAAACGCTTTAACTCTACAGTACTAGCCCTCCAGTTGAAAGAGTTCGGGTGTTTTCCACGAATCTGCTCACCGTTGTTTCACTTTTACGATTACAACATCACACTAGTCTCTAGAGAAGAGTCTTTTGGATTGGGTAGCATAAGCATCACAATGAACTTGAAGGGCGTGCCACAAATTAGTAGATTTTGTGTCTTTGGAATCTATTTTAGTTAGGGGCTCCTTTAAAATACCCCACCGAACTAAAGTTATGTAGGATTGTCGACTTCATTACTGTTTATCTAAACTGGTTCGAACTACAAATCGACGAATCTTCTTTGTTGTATGCACAGATACTTTGAATTACACTTGAAATTCAGGGAAAAGAACAAGTTTATCACATGTAAAATATTCAAAAGAAATACTTTAGACAAGGAAATCCGACTGTTGTCAACGAGTTTGAAATTTATAAATTTATAAAGGAAACGTTGTGTGCGTGAACATCTCTAATACATGTTGAAAAAAAACATCCTTGATTATTCCGTACAATATCCGATTTACATGTGCCTTTTCAAAACTGGTTCGTACTCGAGATTGTTACCTCTTTTTCGGTAGGCGGCCACGCTGCGTTCAGGCCGTTTAAACGAACCGAATGCTATTCGAGATAGAAATATCGTACTCATCAATCACTATTTTAGATTATCTGCTTGAATAATTAGCAAATACCGTGGAATATTGTCTGGAATTTCCCATCTATTGCCCAGGTGCATTAGTGGAGAAAGACGTTAATAATGAGTGTCCATCAGTGTCCATCGCTGGCCTATCAAACCACTTTTCGAAGTGTTCTTATTGGCGCATAATTAGCAGTCTTCAGGATAACCTGTTTTACAAGACACCGTGTCAAAAATCCTCATGTGCCTGTTTATCTCCTTGACCGTAGCAAACGCACCCACATCATCTGGGTCAAGGCAGCTTTGGAAAGCTCTTTTGCCACTTCTGAAAAGAGGAAGCAACCCTAAATGGGCGTAATCGGATTATAATAGTCTAACTTACACTAAAACTTTTTTCGGTTGTGGGTTAGAAAAGGTAAAAAATTATCAGTTCACCTCATAGGTTCTGTTTGAATTTTTTCCTTTTTAAAGTGAACGAAATCAAATGGCAAGTGGAAATCTCCAATTTTCTCCCTTCTCGAAGACCTGTTTAATCTTTTCGGTAGACGACTTATGACAGGCGATGAAAAATTATTATTATTATTATTGAATCTTCCATTTAATGTACCGATTGGTCACTTGTTTTGATTATTAAATACTCGGAGAGAACTTAGTGATATTTCATGGCCTTTTTCAGATTTCCACTAACTCCAACAAATAGAAATTAATTTTCGAAATCGCAGATCGTTAGTACTGCGATCAAAAGCTTCATTATTTCCGACTTGACGTGGTTTGATTGAAACTGCGTCGTTTGCATCTCCGAAACTTGGCAAAAGACGCAATTTTTTGTTCTAAAACCATAACGAAAAAAGCGTTGACCTTGCCATTCCTGCCTCCTGTCATACACCAATATAAAATAAACACATTTGGTAATAATATCTTAATTTAATCGGAAATCGACAAAAAAGCAGCAATTAAATGGAAAATTAATCGAGTCTTAATAAATGGGTAAATGTGAATTTACTAACATTACCCTTTCGAAGGTGAAAAAATAAATTAAATAATTCTACAAATTAATTATTTCTCCAGTTTTCCCCAATTACTCTCCATTTTTCAAAATAGCAATTGAAGTGGAAGATCGATAAAGTTATAACCAATTTTTGTATCTCTATAAACAGTTGTTTTAAGGAGATATATCAAATAACAGCTATAGCAATCAAAAACATTAAAACATGTTCAAAATGTTAGGTGTTTCCACTATTGTGGAACCTCTATGGTCACTCAGATAATAATTAACCATTGTTTATAAACCGAAATTGCAGAATCACACCATTTATTATTGGCATTTTTCCCAGCTTATCCTAGTTGGGAAATCCCATAGATGCCATTCGTATCTGCTATAAAATTATACGCCTTTGATTTACCGGTGTTTTGATGTGCCTACGCTAAAGCATCAGAGAAGCAGATGTTTTCAGAATAGACGTCCGCGGAGAGTTTATCTGCTAAAACGAGGCTAATATAAGCTTTTCCATAGGGAGATTCTTATTATATTTGAATCGGAAATTTACGTATAAAGGAGTTGGACATAATAGTGGAAACGCGCATCATTTTGGCATCGCAGTCTTTAAGTATGTTTTAAACAATCGAAACCGACATATTTAAGTTTTTGTCGATTATGTTTTATTTGGTGTGTTTATTTTAAATAAAGGTTTGCACAGGTAGAAAAAAATGGTAATAACCTGCTGTTTCAAGAGGCACTGCCTCGGGAGCTGCAGAAATCTAGATTCGACGGAAGAGCTGGCTGCAATTAGAAAACCCCGGCTTTCAAAGACGACAAATTTTATTCTATGGTTCAAGAACTGTGGGTTTTAGAGGGGCACACTGTCGTCTCTCAAGTTGATAATGCAGCTAGAATTGTTAAGGAATGGCGGCACGAGGAGGAACAACATTCTGAAGAAGTTGAGCATCTCGACATCTGGCCACCCCACCGCAATCCCCAGACCACCTCAACCTCAGTATTAGTATTGGATTATAGAGGTCCAAGTGAGAAGTCGATCTCCACCACTGCCGTCGTCTCTAACAAAACTGAGAGCGGGTGTTTTAGCTGGAGAATGGGCTAAATTGCTTTGGAGCACCAATTCACAATTTGTATGAACCAGAAACCTCGGAGAATTGGCGCTATAATTGCCGCAAAAGTTGGAACTTCTCCTTATTAAAGTCTGTTTTGTCCAACGCGGGTATTTAAATCCCCGACTCTATGAACTACTCCATGGTGTAGGGTTGCCTATTGAGAAGTGGTAATCCTAGCCGACGATGGAAAACGTCTCCGTAGATAAATGTAAGAGGTCAAGCGCAAATGACTATCACGATTCGCCTTAGTGGTTTTCTGACATCCTTCAGAATTGAGGTCGTGTTCGGGCAATGAAGGAACTTTCTAGAGCGGAAAAATTTACTGTTATGGTGAAAGCGCTTGATGAAGCCTTGGCTACTCCCAGTGTGGTTTCACAGCTGCTCTGGGGTTACATCAAAGAGGGTGTCAATCAGCACTTGATGCTGTAACTTGCAGCGGTCGTTCAGTATGCTGTGGAGACTGGATGCAACAACTCTGGAGTGGATGCTCGCAGGTCCAGCATGGTCAGGGGCTGCGTCCGTTGTCTGCCGTGGTTCACAGCATCGGCGTATGTTTGTCACGGTCAAGGAAATGGACAAGCATAAGAGGGCGGTCAGAGATGAGCTCGATAATTCTGCGGGCATTGGGGTGTACTGCCTGCAAGTTAGAGGTGCATGTGCTTTGGTGCCCCGAAGGGATTGCCAAATGGGGAAGGGCATAGAGTACAATTGCTACGTGCAGGTCTTCTTTGTTTATTTTATACACCAACCCTTCAGTAGGCCTCACCCCTCGGGTCTCTGTCCGTGGAGACTCCAACAACTAGGGTTGTCGAATGTGCTCTAAGTAATCGCCAATTCATTACTAGGTTATAATTGGTGCGTATGTGAATGAAATTACCATAAACCCTGCTAGATGATATAGGCTACCTTAGGGAAGAATCCACATGATATTGATCCGAAAATCGATTATTTCTAGGTCTACAACGGGACAAAGGACCTATTCACTTGGAATCAGGCGAGGGAGCAATGCAAAATCCTGCATCCCAATGCTGCTCTGCTGGAGATTCATGATCAAGAAACTCAAGGTGAGAAGTGGTTTGTTTCAAACATTGTTTCCCTTCACATTTGACGAATTACACCTGTATTGACTATGAAATTTCTTCTAAACTTGCTTGGTTACAGTAATTTATAAAGCAAATATATGCTTTGTACGTTATTAAGTTGAGGAAAAAATACAATTAATATCAGAATTTTCCCATTTCAGTTAAATGATCAATAAGTTCCGTTTTTTATTGTTTTCTAGAAAAACGTCTTACTGTGCATTATTGTGAATTTGGTGAAGCAATTGAAACAAAATAAATGATTTGCCTCTTAATTTTCCTCAGTTTTGAATATTTGCTGATTTTTTTAAATTAATATTGTCCCTTTCCTAGGTGGGATCTTTAAAGGTGACCGCGTGATTAAAAAGGCTAGATTTTCATGAGTCTCTTCGATACCCGCACACTACTTGAGTCAACAGGCCTGTTTCTCCAATTCGCTAAATCTAACTGATAACTCACGTAGACGCAATAAATCACCTCAAGGCTAATTAGTGTTTTTTCTTTCAATAAACGCGCTACAACGCTCAATAGTCTCGATTAGGTGAACACCTCGTTTCCAAATCAACGGCGTCTTTTCGACTTTGAAATCTGCCAGAGTCACGCGCCTGGAGTCACCGTTTAAGACCTGCATTTTTGTTTAGTGACTGCCACGAAAAAAGAGAGAGGGAAACTTTGGTTTTTTGTGGACTGACCGGTTGTGTTTCTGACCTTGAAAGGCTAGAGAATGTAAAACGGTTGTCAAATTGGAATATTATTATCTCACCAGTAGGAATACGAGAGTGTATCGATCAGCATCTTGTATCGATTGGAAGTCTCGCTCTGGCTCAGTAATGCTAAATGAACGCCTTTATTTATTGTTTTTTGACTGCAAACGATTTCTACTTTTTCAAGCACTCACATCGGTTCTGATTCATTAGGCTTTCTTGTAAATTTGATGAATGATTTCACCAAACGCGGTGTTGGATGAGTTGAATCAGCCATGAAACAAAGAAGTGTGAGATTTTTTGGAATTTTTCTTATTTAGCTGGAATGGAATCATCTTAAATGACATTTTTATTTGTCTAAAAGGAATTCCTAAAAGCCTCTACTCTAGGTTTCGTTTCAAATCTCTTTAACTAAATAAAAATTAAATTATTTTTATTAGGTCTGAATTATTTATTTTAATTTGTTCCAATTTTAAATGTATCACAAAACATCGTTTTCCAATCATATTGAATACACAATTACACCCAATAACAATCTGTCCTTCCCGGACGCGTTATCAATTTCTGTTTATCGATTTCAGATTCCCTGAACGTGGTCATTTCCCTGGTGTCCTGGCCCGTGTGGATCGGGCTTCGCGCTGACGTGGAGAGTCTCATAGAGGCCTCCTCTTTCCAATGGGTGACCTCAAAAACTTCCTCCTCCACCACCGCGTTCACTCATTGGTCGTCGGATGCCTTTGCTGACATTGATGTGAGCCACCCTTTATCCTACTTTGTTTATCTGTCTATGTCGTCTATTTGTCACAAGCTTCGCGACTTCCTCAATTGGCAAATGCCCCATTCAGCTAGTCAAGCCCGATGGATCAGCTTTGGGCGTAAACACTGTGATAAGTTTCGGCTCTGTTTACGCACCTGAGGGTAACGGTAAATCATCAAAAGTTTCCAGAACCCACTTAGCAGTATCATCAAAAGATTCAACCATCAGTATACTTTTATCATGACTTCCTATTATTTGTAGGAAGTAGTCTGAGGGAGTCAGGCAGACCGGAGAATAATGAGGTGAATGGGGAATTTTCTTTCGTGTGAGTGGGGAGGGATCGTGCCGCATTGTCCTGATGAAATACCACCCCCTTTCCAGGTCTTTTTTCCTCAAAAAAGGCTGGTCCCAACGTCCCAATCGCTGACAGTAGGTTTGAGCGTTAATTGTTACTGCATTAGAAGGCAACAATTCAAAGTGGATTTCAATGAAAGATCCAAGTTTGCCAGTCGCCAGTGACAAGTCTATCCACCAAACACAGTGAACCAAGAGAGAGGAGTGCATGTGAAGTTGAGATCGTTTTCTGGCAATTCATGGGAAAGCACACGTTTTCCAAGTATTTAAAGATGGCGATGAAGAGTTGTAGGATTTTAACTAAGCTTAATTGCCGATTCCCACTCAACTGATTCATGGACACCTCCATGTAAAAAGTGTTTTAATTAAGCAACATCCAATTTTATTCTTCCGTAAAGCAAAGTTTCATCAGCTTATGGAAGACAAAAAAAAAACAAAAAAATAGTTTTCCGTTTCGTTAGATAATATAAAATACTCCTGAAATATAATTCTGTTTAAAAAGGTAATATTCGGACCGACAGGAATATTACGCTATCGGCGTCAAAGAATTTCGCTCAAAAGTACTGCCGCTTATTACAAACTTAATTCGTTGCAACACGGAACGTGGATCTAGCTGATTTTGCACTTTCTCTTTGGAAGGAAAGGGTCACCTCGATTAACTGAGGGACTTTGTGATACTGGTGATTATATGTCCCAACCAGGCATAAACATGGGCTTATCCACAGTTGTCAGCAGTAACACCTGGGTCTCTGAGTTCATCTCACTCCTCTCCAACGCATTTTTCAGGCGATATTTAAAAATATCTGCTTCTCTTATATAGCTAACCCCTTCTATCCATCACATTAGCCTCATACACGCCATACAAATTCCCCAGACTCTAATCGCCTTATCGTCATTCTATGTTATGCGCTTCTATGTTGAATCGAGTGGGGGTTTCAAGTTATCATCTATAAAATGCATGAGGATCTTTCAAAACAAGTGTTATTTTGCAATGCAGAATGGGACTCACGATGAGAAAAAAGAACATTTTAGTGTGAAAATACCACCCTGATACTCGTTCCACTTCCAAGTCCTTTGTGATTAGTAGTCTCATGCCGGTATGAACTTCTGCCTTTTCATGGGAACAAACAAGAATCTGCTTCTTCTTCTTCTTCTTCTTCTTCTTCTTCTTCTTCTTCTTTTCTCACGCCTTTCAACTGCCACTCTGGGGGGTGGGGGTGGGGCGGGGTGTTTCTAGGATATTTCTTCGCTCAGTCCTGTCAACCTCACCCTTCTTTGACCCCCTCTCCTCTTGCAGGTCACTTCCGATCGTCGTTGCGTCTTCCTCTCCACCTCAAGTCTCCAGCTGGGAGTCTGGGAACTCTGTGACTGTGAGAAAACCCGATTGGGCTTCGCTTGTCAGCTCCCATTGGATGCTCCAGCCCCCAGCCAATCAGAGGCGAGCAGCTCACAGCTTCTCCTCCAATCACAGGCTGCCAAACCCGTGTGGAGTGAATCAGCCAATGAGGATGGTCAAGCATGCTATCTGGGCACCTGCTACCGTCTACTCGTAAATGCCTCAGTGGAGGAGAGCTATGAGGATGCGAGGGCTCACTGCTACCACGAACGCTTGGCTTTGCCCAAAAGTCAACTTGAATTGACTTTCCTAAAGCGACGTCTGAAATACGCGTCGAATTCCACAAGAGCGTGGTTGGGAGTTGAAGTCACCAACACAAAGGTGAGGGCATTCAGTAATCGTTGATCACTCGAAAAAACCGATAGAGGTGTGATGCATCTGACTATCCAAGTAGTTATACATAACGGTAGCTATGACCTCTAATCCGTTATGAGTTATATTCAACAATCATGATCGATAACTACATTGCGGTTCTCTCAAAGACGGATCAACTAGCCCAGATAAGGTAGGGAGTCCCAATACCGGACGGCTGAGAAGAGGTGTTGTCCGTGCCACAGCGTTTATTAGACACACTGTGCATCAAGTGGTCAACAGATGGACCCCATCGGATTTAGGACTACTGTACGAAGTCGATTCAGTATAGTGTAAGGACAAAGAACTTGACGATCATCCCATAAGCTCTGTCAATTTTTTAAACTTAAAAGGCACTTTTTGATGTCTAATGGAGTGATCTCCCGACCTTGCTTACAAAATAATTAGGAAGAGAACGGTTGCGCAACGCAGAAGGGGTTGTTGATACTGACACTTATGAATTCCTCGTTTAAAGGTAGAAAGATTCACAATAATCGAGGTACTAATAAGGTATTCAGGGAAAGTGTATTGATAATTTCATCTTTAATTAAATGTAACATTCGACAACTTGTTTTATTTATCCAAAATGCAGATAGAATTTGTGGGATCACCTGGTAGTTTGTCGCTGAGTACGCATCGTCCAGCAACGATGATTTGAACTTAGCCGGGCTTCTGAAAATTCTCCCAATATACTCTGCGAATTTTTGAAGAGAGTTGGTCGGCCTTACAGTCTCTTTTCCCCGTCTACTTTTAGGACCACTTGGAGTTTGAATGGTCCCCATCCACCACACCCTGGCTGACAGCCGCCATCCACCATTCCACGCCGAATTTCCACCGGCCCCCAAGCAACGATTCCGAGGTCTTCTGTCTCCAGCTGGGCACAGAATGGCCCAAGAGCAACTCCCCATTCTTCGCTGTCCCTTGCCAAGAAGACGAAGAGGACTACGAAGAGGAGGAGGAGGAGGAGGGGGGGGATGAGGAGGCGGAGGAATTGGACGAAGACAGCGACTACTTTTTTAACCACAATGCACCGCCGGTCACGGCGTTTTGTTCGACACCACAGCGCGAGGTTAGAGGCAGTTGTCCAGGCCCCAAGATAGGGGATACCGCCGTCGAATGGCATCAGTTTGGTGACCAGTGCTTCGCTGTGATGGGGGAGTGCATTGGGGATGCGGTTCCAGCGATTTTAAAGGACCCAGATGTGGAGACTTTCGTCAGCGGGTGGTTGCCGGCGAAACTTGCTCCTGGTGAGTGGTATACTACTTAGAGGTACTATTTAGGTACTTGGTATTGATCATATGTTGAAAGTTAGTTTATCGAATTATCTCAGGGGGTAACTCGTTACTTATTAGATGCATTTAAGTAGAAATTTCACGGCAAGTTTTTTTGGGAACTTATAATTCCCCAAGTAGCAATGTATTAAAAAAGCGCTGGAATGTAGATGAAAGCGCAAATAAACGGACAAATGCAAGAGAAGTTGCCCGAAAACTGACTAAAAGGTAAAATTATGTTGTTAGTATTCATAGAAAAACGTATTTAAATGAAATTTCGGTAATTTACAAATGGTTAATACAACGTTATGGCGAATTCTTTGAAGGGGAATATGCTGTTACACTAGAAAGAATTGTTTCATAAAATGTTTTTTGGTCTTTTTCTGTTTTTAGGCGATGAAGTTCTCTTTGGTGGCATCGTAAACACAACCTCCCCTCTGACCATCATCTGGTAAATTATCGCAAAATTAAATGACTACTTAAATAAACTAAGTCGGCTTTATATGTTAAAATATTTCCAGGGTTGACGGATCCATAGGCCAGGGCTTTAATCGGCTCAAACCAAAATGCCTTCAGCGAAACATAACCGAAGACGGTTTTTGTTTGACTATTGAACCTGGCTCTGGTTGGTGGGTTCTGAGGGAGTGCAAGGGTCCAACTGCACCCCGACTAACATTGTGCAGTGCACCAATTATACCACAGAATGATTCAGCACCAGCTCCTCCCACAAACAACGCGAATGGATCTGACTCCAAGTTAGTCTTTGCTGGTTACTTTGGCAATTTTCGGCTTATGAAAGTTTATGCGATGGCGAATTTACCGATTTTTGCCTAGGTCACCCTGCCCCGAAGACTACATGCCTCTACTTCAATCGAATGGAGAGATATCGTGTTACCGTATCTCACTAGGAGGCCCAAGAGCTCATGGCCATGACTGGCGCACATCGGAACGAACCTGTCGACGAATCACCGGCCCCGACGCCCAAAAGAGGCATTGGATTGGACATTTGGCCAGCCTACCGGATGCCGAAAGTCTTGACGCTCTTATTACCCTGCTTCAGCAACACGAATACGCCGCAGGCATACTGGTGAGTCTGATTTTACTCAGACAAATGAAATTTCGAGCATTAATACTCATTATTTCGTTTAAATAGGAGAGTGTGAACAGCCTACCAGCGCATATAATGAAACCCTCGGAATTCGTTTGGCTTGGTCTCTCAAAAACGGAAGATAATCTCTTCTGGAACAACTGGACCGATGGCTCAACAGGCAGTTCCGCCTTCTATGAGAGTAAAGTCGGAAAACAACACGCTTTCTTCGGGGAACCTACTGGGTACTACTTTGATCAGGGCTCATGCATAGCCCTACATCTGCCTACGGGTAGGTATCGGTGTCCCGAATTAAAAATAACATCTACTGAGTCGATTTAAGTAGTACGTATTTCTTTCAGGAACTTGGTACCCCTTGAGATGCACACTGGATTTGGGATATTTATGCCAGGCCACTGCCGCCATTGACACCAAAGCTGAGAGGCCAAATGACCACTTTGAGACGCCGAGTTGTCTCTATCACCTAAAAAACATGACACCACCACCATCTAAAGAAACCGGATTCATTCAGGAGCCGAGAGTCGATTGTATCGCCGATGGATTCAAGTACTTTAATGGGCAGTGTTTTAAAGTGGGTTGTCAGTATTCTTTTAAGTTTTTTCTTTTAGGCAATCCATGATAGATTTCTGACCTTCGCTGAGGCACAGTCTCATTGCCGTGAACTTGGCTCGCAGTATTCGAAAAATGGAAATGCCGGTTTGGCTATTCTACGAACTGAAGCAGACCAGTGTAGGCTGACGCCATTTGCTTAATTTATATACTCCGATTTAAGTCCCCACTTAATAGCAATAATAAGTAGCTGTTTATTTTAGTGTTCATTGCAAGCGAGCTATCACATCTGCCAATTCCACCGGAGTCACCGGCGCTTTATGGAAGGGGATCAGCGATTTATGACCGCATTGAGGTCGCTTGGAGGCGGTATCACTGGGTGGGCCTGTTCCACTACCGCCATGGATTCCACGCTGTCAATGAGCGCCAAGCTTGTCATATTGCTCGCGAGTTAAACAGGGTAAGAAGACATGGTTGATAGAGAAAGTTCTTACTCGCACGTTTACTAATGTTGACATTATGCCGATTGTGCTGTTACTTTTTAGAGTATGCTTTTGGGATAATTACTAGCATGATTGACTTACTCATTAGATTTTTTAGTGAATTCGACAAGTTGGAAATAGATACGAAGGTATTAAACGAAAAATTATTTCAAAAATGAAGAAGGTTGAATCTATAAAGAATATTGATGCAGATTCCATCAAAAGTTGCTAAAATTGCCATTCGAATTTGAACTAAAAAGATGCATTTGCGAAGGATTTAGTGATATTGCCTTGAATTTCTAACTGTTTTTTCTAGTATTCTCGCGTTAGTTTAGCCGGATTCGATACTCGCTCACTTTCGCTCCCAATGCCATTTGAAGGTTGTCTTTAGCCTTTGATAAGCACAAAGAACGTAAGCTCTAAAGAACGGGAATATCCTCTTTAATTGTCTAAACAAATAATTGCCATCAAAAAACCAATATTATTTTTCTTCCACCTATGGAAGCACAATCATGAATAGTTTTTGAATAACATTAGTAATTATTTACCGAAACAAAAAATCCAGAAGCCTATTTTATAAATTATTACATAGCTATAACCTTAATTCAGCTATTTTGTCAGTATCTAATATTCTGTTAAGAGCCACCATTAATGTTTCATTTTTCTGGTTCTATTTCCAGGTTCTGTTTTTTCTCGACTCTCTTAGCTGATGATAATACGAGTGCGAACGCATTCCAGCTGATAATGCTTATATTTTTCATCTCTGTGCAGCCTTTGGCGTCTTCGACAAATAGTCCGCTCTGCGTCTCAATCACTGGAGTTCCCGACCCAGAACACTTCGGCAGTTTGTCCTTCGACATTGGCTGCAACGAGCGCCTGCCCTTTGTTTGCTCCTTCGAGCCCTCTGAGACCAGAGTTGTGCCCCAGACCGAACCAGTCTGTCCTCCGGGCTACGCCACACATCTAGCCATCACCGGTAGGTTATTCTACTCTTTCGTTTTAAGTAGCCTCCCCATAACCATTTCGAATCTCTTTGTCTACTTTAAAGGCGACCACTGCTACAAATTTATAGCCAGTTGGTCAGGCAGTTACGACGATGCCGCAGCCATGTGTGCTCAAACCGCCCCAGGTGCTCACTTAGCAGCCTTAACAACGCCCTACACGGTTGCCTGGATGCATGCCCACTTACCTTCCAAACATTCAGACTCCGGTTTGTTTAAATCACAATTTTTTTATAGAATAGGCTCTATTTCAGACTCTAACCTTGTTTTTCGCGAAGGCCTACCACCATGGGAACCGAACCCCCACTGGATTGGACTCAAAGTGCTCGCGCGAAACGCGTCGCCATGGAAATGGGCAAACGGCCTTCAAGTGACTCACACTAGATGGCCCAGCCCACCGATGCATGTCTTGAATTCAAGCATGGACACATGTTTTGCTTTCTCAAAAGTACGACTCACCAAACCACCATGCTTTAGAGCCCAGGCGATATTAAGCAGATTATTCAATGGGAGTTACACTAAGGTTTCTAAGGAAAATTAGCTATCCTGTTCAGAGGGTAAGAGAAGAGAGGACAGCGCACCAGAGCGTTTATTAGGCAATAACTCTGATTGGTGTTTTCAGGCACTGAAACTATTGGTCAGCAATTGGGCCAATAATATTGAGGATCGATGAACGCAATCGATAAGTGGCTTGCGGAACTACTGATTCGGGTGTGGGAGGGTGTACGCAAGCTAATAAGTGCAGCTTGAAGCAGCGATGGGTATTTGGCCTTGTTCATACCACGACAATTTCGGTGATTTATAGATCATTGATCTGCTTATAACATTCAATTCATGCCATAAGTTCTGTCCGATTTTTTATCTTTTTAAATTATACGCCATTTAAAGAACATTCTATAGTGTCGAATGTAGCTGAACATCATTTTTATGTAGATAACTATTTAAAATTGGATAAATTTTGCTATAAAAACGACAAAAGTAAAATAAATCTGATTAAAAACCTGCTAACGTGGAATTTCCCAAGCATAATTTAGGCACATAATAATAAGGTTTTTTTGAGTTCAAGAAAGGAAGGAAGCCCAGTAGCCGAAGAAGCTGCTGGATGCATTCATTAAGTATATGGAGAGGAGTGTGTGATTGAAAAAAAGTTTTGCGAAATTGAAAAATGGAGGTTTCACGAAGATGAAGATGGGACCGGAAGTCATAAACAATCAAGGAAAGAACAATGATGATTTAATCTTTAGTGAAACGTAATATTTGGTCACTCGTTTCATTTACTAGAAAATAGGACAGAACCACGAAGCCAAGGGCTTCTTCTCAGAACTCTGATTGGACGGGCACATTTTAGTACTTCATTCCATCAGAATGCTCGACTAACTCATCTCTTTGTCTTGGCACCCGATTTTAGTCGGCGTCCATGACCAGCTACGAGCTCGACATGATCACCGTGGATTGCTCTAGACATTTGTCTCCTCTCTGTGAAGTTGCTCCTCGCACAAATCGACAGACTTTCATGCGCCAACGGGAGGCCTATCACACCTCCACCCAAAGTGACTACATTGGCTGGGTTGACAAGACTTCAACTGGCAAATCGTAAGCTAAATCCACTTCTAGTTGACTTATATTCCAAGAAATAATTTAAAGAACGTTTTTTGACTCTAGATGCATTCGATGGGACCTTCTGGCACCTTCGGGATCCAGTGAAATGGAGCTGCTTCAGCGTGCCTTCCACAACGCGACTCTAGCTGAGGTAATGAGAGCTTTGAACGACTCGCAATCGGAAATCGATATCCAGGCCGACTCCCAATCGATCGCCTTCCAGCCAGCCTTCAGCGCCTCCTCGAACTGGTGCCGAAACCCTGGTGGAGTTCGATCTCGTGCCTTCTGCTACACCTCAAACGACACGTGGGAGTACTGTAACCTTCCCGCTCCCACACCAGAATCAGCCATTCAGAAGGGAGCTAGGATGCCGATGAGCATATCGATGATAGGAATCGCGTTGGGCGCGATTGTACTGCTCGTTCTGGTGATTTTCCTGCTGGTTCTGATCCACAGGCGGAGTCAGAGGTTCTGGGGAACAGCTGGAGCGTCTACAACGTTTGTGCCGGGCTTTTTTGGCCAGCAGATGCTGCTCCAACGCATCCCGATGGCCTGGAAGTGGAAATGGTGGCCGAGGTCGGGATCTGAGCCATGTCTCCTGGCGGAAAACGTCTCCTACAGCGCTGGATTGACGCCAGAAGCCACGAATCCTCCTTCTACAGTGGTGCCGGCGACGGCGGCTGATACAGCAGACAGAAATTGGAATGTCTAGATGATAGAGATGGAAGAGAAGGAGAAGGAAGAGGAGAATGAGGATTGTGAAAGATTAAGATGGGTGAAATTACTACAGACTCAATTTTAATGCTCCACTTATGCACTTGACAAAATAAACATGC
Source organism: Anomotaenia brevis (assembly GCA_030710315.1). NCBI lineage: Eukaryota > Metazoa > Platyhelminthes > Cestoda > Cyclophyllidea > Dilepididae > Anomotaenia > Anomotaenia brevis. The sequence goes on from JAUOZQ010000040.1 coordinate 315,570, forward strand.
GCCATTTGCATTTTTTTCAAATTTAGCGCTTTATCTTGAACGCTACAGATCTAAAGAAATTGTAAGGTGTGAAAAAGGATTAAATGTACAGGCTTGTCAGTCCCATCAGGAAAAATGTGATTCGTTACTAGAAAATGGAATAGATTAAAAAGGTTACTTAGTAGACAAGGAAGTTATACGTTTGTCATCAAACATGGTTTTACGCCTTCCATGCTTTAGTTCTGCCGTCGAATAACTGGATTTTCGTAGTACTGATAGCATGGCAACGACAGATATCTTTATCCAATCAAATACAATACTTCAGAGCCCTGTTAAGATGATATAGGGAGTTTGGTAGTGACCAAATTGGCTGCAACTTTTTCTGTGCGCAGTTCACCTTTAAGCGGTATTGAAGGTGTCTTCAGAGAGCTCAAGTTTGAAACATTCAGTTCAAGCGAAAGAAGCCAAATTCCTATCCCAAGGTCATACAACATCTTTTCCTGTAAATTTTCGAGGATGAACGCTGTTGTTGTGCAAGCTCGATCAGCTAGTCTGCTGTTGTACTAAGTAGCATTACATTCCCAGAGGCATTTCTCCTGCCTCCAAAATCGTCACCTTATTTTGATGTCCGATTCCAATTTTCGCCTTGATGAATCAAGTTGGGGGCTCTAGTCATCCGTTTACGGTAAAGGACTTTCACTTCGAAAGGGGAAGCCTTTAACCACTTGTAGAAAAAATTTTTTTCAGTGAAATGTATACTAAACACCCCGAACAAACTGTCGTCTTTTCACGAATAAAACCTCCAATTTAGCCTAAAACTTGCCTTACCTGGGCCCAGGCACCGAAGTGATCGATAAATCTCACGCTAGTGAAATCTTCGATCGATAATTCAGTCAGCTGATTTCTCACGAGTACTTTCGGTTCAATAGTGAACTAAATAGAGCGGCAGCCTGTCAAAAGCAAAACCAGGCCAAAACTGTGCATAAATAGGGTCAAAAATGAGACCAAAGGCCCCGCAAAGGCACGCTACCAGCCGAAGTGATTCTGGGGAAAATGATATGCAAGTGGTTCAAAGAATAATCAGAGTTCTGATCAATGAAGCCACAGCATGGAGAAAGGAGCAGAACAAGGCAGCCATGGGTGATGGAGTAGATGTTGACCCCTTTCATTTGGCTTTTAAATACATTGTGGCCCCTGATGGTAAGATCGTTACACAAACAAATTTATTTATTTATTTGAATCCTCTCTCCCCTGATACCTTTAAAACAAGAAAAAATGGTCTATATGCGATTGTTTGTCATGGATTAGGATATGTCCCGAATTCCACCGTTCGCAAGGATGTTACAATTCATTCCTACAAGCCGTACATTGAAATCCAAAAGGAGAGCATGGTTGTGAAAATGGTAAGTTTTTTGAAACTTGTTCAATTGTTGCAAATATGTAAGTAGCTGTGTGTCTAATGGGATTTTTGTGGAAGGAACTTTTTTGCAATTAAAAACATGATAGAGACAATAGCTTCAAGAAGGTTATCGAGTTGTCGCCGATTTCCTTCTTGTATCTATGGAAACAAACATTGAGCCATGACCCTACATAATTAGATTTGATTAGTCATGCTTTCATGAAGATGAGCCTATTCAAACCCGAATGCATTTCAAGGCAAGAAGGCGATTTTAGGTATAATGCAATCAATTTGAATTTTATCAGGCCATCCCATAAATACCGTCCGAATTTTGAATGAATAAAAAAGTGAAATAAATGTTGCATTCAACTAAGGAGCTACTTTACTTTATTATCAGTGACTTCCTTCATTATCGTAAAATTCTTCTGGATTTAGTTCGAAGAACTCACAAATGTTAATTTTAAACTCTTCCTGTGGCGTTTCAAAGTTCTTTCTTCTGAACGATTTTGTAATCGCTACAAAACAATTGGTGCATGAGGATTATTATCCCATCGAAGTTATTTTTCAATCTTTGTGACATGAATCTTGCTGTGTGGAGGTCTCGCGCACTGTCCTGCTAAAACACCCCTTTTTCTTTCATTCATAAGGACATGTCTTTGTTTCCTCCTCAAAACGTGGTTCAAACTCTGTCCCAATTCCTGACGGGAGATTCGGGCACGAATTGTTCCCGGTAGAGTTCCCTTCTCGGCTGTTTCTGCGGTTATTCTCCTTTAAGAAGCCACTCTCTACTGCACTTAACATTTCCATCAGAGATCCAATTTGCACTAGTCGACAGATCAGAAAAGAGAAACAAGTTCGAGAGACCGGAGTGAAATGTAGATGTCGTAAACAGGAGATTTCAGCTTGTTTTCAGATAACTGATGCGTAGGCACCCATTTTCCAAGTTTAGAAACTTGTTCAATTTTTTCGGAGATGCCGATGAACAGATGTTGGGTTGTGTCAATTCCAACTCAACTGATAAAGCAGCATAAGCTTCTTCGAGGGCTCTGTTTAAAGAAGCAGCTTATCATCAAAATGAACTGGAACTTGCCCAGTTCGATCTTCGTCTTCGTGGAGAGTGAAATCTTCTATTCTCAGTAACTTCGAAAAATCATCTACAATTTCTTCCATCCACACATTTCGCTCCCTACTTGAACTCATTAAACACTATTTGCCTTAACTGAGTATTGGGTACTTCTTTTAGCCGAGTTTTAATTAAGAAAAGTTTAGTTTTATTTCGCTTTAAAACACCATGTTTGATCGTTTAAATGCATCGAAGTGATGGAATACTCTTTAAGTTAAGTCTGATTAAAAAATGATAAATTCGGACAGGACTTATGGTGTGACGGGATATTGTTATTAAAAGAACGGAAGTCTCTGTTTCCGTTTAAATAAAACGGTTTAACTACTCAGTGAAAGATGTGGTTCCAGTATCAGAGGGAAAAGAGAAGACGTCTGTACAAAATGTATTGGTCGACACCTGAATCAGAGATTTAGGCTTAATGCACACACTCCGTGTGCTGCTTGTGGAATCGGTGAATCGGGGAAATGCAAGCACGCAATTAGGTGCTAGACAGTGCGACCTGGCTCTCAGGTCACTTCCCAGTGAGTAGAGGCCATTCTCGCAGTTAAGGTTAAATTCAACAGCTAAAGGTGGAAGGGACAGAAGTCTAGGTGTATGCTATTTAGTTTAGGGTTTGTGTCATCCCATAAGGACATTTAGAATTTCTAGACGATGAATTTTGAAATCGATAAAAACTACCACTATATCTGAGGACAGTGAACAGTTGTGGCGGTCTCCTACACTGAAGTTCTCTCCAATACGGATCAGCTACCCCCTGATAATTTGAAGAGTTCCACTATCACATAGAGGGAAGATGTCTGTACCGGGGAGTTTATTAATCATTCTTGTTACCGTGTGTCAATATCCTGGTTGATCTAATTCACTGGTCAAATGCCAGGGTTAGGACCAATGCAAGCAATCGATTAAGGGGGGTAGGAGGACAAAGGACTCTGATTGGGGCAGTGAATCACCGGGTTTTGGGCAGACTCTCTGTGGGTATTGGAAGCTGCCCTGTATCTGGTGGGTCCCATCAGCTTGATTCACTTAACTCCACGAAAAAAATCTCCTAAGAGAGCTGTCGAGGATGGTGAAGGTGCAGCGACGTGTTTCGAAGCCAGAGGAAGTCATCGACATCACTCTCTGGCAGCCATGTTTAGACCTGCTAAGCTGAATCGTTGGCCGCTCGAACATTTCCTCTAGTTCTATCAAACGGGAGTTGATAGAGGAATTTGATGGGTCGGTCGAGACTTGAAGCCACTTGAGAAGTAAGAGTCGACTGAACTCTTATCTCCACAACTTGTTCAGCCAAATTAGCCAAAAGGGATAGTTCCAGGATATCAATTTCTTGACACAATCATATGTAGGACTAATGGTCTGTCTATAGCCGTTGAAAATGGGGCATTTTGATCGACAGGAAGCAGGCAAACTGACCCCGGCAGAACTCTGCGTGTACAAGCTGGGGAGACCGGAGGAGGAGAGCATAGTACACCTCGATGCCGCTCGTTACAGGGCCATGAAGAACGAGGCCGAGCGATTCAAGATGTCGTCGGTCTACAACGAGTCGAAGAAACTCATCCGTCTGCTCGAACGCGACAACGTCAAACGGGATGCGAACAGCACACTTGTCAACTGTAGGTCAAAAAATGTGCTGCATTACAGTTCCAAAAAGCATGCTTTTTCCTCGAAGCTAGTTTCAAAGACCTGTATTGCTAACTGAAGATTCCAGCATTAGCTGTTGTCGCATTAGGTGATAAAAATTCAACCGGATTCTTCATTGGCGATCCCACAGAAGAACCTGTTTCCTTTCCCCTAATGAAAAATCTTTCCAAAAGTGAGAAAACTATTCTTCAGGGCCTAGCGCTTGCAGAATTATTAACAGAAAAACCCGAAGTGAACAGACTGTTGAAAATAGAGCTGATTTCTGTTTTAAATGATAATGTTAGTGGTTTGAATCTTCCCTGGTCGTTGATCTGCTGGTGATTAGAAACCACTACGTGTTGACTTAAGAACCCGACACTTCCCAAAATGGTTGTAGTGAAGTTTTAGATTATGAGGCCTAATCTCCGCATTTTGTTAAACCAAGTGAAAACCCGCACGGCACGCAAGCTGATGCTCTATCGAATGCAGCGGAAGCTGAAACGCATGCAGCTGCGTCGCCAACTGCGCTCCTTGGCCAAACAGCAGATTGCAGAGAACCGGAGGCAGGAACAAAGAGTGGCCGAGTTTCGATCCTCCCGTCGCGTGATTGGTTCAGGACACGCTGCTCTCTCCCCAGAGGAATTCGCCGAGTTCTCCGACCTTCTCAGCGAAGCCATCCACTTTCCAGACGAGCTCTACTCACTCCTGAGTGGTGCTCTCAAAGAGAACCCAGACGAGAACTCAGTGGAGAAGCTGATATCGATTCTGGGATCGAAGGTGAATCTCGAGAAGTACTTGGCTGTCATGGAGAGACCGCAGAACCTCTTGCCCATTGTCCTCCACTCCCTGGAACCCGAGGGGTTCAAAATCATCAGGAACGCCCTCAAAGGCGACTTTGTGGCCATCTACAAGACGGCAAAGTGTGTCGCCTTCGATCTGAGGGTCACGACTAGGCTGCTGAGGAGGATTGGAAAGACCCTGGCATCGGCGACTGAGTGCTTGCTGACGAGGGCGTGCAACTTTCACCATGTGGAGGATTTCATCCAGACCCTGTTTGAGACAAAGATGAGCGAGTTGGATTTGAGACACCTGGTGGCCGGGTCCTATGTGCCCGACTCGAAGCCGGGTGAAAAACCCAACCAGAACCCCATGTTGAGAGCGGGCAGTAGGATGGGGGAGAAGGCGATGCAGAGGTTTTACCAGGCCCTGCATGAACTCAACTACCGGTACTTTACCGCCCTGGGCCACGTGCACTTTGAACAACCGACCCAGTCTTCGTAAGTCACTTGTTGATTCATATGAGACGAGTAATCGTACTATTATCCGAGCACTTGGTGGCATTAGTAAACTAATTTAACACCTTTCTCTGGAGTGGAGAGTCTCCTCAATCATGCTTTTTTTACTGGGTAGTCGAATAACTGGCACTGGGCTGTTGGTTGCGGAAGAGCTGGACAAGGCCTTGGTCACGTCTGGCGTGGTGTAACAACTGTTCTCTAGGCGCCTGAATCTGTGGGTGTAGGCGAGTAAGAGCTCTGGGGTTACATCAAAGAGTGTGTCAATCAGCACTTGATGTTGAGACTGGGTGCATCATTGGTATTTCTCTCGGAAGGTGCTGCGGAGTCGTGGATCTCCAGTCCATATCGTACGTGGATGCCAACTAGTATTCAGGGGCTAAAAGCCCCAATTACTAGATTCGAGAACTCACTGCGTTGTCTGCCTTGACCAGGGGCAATTGAGTCACCTGGGTTAGCCAGGCTTCGTGTGAGCCCGTTAAGATATCCAGTATTTAATTTGTCTTGTCTGAAAGCCCACGTAGGCGTCAACTGGTAATGAGAACAGGCGCTTAGCCAGGCTACTGCAATGTAATAAGCCACCATTTGTGAACTGGACGAGTGTCCAAATGCTATTCTGAGTTTCCTGCTGTTTCGGACACTTTGATTGATCTACCAGCATCGCAGCAGAGAGTGAAAAGGAGGCCGTTAGCCAATACGAGAAACTCCTTCAGGAGATGACCTACGAAGAGAACCGCAGCATCCTCCGCCCCACAGCCAAGTTCTGCCGCAAACTCGCTCGCCAGTTGCTCGAGATCCACAACGAGGGCGGAATCCCCAATCTGATCAGCGAGTACTTCAGCGGCCTTGTACCGAAACGCTTCCTTCTCATCTGCTCCCAAGTTCTCCTCGAGGTTAAGAGCGGTCGTTCTGCCATCGAGTCCCTCTCCTTCCTCATGAATGCCTTTCTGGAGGTCTTTGTCGACACCATCCTGCAGATCAATCGCATACTCGCCGGCAGCAAGAATGAGGACGAGGTCGCCAGCATGCTCTTCCGCATTATTCTCGGCGATTTGGAGGAGGGCTATCAGCTGGAGAGCCTCTTGGAACCGAATCTGGCGAGGTTCCTCGTTGAATGCCTCCTGACGCATCATGGAAGAGTTGTCCATGGAGTCATCCTTTACTCCCTCACAGCAGTCAACTCAAATGACATCGATGATCTGCTGCAAGACTCCCTGAAAGTCAATGCCCGATCGCCCGCGAAAAGCCTTATTGATTTGTGGATAAGGCTGACGGATCTCGTCTTCCTATTGGCGGAGGATTTTCAAGCCAATGAGGACGTGGAATCCATGCAGGAGTTCTTGAGGCGAAACAAATTCTTTCAGGTGGCTGGATGTGTTGATCAGGGGAGTATTCACCCCGATTTCTATCGCACAGAGGAGCAGAAGAAGAAGATTAGAGCGACGTTTATGCCGAAGATAGCACGGAGGTACGCTCAAGACGATTCATCGGATGGGGTGGACAAAGAAGAAGAGGAAGAGAAAGAGGAAGAGGAGGAAGTGGATCCTTGTGGAAGACGGAGCAAGAGAAGGATTATCAGAAAGACTAAAAGGAGGGTGGTGGTGGGCCCGCGAAGGCTTGAGACTGAGACGGCGTCGGCGAAGGACTTTTTCGAGGAAGGCGGGCATTTGTTCACAGCCCAGAAGGCAGTTATCAACCTGGATGCGAGTGCTTCGGAAAGTGAGTCGGAGAAGAGTCTGGTGGACGACTCGGTGTTTGTGTCGCTGAATCTGGACCCCGATTCCGCGATGGAGTCGATGACCAAGCATATCAAGGCCGTGGCGAGGGATATTCCCCTGAAAGCCTCCGTGGACAAGGACCAGATGGACCTGATTGAAGACAGCTGGAGTGCTCTGGTGGAACTACAGAGTAAGTCGGGCGTTTAGAAGACAGTTTTGGAGTTACAGAACCTTCATTTCCAAACAAAGAGGTAATATACAAATTAGCATCGAGCTGACTTATTCGCGCAGAGGATTTCGATGACGTTGCTTTGCCGTTAAAGCATAGTTTTGGTTTCATTTAAGGTTCACCTATGCTAGAGCCAGACCTATAATTCCTGGATGGTAACCATAAACTAATTATAAGACCATGTTTTTAAAATCATTTTTATAAATGAAAAAGTATTCTACAAAACACGAACTATGGATTAGTGTTTATTCTAAGCTTATATCTTACTGCCAGTTATTTCATAAAGTAAATTAACTGTTGTTTATAATAAGTTCATTAAATTTACAGGCTTACCCAAGTCTTCTGAAAGGGAAAAAAGTGTAAGGAAGACGCATCTTTTTTAAACTATTAAATTATTTTTTTTAATCTTTCCATGTCTACCTCATAAAATCAAGTCAGTGGGGAAAATCAGTTATTGTTCTACTTAGAATAACCAAGAAAAAATGTAATGAGGAGATAGTATAAGGCATCTTTACAAGAATTCAGAAGGCACCGGCCTTGCACAATCGATTTTTAGTCTCCCTCACACTTGTAGTGATCCGTAACAGCCGAGATTGTAGCGGAAAGACTACACTCATATTATCTCTAAGATGGATTAACTACTAGATAGGAGGTGAGACATGTGCACCCCATCGTTTATTAAGAGAGTGTGCTGAGTGGTGTAGGAACAAAGGGGCATGACCCAGACATTAAATGGGCCACAGGGGAGTTGACTGACTTAGTAGATCGGATTGCATTTTTGGGAAGCTGTTCAGTACCCGGTTTGTCGCTTCTGGATAGCTGGCCTCACACTGAGCCGGAGACGAGAATTGCGCCTTAGTCAGGCCGTCACAAGAGATAAAGGCGAGAACAGATTTATTTTAAAGATCCAGTGGAGTGTGCTTATAAAACAAAATCATGGCATTAAACACTACTCGAAACCATGATTCAAAGTGAACATTCCAGAAATGTTCGAGTTGTTCAACCACGATGATGAATCAGCATGGTGATTGGGCGAACGTGAAGGAAATCACTAGGTATGGGGCTGTGGCCTTTCTTAGGACCCCAATAATGTAGTCTTTAGTAAGGTTTTAGTGAAATTTCCTCCATTCACTTTCAGCCTGCTGAAAAGGCATCAATCACATTGGTGAAAGGCCTCTATTATTCGGTGAGTTGCAATTACTTTTGAACCAATCAACGAAGCCAGATAGTGGGTGTATGGACCGGCTACCTTTGAGTTCTAATTGGCCATTTAGTTCTCAGTTTCATTAGGAAAAAAGAAATTAGGAAAGAAGTTATATCAGGCCATCCATTAACAAGATTATTAATGCTTTTATCAATGCGAAATTATTTGGGTTCTAATTATCCAATGAACTCACAAAGGTCATTTTCATGGTTTGTAAAGGATATTTCTTCCAAAGAATTAAGTAAAGTTTAAAAAACGGTGATAGTTTGGAAAAAAGCAAGATCGGGAGAATAGACTGGACGATGAGGAACTTTCTCGAAACCACTGATTCTTGCTGTGTGATGGTCAAAAATTGTTCGGGCGAAACAACAAACTTTTTAATTAGCTAGGGATGGTCATTTTTTCCTCTTAGCATGGTTCATGGCATAGATTTTTGCTGCATTAGATGGAAACAAATCAAAGTGAGTTATCCCTTGGCGACCCCACCAAATTGATCGAAGAAGAACCTTTTCCCGTGCAGTTCCCTTTTAGACTGCGGCTGTGAGCTTTTCCAAGTTTTTGAAGTTAACGATTAACAAATATATGTGCTTTCCTGGTGCTCATCGTCTATAGGGTTCTGAAAGGACTGCCAAAACTGTTAAGGGAAGCATAATGCGAGTGGACACCACTAAGACACCTCTAAAGTAACAATTTTTTTATTCCATTAAAAATCTGCTAAACACCAGTTGGCGAAGCTGACCTCGTGGTTAGGCGGCATAATCGGTGAGGACACCCGTTTGGCCGTGGAAGAGGCCATCGAAAAGACGTCGAGGCAAGGCTTCGGGAAAGACGATGTACTCACTACCAACCTCTGGCAAGAACTGGTCACTATCAAAAACACGGGGTGCGTTCTCTTTTTTGGTGGTACGAGAGTACATGGAGACGTTTTAAAATTAATTTTCTCAAATAATACTGGGCAGCAAGTCTGGATATCGATTTATTGAATTTTATGTCCTGCAGGGGTCCCTTTCCTAGTGCTACATTAAGATGTGCGTACATCTGTTGAGATTATGGTATCTCTCGATTTTCCTTCAACCTAAAAATATCAATTGAATTACTAATATTACAAGCATTTAATTAGTCCTTTTACTGATACGTTGGCAATTAAATAGGGGAAAGGTAGCTACTTTTTCGAGGGACTCACAAAAGTGGTAGGTTGCAAAAACATCAACATTCGAACCTGGATATTGATTTTTTGAATGCTAGTCCTTAAGTTCAGTTAGAATTTGAACAGGAACTGATCAATATTAGAAACCACTGGGTCCATTCTTTCATCGATATGAGGGTAGATATTCCGTATATAAATTGATCGAATGAATTAGGGAAAACTTGGGTTTGTATCTGTGTGTGCTCAAATCATGTCGCTAAATCCTGATACCGATTTATTGCTTCCACCAGTAAAGGATGTTCCATCTGTGTGTCTAATGATATCCTTGTTATTTTTTCTGATTTTTACCAAAAGGATTGTCAAGTCCGTGAAGGAGACCTATGGGAAATTCAGGAGGTACCTACACTTCCTTCAAAGTGAACTCTCAGATCAACCCCAGTTCCTCAGAGACGTCGAAAACGATGCCGTCAACTATGAACCCAAGGAGGACGTGAGTCTTGGCTCCTTCAAGGGCGCCACATCGCTTTAGAAAGGAGCATTTGGCTCTTGGAAACGCGCTAGTTAAGTATTGATAAAGTCAGGAACACACTCTAGAGCCCATTATGGACGATTGGTGATGTCTACGACAGGTAAGGAATATATTCTAGCTACCATATTAGGTGAGGGAACACAAATTTATTCAGTCTTGTCTGATGATACTTATAGGAGTGGATACTAGCTACTACTAAATAAATCTCGGAGGTTTTAGTAACTACTAGCCTTTGATCTCATATTATAACACTTTCCTACACCACAATGAGATCACTTAAACAACAATGGAAGGGCGAGCTGGAGCACAGATTGAAAATCTTTAGAGGGATTGGTTACTCTTCCCCATTCATAGCGAAATTCTCTGATCCCCCATAAGGTTTGACTGAACACAAGACTGAGCACAGGTTTGTTGGTTAGATCAAACCACAGTGAGGGTTGGTGGCATGCGTGCGTCTCAGCTAGTCCTCGCGGTAGCCCGTTGGCGAGTGTCCCAGGATCGGTGTTCCTGTACTTATCCGTCGCTCAGCAACCGCCAGAAGCCACCAGAGTCCTGACTGGATGTCCCATGTTTGTGTGAGAGGGAGAAAAAGGACTCGAATAAGAAGGCTCGGCTTTGTCTGAGCACAGGGGGCCGTCCAGTAACTGGTTTGTTGGCTGCAAAAGGCTCACGTGAACTTTTAATGAGCCAGCCAATGTTGACGATTGGGACTTAGCCAGGCCTCTACAGCAGAAAACAGCCTTGAAGTTATCATTTTTGATGTCAAAATGTGAATGCCATGGACTTAAAAACACTGTTTTTAGGTCGGATCTATAATGAAGCAAGAGGTAGTCTCCACGAGGGATTACGTGAGTGACGATTTTTCTTTGATGTGCTTAAAATTCGACAATGTACTCAAACAACATTTTGATGCTTTTCTACCAGCAAGCGGAGGCAACGACACGTGTGCAGGAGTGGACCACAGAGACAAAAATTGTAGGAATATTCCCAATTTCGATTATAAAATTACAAACTAAACAAAGAAATTATTTAATTCCGCGTTTCGGCATTCTAGAAAGAGGCCGGACTCAAGGAAACACTAGCTGTAGGTCAAAGGTTACTATTAAATCTATTTAAAATGTGAATCTTTGGGGATGATCAATTTAAATTTTAATAGGCTCTCGCGCCGCCCAAACCAGAGGTACGTCATAAGATTCAAATTATCCAAATCACCCATTGGTTGTTTGATATAAATCAATCAAGCTTCCTATTGGTCGAAATGCAGCACACATAGTTGGAATGCCACCGTTTTTCCATCACTGTTCACCTAATCAATATCCTTTTTAAATAGGAAGAGGATGAAGAAGAAGAGGTAATTTGACGTTATTTAACAAATAAATTAAAATTAATTTAAAAATATAGTAATGGCACAAATCTACAGGATTCAGAAGTTTCCTTCGACAGGCTACTGAAACAGGGAGAGCTTTCTGTGAGTTTATGCTGTTTGGAATAGCTCAATGAAACCTTATTTAAGTAAACAAAAAGCTGTTTTCGTTTTTTTTGTCATGTAGATCAAACCAAAAGAAGAAAGCCTGCCTTCTCTTACAACAGTGAGTTTGGTGCTTCAATTTTTAGTACAAGTATCGTCATTACGGAAAAACTTGCACGATGGAAATGGAAAGGAACTCAGTTTGCAAAGTGCTTGTTATGAATCCTCTGAGCATGAGGAGAAACTTTTGATAAGCTTTCGAATACTCTAATACAGAGGTGATTTAGAAAGCAAACTTTGTTCCATCAAGGTAGACCGAAGCTTTTAAAAATGCCCTGAATATGATACAGTCATATTGGGCTTTGAACAAAAGATGGATTTTTAGGAACTACTAGAGACGAGAAATCAATATAGAGGAATCAAACAGAGTAGACTTAGGTCTCAATAGAAGGAGATTGTTAAATGGAAAATTTATATATTTAAAGGGATTTTGATGGACTAGGAAATCATACTCATTTAGGAATGAGCTGATGTAAGGTCATTTCAGGTACTCTCGAGGAAGAGTCTTCACATGAACGGTTTTAGGTCTGTCATCGATTAACTGGGATTTGGCAGTACCGGCAATTAGGCTGCGATTAGTGTTAATTTGACGACAGCGCCTTAGGAAGGTATTGTTTTAAAGATAAAATGTCAACTATTTTCTAGCACTCAAGGTCTATAGCCAGTGGTCAGCAGCCTCAACCTCCTTGGGCAGTTGTTCCGTAGATATTTACATACATTACCCATGGGATCTCACTGCACTAATAGGGCATTAGAATTATTTCCTTTCAATTTGAGGGAAAAATTTGCTGAGTAAAATGACTTTTTTTATTCCTTTTGTAGTTCGAAGTGTTATTGCATTTTATCTAATGCATTTTAAAGCGACTTACTTTAGTGTTCTCTTAATAGGACACTAGAACATAATGGATAAATTTCTCCTCACTGTTAAAACCTACATGTGAAGAAGGGAGAAGGGTTAACATTTCTGAAGGAAGTTTAGGGTGCATCAACGAATTTAAATCATCTGGGAGAAAACACCAATTGCTAGTTTGCAAAATATATTCCAAGTACCCCGTAAACGTGACTCTAACAAATTCCCTTATATCTGCTACAGGACCAGCTGAAGGAGTTACTCAAGAGTGATGAACCCGAACCCGAGCCAGCCCCTAAGCCTCCCGAGCTCTTTGTGACGGGAAAGGGGATGAGGATGCACCTTCCTGGTCCCATCTCTGTCCCACGAAAACTCTCCTACGAGAGTGAGTCAGTTGGAACCTCTCGCAAGGACTCTGCTGCCTCAGACACCACCCCCGTAAGTCTGCGGCTATTCACTACTCTCGGAAGTGATAAGATTCTGAACCCCTTCTTCCTCCCCTTCAACCAGGTTGTGCTGCGGAAAGTCAAGACTGAAATCAACGCCATAGCAAAGAAGGTATTTCCGCCGAGAAAAAAGTCCGTGGCTGCCTCCCTCTTCAACAGTAAGTTGGCCGAACTCACTGAGTACCTGGCGTCGACCCAGGGCTACGACAAGTCGATTGCTGGGATGGTGGCGGAGCGGTTTTTCAAGGCCGGTGTGAGTGGAGCCAGCCACAAGCGCATGTCACGCATTTTGGCCACTCTCCTCCAAGAGGCAAATGAGCGCAACCTCGCCCTTCGAGATGGTCTGAAAGGCGACAGTGACTCACAGACAGACGGTCTCGTTGATTTCCCCGATCTCGTCGCTTCAGAATCGACCGGAACCTCTGTAGGAGCACTTAGTTCTCAAATGTACAGTCCCGAGGACCTTTTCCCCATTTATCGATCGTCGATGCTCAAGAAGGGGATGAGTTTTCGGATAAAGCATAGGGAACCGTTGACATTGCCCTCTGTGAGTCTGGAGTTGGACATTTCTCCGGGAAAACCCATGGCTGAGAGGATGAAACACCCTCTAGTGGGGGCGAAATCACAAAAGGAGAAGTCGACTCTAAGGATCTCCGAGATGAGTTCGACCATATCGTCGATGGAAAGCCCCTCTTCAGTGGATTTGCAGGCGCCAACAGGCTCACCCGAGAGCTATGATGATAAGCTTGAGGTGGTGGAAGGGCGGAGGCTATCCCGTACCAGCCGTAAAAAAAGCACCATTAAGGACAAGAGTACGCTCTATGAGTCACTGGTTTTCTCAAGAGATGACGAGACTCCCAGCAGTGAATTCACGGACAAGATTCTGGACGACGACGGTACCACAGCCATGAAAGTGAGCAAACGGAAACCAGTTAGGGCTCCCCCCAACGCAAGGATAAGTACTGCTGAGGCTGCGGAGCACATTGGCAACATTTTGGAGGCGGTGATGACTAATGGAAGCGAGACTGGCGGCGTCATTCGTGAAGTGTTAGCCACTCTGGCCAATGATTCGCCTGAGATGGAGGTGTTGGACAAGATCTCGAGGATGTATCCAGAGGAGAACACCATCTTCTGGCAGGATGGAATGAAGCGACCGAAAATGATGGAGGTCTTCAAGGAGGTCGTGATGGAATCGGCCTCCAAGATGATGGACCATCTGGATGGACGGACGAAGGGCAGGTTAATGGAGCAGTTTGAGAAGTCGGCGACGCAAATTCTCGACAGGATGGCGAATGTGGGGGCGCTGAAACTCACCGATGAGGACGCCCAAAGACTCTATGATGGAATGGCGGCGCTGAATGCAAACACTTTGGATGAGTATTCACTGCAGAATGTGACGCCAGACAAAGAGCAGAAGCGGCTGAGGGATGGCTCACAAAGATGGCTCCGACCAATCGACTTTACGGGTATATTCCAGCCAACGAGGATCTCGAAAAGACTCACTTCAGCGACTGAATCGACCCAGTCGGTGCAGTCGAAAACTTCGCGTTCATCGAAGACATCAAGGACCAGTAGTCAGTACTCGGCTTTTCTCATACCAGATGTAAGTTAGAAGCGATAGGTGAGATTGCCTGGGGTTTTTTCAAGTCTGACTTTGTGCGGTTTTGTGGAAAATTTCCAGGCGGCATTACCGTTTTTGCCGCCGGAGGTGGTTCAGGCTTCCCAAAAGAAATCCAAGACCAGACACTTCTTTCAAATGTAAGTGGATGTTATTTGTTTTGTTGTTGCATTAAACAAAACTGTTTTGCTGGCAAAACTGGCAGTCCCATTGCCAGGGGAAAAGAAGATGTGAGTTCTGGTGTTTATTATAAAAAATGTATGTGAAAAAGTGTGTGCAGTTGTGTTTAGATTTGGTCAATCAGATTAGGTTCAATGCGCTCAGTCCAGGCGGTAATTAAGGTACCCATGCTTAGCATTACAAAGTCACTCTCAATTCATCGTAGGGCTACTACACCCTTCCCCCCCCACCAAGACGGAAGGCGGAGCAAAATAAATGAGCCGTTTCTTGATACGTTTCCATTAGGGTTGTAATGAGATAGAAAAGGTAATTTTAAGATGGATATATGGCTGATTTAGGTGCGCTGCTTTCAGGGTCTTAACTTGATTGAAAGGGTAGATTGCATTAGCATCGTGGACGGCCCATAAGTTGGTTAAAGAGGCTAGTGGCCTCTGATCTTGTTAAGATGCCGCTGAATGTGACATCTGGTGGTTAGAAGCCAGTCTACGTAAATTTTTGTTCTTTTCTAAGCCTTGAGACAGTGGAGAAGTAACGTGTGTTTCATTGAGGAGATTGAGAGATGCGCAGAGGCCAGTGCCTTACTCAAACTCAGCTCGGATTGCAGGTGGTTGAGTAGTACCATTTTAAAGGGAAAGCGATGAATTGGTTGTGATAATTCGCGTAGGGAGTTGAAATGAGGTACAGGACAGGAGATGTGGAATCTCCAATCTCGTTGGGTTGATGGATATGGCAATGCAGTTTGAATCCCTCATGTGATTTGATATCGGAGAGGCTGTTATTGAAATCCCCTTCAGTCGAGGAAACCACAAACGGTCAATCCTGGTGGAGAAGATCACACATAAGTGGTTGGGTGAACCCCCCAGATAACGCAGGAAGGGTCCCTTCCGATCACGTGGGTGTCATGGATTTATAGCGGTGCTATTCTTAGCTTCTCTTCCTAGATGGATCAACCACTCTAGACCAAATGAAGAGTGCCAATACCAGGAGAAGAGAGGCTAGGGGGAGCTATCCTCTGCAGTGCTAAAGTGGGCTGTTTTGACTTTGTGGCTCAATCTTTCTCTCCCTGTTAATAAAGAAGCCCCCGAACATTATGCTAGACCACTGTCACCATAAGAATATAAATGCTGAGTTTTTCTCATTCTAGAGGAAACTGTAGTAGACAGACCACACTACGATTATCTACAATACGTGTCAACTACCGCAGATTCGATAAGAAGTACCATTAGTAAGGTGAGACAAGAGGAGCCGAGTGTTTACTAGGAACGTGTGTTTGAGGACCACCACAAAACACACTCATAACAACCTTTCAGGCGAATAAATGCTTAAGTGCCACTTCCTGTCTTAAAAAGTGGGCCGATCTGTAAAAAGACCCATTTGACCAATGGAATTGTCGTTAAGACTGAAAGACTAATCATCTCTACTGGCCTTTACATCCCTTTTACGCCAAAAGCGGGACCTAAAATGCCAACGATTCGTAAACCAGAGATAAATAAGTGCATTTTACCAAGGAGTGAACGAAACTGATTTTACAGAATGTTTGAGCAGTAAAGATGGTGGTCTCTCCAGTGTTGAGCCAGCAATCTCCAAACTAGTGGGTTGATCATCAAGTTAGTCTCTTCCATAATGAAACAGGTAAGGAGGGTTAATATAATCCTCCATTCTCTTCGCTCTCATCGCCTGCATGATGGAGGAAGCGAAGTGCGCATTAGCACCTCTAACACACTGGTTTTATTTCCCCATACAGTCTTGATACCCTGGAAGCCCGAATTCAACGCCGCCGACGCATGGTGCTGAAGGAGCACGGCCCCGGCAACCAACGCGACATCTCGAAGCGCATTTCCAAGGTCATCCAACTCTCCCAAAGGGTCCAGAACCGGGTCAAGCAGCGTCTCGAGGCCCTAGGCTATTCCCAATCTATGCAAGAGGGAAATCGCATGTACGTGTAGAGGATAGCCACTCCTAGACTGTCTTCCTAGACGCAATGCCAGAGTGGGAAGAGATGACACCCATACCAGATTGTATATTCTGAAGGAAGTGTAAAGGGGTGTGTTTAGGTGTGTTCAGAGTTGGTTTAGCTGATTTGTGGATAAACACCTTGACCAATTAGATTAGATTCAATGCACTCAGAACCAGGAATAAAACACTCGCTTGTTATCAGGTCACTCTGTGAGTTTGAGCTAAATTTAGCCTGTTTAAAACTGGAAGAATTGTAGTGAGTATTTTTTACTGTCTAATGGAAGGTTGAGATGGGAATAATAATGTTTTATGAAGTCACGGGAAACTCAGCAGTAGCCGAAGCGACTAGAAACATTCACTAGAAATTTGTGATTTAAAGTGGTTGGGGAGGTTTCTCCCTCCACAAAGATTAAGACCGAACCGGATGGCGTTCAGTTGAGTCTGATACTGGGAAGATACACTCAGATGGAGGGAGAAGGGTCTTCTCCCCAATTGAGCAATCCTAACACCTAGCTGCGTCTTGTGTGCCCTCATAGATCGGACATGTCGAGCGCCATGCGCGTGGTGAACCGGCCGAGCTTCATCAAGCCGCAGGAGTGGACGAAGCTGACCGGCAAGAACGGACTGGCGGCCTTCCGATTCGGCAACTCGACGCTCTGTCACCGGGGCGAGGCGGGCGCCATGGGACCGCTGATTCGCGCGGACGCGACCCAGGGCCTCTCGCACAAGCTCGTGACCAATTACGACCTCGCGCACGTCCTCCACCGACACTCGTTGGTCCAGCTCACCCACATGTTCTCGGACAACTGAGCCTCCATTGAGTGGAGGAGTTTTCTTATTTTTCTTCTTCTACTCTTGATCTTTTTTTCCTGCTGCATCTTCTTTTTTTCTTCTGCTAATCGACTGGATCTTGTGATTTGACGAGGACTTGATAACCTTCATTGTATCAATGTGATTTGAAAATCTGAAACCTGTTTAATTATAAAACCGTTGAATACCTTCTGGAAGAGCTTAATGATTTCGACTAATGGTGGAGGGATTCCATAATTTGTTTCTTTAATTGATAACGGGAAACAAATGAATAACTGGAAGACCAATTTCATGGTGCTATTTTTGGTAGATTGATCATCAAAATATTGGGGACATTATTTAGCAATGGTGGCCATGGAATTACTCGTCTTTAAGACTAATGGAGAAATTAATCAATTATAAATTGCTCCAAAATAATCAAGGAAGTTTGTGGTCTTTCCATTTTTGGGCTATTTAAACATAATGTCGAAGTCAACGACGACGACGATGTAGATAACGATGATGGCGATGACAAAGAAGACTGTGATCATGACGATGATGGTGATGACGATGATGAGGGATATTTAACAAGTATATTTTTCTTTTTGAAGCGAGTGATACTTTGTTCTTATTTCAGTATTCATTGGTATGGCTGACTCACTCGGACAACCGAAGGCCCATTGGTTGGCGGGGTGATGATGATGACGATGAAGATGTCGTGGTCTGACTGCTGCACTTAACCGCGCACCGGATCGATAATTTCACAGGCCAAGCATCGATTGCGTTCATCGATTATCAACAATATTGTTTCCAACTGTTTACCGACAAATACGGCCAGAATTGGAGACTCATCTTAGGTAATGCATATTTATAAGGTGAGTGAATTAACCGTTTATGTAAAAATCAAAATTGGTCAATTAAGGAGCTGGCGATTGGTAAATCTATCTACTAAATTACGTGTAGCCATTTATTGGCACTATTTTTCTTATCCTTTTCTTAAAAATCACCATAATTTACTGGGTCAGTCTTTCGTCTTCTCAAGAATTAGAATTTCACTTCACCAGAGATTATCTATCAATTTTCCGTCACAGAATAAATGTTATCTCAAATTAACCACCCAAGGTAGGTTGTCTTAACCACCGACGTTTGACGAAGACGAGGAATTACTTTCGATAATTAGACGGGACCAGTGATCCCATCAACTCAACCCTATCATTGGTCCATCCCGCCTCTGTGTAAATAGTCCGCCACTCTAAACCCACCAATCAAAGATGGGGAGAGTGACAGGGGGTAGGTGATGCCTCTCTGCTTTGAACACAACTCACTAAGCTGCTGCTGAGGCAACTTCAAAGGCGGGATCTTTCCTAGTATTGACTAATAGGGGAAAATCACCAAACCAGAGGCAACAGAGGGGAACATGGATTATAAGGTTATCGATCGGATCGGCGAGTATCGATTTGTGCATGGTCTGGAACACTCGGAAAAGACAACGATCAGTGAGGGAATTCACCTCCCCACAGGTGTCAAAGTAGGTGTTTTTTTGCTATCTACGAAATGAACATTAAGTTGATTTTTTATGAATAGCAGATGATTTATTTTTTTAACATCGCAGGCCAATACCTGGCTCTAAAGCGGGATTCTATTATGTCATTGATTGGCTTTTTCTACTGAATCAATACAATGAGAAATTAAAATTTAAAATAACATATTTGTATGTCAAAACGACTGTAAGAGCGTCAAACAGTAGGGAAATTTAATCAATTTAGTGCAAGGATCTACCGCATTCAAACACGTCTTTAAATAATGCTTTTCGGAATATTAAACTTGGTTTTATCCACAGAATTCAATACCATGTTTTAATTCATAAGAAGATAAATCCACAAATATAGCATTATTTGGAAGTTTTATTCTATCTGAATTTTATAGAAACATTTGAGATACACTATATAATAATGTTACAGCCTTTGAGATGATTTAGGCGTGAGGAGTTCTGACTGAATGCATCCCATTTTTAATATTCCTTTATTTAACAAACAGTGTGAGAAAATGAAAGGCTAAAACCTAAACAATGACAGGTACTGTAATAATTACTGAATGGCAAGAACTGTTCTGCTTTTAAAATGTACGATCTTAGGAAATGTACACTTTTCTTGTACAAAATAAGGACAGTAAAGTGCTGAAAATAGTTTCATTAAAAAAGAAAAAAAGTGCCGATGTCGATTAAATTAATCAGATATGGCAGTTTCGGTGATACGATGAATTTAGGCTACTATTTCCATCTTAATTTACCACTTTCAGGTTCGAATGAAGACAGTTCGGGGACAGAACATGGCGGATTTCGAGAGGTGCCAAGATCTCGCCAGAGAAGCCACCATTTTGGCTCGTCTCTCGCACCCCAACATCCTACATGTCTACCACCTCCTCAAGGTCAGTTCTCACCTCCCCCAGCAACTCGATAATAGCCCATCAACCGAGTGATTTGAAAATCGATTGGACGTTTATCTCAGCCTGCTATTCATAACTTTCTCCAAGGGAAGATGAGTTAAACAGCAGGCGAGGGCACCGATTTAATGGATCGGACACCGTTAGAGAGTATTTAGAAGTGGATGGCCATGCTCGATGTTCTGTTTGCTGATTGGACCACGCAAGCGATGAGTCACCAGGTTTGGCACATCCTCTTCGTGCACGTGACACTGAATATTAGATTCACAAGCCACTGTCGGGCTCTACCGCTTGCCCTATTTCCATTTTGAGAATAAATTTGACCATTTCATTTAATTGACAATGAAATCACCCCAGTGACGTCGAAGATTTTAGTAAGAATAGCCGCCGCCATTAGCATCGATTACGGCCCACTCTGTCCTTGATTAACTGGGCTTTTATAGAACTGAAGGCATGGCCGTTAGTGCCACTGTCGACGGACTCCAACAATGCAAAATAGCACGACGGGGGGGGGGTTAAGATTTTGGGAGTTCGGATTAGTAATAAAAATCTGTTGATGACAACCATTTTCGACTTTTTCCTGGGGTGTAGCCAAAGCTGGGCGATTCCTCATTTTATCATATTTGTGGCTACCGATTATTGGCGGTTACCCTCGTTATCATCTATGGGTTAACTTCAGTGATCTTAGGCATCTGCATTCAATCTAACTCCCGCTTAAAAAATCTGACTGCATGACTCTTGATCTAGGCAAGTCTTCTGTTTTATAGCGAATAGAATTCACTAGGATTCTCGTCCCAATACGCATCAACTCTAAGCAATCCCGTTCACAGAATGAACTAAAAAGAGATGTCCACACAAACGCCTTTATTAGCAGTTGTGCGACAACGTACAAAAGTCGTGTTTCTAGGCCTCACAATCATTGGTGACCGGATTCATTGGTCAACAGCTGGACCAATAATGTTGAGAATCAATGGGAGCGATCGATGCTTAGATTGTGGCACGCACGCAATTAAGTGCGATGGGTCTAAATCAGGTCACCGTATGATTCAGCAGCGCCACTACAATGTTTTACATCCCTCAATATTTCCTGATGATTTTCACCGACCATTTCTTGAAAAATGTTTTTCTTAAATTGTAACAGCATGCCGACTTGAGAATCCTGGTCACGGAGTGGGTAGACGGCATCCCCTTAAACAACTTCATTCGTCTCTTCTACAACCGAGCTCTGCCGGAAAGCTTGGCTAGGCATTACTGTCGACAGATGGTCTCTGCCATCATCGCCTTGCAGAGGAAGCGCATTCTCCTAAGGTCAGTTTGTCCTTCGGTGTGGTGGCTAGGAGAGAAGAAGCGTTTGTTGAGATGTTTTCTCGTTAGAGGTCAAAGAACCGGGCTGAGCGCACGTTTACCAGCGTATCGATTGATGACGTACTTGTGGATGATTTGATAATTGATTGAAGCTAAACTTCTCAGTTGCACAATAGAGACAGGAGAGAGTTCGAGTTCATACCACAAGTTCTGTCGGAAATTTTGGGTATTTTGTTGCGTCTAGTGGAGCTGAACGTTATTTTCATGTTTAGATTATTTCAACTGCTTATATTTTTACGGAACAATAAAATTATTATTGCTTGAATAAAACCCCGTTAGCATGGAAGTGCCACACAATAATATTTAAAGGCACTTAATGTTCAAGAAAGGAAACTTCGAAAATGAATGCTTCATGAAGTGTCTGAAATCAGTCAACTCAAATCTCGTATTGAGATCCACATTCCCAACTTGTTTCACCTTTTTGGATAGACGACTGACTAAAAGTGGATCTTTTGTACTAATGTGTAGTCACGTAGACAGTTGTAGTGTCGCAAAGAGGAAAGATCCCAGCCACCACAATAGCCTAGAAGGGAATTTAATGGGAAGGAGGTTCTTCTTTAACTATTCTGGTGAGATCGCAAAGGAATGATCCACTTTGAATTGTTACCACTTAATGCATCAACAATTAATACTCGAATCTACTGCCAGTAATTAGGGCGTCTGAAACAAGCTTTAAGGAGGAAAAAAGACGTACTCTAATGAATGGACAAGGAGTGATGTTTTATCAGGACTATGCAGCGTATACCACACATAGCAGGAATCACGCCACAAAAATCAAATGAACTTGGTTGGGAGAAAATTCCTAGTTATCCGCCTACCTTAACTCTCACGACCTTGCTCTTTCCTCGGACTAACTTTTATTTCATAGCTTACAAAATCATTTCTAAGAAACAACCTTTACAAAGCCGCTGGAAGTGGCTGAAATTTACAATTGTGAGTTCTTGTTAAAATCAAACCCAAAAGAATTTTACAGTAAGCTTGTTAATACATGTGATGAAGTCTCATGTAGTCAGGGAAAGTACATTGATGACTGAATCTTTAATTAAATGCAATATTTGGTCACGTTTTATTCAAAATTCCGGCAGAATCTATGGGACGACCTGTTATGATAAGCTCTTCTAAATCACTCGCGGGATCAATCGAAAACAACCCAATAGGGTAAAGCACGAGCTTCTTTTCCCAAAATCCAGTAATAGCGTTGGTAGAATTGGGTAGTTGTGGGTCTCACTTTGTCCTTGTTGAACATTCGTCAGCACCCAACGTCCCGGGTCAGCCTTGTCCAAAGCTACTAACTGTCCCAGTAATCTCGTGGTACGAAGACAAAGGACTTTAATCAGAGCTCTCATCATCAGATCCAGCAAGGCCTGGTCAAGCCCCCACGAGATAGACACCATTTTGGAATTTTTATACTAATTAAGGGTTGCCACGAACAGCCAACTTTAAGGCCAAAAGACAGTGGTTTTTGGATACCAGGGACTAATATGTTTTCTTCTAAGTACACTTTAACTACTAATGTAAGATTTTGTTTGATATCAAAGTCTTGAGTTTTATTTAAGCAATTTTCAGGCAGAATAGTCGAAAATGGTTTGTTTTTTATTATTGGTAATTCATAACAAAAGCTACTTAGCATTTACTTAGTTTATAGCAGTATAGTCGCTTAATATTGGACTACAGAGAGATTTATTACATCTTTGGTGACTCAACAAAGATAGGGGAAGTCCTGTTTTGTCTTTGACTACTTCCCAGCTGTAAAACCTACATAATATAATTATGTTGAGCAGCTATTTAATTAGTCAAACAGAAAATATTTTTGTATTTCTAACGATCATACAAAACATTAATTGCGTCAATTTTATTGAGAGGAATTTTTGTTTCCTTTGATATCGTTATCCAAGGGGCAACCGTAAGTCACTGTTTTGAAATTATAGTGATTAGAAACTAGAGTTCATAATTATTTGTAGGGAAAACATACATTCCTGAATGTGTTTTCGCTATAAAACAAAGATGGGTATATTATCTTTTACACTGCATTTAAAACTGCTCCAACATTTTCTAAACCTTACAGAGAAATACCCCTCAGTAGCATACTGATCGCCGAAAATTTTCGGATCGTCAAATTGACAGGTTGGTTTTAAGGATGATTAAAAATTAATTTATAACATCAAGAACTATATTTTGTCTCTCAGGAAGAAGCTATTTAATCGCCCTAGATAAATATGCGATAAAACACTAATTGACCTATAAATCAATCATATTCTATTTTAAAATGGCCTTATGGAGATTAGAGACCAAAGTTTTAAGAATGAATAAATATAGAATGTACATAATTAAGTTATTATTAAAATGTCTTCAATCAGCTGATTCACAGTCTATCACAGCCCTAGGTCTTGATTCATTCATTCCGATTTAAACAAATGAACGCGTGCATTGCCCCTGCCCCAGACTTCTCTTCGGCTCTCTACCTGCCTCTACGGAAAGACGTGACGAATGCCTCCTGCAGTCCAGAAATCGCTGCTCCAGAACTGATTCAAGAAAAAATCGACAACGTTGGCCCGGAGGCTGTTTCGTGGGCTCTGTAAGTTCCAAATGGATAGCTGGAAGTCCTTTCCATTTTGGAGGGTTGTATAAGAGCCCGTTGGTCGAATTTCTTCCTATTAATATCAGCTTTATCAGAAATCCACGGGGAACATGTTGAACAATAAAGCTTTTGTCCAGTACTAGAACGTTATGGTTATAAAGATTTCTAATCAGCACACTATTGGATCGAACAATTCAGGAAACAGGCGGCCTCGTCGGATGTGGAAGCCCAGGTCTTCCGTAAGGTCCCAACAACTTCTCCCAAATGCCCCATCTCTACCAGAATCATTCCGCTAAAATTAGGAGCTTGCGCTGAGTGGTATAGTAACAAGCAGGCATAACCCAGACTTTGGGTTGATTGACGTGGTAGACCTGGCTGCGTGTCTGGAAAGCTGACCTTTACCTAGTTGTCTAGTCTGGATGGCTGACCTCCCACTGAGCCGGCGATGAGAACAGGGGCTTAGTCAGATCGCCACAGTGTGAAGCATCCCACATAAGGGTCTGAAAACAAGATTCACTTCCCCTAGATCTCACTTAAGCTAATTCTATATTGTCCCTTCCTTCGTATATCAAGTAGTGGTGTTTGGCCTGGCAATGTTTTCTTCATTCGGTTGTACGCACTCTTTGATAACCAGTACTGTTCACCACGTACTGGTGGTGTCAAATGTCATTCTGGACCTGTAATTTTTTTAAAAGGACTGTTGAACTTCAAAAGAAGAATATACAATGGTCTGACAAAGGCCCAATTCTCATGGCACCTCATTGGACCTGGTGTTGACCCTTAAATCCGGTAAACCCAATCTTAACACGCCTATTCACATCTCTGGTACGGACATGTCTTCTCTTTTCATTCTGGTATTTGGACTCATCATCTTTCACGGTGTATTTGATCCGCCCTGCTACAAATACGGAATAGCTTCTGATATGTACGTAGGGGGTTAAATTCTCTCCAGGGTGGACGATTTATCATTGCGCTGTGGACAATGATAGCACTTGAACAACTCAGTGATTGTGGAACAAACAGAGCATTTTATTCTCTCACCTACGGGTATCTGTTACCAATCCGGAATTCTTGTCATACCGCTGGATGAGTAGATATTCGGTTCACGCCTCGACAAAGCCTGAAGAACTCTGGTGCTGCCAGGGTCCCCCTTGAATACTTGTTTGTGGGATTTCAACAAGGAATCTGCTGCTAACTTTTTCTTACCACTATAGCTGCCTCGTAGAAAAGACAATAATCGTCGTTATCCAGTCGAAGAAACGTACAAACACCCTTAACACAACCAGAAAAACATCACAAAATAATATTCGTTAAAAGTTACTTCTTACACGCTCAATAAATAATTTTTACTCAAACAGGCCTGTAGCATAAATGTATCCGACCTAATCTGTCCATTTGAACCTTGAAATGGGCGTTTTATTGTTTTAAGAGTGCAGCAAGTTGTTACATGCCCTGGCTCACGCATTAAGCCTAGCGCCTCGCACCAATATCTCTCGCGTTATTTGGGACGCAATATGAGCAGTAGTTAAGCGCCACCCAAGTTATATTCTTGGAACTTCTGGGTTAATTTAAACCTCGCATCAGGTGCGACCAATGTACTTTTTTAATTGCGGATTTAAGGGGAGATGTATTTATTTCTCTTAGCCATAAGAGGGTAGATTTAGGGGAGCACACTTGTTTTCCTAGTCAGGACTCAGTAGCACCATGGGAAGGAGTGAGCAGGTGTATCCCCGCGGTCTATCCGACGTGTCCAATATTTATACAGTTTCATGACAAATGGCTCTTTTCGGAAACCTGATTGGATGGTAGAGGAGGTAAGTCACCTGGTTTGACAGTGAATTCTTTTGCAGAACAATAAAAAGTCTACTAACATAGAAGTACCCGAGGATCATTTGAAGTACATAATGTTTTATGTGTTCAAGAAAGGAGGGAAACTCAACAGCCGACGAAACGGCTAAAAACATTCACTCAGTTCATGGGTAGGAATGTGTGAATGAAATGATGTGATTGCAGAAGTTGGTTAGCGACATTCAGAAGTGGGGATTTTATTCTCAAAAATGAAGGTGGAACGGAACGTGAAGTTGAGTTGGTTGATAAGCTGCTTCTTGAAGAAGAATCTTACTAGAATCTTTACTAGTTGGCTTGGAATAGGCAATTAAGCTTTGTTCAAACCATGCAACTTCTAATCGTCATTTTATAAACTTTGAAAATGGGTGCATCATGAATTGTCTGGAGACAATCAACTCAAATCTCGACGAAATCTGCTCTTCCCTCCTCTATTCTCGAAAACTTGTTTCAACTCTACGGATAGAATTGGGACTGGGGACGAAAAATGAGTCGTTATTCTAAAGTTTAAGCGTCGTAGACAGTGGCAGTTTCGGACGACCTGACAGAAGCCGAAAATGGGACAGCTAGTGATGAGAATTGGGCCTTAGCCAGGCCTCTATATTACCTGATTTAACATAACCGAAAGGAAAGCGTCGTTTCCCTATACGTATCATTTAAGGTGACTTTGAAAAGAAATGCCTTGTATAATAGATTTTAACATGTAAGCTTCAAGATTGTTTCAGGATGTTACTTGCAGGAGAGTGTTGAGTGGTCTGTTTGTAGGCCAGTTGGGGAGGCTCTAAACCAATAATGGTTGTTAAAAAAACGCAATTCCTTCTTATTTTTCCAGAGGCATAGTGCTCTACTTCATGCTGGTGGGAGAGCTGCCCTTCACGTCACCCTACTACGACCACAAACGGCGGGAGCGACTCACGCGCCTCGCACTCAGGGGACTCACTTCCAGCCATGTCGCCGCCATTTCCAACTTTACGCCAGGTGAGCAACTCTCTCCAAGGTGGCTTTATCGAAATTGAACTAATGGCAACTATGAGGTCATTCCAAAAAGTCTGTCGAAATTTTGAACTAATAAAAGGGAGCAGGGTGGTCGGGAGACTAAGGTGGTGGATGAGGCAGTTTCTCCCATCCAAATTCTTCTCCGGTCTTTTGTGACGTGACTCATGTTGTGTGGGGTAGTGTTGCATTGTCCTGATGAAGCATCATCCCTTTTCCAATCACTAAAGTGTGTCTTTTTCCGTCTCAAAGCTTCTTTGTTAGTTACTTCCATGTAAGTGGAGGTTTAATTAAGCGAATTATAATTTCATAGTTCTGAAAAAAATTGTCGGTTTAAATGCATCTAAATATTAAATTAAATGCTCTTTAAGTTTCGTTAATTTAACAAAGGTAAAATTGGAAGAGAGCTTATGACATAACCCAACAGAGATTGATATGGTGTTTGAAAAATAACTAGAGATTTAAAAGAAATAAGCTTAAAAAATGTTCGTCGTAATGACCGCCTTCATTACCAGCGTATATTAGAGTCCCAATCGGGCCTCGGAACTTGCTTTAAGGCGATTTTAAATTGTCATTATTTAACTGGTAGTCATCAGTAACACTGGGCAATGGCAACCATTTTTGACTTTTCCTTGAGTTGAGAAGCCACACTTTTGGCTAATTGCTGGGATTCGCAATAATCCAGGGCTTCACTCTAATAGCAGAGATGTTTCTTCCGCTTTTCAAGGTAATCTGCTGCGTTAGTGCAGTCAGATCGTCTGCTGACTTCTAGACAAAGCCACCTCACATTCCGCATTGAAATTCTTCAGTTCTTGTAGTTCGATCGGTTTCACAGTGTTCGGTGTTGCTATTCATCGAACAACGACCATATTGTTCTCACTTTGATGCCGAAATGTCCCAGTCATTACCACTAATATTAGTTGTAGATTTTATTGCACGTGAACACCCTTAAAACATCTGGACAAATCCAGCAAATAAAATTGTGTCAAGTGTAATCCCGGCCAGCCCATATAATCAACACTTTGGCTGGAATGGGCATGCCTATTAATTGGAGAGTGATGTTATCCATTGTGTGAATGAGCGGTCCAAATTGTCTAGACAAAAAACAATTAATCTTTTATTGGTCCATTTTGACTTTGAATACCACTTGCTCCGGGCAGAATTGGGAATTTATTACTAGTTGATCAAACCAACTGGAGGATGAGCCAGAAATATTCCATTCGTTAAATGTTAGATATTTCTTGAAAATTTAGCCTGTCAATTACTCCTACGCCAGCTACTGGAGCCTCGAGCAATCATTCGAATACCGATTTGCGAATTGTCGACGAATGCGTGGATTACGGACTCTGGAAGTCAGCCCTTTCAACCGTTTTCACGCTGCTCTGCCCACTTTGTCAATTCTCTCAAAACCATATCAGTAAGTTTTCCGTTATTTTCAATTTGGAAGATATTTTTCTATATTCTCTCGCCTATAAGCCAGTTTATTTCTAAATAGCCAATCAGCTTCCAGTAATTTAATCGGTAATCCACTACACTCATAATCGATCGATATTCGCTTTTTGCGATTGTAAACTAGAAAGCAATAAATATACAGCTACATATTTGCCAAGTAACCGTGTGGAGTAATAAAAGGGGCAAAAATAGGATTTCGCGAGGGTGCGCTTATCGGCTAACCACCTGTTTCCCCAGCTCCATATGTTGTTCTCCCCACCCCCCCTTCCCACATCCTATCTGCCTATGTTGTCTAACCTCTACCGTCAGCTATCTAATCATGCCAAATGTAGTCGTGAGCAGCAATTCGGGGGAATTCAAAGGCTCTATTATCAACCAGAGGTAGAAATAGAACCAGAGTCTGGATGAGGATCGATTAATCAATATACTGGTAAACCTTTTAGTTGATTATTCTTTGACGATCCCACCAGATTGACGGAAGAACCCATTTCCCATTAAGTTCCTGTCTCAGCTGTGGCTGGGACCTTTCGCCTTCAAGACTCTGTCACTGTCTATAACGCCTAATAAGTCTTTCCTCCGAAAAAGGTGTAACAAATTGGCGAGATTGGAGGAGAGAAGAGGTGTCACCATGAGATTTTTGGGATTGTTTTCAGGCATTCATTAATGACTCGCACATTTTCCGAGTT
Organism: Anomotaenia brevis; assembly: GCA_030710315.1. Taxonomy (NCBI): domain Eukaryota; kingdom Metazoa; phylum Platyhelminthes; class Cestoda; order Cyclophyllidea; family Dilepididae; genus Anomotaenia; species Anomotaenia brevis. The sequence goes on from JAUOZQ010000040.1 coordinate 344,535, forward strand.
TAGGTACTTTTCCAAGGTTGTGGAGATGAGGACGACGATTTGAACTCAGCTTGTCATTTCCAACTCAACTGGTAAAATCGAGTAAGGGCTGCTTCAAGAAACAGCTTATCATCGAATTCAACTGGACGTGTAAAGGGTAAAAAGGGACACTTAGCAGCCTCACAACTCCTTGCACGGTGTCAAACAACATCACATTCAAAGCTCGGGCTCTGGAGGCGTTCAAATTTTATTAAAAGCCCACTTTGTGTCGAAGATATGCCTACTGTTTATGGACCTTAAAGGATAATTGCATAGTTCTAAGACCACAGTTCCAACCCAAAATAGTCTTGAACCTAATTATCCTACATGTAGGTTTTGGGAGCCTGATAATGTTTTTTTAAAATTCGTCTGATACATATATATGCAGCAATCTTCTAAATACCATCAGAGGATCAATTCATGAACAACAGAGGCAGATTTATCCAACCAGACTCTTATATATGATGTGTGTGCAGTGCGTAATCATGAATTTATTTTAGGTCACCTCACAAGTGATCAAATGTTGCGCTTTTTAAAGATTCAACTGTCAACATTCTTCCCCTAATTTTCGACCACTTTCTTCCCTTTACTACCAGGTTTATTAATACCTTCAATTTTGTGTAATTCTTTTAGTTTTAATTATTCGAGAAACTCACAACTGTCAGTTTCGACCTCTTCCTGTTGCAGTGTAAAGCTCTTTCCTCTAAATGATTTTGCAAGCTACGAAATGGATAGTGGTAGTCTGAAGGAGCAAAATCGGGAAAATGAAGTGGGTGTAAACTTTTCTACGAACCAAGATCTTCGAGTTCTTTCGGGACGTGGAGCAACACCCCTTTTCGATTCACTAGAGCAGGTCTTCTTACCCCGATGCATGTTCAGACACCATGCTTACTGCCTATAGTAAATTTGGGCATTAATTTTTGTTTATTTAGGTGGTAACAATCCAAAGCGTAATATTCCTTGGCGATCACACCTGATTAAAAGATCATTTTTCCATGAGGTTCTCGCCGGCTTTGGCTGAGAACTGCTAAGGGAAGCGCTGTCTACGACGCTTAACATTTCGATAAAAGACGTTTTTCATCGCCAGTCACAAGTCTATCCATCGAAAAAGGTGGGACACGTTTGCGTTAGTGTAGGAGAGAAGAACAAGTGTAGTCAAATCGAAATATGTGATTTTTTACGATGACGAGGAAGAGTTTTCCAGATCAAATTAAACTTGATTGCCAATTCCAGTTGAACTGATAAGGCAGGATAAGCTTCTTCAAGGACTACTTCAAGAATCTTCTTATCATCGGGACCGTGTCTGGTTCGGTCTTCGTCTTCGTGGGGAGTGAAATCTCCACTTCCACTGAATTTCCCTCATCTTTTGCAAACACCTGTCATTCACACATTCCTCGCCATAAACAGAGTGGATGTTTCTACCTCTTCGGCTGTTGCTATGTCCCTTTCTTGAATTCATAAAGCATTACATGCCTCAAATTATTATTTGGTATTTCCCTGTTATCAGGGTTTTAATAAAGCAAATTCTGATTTTTACTGTTAAATACAAATTGATCAGTTTAAAAGCATCTTAGCATGAAAACTATGTAAAATCCATTAAACATTTTAAAGCACCCTGTAATTTTATTTCAGTTTGAAAAAAGGTAAAATCCAGTCAGAAATGATGGGATGACCTGTTATCGCAATGTCAATGTAGAAGGCAGATCTGCGTGTCGAAATCGCGAGAAGTATATGCTTGGTCCTTTCATCGAGCGTTGAATCAGCTTTCCAGTAACTTACATCTCTCCATTTGTTGTCCCAGAAAATAACCCCCAGCACCTCGTACAAGAGCTCCAACGGGCGAGACCAGTCGATGCTAGAGGCCTCCGTTGTGGTCCCACGAGAGGGCTTCATCGCTCGCGTGAAGAACCTCTTCATCCACGGCCGGGCAGCCAATAGGAAAGCGGTAAACGCGGACACGGAGGCACAAAGAGACGATGGGGAGACGGCCAACGCCAATGGGGCTAATGAATGGCTCCTGGAGAACGAGGCTGAAGCCAATTCGAGATCAGTTTCTACCACTTCGTCCTTCATCTTCGGCGATGAGAAATGTGCTGACATTACTGAGGTAATATCCTGACCTATTAATGGGGTTGTGGTTACTCACAGATGGGAAAAATTAATAAATTGCAGTTTGGATCAATATCCTCACTCTAGAGCCGGGAGTTTGACGTGCGCTGATCGAAACTCGCACTCGGTTCATTGATTTACCGGATCGGAAGAGGGGGAGCTAAATATTGGCAGAAAGACCACACACTAATTTAGTCGACCCTAAAACCATGTCTTGTATTGATTTATCGATCTAGTACGACCGCAACAGTTGTTTCATCTCTTTTTTTCTAAGGCTGTTGAATATTTGGCGAGGGTGAAGAAAGTCAGTTCTTCGGACATCGCTCGAGCGATTCTCGATCGTCCGGTGGGGGATATTTCAGCCATGTTTCAGATCCTGCTGAACATACGCCGTCAAAATGCTGGTTAGTATTCGATGAAGATGCCCAGACAATATATTGATTAATTTGAGCATGAAATGATGCTTTTAGAATGATGCCTATTTAGAAGAATCCAAAATGTGTTTCTATAGCCGGTTTTAGTTTTAAGAATTACCTAGAAAAAACTCAAAAGATTAATGTGCAATAAACCATTATGATCTCAATTTAAAGAATTTATGGCCATTCATAGTCCACGAAAAGAACAATTGCAACAACTTTGAACGCCACTACAGCGATCTTAGTGTGTGTGTCGAAAAGTACGATTTGGCAAGGTTCACAAGCATTACTTAGGGTTTTCGGAATATTCTTGTATTTACTCATAATAAGTCGTGGGAACTTGAGATAGCAGACTTGGGTAAATGGGAGCACTGACTACACTGTGAATGTGTCAGCACATCCCATAAGTTATGTCCGAATTTCGAATAAATAATTCAAGTGAACAAATATCACTTCAACCTCTTACTGCGGCTTTGTAAAGTGATTTTGTAAGCAAGGAAACAAATGATAATAGTCTGAAGGCTGCTGCAATGTTCAAGGGTAATATCACTCTTTTCGATTCGCTAGAACAGGTCTTTTCCCTCCTCAAAGCTTGCTTCAAAAGTCCTAATTGCCGACAATAGATTTGAGTATTCATTGTTGCTTCATTAGGTGGTAACAATCCAAAGTGGATTAGATCTATACGATCCAAATAAATTGACCGAAGAGCCTTTCTCCCTGGAAGTTCATTTCTCGCCAGTGGCTGGGGTTGAGCATGTAGGAAGAGATCTTCAACACTTGAAGAAGGCAAAAGTGCTCCCATAGTTGACAATTTTTTCCCCTTAAGGCATCTACCTGTTGGACCACACTTCTCCAGACTGGCCAAAGTTGGAGAGCTCTTCTTTCCTGGTCCACATGGACTGCTCGATGCTAAAGAAGATGAAAATCAACCCAGACGAGTGTCTTGGCAACGCAGAACTTGAGAAATCGAGCGAGGCTCTCCAGGCCATCCACTGGTGGTGGTGTCCGGTTATTCTCAAGTAAGCTCCCTTCAACATCCGCTGCCCACACGTTTTGCGGCCTTAATCATAATCAGGCCTGTTGGCTTTTTTTGGCCCGTCCCAATTCGAACATGCGCATTTGGCAGGTAATACTGGACACTGCATGAATGCGTGCTCTGTGTTGCTGGTGAGCGTGGTGGTTATGGCTTTGATAATTTCACTACTACCGCATACATTCATCGATTCCGTGTTTAGACGAGTCCCCGCTAATCGAATACTTTGAGCCCGATTATGACCGCAAAAAGGGTAGGCAAATAGTAACGCTTAGCAGATTTACGGCGATAAATTAATGGGTTTCTTCCGGTGGTTAAATGAATTATCAATTTTTTCGTCAAAATTGAGATTAACTTAAATAATGAATCCCTTTAAAGCAGTAAATCATGTCATTTACCAATTATAATCTCTTTTGGTCATAACGTGGTTTAGTTCTCGCACATTCCAGAACATTCCTATGGAATTTTAAAAACTGCAAGTTGACACTTCGTTAAGAGCAGATTCCCAGAATTTCAATGAAGTTAGGTTTTAGAAAAATGAGGCAGAATCCAGTTAACAGAGTCATCTAAGCACCGGCTGATTGGATTATTGTTTTTACGATCAACTGCGGTTTTCTGCACTAAAATGCTTGCGGATTTGAGGCACTAGTGTATCGTTAGGATTACTGCCCATTTATTGGCATTGTGTTACATTGAAGTAAATTATAGGTTCTAATTCACTAATAAATCGCGTTGAACAATCAATGTCTTAAGAATTCTTGTACTTTTAAAGTTGAGAACGCGAATATATTGTACGTCAACACACTATTGGAGGACAAACTCTAAGCTCATTAAGGACCGCAAAAAGCATTTGCATATTTAAGTAAGATAATCGATAGCTTTTCGTTGGAGGAGAGGAAGAAAATGTTCAAGATTTCAATCTACTCCTTTAAAACACTATATCATGTATTTTCTTCACTTAACAAGTTATTAAAAGCCAAATGCTCAGTGGAGTTAGATTTTATAAATAAATAAGTAGAAAAACCGTTAATAGAGTCAAGTAAATTAAGTACAACTGAAAACCAGTGCATGACTCAAATGCTAAGTCAGTAAAAGATCGTCGGCGATTGATCGGATTACTACTTTTTTTCGGTCAGCTGTGATTTTCAGTTCCGGTGTGAGACAGCTGCAGCTTATAGCATGAAGGCATGCGCTAAGACATTTTCGGACTACCTTCCAGCATTACTCCGTTAAAAAACATAAACATTTTGTATATTGAAGGATAAACTCATTGGAGCAGGATTTTTCTATTCGAGTAGATATACTCCGCGTGGTCTGTTTAACGGAAGAAAATGGTGATTTATCGATTTACAACTCACAATAGGCAAATTAATAGACATGATTCCCTTCTGCAGCTGGGGATAGACCCTTATCCTCACTATGGACGGCATAAAAGGAGCAAAATGATGCATTTCGCCACATTTTTAGAAATCTTGGTGGTTGCTGCTGCTCGGGTCAAGGGGAGGTCTTCGTGGGCAGCCGACTGGATAGAAAAGCCTTTCGTCGGGCTCTGATGGTATCGATTGACCTGTTTGAGAGGAAGATGCTTGACAAGAACTCGCCACAGACAAGGATTGAAAATGCACCCAGCTTGGTTTCGTGCAAAAGTAAGTTAGATTGATTAGTTCACTGCTTTGACTATCTAGAGTTAATTGATCCAGCACTCCCTCTACTAGTTTTTCTAGTTATTATCAGTATATCTGTATACGATATCTAAATAAATAGGCTTAATATCGGGATATTTAAAGCATATTTGTATTGATTGTTTCTCTTTTTCATAGCATGCATGTTATTCATAAATCAAAGCTAGTGCTATAGTAATGCAAAATAATTACCATAAAGAAAAGGTAGAACAAAGAGAATGATGATGACATAAAGGGATAGGAAAAGACAGTTGTTTTCAGCTTAAAGCTATTAATTTAGTATAAATCTAGGAAACACTGGTAACCTAACACACAAAAATCAAAACAAAGTGATCTGTCTTTTAACATTTTAATAGTATACCAATTTATGATACACCATAATTACTGGGCAAATCCTTGCAATTGCAATTTTATATAAACAAATTAAAAGGAATAAAATTGCTTCGACTATTTTTTTAAACTTACATGGGTCGAATCGAAATATGCTTATACCAATCTACTGGCTGCATATCAGTAGAACTTGCTTTTTTGTCAATAACGACGATATCTTCATCGCAGTGTTTTATTTTTAGCTGTGGACTGCAGAGGTCCAAAACATGTGAAGGTGAGTATTTACTAAAGCATTTGACTAAGCATCATCTTCATTATTAAAATTTTTATCTGATTTTCGTTTGCCATCACCCACAATCCAGTCCAAGCACAGTATTAACGCGTTCGGGGTGGTGGTACTGCGAAAAACCAATCAGCTTCAAACTCCAGAGGACTCGAACCGACTGAGACGGGAATTTACGAGACGTCTTCACAACAGTTCCATGCGAGTTGCCTCGCGAACACATCTCACAAGCCAGTGACACAAAAGACGCATTTGAACTATCATGAGGCCTCATTAAGAGGTGTAATAAAGACCTTCAGATTCATAACTGTGATTGCTTGTGTATGGTATTATTACGAAAGAACAGAACAGGCAACAGAACTTTCGAGACCTCGTAATTTCGGGGAAAAATTTGAAAGTCGACGTATTCAAAATGGATATAAATAAAAGTTGAAAACATTGCCGATTCCTGGCTCCTGTGCAAACTCAACTAAATAATGACCAATTAAGGCTAATAAAAGTAGATGGGTGGGTTTATTAAGGCTGGGGAGCACTAGATGCTAGTTGATGTAAATAAGGCCCAATTGCAATTTCTTCCATTTGATGATCGTGCATGAAATAATAGTGAGCACTGCAATTCATAGGAATATCCAGTCATAAATATCGCTAGAAACATATATGTGGACCTACATCCATGCATTCAGAAAGGGCGGAACCAGTTATAATAGGGGACTTTTCTTTTCGAAGAAAAGAAATCTTCTGAGACCACCGTAAAATGAAAACCTCTGGACATTGTCATAAAATAGGCTCTTCCATGTTTCATAAGTAAAGTAGTTAAAAATTATAGACGGCGAAATTATTTAAACATAAATTTAAGCAAAACATTATAAAATAATATAAAATTAATGAATTAAATATTTTAACTACATTGTTTTTACTTATGTTTTTGAGTTAAGCGCCCGGGTTGAAAGGAGAGGACCGCCATTGTTGAATCGCATTTTCTGTGAGCATCCTGTCTTTTCGTTTGTTTTCTTAATTTGTTTTGTATAAACTAGCGTATACTGTTCTGTTGCATTTGTTTCAGGATATTTTAGCTTTATCTTAATGAGACTTAATTGACCTGATTGAGATGTCCAATACAACTGGAGACATTAGTGACAAAGCTCCTCAAATTCCTGCTTGGAATCGGACACCAGGTAGTTTTAATTTACTTTTCGTTTATTTGTTGTTATTTACGATTCTAAAGAATATTGCTTATTTTAGGCAAGCCAAATTTATCCAGCATCTCTGGTAATTTACCAAATACCGCCTCATGGGGCGGCAAAAAGAAGCAGAACTCTAATGTTGCTTGCTCGGACGTTACTCAAGGTGACGTTTGGCCTCGTCTCACAGGTTCGGCTCTTTCGCGCAAAAATGAACCACCCCAGTGGCCAACTCCAGCTGAGATTGCGGGGGGAGCTCGCAACGATAGTATAAATGACTTTTCAATTCCAAATTCCGTATGTTGACGCTTTGATTGCTTTTTGAATCTCATGGGTTTGCACTTTATAAGTTTCATTGCCTTACTAGTGGAATGCTCCAGGAACTTCGCTTGCTCTGCGTTCCCTCGCTGAAGCAGATGATCGTAGCGATGCCTGGCCTCCATTAGACGCTGTTCAGTCTATCGACTCGGTCTCCATAGCTCGTACAATTGCTGGAAGTAGCACCAGTGGTGCACCTGGGAGCCTTATTTCGAACGAAAGTGCATTTACCTCGCGTCAGCGAGTTCACAGCATGACAACGGGCGGAAAACCACGCAACGAAAGCCTCTCCAGCTGGGGCTCTCCCTCTGAGGGTGATTTAAATGCATTTTCCAGTGAGTTTTATCGCCTCTCCGATTCCGTTAGTACTTTTTTCCCATGAATTACTACGTAGTACTTTTACCTAGGTACTCAGTCTACCTCAACAACCCAACAGCAACAACCTGAAGGCGCCTGCTCAAATGTCAGCGATGCCGGCAACCACCCTTTGAATGGCCAAATGGAGGCTCACCTCATAAACAGTATAGTCAACTCCCGTGAGTGCTGGGGCCAGCGGCCTATCGACCAAAGCACCCCATGGGATGTGTCCCAACTCAACAAAGAACTCGCCGCAACCCTCGCACTTGCCGCAGCAGCTACAGCACCTCAAGGCTCGTCAGCCGGCACCTCTACCGGTCTCCTTAGCGATGACGTTTCTATGACGATAAAACAGCGCCGAGCTGCGGCTGTTCGTGGAGGCCCTTCCTCCGCCACCGGTGGCTCCTTGGAAACCAGTGTTTGGACCAGCGAGCCTCCAACTGGCACAGGCATTTGGGAGATGAGCTGCGACAACAGTGCTTCCTCTTCTCGCTGGAAAACCAGTGGTGTCGGTGCTGCTCCGACTGCCTCCTCCTCCCGTCTGGGTCCGGTTAACTCTCCTTCCGGAGGTCATCGCGTAGTCCCACCCTCGTCGACCTTCGGTGCCGTTTCGCAACAACAGCAACAACAAGTTCGCGGTGGTTTCAGCAACAGCTTCTTCCCCTCGCAGTCCGGCCCCCAGCAACAACAGCAACAGTCAGTGCAATCGCCGCGATTTCCCGGTGCCAGTGCTGCTCCGGGCTCGGGCCGCGGAGGAGTTATGGTCCCCAACGGCATCCTCGGCCCTGCAGGAGCCGGTGGTGGCGGTGGAGCCTTCAAATCGCAGACTCAAGGCGCTTCGGGCTGGCCACTTTCCCTCACACCCGATGGGCAGAGTGCGTTTCCACCTTTTGTCTTAAGAATAGTGCCTCTGATGCTGGCAGTAGCCCTTCCAGTGTCTCCTCTATATGTGCACAGTTTTATGTTTGACTGTCACTTGTCGAGGAATTTAAATGCCCCAGGCCTCGTGTTTACGCCATCACTATGGACATTTGGTACATCGAAACGCGTGTGCCAACTAACCTCTCGTTTACTGCCGGACGTCACTCACCGTTTATTCGAGGCTCCATAAAATATATCCCCCATTTATTGTCTCCAACATACAAATAACGCTTTTACGACTTTGAGTCGGGTGCTACTTTTATGCCGTACAAGGAATGAAGTGCATTTGCCTGGAGGAAAAGATGAGGGTTTAAAGTGCTCCTAGAAGAAAAGTGAGAGTTAATGACATTTCTTTGTATATTCGTAGGTCCACTGGAGGACAACAAGCTGTTTCTCGGTGGTTCGGGAGGTCCCTGGTCCAAGCAGGGACCCCTAGGTGGAGGTGATCTAGCCCCGCGCTGGCCCTCCCCACTTGGCGTTTCCGACGGTGGCAATGGCGGTGGTGGTGGTGGTCTCCCCACTCCTCCGCCACAGCAGCAGCAGGTCCCGCTCTCCCAACCAGGTCTCCCGCAGCAGCAGTCCTGGCAGACCGGCGTCAAGTTCTCTCCCACCACTCTCTGGTCTGCCTCCTCACTCTCCTCTTCCACGCAACAGCAGCAACAGGCAGCACCTCAGCGCTTTCATCTCCTCAGGCAGGGCAATAACAACAACATTGGCTCCACCTCGAACCCCCTTCGCTTTCAGCAGGCTGCCGCCTCCTTCCACTCTCAACACGGTCAAGCTCCTTTCGGCGGCGGTCAAGCCTCCTTGGCAGCGAGTCTTGCCAACCTTCGCACTGATGTCGCGCGTCAGTTGATGGTCCTCGGCTTCCATGATGACGTCGGGGTCCTACTCTCGGAGAACTTTGGCTTCGATGAGCTGGAGAAGTTCCTCTGTGAGTGTCACTTTTTCTGCCCTGCTTCTCTCTCCCACCAAATAGGTTTATTTTCAAGCCAATAGTGCGTGTATCAGGTGCAGGGTTGGCTTGTTAGCTAGGCGGGGTACGACAAACTTTGCGCGTGTAAAGTGCGCGCACTCTTAGGTGTGCTGAGGACAAGCCCAAGGTCAGTTTTAGAGGCTTTTTCCCTCTTGCTTGCTAATGGAACGCTAGAAACACGAATTAATGGATTTTAATTAAATTTACAGTTTGCTGCCATGGATGTTGCGTGACCGATTTTGACTCGAGTGATGAAAAATTGTCACTGTGATGGGTGAAGGAAATGATTGGAATCTATGGCGTTGTTTCGTGCGCCCACTAGGCCTATTTATAACGCCACCCACCCAATGCATGTGCGGTGGGCATTAATCAGCCTTTTATTCGTCCGTGTCACATGCTTCTACTATTTCCATGCCGACGGCACGATGCAGAAATAGTTGAAGGAGGAGGTGGGGCCTGCTAAAGGGTTGATGCATAAGCGCAGTTTGAAGAGTCTGTATCAAACTGAGGTACCCTCAGAAGCTCAGCAACTGACCCCTCCCCCAGTCCACAGTTGAACGTAACTAACGTAGCAGTGGCCCACCATGCCTTTCCGAGTTGGCAATTTCTTAGGACACACGAGCAACTTACTGCTTTACAAATCAAGCACTTCGATGCCTGCTTAACATCAACCCTATCAGACGCCGTGGTCATACCGTCTACCTTTGCAAACTCGAAATTTGAGTAGCAGATAACCTTCATGAGGGAGAGAAATGTGACATGACTCCGCAGGGCGAACAAAAAGCTTCAGCCAGGCGTAACATGCGCAACTCACGCCAGTTCACCTGCTTGACCGTGGAAACCACGTCGACACTCCTGGTCTAGGCAGGCGACAGAGAACACACGTGAACCGAATAAAGGGGGTCTTAGCCCTTGCATGTTAGTTGGTATCCATGTACGACATGGAGCCTTCTGTTGTGAGATTGAGTCGGGGCTGTTGCACAATCTTCGGAAACTGGCTTTTCGCTTTCTTGATAGAAAAGGAGATGGTTGAACCTTTTGCATGTTTCTCGTAGCCATTTTGTGTGGTGTGTGACTGGTTTGACGCAGAGAATTTGACCTCGTTTTATTCGTTCCTTTTTGAAGTTGATCTACGAGACCGTACCTCAGGCATGCACCCAGGTCTCAATCAGCTAGTCAACACCGTCTCCGCCCTCCTAGCAACCGCCGGTGTGGGTGACATGTCACAGCCCGGCGCACTACCTCTGGCGCCGCAGCAGCAGCAGCACTTGCCTTTCGATCTCTTCGACAACCGCGGTGTAGGCGGTGGTCCCTTCCATATGGGTGGTGGCGGTGGCAAACAGGGTTCATTAGCACAGCAACAGCAGCATTTCGGGGCCAGACAGGGCAACCTGGGCCCCCACTCCGAGGCTCTCGCCCATTTGTTCTGTCGCGAGAACAATCTGCAGTTGACAATCGTACAGCTGGACAAGAAGAAGAGGGTAAGCCCCCACCTTAATAAGTCACAAATTGCCCTATTTACTTGCCCTCGTCACCGAGTTAGTGCTGATGTTTATTTGTGCTTCCGAGTGTTCACTCAGCGCTGGCTCGTCGAGTGTACTTGTTTATCCCGTTTCTTCGTGCCTGGTGTTTGCGTCGTTTATGCTACACTTACGAAATTCTCCTTGTTCAAGGCTACTTCTGTTTGTGGAGAGGGAGTTATAGGGTTCATCCATTTGATCGCCTTTTTTGTGTGTGGGTTCAGTTTTCTTCGAAAGTAGACGTTTTCACTCAGGATTGTTCCTATGCGCGTGTGGTGGTTTTGTGTTACAGCGACTTCTCATCATTTTGTGTGTGGTTGCGTTGGTCCCACTAATTCGGGTGGAATTCCGTCGTTTCTTTCGTTCACTCAATTAGATGAGTGTTGGCGTCGGCGTATTCTTAGCGTTCGCACACGCACCCCCCAAAAATTTACGTATTTGGTCTAAAAATGGAAATTCCTGAGGTAGAAAATCGACTTTACTGGAACCCCTTAGCGACTGTTTGGTACGCGATTAAATCTCATCGGTTTGTAGGGTGAATCAGCGACCTTATCTTAAAATTGGGTGGAGTTTGGATGTAATCAAGCCATCTACGTCGTGCTTGTCACATGAGTTGTTAGGTTGTTTTCTGTAGTGAATTTGGTTCTATGACTCATGAAATCTTTCCCGTAGGTTCGATTCTAAACGTCAATCATTTTGGCTGTTCCATTCTCTATAATGTCCGACTATTATACATTACAAATTGTCCTTAAGGAAGTAATCACACCCTACAAAACCTTAAAGCTTGCTCAACCAGGTTAATTTCTTCCTTCATGCACTCTCACTAAGACTCCCTCATGAAATTCCCAAATGCTCTATTCGATCGCGCTCTATAGCCCAACACTAGTGTTTTATGGTGGATATAACAAACTGGGACACAATTTTGTGTTTCTAGTGCATCTGATTAGATCATGAGCTTTTTATCATGCCTTAGCACATGATGGTTTGTAGATTAAGGTTTGTGAATCGTGTGCCACCAAATTCACAATTGGAATCACGTTCCGTGGATTTGGTGAGAAGGCCATCGGCCTTAGGGCATGGGAAGGCTAATGCTACCGAGGTCACCAGGTTAGCAGTGTTTCACGCACTAGTTAACCTGAATGCGTCAAGCGACCCTAAACATATGTTGCTTTAGGGCCCTTTCCAACACTTGCCAGCGGCTGTGTGCCAAAACGTCACTTTCCCATAAGCGCAGTACGTGCGATTGTCTATTTTCAGGTATCTACGTAGTCCGCATTTAATGCGCACTCTGTTTTCCTTAATTTCATAAAACCTAAGGGACATTTTGGCATTGGTTCAGTCATGGTAGGAGTAATTTAATGGCCCTAGCTGTCTTTGCTAATATCGCGGAAGTCCCAAAGGTGACTTTCTGAAAGTGCTAGGCAGCATATTTAAGGTAGGAATATGAACGTGCTTTTCAAACACGCAGACCTGCTAGAGGGGCAAGGGAATTATTTAAACTGCTTGAGTAGCGACATGAATAGGCTTGCGTCTCAGTGTGATGCTTCAACCCTTTACAACACTGGACAGCGGATGTTTGCCAAAATGTGAAAATGGTCGTATAATTTTTCATCATTTTCTGGATTCGGCAGTGAAAACGTTAGAGCTGAACTTGAGCGACATCTTAACATATACTCAAACAAAATGGGGGTAATTTGCTGGCCTCAAAATGCCTAGGTAGTGTTTTATGTTTGATAAAAGTGCGGTATCATCTGCTGAATTCAAATTCGTGACTACCAGCAGTATGCGGCTAATTTTGAGGCCTCGACGTTTGAAGGGCTTGCTGCTAATAGGCGAGTTAATGGTAGAAGGACACTTCTCTGTTTTGCATTTACTGTGTAATTGGTATGGTTTTTCGCTGTACTCTAAAGAATCGTCGACAGGGATGGTCATTCAAAATCATAAGTAGGCGTTGACGAGGGTAGATGTAATCACTACCGGGAGGCTAACTGCCTCAATTGTTCAGGAGGGCTTTAATGGTCCCCATTGTGTTTCACTCCCTATCTTAGCGCCGCTTAATTGTCTGACTGATAACGCCTATCGATCAAAAGCTCGACTGCTCTTCTCCCTTTTCTCACTTTTCTAGATTAAAGTCAGGCGAGAAATTGATCTTTTATCGAAATGCTGAGCGTATCTTTCATGGTTATTTGGGAAGGGTTGGGGCTGATATTAGTGGGTTCCTCGAATGGAAAACTAAAGCACTTTATGCTAGTAGTTGGAAGTCATGGATGATCGACTGGTGATAGTTATTGAGTCTTAAAATAAGTACTATATTTAATTGCTGAGACAGAAATTATGGATTTACCTGGTACTTTTAAAAGACCCCCACCTTTGACCCATAGAGTAGCCTTTTATGTCAAGCCACAGCTCGAATTTTAGTCTTCTACCCTCGACTGAGTTGACTGATCTTACATCTTACTCAACTGTGCTTCCTCTCTCCACACACAGGAGCTGAGCATGAAGCAGTCGCAGCTGCGCAAGATGAACAGCGCTTCGGGGGGCGCGACGGGTCCTGGCTCCTCCTCTTCGGCGACCGCGGCGGCGGTGCGCCAGTGCTCAAACTCCCTGTTACAGGAGATCCTCACTCAGCAGGCGCACATCACTCAGCAGATCGAAGCCCAGGAGGCCCAACTGGCCCAGGTGCGCTTCCAGATCGCGCTGCTCAGCCGGGCGGCAGCCGGCGGTGAAGACCCCGCTAGTGCGATGGCCACGGCCGCCATGCTCATGCGGCTGAGAGGAGTTGGTGGCGGCGGTAATCGGATGACAACGGGGTTCGGTGGACCCAGGGGTGGCGGCGGCGGCCCCATGATGATGAATTCCGGCTCACCCACGGCTGACATGCTCGCGCCCAGGCTCGCGGACTTGAAACTTTCTATGGGTGGCGGTGGTGAGTGGCAATTTCTGATGCATTCGTACGCCTGAATTTTCGTGAAAGGTGTGGGGAGAAGACTTCTTTCCTGTTAATTGTCTCGAAGTTGGTTTTTCCAAACCAGTACTTTACTCCAACGTTCTAAGCCTTAGTTTCGACCCTCCTCGGTTTTATATCGCTCCAATTTAGGCACATTAAGAATCTGTGAAAAGAAGGAGGAAAGTGTCTACCCGTTGCGAACTTGCATTTGACATGGACCAGCCGGTAACAGCTTGGCGGTTAATTGTGGTGGGGAAGCTCACTTGTTCGATATGAAATAGTGTCCACCTCTGTTTCGTGTTGATTATCACAAACCCAGCTTCTGCTGCGAAAGGTTTAAAAGCGGTTTAAGTCTAGTTTGCGGTGGTGAGTGCCAAATTTGGCTGCATTCCTTTCTGTAGCATTGAGCAATCAAACGTCCATCTCGCTGGCTTTGCCAAGCATGCACTTTGCATAAATACGTTCCAGTGTTAATTCACGATTTAAGGACCTGTGAAAAGAAGCAGATCAGTGTGGACTACATTTTAACATAGTGCGGTCAAGGGCAGCTTGTAGGTTTATTGTGGGAGTCGTGTTCGGTGTTTTCATGAAAGACGTGAAGAGAGGGTAAGTCGGTAGATATGAAATGGCGCCCTTCTGGCCTATTTGTTACTTCGCTTTTTGTTGGTAAGCGTAGGCCTGGATTCTTTAACTTTTGGTTTGAGTATTAACTAAGCCCGTATTCTAGGTCTACGTTTAAAGGCCTACTTTCGGACATTCCTTTTGCTAAGTAACTACGATTCGGGTCCACTGTGAAGCTTGGAAAGAAGCAGGAAAGTGTCTATCAGCTGATTGCCCCAAGGTACCCTCGGTAATCTCTTGGAAGGAGGGAAGGCATTGTAACTGGTTTTAAACTTGTCACAGTTGATCCACCACCTCCTCCATACCACGAATCGATTCAATAGGGAAGACAGAAGGCTCGCATTTGTTCAGGAAGACCCAGTTAGGGTGATCGAAAAGAGATGGTCTTACAATAGGTCATATCCTACCTCTCATTGTATTTACTGTATTAACCTCCCAATTCGTTGTCTAATCTTCTTGACTGTGATCTGATTGGGCGCATGCATGCATTTCCGCATTGTGGCTCTACTCATGGTTCGAAAATTGACCAGGCCAACCCCTGCGGCCTAGTTTCGGCCATTCTCGTTGTTAGGTCAGGCCAATAACCTGCGAAAAGGTTTGGTAGTGTCTACCAAATGGCCGCTCCAAATTATCTTTCATAATCTTCTTGAAAGAAACGTAACGTTTTGACTGGCTTAAAGAGGAAGGTAGATGTCTGTGCTTAGTTTATCTCCGCAATTGATCAACGGCCTTTAGAAGAAGGCAGGACAAAGCTGTGGTTGCAGTGGTGCATTCCTGCCTTGGTTGTGCATGCATGCATTTCTGTGTGGTGTGTGCGTTTCCGGTGTATTTATAAAATTCCAGCGTAACTTCTTGCGTGCTTGTGGCACTACACACGAACGTGTGCTTTATGTGGCAATTCAAAGGCGCCTTTTGTAGTTGTTGGAGATGGGGCGGGGGGGGGGTTAAAAACAACAATGGTCTTCTGTGGCGGGCGGGAGGCCAACGACTCTGAATTTCTCATATTGCGAAAGAGAAACACATGGGTTTCGGCCATTTTACCCCTTGGATTCAAGGAAAAACGGTAGAGTGACGGTACTGGAGCACATTTTTCAACCATCGTGAGTGGGTTTCGCCAGTGTGTGAGAATAAATTAGTGTTGGTCAGTTTTTGGCCGGTACGATTCTTTAGCTACTTTGTTGACGGGGGAATGAAGGCATAAGTCATCAGTCTTATTCGGTTCGCTTTGTGCACGTAACACTGTGTGTGTGCGTCTCTCAGTGGTGATTAGGCTTGCGGCTTTAGTGGGGTATATTCTGATTATTTTTCGATTTATTGGTTCTTCCATGTTTCGTTTGCAAAAGCCCTTGTGACAAGTGCTTCTTCACTTAGGTTCGACCATAAGTTGTCAATAAAACATTATTGGGTTGTTTGACCCTTTCCCCTTAGACATGTCGTGTCCAAACGCATGTGAAGGGAAGGTTAACTACTCCAAATCCTAAATATTTGCGGATGCACATTTGGGGTTTGGCCATGTGACCCTGTGAAGGGAAGGTAATTGGAAGTCTCTAAACCACTAGAGGACTATTTGAACAATGGTGACAGTAGTTACTTCTTGAATGGTTGTCCCCAGATTTATAGGCTGAGGACAAAGAACTCCAATTTTAACTGCCACATTGCTCTGTGTTTGACCAGCACGATCCCTTATTCGCGTGCTGATCGTAAAGTAAAGACGGGGTCACCAGTTTTATCCAATCCTCTGTGTGCACATGGCAATGCATGTGTGCGTCCCTCAGTGATTACTAGGCTTGGGCCTTCCATAAGATCTCTTCAGATCTTTTGCAAGTTACTGGTGCTTTCCTATTGTATGATGGAAATCGCTTCTTGACAGTGTCAATCAGACCATTCAGAAATACTACGTTCTTCTAACACTCCTTGAGCCAATAAGAGCCGACATTTTCCCCCCCCCAGAAGTGCCACGTCGAACGCCCTGGGACACGGGTAGCAGCGTGTGGGATACAGCGTCCTCGCCTCAACAGCCGTTTGGCGGCTCTTTCCTCAACGACCCTTCCTCCTCCTCCAACGTCTTTCCTCTTCCCCCCTCCTCCTCTGCCGGCGCCGCCAATCGATGGGGTGGTGGTGCTAACCCCTCCGCCGCCGCCGCCGCGGCCGCCAACGCAATCTGGAACGCCTCCTGGCTCCTCCTTACCGACCTCGGCAGCCAGTTCTCCCTCGATCTGCTGCGTCTCACCATCACTTCCGCCCTGGAACAGCGGCAGCAGCAGAGCGGTGGCGGAGGCGGGGGAGACTCCTCGGGCTTCGAGATCCACTCCAACCTCGCCGCGCGTTATGTCCTCGTGGGCTTCTGCTCAGCCACCGACGCCGCCTTAATCTCCAACCTCGTCGCAGAGGCCAATCTCGCCGCCGTCTCCATGATCAGCCCCGCCGAGGCGCTCTCGAAGCTTCACGAAATCAAGGTTGGGTGATCATCTGGCCGCTAGCTAGCTAACTACCTCGAGGTCTGGCCCCTCACCTCTTTGTCTGGTTGTGCGTGTCTAGAGTCTGGAAGAGTGCGCCGCCTCCTTGGGCTCTCCAGCTGAAGGTGGCGGTGGTGGTGGTTCCTCGGTGTGGCCTAATCCTCAACAGCAACAACAACAGCAAGCTACCGCCGCTGCCACCTCTGAGCAGTAGAGGTCATATCCTCTTCAGTCTGTCTCTCTCTTCTTTCATGTCCGTCTGCATTTTGTGCGTGAAACCGTCCTCCCAACCCACAGCCCTACCTCGATCGTGTTTGTGTGCGCTGCGCGTTATGCCTCCTCCTCCTCCTCCTCCTCCTCTTCCTTTCACCACGGTGTTTCCCCACTGCTGCCAATTTTACGAGAATATCTCATTTTTGTGTTCTACCCACACGCCGACTCAAGGAATTTTTGCCGCGTTTCCGCCGTTGCTTCATATACCACTACTACTATATACACTCCGCGCCGCGTTTTGAGCTTAGAAGAGTAAGAAGAAGCAGGAAAACAATATCAATACCAACATATTCTCTCTTACCCCATCCCTATCAACTTCTCTGTGTGTATCGTTATGTAGTAATTGCAAAATGCGAATATTGCCTCAATAGTGAAGGGGAAGAAGACAAAGAAACGAGTACCAAAGCGCCCGCAAAATGTCTCTCGTCATTTCGCTGTGTGTGTTGGCCCTCGGAGGAAGAAGGGACCCACCTCTGTGCCCTCTCTCTCTCACACACGGTTGTTCCTCGAAGTACCAATTATGTTGCCACCCACCAACCACACCCACGCCGAGTAATAATAATGATGATGATGCTCTGTTTATTAGTCAGAATGTTTCGCTCATTCGCACGAGTGCCTACTTTTTTCTGGTGTTTCGATGCGTTTGCTTGGTGCCACACCAGTCCGGTGTTAAGAATTTGGGTTGCAATTTAAGTGGATGGGAGTGTGTTGATATGGGGCACAGAAGGCATTTTTGAGGACTGCACACATGCAGGTGGTTGAGACTGGTTTTTTCCACCTCTGCAATGTGACTCTGGGTTTCCACGACTGGTTTTGTTAATTGAATTTAAATGGCACGAGAATTCTAGGTTGATTTGATTTAATTTCGTTGGATTTGGGAAATCTGAGCAGCCTTTGCAAAAGCAGTTGACGAGCCTAGATTTCTAATTGAAACTACTGAGCTATCCCCACTGCCCATTTTCATGTAAAAAATCGCCTCCAACGGCACCTTAGCCTAACCCTAACGGCTCAAAATCAAGGCGACTAAGCTTAGGGCTCAGAACGAGAGGTCGGTCATTTACTGGGCCTTGCAGCGAACTTGTTTTTGTCTATGCCTTACGGCAAATGACAACGCAGTCATTTGACCTTCAAAGGTGCGCTGCAATCGCACTGTTTTGAAGTCACACAAGTGGTTTATGCGCATGGGCTAAAAGCGCAGTCCTTAAATGCGAAGTGGACTTTGTCACAAGGTCTGGTCACTTCATGAGTTACCCAAAAAGTCAAGTGAAACGGCCCAGAAACGCATGCCCATTTGCAGCAAACGTTGGTTGGCCGGAAGCAAGAGTTGGTGGACTTTGAGTAGTACATTTTTCAAGTATTTTCCGATTTCTCATTAGTTGTTTTATGTATCTTGTGGTAGTCTTCGTTGAACGATTGAGAAAGGAAGCGTCTTCACCAAAAATATGATCAAGTCCAGCGTAAACTTGGAGGCATGTTGGCAACAACAGAAGAGTTCTTATTACTGAAACGATTTTCAGGCTCTATAAATCTTATTAATACAAAAAAATCCAGTTATCCAAAAATTAGGGGAATCTGTGACCACACTCTTGGTCACAGCATTGGACTGTCAAAAAATAATTTAATGGATCAAATCTTATCCGTTTTCCATTTCCAGTGGGTAAAATTGAAACATGCCCATCAGGGAAAACATGGCTGTGGTATAGGTTATCGCTGTTTATGGAAGGACTGAAACAAACGTGAATAATCGTAATAACCTCACTTGTTTATTTATTTATGACCTTGTCCTGTCCAAGAGGAAAACATATCTTTCATTCAAGATGTTGGTAATAAACCGCGTAAAAAATCAAAGGTAGTTGACCTCAATAATTGGCTAATGGGCACTAATACTGCTGTATCCTTATTGGCTGAGTGATGTAACACTTATCCAATCACAACCATGCATCGGGATCGTGCCCTTTGATTGGTTGAGGGCCTCGACATCAGCCAAAAAACACTTTCCGATCTATCTAATCTATTAAAATACGAGAAACCCAAGTAGAGAAGCTGCTACAAGGGATTCTTCACCATTCCATTGTACACCACTAAGCGGTAGAGTATGAAGGGTGATGCCTAGAATACAGACAAGGAAGCGTGCAATCTTGAAGCTAAGGCTTGGGTCATGTGCTTTGGTTTCTTGTGTGTGTCCATTGGTGTGCTCGACTTGTCCCTTTTCTAGGGCAGATGTGGGTGGAGAAGCCACCTTTGTACAAAGCGTAGTGTGTACTATACGCATTGTCGGTTTTGGATCACGTGTAACCAGTCAGTATTATCGAAGTTAAAGGTAATCCATTTTTAATAAGGCAATATTGTTCAGGATTTGGACCCCAGTAATGCATGGAAGTATTTGTTGCAGACTGCAGGTGGCCTAAATTGGGTTGTTAGGACTAAATTAAGAACTGGTTTTTCAAGATTTGTTAGGATTGTTGATTTATTGATAACCAATGAGCTCAAGAACGAAAATTCGAGAAACTTCGGTCATGCTAATTTTTGTCTAAGTGGGAATAATAATTTACTAGTTGTCCAAAATCGTATTACCCCATCGGGTTTTAAGGCTTAATTCTAGAAATCACGTGAAATTGATTATTTTTTTTTGTCGAACCTTTGACATGAAAATAATAACAACTAGTACAGATGACATTTTATATTCCTAGCTATCCACGTTTGTGATGTTGTGTATGCCCTATGAACAACTACACGAAGGCTCCAATATCGATTTATTTGCATGGCGAAATATGATACCAATTAACCTAATTAATCGTTTTATCAAAGAGCTCTAAATGCATTTCGAATGATGATAGCCTACTGTTTCTTTTCGAGCGCCCTGAAACTAGCACATAGCACTGAGTCATAGCCCTTAGTGCTGTCGAAAATTATTCTACTAACAAAGAAATCACGTGACTGGACAAATGAGTCATCAAATTTTCGAAATACATCAAATTATATGGATATCACGTTGGTGCAAATGTATTCGTCCTATTGGTTAGCGATTCACCAATAGGAGGTTGACAATGTAACTGGATCGATAACACAGTGCATGAGGCCGAAGCGATTGAACGATTTAAGTTAGACACGTGAGAAATTGGAATTTATCTTTTCCTGAGATCCAAAATCCTTAATGATGGGATAGTCGGATTGTCCGTAGTAATAATAATGCTCAGTTAATGATCCGAAGTGGGTGCATTAAAAAATAAGCTAAATCGTGTAATCGATGTAAAAATTAGTGATTTTCGATTGAAATCTCGGTTGTGAAAACATGGAACAGAGTGTTTTTCGGATGATTTTAGGTTCCAGCACTAGCAAACCGATTAATCATGATGTTCACCTCTGGCATTTAACATAGGATGGTTCGATGGAAGTGATAAGATGGATGTCCTATTTGCGGAATAGGTTTACTAGCAAGCGCCCTATCTCGGTGAGAGGCTAGTTTCTTTGAAACACGCTTAACTAATTATTAGTGCTTTAGGCTGTTCTTTTGCGTGGTTAAGGGCAAGCATGATGGTAACAATTTTGCTATATCTGCAATAATGATCCTTGGAAGAGGGGACACCCAGTCAAAAACCGGTAATTGGTACCGCCTTAGAAACTTTATTAGAGGCAAATTGGAGAGTGATCTTTCAGTGATTTGCATTGGGAAACATTTTATCAGCCAGATGAGTCACAGACTTTGCTGCCTATGCAAATTAGCACTTCAGACTTTGATGTGTCTGGGAGGATTTTTATGAATCGATACCGTCAAAACCGGCAGTTATTGGTTGCTCTATAGAATTCAAAATGGCCGCTCACAACTTTGTGAGGATCCATATCCATCAACCTCGCTTCTATTTAATATAAATGGGTGAAAAATATTATATAATACACTTGAGAAGACCTGAAACAACAAAATACTGAAATATCGTGAAATTATAATATTAGGAACAATACTTTTCCCGTTAAGTCAACTAGAATTTACCATGGATACGAACATCAAATGTGAATGATGAACTCCCAAAGAAATTCCATCTCCTGCCTTCTTCACGCTCTTACAAGCCATTCCTTAGGTTTTTCATGAAGTCATTTGAACGTAGTTTGTTCAAGTTAAAGCAAAATATGTGCAGAAAAATCAATCGTAAGCACGGGTAGTGAAAATTCATAGCCACATACATAATAACCTGTGTTTAGCTAGCAGTTTGAATAGCCTCTCAAATATTCTTCAGGCCTACATGTGCTTAGAGATTAACGGGATTTATCAGCCATTTAAACAAACTGAATACAACGTCAGGTGGATATCATCCAATCGAAACTGAACAAAGAGCCTTAATCAACTTAGGTACACATTGTGGTTATGCGGTGGAGCAATTTCAGTTGTCTGGGGGGTCAGATTCGCCAAAAGAATATTGCTTAAGCTTTAAAAACCCCTTGAGTCTACGCCTTTTAAGAGGTCCAGGATCCACTTAAGATCCCGACCTACTTAGGGTAACTTTCAAGCTCCCTTTAGAGATAACAAGTCGATTTTGTGGTAATCAATGTTTATCTTCATCTCATAGTTTCAGAAAGCCAAAATTAAATAATTTTGACTTTAGAGAGAAACTAAAATGACTATTCTATAACTTTGGTTTCTACTGGGTAAATACATGATAGTTGCTAAACTTCATTTAACGGCCAATGCTCATTTGCATGACTATTTTCCTATTGGTCAAAGAACTCGTACAGGTGTCTGAGTTTGGGAGTTTTAATATAACACTTTGGAATAAATCTTTCTAGTATACGTGTGGATATAAAACTAATTCGCCACTTTCCTAAGAGCCCAGCATAACTATTAGAGCTCCACTACAAATAGGAAAAAAACAAACTCACCCCTTCATGGGTCGCCCAATTCCATGCAATTTTTGGATGCATATGAGTAGATTTTCATGATCAGCCGACTGGAAAGAATTCCAGAAAATACAATATGGGAAATGAATAACTGACGACCATTTGTCAAGGCAATTTGATCAAAGTGCCCTTGCACGTGATTTGAACCATAATCAATATTGATTAACCGCACATTCTTAGGAAGTATGCTAACAGTAGCAACTCAACAGGTACTCCTCACCTGATTTTTAGCAGAAAACGAGATAAGACACCTCTGGTAATGCATTAGAGGCCAGATCTTACAAATAAACTACAAAAAACCTGACACTTGTGTTGGCAAATAAGTAATATGATGATGGTAAAGTAGGTAGTTTAATGGTTTAAGATAAGTCAAACCTATTTACAAGTCTGCGAAACAGTCACTAAAACCTCATATCAAATCTTACAACCAACAAGAAGGTAAGTTAATGAGCCACAATGGTTGTATAGTTTGGAATCGTGTTCTACAGTAATAACATTTAGATCATCTTCCTTTGAAAAAATATAACATGAGCAAAAGAGTTATTGAGAAAATTCAGGACTAAATTTACTACTTAAATAGAAATCCTTTGAAAGTTTATCACTCCTTGCAGTTGTTTTTAATGAACAAAACGTGATGTAATCTCTAGTCCAATATATTATACCAAAAAACAAAGGAAATTGAATTGGGGCTGAATGTTCATAAAGAAATCTGAATTTTATTACTTAAACTGCTGATCCACTGTTTTGCAAGGACGAATTCTCAAGATATTTAGAGGATAGATAAATGAGACTTTATGGATGTACTTCTATATCATACTAGGTGCTTAATGTGTGTAAATTGCTTTAAAAACGACCCAAACAATTTTAATAAAATGTATTTAAATTTTTAACAATGAATTGTAGTACTAAATTTACAAAATTTGTGTGCTTGTTTAACTGATGTAAAGGCTACCCGCTCTGACTATAGGTGTTGCTCGTTTTTAACGATGGCAAACGATGTCTTGGATATCCTCGATATTGAGGAATCCAGTTCAAGAAAACCGCTACTGGATACTAAAGCCTTACTAAACAGATCTGATAAGGTTTGTTTAATTCGTTTCTATATTTGCTCTTCATAGAAAAAATCTGTTGTAAGACCCCAGCATATTAAACGACCGGAACACATTCCAAGAGAAGTCTGGGGGCTGCAAAATACGTTTCAAAAGTACGTAATATGACTTTGTTTATTGTTCATTCTTGAAAACGCATTATACTTTTTTCGCAATCACAGATTTTTATGTTGCATTTTTGATTCTCCACAACCTCATTGTACACCCTTTTATTTCTTAAGCGAGCTGCCTCCGCTTTTGCCTTCGGATGAATCACCAGTGTATAAGCAACCAAAGGTAGTTTTTGGTTCGTCTCGTGTTCGCCGTTGGGAGTGGGTTCCTTTCAAAAACTCTGCCAGAAAGGTAAGCTTCAAATCACATGTTACCAAGTAATCTTAATCTTTATCTTAATTAGGATGACCTACAGCTGTACCACTGGCGTCGAGAAGACACTGACCCTAATGAGGAGTATCACTTTGCCCGACTCAATAAGGTACGTTCGATTCTTTCTACTTATGGTTTATTCAGTACTATACTTTCACTCACGAACATTTGCTCACTACCCTTTCAGCACATGGAGGTCCCTACCTACACTGACTCTGATTACAAGGCCTATCTGCTGGATTCTGCTTGGCCCAGGGATCGAACAGACCACTTAGTGGAGCTCGCCCGCCTCTACGACGTTCGATTCATCCACATGCACGATCGTTGGGACGCAGAGAAGTTTCCTCCTCGTCCCACGCTAGAGGACATGAAGGATCGATACTACGGCATTCTGGCTACCCTCGACAAGGCGAGTTACTGGTTTCGTGCGATTGTTAAAACTCCATAAGGTTTTAGTTGCTATGTTTCATTCAATAGTGTCTTGAATTGGGGTGAAAAGACTATTTTTGAACCGACATCTGACAGTGAAGTAGATTAGAAAGTGGTGCTGCCGATGAATAATACCGAGGGTAATGGACTGGGTCCTGGTTGTCGTGATTTCCTTGAGCTCTTGCATCAGTGGTTGGAAGGTCGTACGTTCACTGTAACAACCCACGTTTTTGCTTGGTTATTCAAGGGGTAATTCATTCATCCTTCACGCCACCTAGTACTACCATAAAGACGGCTGTAGATAAATGAAAAGCTCTTGTTACATTTTTATGCCTGCAATTACTTCTACCACCCTAATTAATAGCACGTAGTCGTATAAAAGGGGGACCACACACGGATCAGCAGGTGGGATGACAATTAGGCAGGCGGGACCTTTGAAGTAGAACAATAGCACTGCACATGCGCAGTTCAGTCTCTGTTATTTTTAACGAAAAACAATGGTGAGAAGGGCTAGTGTCATTGGGCATATTAGGCGTATATCGATGGACGAAGTCGGCACCATTTGGTGTTAGTGGTAGCCTCAAAGACCTTTCGCTTGTAAACCTAATGGTACTCTGATAGTAGGGTTTCTTCGTCCCGCGTTTTTATTAAATTTCTTTATTATTGCTACCTGACTCGCGAAAATCTAAATATAAAATTTTACTAAAAGGGACATCAAAGGTGACAAGGATTTGCTAATGGTTGGCCTGTCATGTCAGTTATCTCCTGAGGTGTTGGCTATGGTAGACAATGAATAGGAGGAATTTCTCCACCTGTACGTTCGTTGAACCAGGTTATCACCACTGAAAAGAGGAAATTGAGTGAACTAAATTTTCTTAAAGACAGCCAAAAGTAATTGGTCTTAATAGTAGTCTAGTGATGCTTTAGACTTAAGATATTCCCAAAAACCTAAAGTAAATTAATTGGGAGGCCCTTGGAAATGAAAACAACCTGAACTTCTAATGCACGAGAACATGCGGTATTTTGTGTACCAACGTCCTTTAGTAAGGCTTAAAAGTATCCCAAGTGATGCTGGAAGATCAGTTGCCTGTAAGATGCCAGCGTAGGTGAATCACAATGGACTATTTTTACGGATAACAGTAAGCTTTTAGAATCGGTAATCTGGCTGCGCCTGCTAAGGCACAAACCACCTACTCATTTTAGGGACGCACGCTACTAGTTATGGCGTCATTAGCGCCTTGAAATCCTAAGACCATTAACTATTCATGCCGCGATTCGGCCACCCTTTTTGCTTAAGCTAGAGTCTGTAAACCTGCATTACGATGCTTCTGTCACAAAACGGGCGACTTTCAGAAGCAGGCATCGATCGATGAGTCGCCAGTGCGAACTAGACCAAACAGGAAACGAGGGATTGGCCAAATCTGATTGCAGGCAGAGGTCATGCAGTTGAGGGGTAAATTGAACAAGTTGTCAGTCAATCCAACTGACCTCCCATTTACCTCCCACTTACCTTGAAACACTAAACCTTTAAAAATTCGTTCCCTGTCATTTAAGGAATAGTTGAACACCATCAGAGAGACGGGAGGGCACAGATTTAATCGACTAGGCCCAGTTCTATCGACAGGTCAGGTATGGTGGTGAATGAAAGGCGAGCGGAATCCTAGGTCAGCTGTTGGATATGCAATCCATGAAATAAAAAGTCAATGGCTAGACACACAAACTATCAAAGGCAGCCATGGCATCAACCGCCTAGAAGTATGTTCGCCTCGCATTCATTTCGAAGGTCCAAGGCATTAGTTATGGCCTCCTTAGGCAATCGAATCCCCTGACTCATTAGCCACCCATACTGTCGCCAGGGGATTAGTTAAACACGAACAAATCGGACCACTGAAAGACAGGTGAAACCCTGGGCCAGATGTAAGGGATGAATCAATGGCAAGATACCTTATCAGGTCATCTCATGGGTGTTGTCCTAGTTTTGAATAGGTATAACAAGTGTAGTTATTACCCAAAATCCCCTAACCCACGATGGTATCAGTCAAACAACAGATTTATTCAGTCAGGCGTCTTGTTACATAGCCAGTAGGAGTGGGTAGTCAACGAGTGAGTCACAAACTAACCCCGTTCCTTTGGTTGTTTGTGGCGACGGCAGATCCGGGGGACGGAGCTGAGCCAGGGCCTGCGGTACGACGCGGACCACGAGCGGCAGCGGAAGCAGCAGCTGAGCCTCCTCTACGGACGGAGTCGCGACGAGGTGGAGGAGGAGGAGCGCCTCATCGCTGAGCTCGAGCGCATCGAGGCACGCCGCAGCCAGCGCGAGAAGCTCAAGGACGACGTCCAGCGCATCATGAAGCTAGTAAGTCACCCGCCCCACTCCCTTAGACACTCACGGGTGGAGGCCGAGAGTCGCGCCCTCTATCTTTTTAGTAGTTTCTTGACTTCCGTTTAGCCGGGATCTAGGGCTCTAAGGCCTAGTTAGGGCGGGGCTTCTCAAGAACCGTGTCTAGCTCACGGTCTGTTCTTAATCTCTTCGACAGAGATCCTAGGCTCCATGAGGTTTGCTATGATGGAGCTCGTGTTTCTTACCCTCTGTCTCTCTCTCTCTGGACGCTTTGGAACTGAGTGCGAGCGAGATCCAAGGCTCTAAAGCTAGTTAAGAGTGGATATTGCACGAAAGACGCTTAGCTCATGGTGGAGCTGGTGGGTCCTACCTTCCGTCTTTCTAGGAGCGTTTCGGCTTCATTTTGAATGAGATTTAAGGCTCATGGGGCCTAATTAAAGGGATTAGTTAAGGCGGGGCATAATGAAGCAGGTGAGAGGCTCAATCCCTCATTTAGTTATGCGGTAGTCTAGGCGTCTGACAATGTTTTCACTCTAGTTTGGCCCGAAGATATTACGCCCGAAGGCCTAAGACGGCGGTTACAGGTCGTTAGAGGTTTTTTCTTTCTTTCGTCATCCTACTTACGTCCACCTTCTCTAAATTAAGCGAGGACTGTTTGAACAGGATACCGAGAGAAGAGATTGCAGGTTTATTTTTACTAGACCAAGTTACAGCGTCGGTAGGACTGGGTGGATATGCTTCTTAGCAAGTTTGTTTCCGGTATTTATACATTACGGTCGTGATGAACTTTTCCAGCTAAGTGTCTCAGCCTTAGTTGAGGGATATTTAACACCAGGGCTAGTTTTAATGAGGTGGCTCCTAATACAGACGGCGCTCTTGCTTTTATTGCTGGTATTACTACTATTGGGGTAACGGAGTTCGGTATCGGTTTTGGTAGGTGGTAGCGTATGGCTTTACTCATTCACCTTTTTCAAAACGTACTTTTCATGACACGGAATAGTCACGCATCCGTTCAGTGGGCTTAATACACTGTCCTAAGTATTCCTATGTCCAGGGTCCCGATTAAGGTAAGATCTTATCTAAATTAACTGCCATTGGATTTTGGTCACTCCGAATCACTAATTATGAACCTCGATGTCTTCGTTTTCCTGAACCACGAGAAATCAGGTTTAATAAGTGCCAGGAGTGAGGTTGCAGGCTTATTTCACCAGGCCCGATGTTTCTTGTTAAAGTTGTTGTAAACTGTTCTCTACTGTAGTGTTCTAACCACAGTTTAACCAATGGAGTACAAGTTATTAGGTTGTGGTTCTTGTTAATGGTTTTGACAAAATGCCTAGAGCAATTAAGGCTGTGGCAGTGTACTGTTTTAACCACTTGAACAACAGGAAGGGCGAGGGTGTAGGTTTTATTTGGCCAGACCTAGTGACATCATGAGTAGGGGGTATGTATCTATCCGAACTCTATCCAGGACGCTGATTAGATGGGAACATTCTGGAAACTCTCTGTAGGTGAAGGATTGAAGGGCGTACCTCGTTTTATTCAGTACTGGTTGCCGTGCTACGCAGCTACCATGACTGAACTGTTAGACAAATGCTTCTCGACTCCCTCTTCGTTGTCTGGAGTAAATTGTCGACTGCTAAACTCCGTTCACATGAACGAAACTCTAGTTCTCTTACAACCTATTAAAGGTGAATCCCAGTTGTTATTGGCTCAAGGCCTTGATTAGGTTTCAGTATTTAGTTCCGGCATTTAGTCCAACAACTTTATCGTAACTCCCCGATGGTAAGGGAGCAGCCACTTTGATCGTTTTTTCCCAAAGCAAAAAGCCAATTATCCCCGCATTACTAACGCCTTCTCTCTTGTTTTCCTTGGAGACGGAGGAGAATTACTTGGCCACATATGTGCCCGAGGTGTCTCACAGACGCTCTCAACGGAAGGTAAGGCACCGGCTGCTGCTGTCGCTTCTACATTCGCCACCCCCCTCCTCTGTCAGTGTTACCCGTCAGTTTGAGGCTCTGGTAGTTTGACGCCGCTCTAGTACCCCCTCCCCCTCCTGTGTTTGTGTCTGGCTGTTGTTTTATGCTCGGTTTGTGCCTGTTTTTTGCTTGTGTGCGTGTGCAGGAGTTGGACAAAATAGTGGGGAAACCTTGGTAAATCAACAAAAAAAGTATTATAATATAGCGTAGTTCCACCTTTTGCCGCAGCCTCAATTTTCCGAGGTATTAATTCATATAAATTGTTAAATTTTTGTTTCAAAGGAATTTTAAAGGCGATGGCGGCGGCGGAAATCGAGTTTTTACTTGAGTCTATAAAATTGACTATAAATGCTCCTCAATAATGTGGTTGAAGTGGTCTGGGAGTGTTGTGCCATTCTTATTTAACAATTTTAGCTGCTGTATGGACTGGTGCCCCATCATTTTGAGTGGTGGTGGCGTTCCCCCCGGGCTTGAACAGGTATAGGATGAACTTGGTCGATCAAAATGCCTAAGTAGTCTCGGCTGTTAATTCTTCATACAAGAAAGAAATTCATTGACCAAGAGAAATGGCACCCCAGCTCGTCGCCGTTAGAGAAAATCACATCTTTCCACTGCTTGAAGGGGGGGGAATAATTCTGGTGGTTTCTAACCCACCACTCTAAACGCTTCGAAACATTTGTTTTTGAAAACAGAGGTTTTCTTACTGGAGCTCTTTCGTGATGGACTCCAGACTTGTGCAGCTCCCAAGAAGGTAGAGTTTTGTAGAAACTGGGTTCCGTAGGTTTTCATTGAGGAGCTCTGCAGTGATTTTAGGAGCCGTGGTCTTGCGGCCCTCTAACAGTTCCACTTAAAGTTCGATCGACGGGCACTCTCAGATGCCTTCGACTTTCGGCCAGAGGACGACTTTCTTCCTTCTCTTTCAGAGGCGGCCGTCATCACTTTTGAGGCTGCCTCTTGACAGTACGTCAAGCATTTGGGTGGCGGTTTCTATTACACTGGCGCCTGCAATACGAGCACTAACAACTTGGTCCCTTTGAAGGTCCGAGATGTCGGCCATTTTATAAGTCTATAACCACGTTTTTAAGTATCCTAAAATTAGTTATTTGAAATGGACATCAAATATTAAAGTGCCAGGTGTTTCCACTATTTTGTCTAACCCCTGTATTTCCCTTCTCCCCTACGAGCTCTTCAAACCAGTGTGCATGTACTTGTGACAGTGCGAAAGGGGTAGAAGACGAGGTCGAAGAAGGGCGGAGAAGAAGGAAGAGGAAAATGAGGGTGAGGTTGATGAGTCCGAGGATGGGGTGAGTTCAATGAACCGCAACTCAGCTATCGCTTGCGGCGGCAAATGACAGATGGAAAAGTGAAGCGCTGCACTTCACTAGTGGCTTCCCCTCTGTGTTTTGTGCCCTCCTCCACTAGCACAATGGCTGTTGATGCCAAGTCCCTACTTCTCTCCTGCCTTTCAGCAAGTGGATCCGGTCACTGGAGCAACCGAAGGAGGCGGTGGCGGTGAGGAACTGCCCTCTGGAAGTCGTCGGCATTCCACGGCCAGTGGTGGGGCTTTGGGTGGCGGTGCGGAGAGACGCAGATCCACGGCTGGTGGCGAAGCCACCGGAAGTGGTCGTGCTAGTGCTTCAGTTGGAGCCACACTAGCTGGAACAGTTTCTGCCATCAATAACGCCTTGGTGAGTGCCGTTGTCTACGACATCAAACGCTAAATAAGTGTAGACACGGGGAGAGTTTTTTCAGACCGAGTTCTACAGCCTGCCAATGAAGTTTAACACGTGGTTAGCGTCTGAATCCGAATAACTAGAGTAAGAGTGTTCTGTGGGCTGTATGCAGTATTGATAATCGAAGTGGAACATGTTTGTTTGTGCTTCAGATGATTTTCTAGGGCCTTTTTGGTGGCAGGAGAGTTGGCCTCTTCGATACTTCATTTCACGCAGCGAAAAGCCCGAAGAATTCTGGGGCTGCCATGGTCTTCCAACACCTGGGAGGAAATCCGCTTCTGTGCGAGCCCAATCCGATCGTCTGCTGTTACGTTATTAACTTCTAGCTGCCTCGTAGTTTGCAGTTCATGCCATCAGATTGTTGTTTTCTCAGTGTTCATGGATGAGCTTTGAGCAGCAGCGACCACAACCTCTTCATTTTGATGGCCTATGGCACAAATCATCACGGTTCAAGCTATTCTCTTCCGCAATGGGTCGGTTTATGATTCCATCTGGTGTTGAATTATGAAGAGGATTTAAACGCTTACGAGTGGAAGTCTAGTGTGCGTAAACACCTTCAATGCATCTGGAATCAAGGGAACAAATAGTGCTTTATGCTTCGAACACCATGTAGTTCTTAAGATCGAGTTATAGAGCCCGGTTATGACGTGGGAAGTTGCCGTTTGTGACAGATGGCCACAAACTTGAATTACAGTGATTCAGATGCAAAAATTGACGACCTTCAAAAGGAACAAGGAACAGAGCAAGTGCCGTTGTCTTTTATTGTCTCTTCATGAATCAGCTGAGGCAATGACGGAGAGAGCAAACCATTAGGACTTCTTGAGCTCCCTCAAAAGTGCACAGCTTTCAGCATCGACTCAAATGAATCAAAGCCAAGTAGGCTTTTTGGCAGGGGTGGTGGTGGTGGGCGGTGTCTTTTTATGGCTGCCTTGAGTGTAACTCAGGCCTAAGTGGGTTGACGTCCTCCCCTCCTGGTGAACGAAGCCGCAAAAACGAATGGCAGTGTCGTTTTTGGCTCAGGGGGGGGGGGAAAACTTACTGTGGTTGAAAAATGTTAGCAAATATCTGGGGACAGGGGAAAGCCAGGCGTTTGTTGATTGGTTGTCCTCTCTCCAGATTTCGTAATCTATCAGGCCATCCAATGAGTTCCGTATTAATTTTGCCTTATGTGTCGAACGAAACGTAGAGAGCATTTAGTAATGTCTAATGGAGGGTTTAAAGTGCTTCCAGCTTATTTGACATAGCAATAAAATTGAAATCTGCTTGATTAAAATCATTTGAATCATTTGAAGCACATAAAGGCTTTAGGAAAGCAACATTCACTCAGTTTATGGAGAATGTGGAATGTGTGAATGAAGAGCTCGCAATAGAGGGTTTGCAAAAAACCCAGGATTGGAGATTTTACCCTCGAGGATGAAGATCGAACCCGACGTCTAGTTGAGTTTGATAAGGTGCTTACTAAGCCTACAGCCCTTGAAGAAGCCTATCCCGCTTTATTAGACGAGTCAGTATTGGCAATTAAGCTTAGTTCAAAGCATACAACTAATTCATCGTTGTCTTCGAATGCTTGTAACATGCGTGATTTGTCCTTCGTCGATCAGTCTGGTGGGGTGGCCAAAGAATTGTCTACTTTGAACGGTTTCCACCTTTATCCTTTAGAAATGCCCCTTTTTCTTAGTTTACTAAATCATTGTGAAGAAGGATCTTTTGCAGCGCCACAGGAATAAGTTGTAAATGGCATTTGCGAGTTCTTCGAATAACGAAAACCCAAAAGATTTTTCAGTAATAAACGTATTAGGAAGCTTGTTAATATATGGAAGTCATTAATAATCACATTTGGTCACTGGTTTTATTTGGTTAAAACTCGGGCGGAACTTATTGTAGCTGCCAAATTTAGTAAAATTGGAAAAAATTGTATTGACGTTGTCACAGGGCTTTACCCTGACATCCGTTCCCGGAACCTGGAGTAACGTGATTTGCCGCTTTCCCTGGTGCTCAAAAACTGCCCAGTTAATTCTCTCGTCGATAGACTGGGGTTTTTTATGGCCCTACTGGCACCGCTGCGCCAGGTGAAGTAGTAAAATTTTTTGGCGACCATTTTTGACTTTTCCATGACGTATAGCTACACAGATGTCTTTACTCCCATTATCCAGGGCCCAACTTGAGTTATCAGCGCACATCTGGCTTGACAAAGCTCGTTGTATCCAGTTCTTGCTGCGGGATTGTCGTGTTCGTAGTCATCAGTTTCACTGTCCATTTAGGAGCGTCTATAATCCCCTTTTCTTGACTACCGTTGCGAATTGTTATGCTACAAATTGTTTTCTTGATGACTCTGGACCAGTTATTCATCATTCTAGTTGGTGTCATCTACACGTCTAGAAAAAAAAGCGATTGTGCATTATTTTGGAAAATTTATGTCTAAAATTGTTTCCTTTTGCCTTTCAGTCTACACGTGCCACAAGTCTCCCGATTCCTGATTTGTCAAAGACCCCGGGAGTCCATCTCAGCAGCCAAAGGGTAAGCGAAGCCTGAGGGCAGGGATTGAAGTGTAGGGAAGGAGTTTCCAAATGTGGGACAGTTTGGTGCTAATCCCCGTATATGGAAACACCCACTTAGGCCTCTCAAGGGTGAATATTGAGTCCGATAGCCCCTCTTCTTGTAATACCTCACCTGCTGTGTCTAGCGAACTAATCTTTACGGGTGTTGTATCCGAAGCTATGCTACCTCATCAGTACGTTATATTATACCGTACATGATATTTCGATAAATAAAACGATTCCAAGTGGATATTTAACGAAGTACACAGAGTCATATCAATTACTTACACGACCATGCTTAAAATAGAGGCGTAGCTCGAAACAATCAAACAAATTATAGATGTACTTTTCTGTAGCTACAACAACGGGGTACTTGCTTGTTCCTGTTTGGTTTCGTGACTGTAACCCCTCTCCCTCACCAAATTTGTGCTTTTTGTGGGGCGTTGTAGATGAAGATTCCATCGTCACTGGGACAGAAGAAACTGCGCGTGATTGAGAACTTCTTGGGACACTTCCAGATGGGTGAGTTCATTCGCAATAACGCCGGTAGAATTGTGCTCTCCTTTGTTCTCTACTTCTATTTACCAAAAAAACTAGTAGAGCATGAAACCAAGCTTTCATTGTTAGCAAGTTTGGTGTAAGGTATGTATCTCAGCTTTCTCTAGCGTTAGGGAAACCATGGGGGTGTGCATCGGTTTGCCGTGGACGCGTTCTTGTCAGATGCAGCGGGAAAGCAGCTGTGGGAGTCGAATTTAAGCTGAAGGATTCGTAGTTGGATCCGTCATGTGGTTAAGAATCAACAATTTTTTTTAGCGGATATCTACACTTGGATTCTCTTTCAAGGAATTATTGGCTTACCCAAGCTGTTTAAGGAACCCTGTTCCAAGTTTCTGGTAAACTAGTGTTTATCAGAAACTTGTTTGTAAGAGGAACACAGAACGGGCAGCAAAGGATCTAAATGTCTCAGCCGGTGATGAGAATTGAAGTTTGATCAGACCACTACACATTCGTGGGTGCCGAGTCGTTTTGCCTGTATTATCCGATGAGAATGCCTGTAGACACTAGCGCTTGATTTTATTTAATGTACCAAGGTTCTCTAGGTTCAGATAGCATGAAGAGTGCTTTTAGGAGCGTTAAAACGGATATTTGTTCTTAGTTTCTCTTGCTGAACAGAGTATCTACCAAAGGTAATGTGAAGAGTCCCAATACTCGAGGAAGGAGAGTAGACGTCCGTAACAGTGTTTATTGTTTATTGTCTTGATAATTATCGGTGAACATCTTGGCCAATTAGGTCAGGTTCAATGCACTCAGTCCCTATGGTTCGAACAAGGGATAAGTCAGGGCTCTTGAGGCCTAAGAGAAGGACAAGGGATTGAAAATTCTGTCTAGACAAAGAATCGAACAGAGTTTGTTGACTCTGCTGGTGTAGTCTCTGATGCTTTCTGCAAGCTCTATCGTTACTTGGCACTAGAAACGCGAGTTGAAGAGTCCTTTCAATTGAGTGTAAGGATGAGTTCGTTGGTTTTCCTTGAAGGACTCGTACGTTGATTTATGTGGCCTTTGCAGAAGTAGACGATTCTTTGCTGAGTCGGTAAGATCCGACGGTTTTGAGTCATGAGTATCCCCATTTGGAATTTGTCGAAGGATGGAACCAAAGTCGTTTGGGTTTTCACTTTGTTTACCAAGGCTGTTAGTGGTTCTCCAGGGAAAATACATGTGCGCTAAATAGGTGCCTAAAAATTGATCTGTACCAGGTCATTACGCGTTTTGGGTGCCCGGATTCATTGGTCAACACTTTGCACCAATATGGTGGTTCGTGGGAATGAAGGCACACAATTAGGAACGAAGACAGATCAAATCCTGCTGTAGGTAGTTAGGTGGATCATGAAAAACTAAGCGAAGGCTCTTTTCCGAGTACAGCCAAACTAATCGGATCGAAGGACATGCAACAGATAGCTACTCTTAGGTTCTCTTCCTAGCTGGATCCACTACCTCATATGATGAGGAGAAAACTCGTCCATCCCAGTGTGTGTGTGTGTGAATAAGCGCATATAGATGCATTACAATTTTTTCAACCCGATTTGTCGCTAAGCAAATTTGGCCAATTAGATTAGTGCTAAAATACGCTGCCCTAGGGGTGAATCAGGTCTTCCGGGTTAGCGGTGCCATGGCGCACCAGAAATAACTTGAGGAGTCTGGCGATCCACGGTCCGGTTGACATGCTGCCGAGATTTAACATTTGAACAATGTTGATTTTAGCGAAAAAGTTTTCAATTTCCTAATGACTCAAAGTTGAGTTATATCGATTGAAAGGCGGACATGTGGTCGCTGTCATATGAGGCGTTTAATCGATTTTCTGTACTTTCGATCGATTCGCAGACCCCTGCCCGCCAGCGACAAAGGAGGTGGTGGAGGAGTACAACGACCTTCGGGCCAACATCCTCCTGCTCTACGATGTGCGTGCGGTCACGCTCAACTGCGACTACGATCTGCAAAGTGCCAGGGCACGTCTTGAGGCATTCGCTCCCGACAGGGTGAGTCCCTTCTCCTACGACCACCTTGATCTCCCGGAGCCTAGGACAGAAACAACGTGTTGAGATCGCGAGAAAAGTGGTGGATAAGTCAGTTAGGCCAGAGGCTGAGATTGGGGACTCGTAATTATCAAGCCATTCCATAAGTTCTGTCCGAACATGACCTAAAAATCACCGTCTCCAGGACAGGCATTTTTGTTGGTGTTGTAGTTCATGAGAAGGGGGGTCGGGGTGTGGGATAAAGCAGCTGTGCCTTGTTCTCGAAGTTACTCTATAGGGTTAGAAGCGAACATCGAGGGTGTTATGTTGTATCATGTAAGCAGAAAGAAACTCTCTGTTATCTCCGCTTAGTAGGAGGAATTTGTGGATCGATTGTTATGTTTGTGGGGTCATTTCAGCCCAAATTTCCGTTTGGGGTTAGTTTGGAGGTTAAGATCGTTGATACCTTCAATATATTATGTCATCCCATAATTTCTGTCCGAATTTCACTTTTTTAAACTGGGTGAAATGTGAGGACACTTCTATGATGTCTAAGTGAACTAAACACTACTTTTTATAAGGCTCATTGAATTGGATCTAGTTTTATTTTACATAACAGCAAAAGTTAAAATTAGCTTGAGTGAAACCCTGGTACCATGGAAGTACTCAAGCTGCTGAAAACTTTTGCTGAGTTGAATGTGTGAATGGAAGAAGTTTGTTGTAAAAGACGGTTGGCGAAACTCAGAATTGGGGGAGATTTCACCCTTCACGAAGATGAAGATCGAACCGGGCGACGTCCAGTTGAGTTTCAAAAAGCTTATCCGGCTTTCCATCTTAATCTCATTGAGTCTAGGCGGGTGGAGCGTGGTGTTGATACTTGAGATGAGAATGGTGCTTTATCGTTAGAGCTTTTCCCAATGCTAAAAGGAAAGTGCTGAAAATGCTGAGGATGCGTGTGCGGAGGTGTGACTTTGTTCTGTTAGACTTTCTTTACTATTGGAAAGTGATGCTAGAAGCTCCACTCAAGGAGAAACAATCACTTTTTCAAACGATGGACGGCCAAGCTTGTGAACTGGATGAGAATTCAGCCGAGACGTTAGTCGATAAGTCAGCCTGGCTAGACACTGGGTTCTGGGTCATTGATTGCTCCAAAAAATCATCGATTCTTGCAGTAGAAAAGCGGCCATCAGTTAAAGAATGGGTGTGGTGGGCTCTCCTCTCTTCTCCATGAAAAAAATGTGCCCCATTGTTCTTTTTCCCAAGCAACCTCTACCCTAGAAAGATGAAAATTGAGGAGGAGGAGTAAAGGGGAGGGAAGGAGCTTGGTTTTTTCTCCATTTCTCACATTGATGGTGGTGCACATTTCATTACTCGAATCTACCGTCGCATTTTGTGCGAATAAGGCCTCTTCAGACATCCCATGTGTTCAATAGTCTGAATGGAAACATTTGTCCAACCGATGCTACTGTATGGTCTCTCGACGATTGTCCTTCGGGTCATTGATAACAGGAAGCTGAATTCTGTGGTCAACACAACTAAGCGGACGCCATTGGGCTGTTTGTCGCAGTGATAAATGTCTATGAATGAGCTGGACGCGGTGTCACAGCTGCTCTCTCGGCGCCTGAATCTTTGGGTGTAGGAGTTGCCAAGGGAGTGTGTCAATCCTCGCTTGAAGTTGTGACTTGGAACGGTCATCCCGTACGCAATCGTGATGCAACTACTCTAAGGTCCTCGGTTCAGCGGGTGTTGCAAAAGGAGTTCATGCTGAAAACAGCTGAAGGGTCTAAGTCCTTAATTGCTCTGTTCTCTTGTGCTCTCCGTTGTCTGCCTTGAACTTAGCTGTAAACTTATGTTTGCTACACTCAAGTAACAGGGAGCCTCTGCAAAGGATCTCTATTTGCCCTGCGGAGTCATATCGTATGTCTTACTGCTACCGAGGTAG
Source organism: Anomotaenia brevis (assembly GCA_030710315.1). NCBI lineage: Eukaryota > Metazoa > Platyhelminthes > Cestoda > Cyclophyllidea > Dilepididae > Anomotaenia > Anomotaenia brevis. The sequence goes on from JAUOZQ010000040.1 coordinate 381,806, forward strand.
ACAAGTTTGTCATGTTGAGCAATGCCGTTCAGCTTCTGAGTCGGTGGAAGCTGGCCTGATCAAATATGATGTTAACGATGTAGGGTGATCGAAGAGGGCGCTGTGTTTGTTTGATAGAGAGTTGTGTGCTATGGTTGTTCACTTTGTTATTACCATGGTGAATCGCTGTTACGTCAAACTTAGGTACTCCTGTGTAAGAAGTTGATGTATAAATGAATCCGTTATCTGCCTTCGAATTAGGTGTGGGGTAGGACCGAAGTAGGTGCTTTTGGGATGATACAGTCTTCCCTGCTGAGTCGCCCATGCATCAACCCTTCAGTAGGCCTCACTAGGCTTCACCCATCTTTCTTAATCGGTATGGAAGGTTGTTGATCGATTAGTGGATAGACGATTGGCTGGTGTGTTTTGGAGACATTTAGACTTTTCTATCTGATGGTAAACTGACTCTTCAGTTGTGTTAAACTTCAGAGCATGGGTTGGAAGTGTAATGAAAGGTGTGAATCACGTAGAGGAGTGAGAAAGAAGGACCAACCCCTCTAGCGTTCACTCGACTCCAGTGTGTTCGTAGAATAGGCAGTTTGATCATTAGAGGGTTGCATTCAAATCCAGAGTGCATTTTTTGGCTGTTTTTAGCCTGTCAGAATTTAGTTGGCAGTGGAAAAAATAGTGACAGTTTTTCTGCTCTTTTCCACACCCAAACCCCCCCTTTGCAACTGCTCTCTCATGCATAATTACTGAAACCTCTGCCAGCGTCAACCGCGCTTCCGTAGGCGGTGTTTTGTCGGGCTTAATTGATTCTGATTAGCTTTTACGCAAATACTCTCCTTTTAGTTCGCCTCTCTCGAAGCGCGAGCTTTGACTGGTAATTTTGATGGAGGGCATTTGAAATGGGAAAATCGCCGTGATCTCTTAGAGGGGCTAATTTTTCGTTTCTTTTGGAAGATCGGCTGCTTTGATGCTATGAAGGCACCATCGGGTGAAACTGCGACCTGTAAATGATTTGACAAGCCGAGAGTTTTTGAAAAGGTCCTGGGACTCCTTCGAATGGATCTACAGCCTGCTTTTGGTGATGTAGAGACGTTCCTTTACTTGCGTCACCGATCTGTAAAACAGGGGCTTTACTACCCAAGTGAAAATTGCGTAATTTTTAGTCAAAACCAAAAGAATTTTATAAGAACGAAAGTGTTAATAGGCCTGTAATTAAATCTAAGAAAGCCTTAGACAATGGTGAAAATATTTCCGAAGTCTAGTTCTTATATCGCCCATACAAAGCTATAAATGTACTGAAGAAACTGTCGGAAAGGAGGGGAACAGGGTGCAGTAGAGGGAGGAGGAACCTTTAGTCCGTTGGCACTAACCATCTTCCATCTCTCTCCACTCACAGCTGCCGGCCGATTTGGTGTCGCTGACGGGTTCGTCGAACTCCGCCATCCCCGCTGGCGTGGATCTGGGCGTGGTGCAGGCGCTGAAGGCGGCGGACGCCAAACGCATCCAGGGCACGACGCGCCACGCCTTCGGGCACGCGGGCTCCCTGCGCGCCGCGGAGGGCACTTTCGCTTCCTCCTCCTGCGCCACCGCAACCGGTGTCAGTGGGGGTGGGGGCGGCTCACCTCACAGCTCCCTCGACGAGTCTGTTGTCAGCGGAGGCGGCGGCGGCGGCGGCGTCGGTGGTGGAGAAGGAGGCGGAGGTGGAGGAGGAGCGCCACAGCGGAAGAAGAGGGCAGCGGCGGCGGAGCAGGGCAAGGTCATGAAGAAACTGAAGTCCAGGGGACACCTCGTGGAGTAGGGAAATTAATGCCCTCTCACTCCGCCGCTGCTCTTTTACGTGTTCCCCTCCCCTCTGTCCTGATTTGTTTTATGTAAAATTACTGTGTAAATAGATGCGGAAGAGTTTCGTAGTTGGTTAATTTTAAGGGATTGTGCTCTGGAACAGCTCAAACCTGCAACTTGGAGCTGTGTAGTCGAAAGTTGCCGTTAACCCCTTATTCCTTAAAGCACGGAAAAAACGGTTTGGTCGCTCGAAAAACTTAATTATGCCCATATTCAAAACTGGTGTGGTCAGCTACTCTTCGATTCTCTTTCTAAACGGATAAACTACCGAGGATAAGGTGAGGAACTCCAGTACTAGAGGAGATTTGGATCGATGCACGTGGTCCAAGGGGTGATTTAGAAAAAAACAAGCACAGTGCGGTGATGCCGTCAGGTCACTGTTGGATTCAATGGGGTCACTACGCATCGATTAAAGAGTTGCAGTAACTAATGGGAAGGGGGAGCCATGCATAGTTTTTAGCGCTATTATTTTGTCTACTGACAGGCCTCGCAAGTTAAATTTCCCCCTTGGATTATATTAGATCCAGGTCTGGGGTCCGCAGACGTTTTAGTTGGGGGCTGTAAAGGACTTGAAAGTATCGTCGCATCCCTCATAGGTCGAGCCCTCATCTAAAGACCTCGTGCATTGACCTTAATCTCCTCGGCCAGGGTGTTAATCAATAAATCAGGTCAACAATACCGTAGCACACCTTCTGCCACAATTTCGGATATGCTTCCCTATTAAGCAATCTGGTACGGACTCCTAGTATTATAAGGGGTAGGAATAGGGTCGCATGGCAGTAATCCGTTACGCAGTTGTAATCGAAAGTTGGTCGTTGATCAGATAGTCCAGAGAATGTTAGTCGGTGATCTCTCGTTTAAATCGGACTTTTACTCAATAAAGTCATCGGGGCGATGGAACATGGTACGGGTCAATTCAGGCATACCCGGGGTGTCCTTCGCTAACGGTATGATGATACTGTCAGATCATCCTATTGCTATAAAAGCATTGCAAAAATTATCGGGACGGGAGGAACAAAGTGGAGGTCTGATTGTGCGGACTTAAGAAGTGAGAGGGACTAGTACCCTTGGTCTCCTGATGGTGTGGTGTCTGCTGGTTCTTACTTTGCATCTAAGTCCCACCGACAATCGTTTCAGAAATCACGAGCAAATACCTAATCTCTTATGGTAAATACGTTTTTTAGAGTCTCCTTTTCTAGAGAGTGGTGGCTATCTTAGGTGGATTGTGCTTACTTTCCGGCCATTCATAAGTGGATTAGCTGGAGATACTACTCTTAGTTTTAAATTTGAAATAGTCCGATAAGTCATCAGGACTTGATTTGTATTTAGCCTATTTCAAGCGTTCAACTTGACGGTTGGATTGAGGTTAGTAGGGCGGTATGAGCATATCCTCGATGCATTTTTGGTGCTAAATTGTTTGAACTGAGTCATCAAAAACCGCTGTAATTAAATGACTACGAGGTGGAGAAGCTGGCATTAGCTGGTAGGAAGCTTATTCTGCGCGACTTTGAGTGACAGCCTGATCACTTTCGAAGTTTAAAGAGCATCGGACATGCCCTCAGATATTGATGAACAGGTATTAGAATATCCGAATATATCAGATAAGTAACATAAAACCATTGCTCTTTCAGCATTATACACAGAGGCTGGTACAACTGAGCTCTACGCTCTGGAATCCGAAGCTGGAGTATGGTGAAAACCATATATCAGAGTTGCAGGGTGGATGTAGATTTAGGGTCAGGAATATGCTTCTAAACTTTTATCTTGTTGTTGACCACTCCTTGAAAATTCTTAGTTTTCCAAACAACACTTCTATTGTATGTAAATTTTGTTGACTTTAAAATCGATTGCTTTGAGTACTTACAAGTCGGAGATTCCAGGGATTCGTTAAATACCATTCCAGAAATCAGGTCCCCTGAGACGAAGTGAACCTAATTTATTTTTTCAGATAAATAACACCACTTTGCATGTACGCCGAAACTTTTAATTTTAAGTGGATAAGTAGGATTTCTAGCACTATTCTTTGCTTAATTTCGATACGAATCATGGATAGAAGGAGCTTATTTTGACCGTTTTGCAGACACTATTCAAGGAAAACCCAAATGGTGGTTTTGTTCTCCTAATTTATAAAAAAATTTATTAACGAAATAGTACTCAATTTCTTCCTTTCCTACATCTTTAACAGCGTCTGTAACTGCCCTTTTTCCGAGTTTGGATTGCACTTTCTGAGAAGGGCAGTTGTGTTACATATGTCAGCCGATTAGAGCAAGGAGCTTTCAGTCAAGGGAGGTTTAGTCATAGTAGCCATAAATGGGAGATTGATAAAGGTCGTGAAAAGCCATCAATGTAATGTGTCAGAGAAGAATTTGTAGAGAGAAAAATTGTTGCATATGAGAGAATCGCATAGAGTTGCTTGTGTTCACGGGAGTTGTGTCAGGATTAGCCTCAGTGGAAGAAACATTTACCTGTTAGCAGTAGTCAGTAAGAACGTTATAACAGAACTCTACTCTCTAGAACCTTGGGTTGGGAACAGTTTAATGCTATTATCTATCATGAAACGGGTGTGCAGGTCGTGTAATCCCATCCTATGTGGGTATATCTCTGAGCAGAGAATGGGGTTGAGGCGATACTAGGACCGAATTTACAGGAGTGGCGTCAGCATAGATCAGGGTCCGATGAGTTTAATAGATGTCAATTAATTGGGTACATTTCGGCTCGATAGGGTTGAAAAAGCAACCTGTATTAGAAGTTATGATTGAAGTAAGCTCCGTTCTAAAGCGTCACGTAAATGGTTAGATACTGTAGGCTAACAAAGTAAAAAGGTTTGCAATATCGAAAATGATTGGTAGAAATCAAGGATTAAGAAGCCTTTTTCACTCATTAGGGTTGATACATAATCGAAGCAAGGAAAACTGCATCAGTCTTGAGGCACTCACTTGGACCTGATTTGAAGGCAGTTAGCGATCCACCGCTGGTTTCATTCACAAGTCCCTCTCTTACTCAACTGCACTTGTGTTTTGCATAAAAGGAAATCACTATACCCTTCCCGATTGGCAATTTCTTAGGACAAAGTGGATAACCGTAGCATTCGCAGCCATTTAGCTACAGGGCCTGACCAGCTTTCACCAACTCGGATGACTCGGAACTGGCCAACCTTGGCGGCGATAAGACTTTGTAAGGCTCCCAGCTACTTGTCAGGTGCAACATGCGGAACCATCATATACCTGTTCACTGCCTTGACAACGGCAAGCATTTATCCAGGGCAGACATATGAGGAAGTAGGCTCTGCATACTAGATGTCGAACACCTCCTACATGCACTTGAGGTCCACACTTTCGCTGCATCCAGTCTCTTCAGCATGCTGGGCGACCGTTCTGAGCTTAAACGATGTGAAGACCTTCAATTTTCGAAACTAGTCCTGAAAATATATGCGGAAGCCTGAAAGGAACATTCCCAATTGCTCCTGATATTTTTAGCAATTAGATCGTTCCAACCTCTACGGGAAAAAGGTATATAATCTCACACACTTTCCTTTATTGTCTGGAAAATGCGAAACTTCGTTAGAAGCTATTTTTGGACAGTTTTTGTTAGTTTACAAGTCTATTTCATAGCTTAGACATATCCGGATCTCTATCGAAATTAAACGTGGAATACCCGTTGAGAAAGGATTCACAAAAATTGGGAATGGTCTCCAATTTTTGCACGGTTTGTAAATCCGCTAAGGCTGGCGGAGCGAATTCATCCCTGTCTAAGCAACACTTTTGGGGCTCAACTTTTCTTCAGGGGTTCGTGCAAAAAGTGTAGCAAAAATTTCACGCTCCTTTTAACTTGATTAAGCATCTAAATGAAAATTACCCAATATGCCATATTTCCGGAGGAAATGTTAGCTTCTTCGAAGGTTAAACACGTCGCTGCTCGTTTTATTTACGCCATAAGTAAACAAAGATGAAAGTGTCATATTAAATATCGGTAAGAGAGACAAGGAAGAGTTTTGAGACATACAGGGGTCGGACAAAATAGGCCATTCAATATTTAAAACACTCCCCAGTTCTTTTAGAGACGATCGACTTCTTACTTGAATCCCCAAAATCGACCAAACACACTCAATGGTGTGGGGATCTGAGGATTGTGGTGGGGTGGCCAGATGAGATGCTCAACTCCAATAGAATGCTTATCCTCGTAGTATTCGTTAATGATTCTAGCTGCTATGTTGACTAGTCCATTAACATCTTGGAAGGTAGCGGCGTTTCCTTCCGGATAAACTTGATCGCCCGAAATTCCTAAATAGCTTCGGTTATTAATTATTCTCCCATTAAGGAAAGGAAGTCATTGGCCTGCCCGGCGGAATTCCAAGAAATACCACCTCTGATCAGCATCACAGAACCCCCGACGCCATTTTTTACGGTTGGGAGAAAGCAGCAGTCTGTCGAAAACAAGATAAACAACGAGTATTCGTCAAAGAATTCTGGATTTTTTTTACTACACCACTCTAAAAGCTTTTAGCAGAACAGAAGCCTTCTAATTGAACCTCGTAAGTGGTGGAATCCGAGAATTGTGCATCTTCCGACGAGAAAGAGTTTTTGTGGAAATTGAATTTTGCAGCGATTTTAGGAGCCGTGGTTTTGCAATCCTATTTAACATTTCAATTTAGAGTCCTACCGATGATCCTTCTCAGCCTCCAACTTCGACTTTCGGCTAGACATGTGCTTTGCTGCTTACGATGTTTTCGCATCTCATTCAAGGCGGGGGTTATTATTCCTTTTGAGACAATACCTCTTAAAACGCCAAGCATTCTGTTCCACAATCGCCTGCCATACGAGCAACAACAAGTTGGTCTCTTTGAAAGTCCGAGAGGTCTACCAATAATCTGATGAATTATTTTGAATAAATATATCAAATGATACAGATAATAAACAACGAAACACCAAAATGAGCCAAGTTTTGATTGTTTACAACATATTCAAAGAGTACAAAGGCAAAATGTTAAGTGCTTCAACAATTTTACCTGCCTGCTGCATTTGTTATCCCTTCTCTATACTGTTCAAGCGGTTTTCGAGTAGTTTAGTGATGATTTGATAGAAATATAAAGCTCCTAATACTCTTGGACTTCATCCTCCACACTAACGAACCATCTATTAACTACTCACATCTTTCAAAACTTCATTGCCTTATAACAAATCATCTTTCCACTGAAAAAATCCTTTTATTATTACTGAGGTTCTAACTAGCAGTCGGCAACTCTCGATGAGTGATTTAGGACGCAAACCCATTAAATAGTGCTTAAAATGTATGGTGATTCTTGTTCATGCAAGGAAAAGGGACAATTTGGGGACATGGAAAAACTTTTTCTGGCAGAAAAATGCTAGCATTAATAATAGGCCTTTTCCATCTTAAAGCTTAGTTAATCAGAGTGTGTTTATAACTTTTCCAAGCCTTTAGTTCATAATTCAATGCATAATTTGAATGCCTAAACTTACGGTTGTAAATAAATTTATTTCTCTTCACATCATCAGTCAACACTCGAGTTTTCTATAATTAAGCTTATTGTAGCTTGTCAGGTTTTTCAAAGAGCATTTTCAACATTTGATTATTCCGTCTTTATTCAAAATAATAATCCAATTAGCTGAAGATATAGTATAGCACATTTGGGATAATTGATCACAATTTTCATATGATTAATATCATTACTTAAAATTCATTTTGAAAACATTAAACTATATATTAATGCACATAAATTTATAAAAGCAATAAAACACCTATCGATTTCTTATTTTCTAATTTGAACTAGAAGGAACAAGGAGAAGCTACTGAGGATCTCTTTTCTTTTCCGAATTAATTCCTAAATGTTTCTTCACAATCCTTGAGTTAAGTGGTGAACCAGATCTTCATAAATGCTCTTCGGGTATCTACTGTCTACCATTGTTTTTGGCAGTAATGCACCTCAGAATTCCCAACATTCTCATGAGAAAGCATGGAGTCCTCACCTCTCTTATGCCGAAATTGAAAAACACATCTGTTTCTGGAATTAGTGCAAAGATGTTGTGTCCAAATAGAGGCTTGATAAATGTATAACATTTAATTTATATGTTAATTTACTAAAATCCAGTGTCCAATAAAATTTGTGTCTTATGATGTAAATAGTTCAAAGCAGATAACAAATGCACAGTGAGATATTTAATTTTAAAATTACTGATAATCTTTAGGATAGAATAAATGAGTTATTATTTGTTTCAAATTTTGAGAAATAAAAAACCACTTGCTTTTACGATATAATTGAATAAAAAGTAATCCATCGTATCACTTAAGTTCGGTGAAAATTTTCTGAGGGATATATCTTGAAAGGGAACCAATTTTATGTTAAACGAAATATGCAACTATTAAAATTCCCCTTTGTGACTTAAAATGAAATTTTTAGAAACCCCTTACCAAGTAACGCTAACTACAATCAAAATGGACAAATTTAGGTAAGTTTACAAAAAATGCTATTTGTTGGGAAAAATAAAAATCATCTGATGTAGATGAAAAAACCCCATTTTTAAAAAAATAAGGCAGTTAAATGAAATGTACACTAAGGTTACGATTTTTTCTGTTCATCTTAAAAGAATAAATCAGAGTATCGTCAAATTTCGATAAAAAAGTACCCGGCGTATCTTTATTGTTCACCGAAAATTGCCACTTCAAAAATCTGCAGAAGAACTCTGATGGAGGGGCTCAGATAGGCTATACAGCGGGTGAACAACATTGTGGAAACAAACACCCGACATTCTGTCATCATAATATTTTAACATATTATGAACAATCAAAACTTGACATGCTCTAATCTTTTGTGTTTATTATTGACATTGATTGATGTATTTACTTCAAATAACAGTTTTATGCAGATATTTGAAAGAAAAAGATTATAACCCTATAAAAATGCCAGACATCTTGGACTTCCGAAGAGACCAAATTGTTGGTGCTCATGTGGCAGGCGTTTCAAGAGGTGCTCTCTTAAAGGTAGAAAGGAAAGTGCAGAAGTTTTTTAAATTAAACATTCTGGTATAAAGCGCCTTCTTTTAAAGAAACAGCTTCAAATCCCACTGGCTATTACGACTGAGGCCACTAATTAACTAAAAATGGCTTTACAAATATCGAGCAAAAATCTACAGAAAATACAAAATATGTTTGCTTGTCTCATAAGCTGTTTCAACTTTGACTTTCTAAATAAAATTAAATTTAAAATCAATTCCTAAGGTATATTTTATATTTTTGCTTTTACATGAGGTTAAATCGACCTTTCTTGTTTTACAGAATAATTAAATTCAGATTTGTTTCATCGAAAGCCCGGTAATATTGAAGTACTCAGGAATCATTTGGGGCACAAAATATTTTATGAATACAAAAAAGGAAACTCAGCGACAGCAGCAGAAGTGGCTAGAAACTTGCAGAGAGTTTATGGCGAGAAAATGTGAACGAAAGTATAGAGTGAAGTGGAGACTTTCCTCCACAAAGATGGAGAACCAATCGGACGTCTAGCTGAGTTTGGTGATAAGCAGCCGCTGAAGGAGCTTATCCTGTTTTATCAATTAAGTTGGCGTTCGACACTTAGGCCAGCTTGAAACACATGCCTGCTTTATGGCTGACAAAGTGGGAATTGCTGGTGGTTGACGTAAGGCCACTACAGCGGCAATTGCAGCAACAAAATTCCTATTCCCAGTAGGTCCAAAGAACTGGTAAAGTTTTAACACTAAAAAATTAAAAGCAGTCAGCATATACTTTACCACTCGAAAAATGGATGAATCAGTCACCAAAACCAATCAATTTGCTCTGTTTGCAGTACCACAAAGCAAAATATTTTCATGTTGACTTAAAAATGCATAGGCAAAGAATTCTGAGTAGAAAAGCGGTAAAAGAAAAATCTCTAGAATTCACGTCTATTTGTCAACACGAACGAAATCACCGCATGCAATGTGGAGCCGCATTTAAGTAAAATTCGTGTTTGTTTCAAGATCCCAGAAAATATTTTCATTTAGAAGTAAATACCTATACTAGGAACTCTTTTAAGCTGCATTTTAGACCATAATTTAAAAATTAAGAAGAGCTTTTTGTGTAAATTTGGCCAAAAGATCCTCAGGCAGTCTTAATTGTCTTCAAAAGAATTTCACCGATGCATACGCAACACTATTCTCGAAGTAAAGTCGCAAAGCGAATTTGAATGCTTTTGTAAATTGAGTGTTTTAATTAAGTGAAAATATTGCATTTGTCTTCAACTGTAACTCTAAATTTCAATATTATATAGACGATACAACTTATAAAGTACTATGGAAACTGGAGTAGAATAGGTCATTTTAAGGAACAGGCGTGCTCTTTTAGTTAACTATGTTTACAACGTATCAAGGAAAGCCAAACACTGAAAATGCTCTTGAAAAATTGTCTGTAGCTGGTAGTTACCCTTTGATTCTCTTCTTTCAGTTACACGTGATACAATTAAAGAGTCCCCACTACCAGAGGGCCAGTGTTTATTAGAAAAGTGTGTGCCTAAGTGTGTACATGGCTGAAGTGATGATGAAGGTCAAAGCACTCAGTTGATGGGGTGATTCGGGTGTTTCCAGTTAGAGGTGCAATGATGCTCTAAGGTCACTGTGCGACACTACTTATCAACTACTCGGTAGCATTAAAGCCTCAAGGAAAAGCTCACTATTATCTACAAAAATAAGATTCTCATCTATAAATTGTAATTTTTGTTAGAAGACGAATTTCTATTTGATTAGTAAAATTATTCTATAACCTGAGAGTAGTGAATGTGAGTAACTCAATCTAAATAAGATAGCAGGACTCTAAAGTGCGGTGATTTTCTTTGCTCTTATTAGTGAACAGATGTAGCAAATTTTATCTTAAGGAAAACAGCATACTTTGGTCAGAAAAGCATAGTTGTAGAAGCACAATTTATTTTTTTAATAAACGAATGTTTAAGTATTAATAAAGAGGACAAAACCACTAAAGCTTTCCTGAATGTAGTCTACTAAATTACTAAACAAGTTTATATTGCTAAAAGTTTAAATTTTGCAAATTTTAACAAAACTATATTTATATAATATCGTCCTCTTTATCCGAAAATAAGGCAAATTTAACTCGCCTCAGGGGAACTGTTTAGAGAAGGGAAATTTTACGCGTCTCCTGAGAAAGAAATTCTAAAAGTCTTTCTAAATCTGCATAAAAGTACAGAAGTCGTCTACTTCTTCATCCACTAATTGAACTCCTTGCTAATGAACATGAAACTGCATATTTAGATAAAGTTAATTTGCATAAAGAAAGAGGAAAAATATGCTGATTTTGAGCTGAGATTCAGGCAAAATATAATTAAAAAGTGTAATTTTAAAGCTTACTGTGTGAATAGTTGTTATTCCCAATACGGCCGAGATAAGAACAAAATCATTTGTAGTTAAAAATGAAAATAACAAGACCGATACTATGAAAAGATATTATTACTCAAAATGACATATTGTTTTCTTACAAGCGAAAGCAACACCCGGGTTTTTGAGAACAAATTATATTTCTGTCACGAATTAAACCGTTTTACTTGTAATAACCACAAAAGTGATTCATGTTATAAAAGAAAGCATAGTTGGCAAAAACGCTTTTTGGCATATCTGGAAAAACATCCACTTAATAGGACGTAAACCACATTTAAAACAAGTTCCTGGGTAAAATTGGTTTATGAGCAGACGACTCTAAATTCCGATATTGAAATTACTACCATAAACTTAGCAATGACCTTGAAACGCTTTATTGATTTTATAACGTCAATTTAGAGAGCTAATTACCATAATTTTTAGATTAAAAAGTGCTTCTTTTTCTATAAAAGACAGTCAAGGTTCTGGGAAATGTAAAAGCATGAAAATTGCAAATGCGATTCGGCTGTGCCACTTGCTCAAAAGTTGAAATAAAATTTCAGCTGCAGAGAAATACCTCGACAATAACAAGCCCGCAAAATCATTATTGTGATCTAAATCATAGCCAGTGTGGGTTACTACGATGATGCTGCAGCAGCTGGTATTTTCGTGCAAACAATGGTAGTCGCAATGCGCCAGATAGCATCTCTAGTTCGCATTTTAACTCGCTCGTGCAGCCACTGAAAGTGCCCAGAAATCTCCCCTCCAGCCAGCACAAAGGGAGTAAATAACACACGAAAGTGAGCGATAGCATCGCTGGAAGAGCGGCACTATTTTTACATCAACAACACAAAAAGTTCCCCTCCCTATCTGCGCTTTGAGCCAAACCCTGATCTCTTGTGGAATAGCGACAATGAGGAGGCAGTTATGATGACTAAGCCTCGGGTAGCCCCGTCCACCCAGTGATTGGCTATATTGAGATCTGCTCAGCTTCCGATTGGTCGGGAGGGACAGTCGATGAATTTACAGGCTGAAGGAGGGTGAGGAGTTTGACCACTGGCGCGTACGTGCATGCACATTTGTAGAAACGCGGAAGTGTTTTCAAGCGATTTCGCGCAATTGTACCTCTACCCCCCTCAGCTCAGCTCAGCTCAACTCAACTCAACTCCTTCACTCTCTCTTCCGCATTTACGCACATGAGAGCGTGTGTTCGAGTCAACACTGCCCGAGTTATTGCCCGTTGCCTCACCTCTTTAGTGGAACTTATTTTTCAGCAGAACGCACCACTCAGGTTTTCATAAAGTTTTATCGGTCTTCCCATTACTGTCAACTGCTGAGCGGCAAATTAATTAAAAGCCTGATGTGTGGGGTGGGGGTGGCTAAATTTAGAAGGTGATTTTAACTCATTTTCTTCGGAAAACTTCGCCTGACTTAAGAATGAAATTAAGGAGGAAATTGGGTGAGTTGAAGCAGAACGAAAATTTGCAGGAGCGTGACGCCAGTGGATTGGCTTTTTAGTTAAACCGTGCGGTGGTGATATACTCAGGTGAATTCGCTCGAGCACTTAGGACACTTTATGGATGAAAAACGTAAAAAAAGCCAAGCCGATTCGCATTCGTAGAAAAACCAATAGAGATAGGCGCTGTTTAAGTGAAGTGCTGCGGCGGCGCCTGATTGAAGTAGAGGTCGACGCTGAGGTCAGTGCAGATATACCTAGCTTTTTTGCCGAATTGGTTGAGGAGAAATTTCGTTCAGAATATAGTCAAGCTGGTGGAGAGATTTTGGCAAAAATACTCTACTGCATTTCGGGCAACAGGAACCTCCAAAAAGGGAAGTTGCAACCGGAAAAGAGCTTCTCCTTTTGAGTAAACCAAATGGACAAAATTATGCAGGCTTGTGTGGAAAACTCTGTGGAAATTAATATAGGTTCAGCTGCTTAAAATAGTTTATTTCAATTGATCGAATTTTGTTTCACAGGGCAAAATATAAAAATTACTAGATTCAAACTCTGTTAACACGAAATTAAGCAGGAATCATAATGCTCTATGAGTTCAAGAAAGGACACCCGGAAACAATCAACTCAGCATATGGAGATGATTGTTTTGTGAAATTCAGAAGTGGAGATTTCACCGTCGACGACGATGAAGCTAGAACCGCACCAGGTCTCGTTGAGTTTGCTGATAAGCTGCTTATAAAAGAAGGCTTTGAGGCTGATCATGTTGCTTTGTCAGTTTAGTCGAAATTGACAATAAAGCTTGGTTCAAACCATACAACTGTTCATTTTGATCTTCAAAGTCTTGGAATATTTCTTAAACTTGGAAAATGAGTGCCACAGGAATGGTGCCTCTTGAAAAAAATTTAAATTTCGAGTGGACATCTGCTATTCTCTCCGTTCCGGCCAACTATTGTACAGCGAAGAGCAATAACAGTGTAATATTATCGAAACATTAGGTGTCCTAGACACTGACTTCATAAGAGGGTAGACACCAGCCACAGCCACGGGGAAGGGGGCTTCATGGGAAGAAGGTTCTTCTCCTGTCAATCTGGTGTGATCGCCAAGGTCTACTCTATTTTGAATTGTTACAACACGATGCCACAACTATTAATGCTCAAATATACTACCAGCAGTTAGGTAGGGGTTTAAATCAAGCTTTGCTCTAGTGAATCGAGACGGGGTGATGTTTCATAAGGCTTCCTTAAACTCACTATTATAACTAAATTATAAAAAAGTAGGAAGGTTATATATCGCATGTAGCAGTCGCAACTGTGAAAGAAACACCCGAATCTGCAATGTTTGCTACGGCTTTTCTTGAGCAGTTCTGAGAATTCTTTATAAAGGCAAAACACCTACAAATACAACGAAAGTTTGCTACTCATTGTTCTACTGCTGTACCATCTTCTTTAGCGAGCTGTGACCAATAAAATCACTCCATCCGCAGGCAAATGCACTAGATGGGGCAGTGTCTGGTCTCTGTCTAAAGCCAGACGCATCGCTAACTAGCCAGACATCAGCTGATTGGGGTGAGAGGCGCCATCCCACTCAACTCCCCCTGCTCTCGGTCTCACTCTTTGGATCCACAAATTTGCACTGCCGTAAAAGACCGAACGGGTGAATAAATCAGCGCGATGGCCGGCCTGAGCGCTCAACTTTTGTGAGTGCATGGATGGCGTGAACGCATGAATTTTTAAGGAGGCACGATGATACCTTGCTCATCTGTCAAGCGGTTAGACACTCAATGCTGGAATAAAACATGAGAGTAGTCCGTATTTGCGCTTTCGATGGAGGAACTCCTTTAAATCACCCCGTTAGTTGGCACAAATAATAACTGTGGTGCAGGTCCACAACATTTTGTGGCAATTACAGTTTCAATCTTCATGGTTATTGATTTCTACAAATGAATTTAGGCCCATTCTCCAGTTGTAGAAGGCGGCAGCGGCGGAAATCGACTTCTTGCCACCGTAAATTCTCATCAGCAATGATGTTGAGGTGGTCTGTGATTGTGGCGAAGGCCAGATGAGATGCTACACTTCAGTAGAATTTTCCTCGCGCTCTCATCTATCGAAAGACAGCTGTGCACTCTTCAGTAGTCGTTACCGTGATTTGGACAAATTTCAGAAATATGGAAGGTACGTGGCAGGACAGCTGCACAGTGCGTGTGAATCCCTTGATTCGTAGTACTCCGTGGTCTGAATGTGAAAGTAAAAAGTGCAATGTTGGAGGAAAAACAAGCACATTATGATTGATGGTCGATGCTTGTATCAGATCATCACATCTGAATTTCGAAAAAATAAACCAAGTGACGAAATTATACATTAAGTGAAGAGTTCGATCACCAGAGTTCTTTTCCTGATTATCTATGATTTCCTTGCCTATAAAAAGGCTTATTAAAATCTTAATTATTGCAAAATTCTGTTGTCTTTGATTAGAAGGACTCAGTTATGTCAGTTGTTTCTGTCAATTGCTTATGAAGGAGCAATTGTGGGGTAGGAATTTGGTGGATGAGCATTTTTTTTTAACCATTATTTTTAATCTTTATTTACGTGATTCGTGCTCTGTGGGGTCCTGCATTGTCCTTACTAGGGGTTAGTTATAATGCCTCCCTAATTGCTGTCAGTAGATTTGAGTATTAACAATTGCTAAATTAGGTGGTAAGAATTCTAAGTGGTTTATACCTTGGCGTTCCCACCAGATTTTCAGAAGAACCTTTTCCCATAAATTTCCCTTCTTGGCGGGTTTGGCCAGGGTCTTTCACCTCTACTGTCAACTGCCAAATTGATAAAAATACGGCGTCAGTCACAAGTCGATCCAACAAAAGCTGGGAATAGAGAGCAGAATGTTTTTAGACCAAGTCTAGGCATTTTTCCATGTTTCTGAAAATGACGATTAACAATTGAATGGTTTGAACTCAGTTAAATAGCCAATTCCCAACTCAGCTGGGCTTCCGGTTAGATTTTATCTTCACGGAAGTTGAAGTCACCATTCCTTAATGTCACAAACCATCTTCTGCAACCGCCTTTCAAGCCACTTCGTCCGCGGCTGAGTTCCATTTCTTGAAGTCATTTGAAGGCATTAACTGCCTCAAATGATTCCTGAGTACTTTCGAGTTAGGAGGGCTTTAGTCAAACAAATATTAGTTTAATTTCACTGTTAAGCAAAATTTGATCAGCTTCAATGTATCTAAACAAAATAATGTTCTGCTCATATTAGATGTTTTATAACACCATTTACAATTTGCTCATTTAAAAAGAATTAAAACTGAAGCAGAATTTGTGTCATGATCTGGTATCTGGTAAACAGGAGATGAAGGGGAGTAGAGAAACTTAAGCCGTCTAGGGCCAATTTACAACTAAACTACTTTACGATGACGGTCCCCTTAAGATTTCGTCTGGCGCAATATCACGGCTGATTAAAACCAATCAAATAATAGGCCTTACATGCGGGGGTGTTATTTAGCAGCCCGAAAGGCTCAATTAACTCAGATGTCAGGTGGGTAAAGTACTTGAGCAATTACTTCTAGTCGCATGAGTCCGGTACTAACAACTCAAATCTCTTGGAGCGCAGGCTACTAATAAGAATCAATGGGCTAAATGGCTAGTTCAAGAGTATATCCTACCTCAGTCACTGTTCGACACAATGCCCATTTACATGCCTTAAGAGTTAGGTTCCTTAACTTCCTACAGGACCATTTTATGAACTATCATGTCATCCGATAAGTTCTGTCCGAATTCTGAATAAGTGAAACAAGTGACCAAATATTTTATTGACTTAAATAATCAATCATCTGTGTACTTTCCTTACGTCTGTTAGCAAGCTTGTACTTTCATTAATATAAAACTCTTTTGGTTTTGATTCGACAGGCTCGCAAATGTCAATTTCTAAATGATTTTGTCTACGGAAGGACCGAGGTGGATGAAGAATTTTCTCCATTCCAAATTCACCAATCTGTCATAACCTAAATCTAGAGTATGCTTTCTATTCTAAACTAACATGAAATATTTTTTACATTTGTAATATATTCCTCAAATCAAATACTTTATATCCAGACATTTTGATTTAAGCAAGAAATTATTCATTTAAAAAAAAGAATTTGTGGAAAAGAGAGTGCTCTGAAACGGATATGAATATTCAGGTTTAGCAACGGAGGCAGCAATTTTCGGCTGTCAAATTACCTACATCGGAGAACGAAAAAGGGGGTGGGGAAATGCAAATAAGAAATTATTTTTGCTGTCAGACACAAAATCAGTTCCAAAAATATTCTATCTAACAAGATGTACACAGCAATGCATTTTACGTTTTTATTTAATTTCAAATTAAGGGTGGTTAATGGACTTACAGCAAGAAACTAAGCTCTAGAGCACGGGAAAGGTACAGGGGTTTCTCGATTCCCCGAGATATTGATTCGTACAAATTGTGAATTGTCGTTTCCAAAGAAATTGCAGGCTAATCTCTAGATAGAACAACCCCACTCAGCTCTTTTAGACACAATGGCGATGGCGGAAATGGGCTTCTTTCTTGAATCTCTATAATCCACCAAAAGTTCTCCGCAATAATGAGGTTGAATTGGTCCGGGGATTGTGGTGGTGGCCAGATGAGGTGCTCAACTTGACTAGAACATTCCTCGTGCCGCCTTTAACAATTCTAACCCCTGTATGAATTAGTGCTGCATTGTGATCTTGAAAGTTCTTGAACAACCACACGGTGAACCTGGCGGCCCAAAATTCTTAAATAATCTCGGCTAAATAGTAAATAAATAATAACAACGGCGGCGGCGGCTTTCCAAGAAATAGCACCCTAGATCATCACAGAACCCCCACCGTCATGTTTTCTGCGGTTGGCAGTCGGGATCAGGTGCTTCTTTCGCCAGAAATTAGGTTTTGAAAAATGATTCATCATAGGAAATCTCATTTTCACCGTTCTGGAGGTTTCTACTCCTTGAGAGATCTAGGGTAGATCAATATTATTACTAGATAGTGTCATCCATTCCATAAACTCATAAAAACGAAGGATTTAAATTCAGTGCAGCTGGAGGTGCTCATTTAATCTCTTCTTATCATCCCATCACGCTGATCTCTAATGGTCAAAAAGCCATGGCAGCGCTCAGCACAGTTGAGGCTGGTGATGAGGTTGAAGGTGCGGACACGTTGGCTGTCAGAGGCACGGCAGGGGAGAATGTGAGGTGGGTGAATGGGTGGGTGAGTGGGTGGTTTTTGGGAGGGGCGGGGCGGATTGGAGTAAGTGACATTGACAGGGATCGTTGACTGCACTTATATATATTCTAGCAATATTCAATTCCAAACTCAGAGCTTTTGCTTACCAAGGACTGTAATAATACAGGTCATCCAAAAAGCTATGTCAGTATGTAACCTTTTTAAAAAGAGGGAATTTTTAAGAGTATTTACAATGAGACTGAATGAGCTGAGCATTATTTTTATATTTAGATGCATTTTAACCAATCAAATGTTTTGTTTTATAGAACAATAAATTAGGATTTGCTTGATTAAAACCCTGCTAACTTGGAAGTGCCACAGAGGAATCATTTGAAGCAAATTGTGTGTTTTACAAGCTCAGAAGTGGAGAACGAAACGGATGGAGAGTTGAGTTTGATGATAGTGCTCGTGAGGCAGCCCTTGAAAAAGTCCTTGCTGCTTGATTTGGCAATTAAGTTTAGTCAAAACTATACAACTCTTCAATGTTTTCATCTCCCATAATTATGGAAATCTTCCTTAACTTGGATGGTGGGCGACTCATTAATTGTCGAAAACAATGTCAAATGTTCAATTCATCTCAGATTTTCTCGCCATTCTCGCAGCCAACTTGTTTCACCTTTTTCGGTGGATAGACCTGTGGTTGAAGAGCTGGCGAAAAAAGTATCGTTAAAGGAAATGTTAAGCGTCGTAGAGAGAGGCGGCTTCGTAGAGCAGAACGACCTCAACCGCAGCCTCCGAGGAGGGAATTTGATTGGAAAAGACACCGCTACTGTCATTCTGGTGGAATCGCTAAGGACCAGTCAACTTTGAATTGCTACCACCTAATGCAGCAAAATGTCCAAACCCACTGTCTGCAATTAGGCGGTTTTCGAATAAAGCTTTGAAGAGGGAAATAGACATGCTCTATGTATAAAGATTTAAATTGAGGACATTCTCGTGAGAACGAATGGCGGATTTACAAATTGTAATATTGTTAAAAAGTTTGGCCTTGAATAATCCTTTTTTCGGGGAAAATTGTCTCAGTATTTGAGTAGCACTGAGAGCACGTTGGAACTTAGTGTCATTCGCAGAGTAACTATAATAATCATTTCATTTTGATGACTAGAGTGAATCATCACGAGTAGATTAGGTATTAAGTTGTATTTCAGCCAGCAATGGTTAACTCTTTTCAGCCTTTTTCAGTTGAACGGTTGAGTACTTCCTCTCCTGGCTCACAAATCTGATAAGATGGTGCTTTTATAGACAAGATTTTATCTAGTGTTTTGCAATGGATAAGACGCAATTTTCGCCTCTAAAATATCATCACTCTTTGCCTAAAGACAAGATCGAGCTGATGTTGATTTGCCAGCAGTAGCTATTCGAGCACAAAGCTCTTCATCCACATGCCATCTTCATCAACTGTTATATGAAAAGGAAAAACAATTAGAGGGTAGATGCTGCTGAGTTAGATGGCTGATGCGTGTTGAGTATTTAATGATTAACATGCTGATTTGTCTCAATATAAATTTCGCGTCTATTCTGGACCATACGAGGACCAACTAACAGATGAAATGAATGTCTGGTTTTGATAACGGGCATTGTTAAGACGGTAGAGACTTGAGCCATCTGAGAAGTGAGGGTAGATGAAGCTTGTATCTCCATAATTTGATCGTCCAAAATAGCAAAAACGCGTAGCTCTAGTCTATCTAATCTTTGAGAAAGCCGGGAAGTGTGAGGACAGTTTCTCCACAAAGGCTTCCGGTAGTAAGCTGGGGTTCATGCTAAACCCTACATATTGTACTAGAGCCTCTTGCTTAAAAAAACTTAGAATCATTTCCCTATAACAGTTTCCTAGAATAGTTTCTTTGCCAATAGTAGTGATTCAGGTGTTCCTAGTTAGCACTAGGGCCACTACGCATTCTTACTCTGTTAGGAGAAGCCCTTAGTAGATGGCCTCGGGCTTTATCTTTTTTGCGAGGAAGTGTCCAACGCATGAAATCTCACTTATATGCAAATCCAGACCTTACACTCTACCGTTGTACCATTATCATGACCTCCATTTCATAATAAAAACAGCTTCTCGCCATATGAGACACAAACTTAGAAGGTTTTCAAGGCTTTACTCACTAAGTTTACCCTATTTAAGAAAAAAAGTAAACGGAAGAGATATTATACGTCAACATGTCAGCAGGCCTTAATCACTCTTGAAGAAGGATAAAATACAGGCCAAGTGATATGGCCAGAACCCGGATTCGAATATCCACTGAGTTCTTGAATTGAGCAGAGCTTTTCAGGATTCCCCACCAACTGCCATGGCATCAAACACCTCTTGCTTTTTCACTGAACTGTCTGTTGATGCATACGCTTTTCTTGTTAGGCAAAAGACGACAAGAGAACGCACACATTGATCTATAAGTCGAGGGTAATTCGATGGGAGTTGCGATAACCCTGATGGCGTAATTACTGAAGCAATCCCTCACGCAGCACTCAGGTATACGAAGGGAATGCCAGAAAAAATCTATTTTTTTTTCAGAAATCTCCTTCAACATTTCACTTTTTAATCTAGTGACGAGCCAAATCTAGCATGTCTCTGATTAAAATTAGTATGAATATTGGTTTTTGCAAAGACGGTTATGAGAGGAATGTGAAAATCAAATCAGAAAAAAGGAAAAGTGACTGGTAGATCTGAGATAAAAATAATAAAAATTAGTTCAGTATACCGGGAAATTACCCTTTTTTAGCCACTGGGGTTTGTTATAAGTAATCGCCGTCCTTAGCAACTTCCATCCGGCAAAACTCGGAATGAAGTCGTGGCAAACTGATTTTGATTTTTTTATAGAGGGCTCTAAAATTATGGTGAGCAGTGGTGTAGCAGTAGAAATTGGCAGCAGGGGAGCATTTTAACTGTCATCTGAGGACTAAAACCAACAGTTTACTTTCGCGGGAGTTATTGGGTTTTCCTCTAAGTACTGCCCGAATTTTAACTTTTATAAATTGAAAAAAAAATTACATGAATATATTTTAATTATAACTGGAGATGAACACAATTGCTATCTTAAAGTGCAATTAAACTTATCAATAACAAATTGAAATTTGATTGACTAAAACGCTAATAAAATGGTAGAACCTATGAAGCGGTTCGATGCATTCGCTCAGCCTATGGATAGAAGTGTGTGATTGGAAGGAGATAGTTCCAGAAGATGGTTCATGAAATTACGAAGCGAAGATTTCACACACTACGAAGAGGTAGATGGAATCAGAAACGGTCCAGTTTAATTTGTCGATGAACGGCTTCTTGAAGAAGCCTATCCTTCTTTATCAGTTGCTTTTGAATCGGCAATTAAGCTGATTTCAAACCTAAGACTGTTCATTTTGACATCTTCAAAAACTTGGAAAACTTCCTCAAAGTGGGAAATGGGTGCCTACTCATGATTTTTCTGTAAATATATAACTCAAATCTCGATTTGGTATCTACCCATCTCCCAATCATGTTAACAGACGGAATTACGGAGCTTTTACGACTAAATCCCTGATTAAATGCTACATTTTATTTTATCTATTTAAGATTTGGCTAATGACCTGATATATCAGGTCGATTCCGAATCCTGCATAGCTTCACGTCTCTTAGGCAAATTGAAAAGCCATCAGTTTTCACCCCGACTGCCTGCTCAAAACGCCGCCGAGATTTTTAAATCCCTGCGAGAATTCGCCAGTTGTACTATCCCAAATTTGGTGGGGCGAAGGAAGGAAGCCGGGGGAAGGCGTCGCAATTTTCAAATGAAAACTGTGACTCAAAGCTTCATGCAGCCCTGGTGGTTAAATTTAACAAAAATTGGCCTAAAAATGAAGCCAGAGTTTCCGCTGAACTATGCTGAAAAAGCGTACATGGAGAGTATATAAAAGAATGGTACAAGATTATTCACCTGCGTTTGCCTGAGAAACACACTAGGTTTATGCGTTTTTTGAAAACATTTTTTTGTATCGGAGAAGTCGTATTAATGAATTTTTACTTAAGAAAACTTCTACTGGACCTACTCTCCATATCTAGAAGACTACTAAAAACATTTTCGGTTTCTGAATTTCTAGTCTTTCGTGTTTAAAGTCCGCTTTTAAATAAGCAACTAAATAACCTATTCCTTAATTGACCAAATTTCCACGCTAGATATTGACTTACCGTTTGCTATCAGATCATTCTACAAGTCCTGTTCCAATTTCTAATTAATAAAGCAGGTTATAAAATGTTGCATCTAATTAAGGACATAATCTAAACTGCATTTACCCTGATTATTTATCTAATAACAGGCTTACTAAAGCCATCAGCATTGTAAAAGTCTTTTGGTTTTGATTCAGAGAACTGACAAATGTTAGTTTAATCTATTCCAGCGGCTTTGCAAAATTTGATTCTTCCAAACGCATGGTATTGTAGGTACGAAACATGTGGTATTCCAAGGAAGGTGCAAGGTTGAAGGAATAAGGTGGATGAGGAATATATCCCAACCGAATTCTTCCACATTTGTAAGGTGATTCTTGCTGTGTGAGATCTCACCCATTTACGATTCACTAAGGCAGGCTTTCTATACTTCTTTTCAAATGCTCACCAAGCCTAATTGCCACTTCCAACTCAACTGCTTAAGAGGGGTTAGCTTTCTCAAGTGATGTTTCGATAAACATAATCAAATTCATCTTCATCATCGTGGAAGGTGAAATCTCCACTTCGGCATCTCATAAACCATCTTCTGCAACTATTACCTTTAATTTCTACAATTGTCTTCATGAACTAAGTGAGTGTTTCTAGGAGCTTCATTTGGATAGGCCATGTTAGCCAAATGAAACTCAAATACTCCGTATAGCACAAAATTTGAGCTCCGTTAGATTTCACAAAAATCCCCATTCTATTTTTAATCAAAAAGGGTGAATGTCGAACAGAGTTTATGAGATGACCTAATAGATTAAATAGTGCACAGCTTTCGCTGTAGGCATGTTTCCTACAATTTAGTTCATATTTTTTAGCTACAATTGTGCACCAAAGCTAAGCATTCAAAAATACATGATAATCGAGTAGCCACAAATGCCAATGTTATTGTTAGATAAAACATTATAAAACATTACCAAATCTAGAGAGGGATGCAAGTGTGATATCTCGATCCTCAAAAAGTGTTTATTCGCATGAATTTCAGTAAACTTTAGTCAAAAATGCTCTCGATATGCCTGGGTGATGCCTGGTTCTGTAAGAATATTTTCTTGCAGAACTACCGAGATTAAAGCAGATCTAAATGTGCCTTAGCATTATATTTCTATTTTTTGTCAATCATTTGGTCCATCCCCTTCTCCTACTCTTGGGAAAAAACATCAATTACCCTCTATGACTTATTGTTTTTGTAATGGATGCTTTGATCTATGGTTTTGGTAAACTATATAACCAATTTACTTCGTGTGTAGTGCGTTATTAGCGAAAAAATTCACCTACTGAATGAATGTTTCCAAACTTGTACAAGCCAGGGATCTGCATTGTTTTTTCTGAATCCAGACAAAGGATGTTGTGTAATCCCACCGTGTCCGGTATAGACGTAGATCAGACCATATCGTTGAAATTGAGCAGAACGCCTTCCCCAATTCCTATTCACTATTAATGATTCCCACTTCCCCAGTATTTTTATTTGTTTCACTAAGAATCTCCCATTGAATTCATTTTGCTACACTGAGGAGTGATCATCTTTCTATAAGGCGTGTGGCCTGTGAAGTTGCGCAGTGTTCTATTTAATTCCTTACACGAGAAGTACCGGGTCACGCCATAAGTTGTGCTCAAATTTTATCCTTTTTAAGTTGTCAGAAATAGAAAAAAATTTCTAATTTCTGATTAAGCTAAATAATGTTTTTTTTCAAAGATTCATTTATATTAATTACATTTTGTTAAATGGAACAATAAATTAGAATTTGAACCAAGCTTTGAGGAAGAAAAAGACCCACTGCAGTGAGTAGAAAAGGAGTGCATCAGGATAATGCAGAATCACCGCACACAAAAGAACTACGTCACAAAAGATCGACGAAGAACTCGCTTGTTCTCCCTAGTGTTAGAGCTCAATGAGGCCTACTAAGGTTGGGATGAGTGTTTTTTTCCAACGAAGCACTCACTTAGGTCTATTCCCAACAGACTGAAGGTTGCTAGCCTCCCCGTGGTGGTGATTTCATTCGCCAAAAAGTATTTGCGCTTGACTTAGCCGTAGTTCTGGAATTTCTTTCGTTTATAGGACACAACCTTAGCACTTACATAACTCAGCAGTCACGGGCTCTTTTCTAGTCCGTGCATCAATGGTTTCTTTACTGACTGTGGGCGTTTCAAATGTCGCGGCCACGGCTTTTCCCGGCTCTGAAGCTTCACAAAATTTGTCGAGAAAAATCAGAGTATCGGGAGGAAAGTTTAATTCAAAGGGACGAACGTTCCTCCATCGCTAACTCAACCGGTCTGTAAGGGCGTTGGTTAAAGTGTCACTAAAAATGCAGCGGTAAGGAGGGTAGAGCCTTAGTATCCATGGTGCTGATGAGTGTCCCGCAATGTTTTCGAATCAGGATTTTGAGTTAATGCATTGGCATTCTTATGGTCGCAAAAGGATCTAGTATCGCCATATACTATTTCCACTTAGTAAATCAAGTTCATAATAGTTGTTTCCTTAAAAAGTTTATCAAGAAGCAAACTTCGGTTTGATGTACCAGCGTGCATAAAAATTAATTATTTTATTTAACAAAACATCTAAAATAAATGAGCCTTTTTCACAATATAGCTGCCCTTCAGACCAATTAGTTCTTCTAGTGGATTTTTCCAGGTTCGAAGAATATTCGATAACTTTTTTGGAGTTACTTATTGACAGAGTTTTTCTCCATTATACTCTTCTTCTATTTCTAATGGAACAACACTTGAACTGTTTCCCTATAGTACTTTATTTGGAAGTATTTCTTAATGAAATTCTTAAGTATAACCTCACGCCACCCTTTGAGATTTTACTTGTGAATTTTCATGTTGAAATTGGATGTCTTCATATGGTTTATCCTTTCCTACTTTTAACCAAAGCTTCGTCCCCTAGCTTCTCCAAACCTCAGCTTGTTAAATGTCTGTTTCTGTTCCTTAATTTTCAAGGAAAGCCATCAGTTTCACACCTTTGGTTTCAAGTGGTCGAGCTGATTAGCATCTCATAACCCCTCTTTAAATGCACCGGAATGAGGCTGTACACAGTGGTCACGTATCTATCAATTAAAACAATAGGCCAAGTAACTGAGGAAGTGCCTTAACCTTGCAGAAATATAACTTTTCATGCTTATAAAAGCTTGAAGTCGATTTTGTTCTTCCTGAATCCAGAAGAGGAATATTATGCATACCTCCACCCTGTGTACTTGCTCTCTGGTCTGGATTGGGAAACACAAAACCTCCAATGAATTAGCTCAGCCCATATCAATCAAAGTTTTTACCAAATTCCTGGTATCTCAGACACGTTATAATTAATGAATCCGACCTGTCCAATGTTTTATCTAGTTCTCTAATAATCTCCTATCAACCTAGTGATAATCGTTCTGCAATGAGTGAGGTCTGTGGACTTGCTTAGTCTTCCTCTTTCAGATCTTATATGAAGAGTATGTTTGAATAATGGGAAAGGTTTTATTCATACTGACCGAAGATACCCCTTGCATTCACTTTAGTCTAAGTTGCAGCTATTAAACAGTTCATTGTGGTATCCACGTCCCTTCTTACTTTGGAATGTTGGAACACAATCGGGCCTACTTGGAGACAAATTTTTAGAGGGTAAGCAGGCACTCACTTAAATCCACTCCCAGAACATTAAAAGTACCTAGTCTCGCCATGTTGGTGGTTTCATTCACATATGCCCTCTCTCTAAAAAGTACTTAGACTGGGCTTCCTTCCGCTTTTAGGACACAGTGGACAATCATAGCACTCACAGCCTAACAGCCATGTGCCCTATTATGACCGTGCCCTGCAGCAATAACCGCCTTCTTGACCTTGGGCGTTTCAGACTTCACAGCATTGGCTTTAACTATCTTGGGAGCTTCACACGATTCTGGAGGAAAACGTTCCATTCACAGGGAACAATATTCTTCTGTCTGGGTCTACTCATTCTAAAGTGATACACTGAAATGAGCCGAAAGAAATGGAACTCAAATTGACCAAAGCTTAGTATTTAGGGTCTTGGCTTTGTACCCGAATCTAGTCACCACATCAAGATATTGTGAACTAATGAGTTTGTATAGGACAAGTTCACTACATTTCTTAACTACACTCTACAAGATAGAGTCGCACCACAAAGAGTAGAACAGGAGACGTCTTTACCGTTGTGCTTGTTAGAAACGTACTAGAGCACTAAGAAAGCAAAGGACCTTTCTTGGACTCAGGTTGGCCACGGGGTAGTTGAGTCATTGGGTTTGGCCAGTCTTTATGAGGGCATGGGAAGATGACAGTAACTACATACAGGGGATGAACAAGAGTGGCATCATAGTGTTTGGACATGTTATAAACAATAAAAACTTAGCAAATTTTCGTGTATTGTTTGTTACTTTTGGTATTTGATATGTTTTTTTTCTAATGGCTTTTTTACGGATACTTAAGAAATGGATCCTTCAAAGAGGCCAAATTCTTGTTTCTCGGCTGACAGGCGCTCGTGTAACAGAAACTGTCCACGAATGCTTGACGTTTTAAGAGGTACTGACTCAAAGGTAGTGACCGCCGTAGTTGATAGCGGAAGAAAAACGTCGTCCTCAGCAAAGAGGCACAGGTCTGCCCGAAAATTGAAGTTGCTGGCTGAGAGAGACCGTCGCACTCTAAACCGATTGGTTGTCAGAGATGATCGCAAGACCACGGCCCCAAAATCACTGCGGAGCTCGTCAATGAACATCTAGAGAAACCAGTTTCCATAAAACTCTTCGCCGGGAGCTGCAATTAGAAAAGTTTTGCTCTCAAAGAAGAAAGATGTCTAAAAGTGTTTAGAGTGGTGGGGTAGAAACCCCCAGGATTAGTCTGTCCATTGAGCAGTGGAAAAACGTGATTTATCTGACAAATCACTGTTTAACACTCCAATTTCGACCCCCATCCGTTCGGAGACAGCAGAAAGAAGCATGAAATTAAGACTGCTGCCTTCTCCCACGACGGGGTTCTGTTACGATGAGCTGGGATGCCATTTCTTGAAAATTCGCCAAACCAATAATTTCCTCCCCTTCGTGGAAGGATTGAAAGCAGAGACTATTTGGAAATTTCTGGCGACTGTTTCATCTTTCAAGATGATAATGTACCAATCCATATAGCTAATAATTACCAAAGAATGTTTCGATTGATCCAAAATCTCAATGTCACGGGTGTTGACCGATAAATCTGGCCAGCCTAATAAACACTCTTGCAAGGACGTCTCCTCTTCCACCTTCGGTGTTGGGACTCTTCATCTTATCTGAGGTAGTGGATCCTTTTAGAGTCCAAACAACCTATCAAAAAGACACAACTCTCTACTCTTTCACTGCGCAGTAATAGGCAAGAGCGTCCTCTTCTTGACAATTTTTTCCCAATCCTTTGACACCCCGACCAGGTAAAAAAGACATCACGCGTTTTTTCTGCCAAAATTTATCTAATCTCAATCACACTAAGCTTTACAAAATAACACTATTACCTGGTGCTGTTGGAATAGGAGAGGAGGAGGAAATAGAGGAGAGAAAGCGAGAAATGCTGATTTTCCAGACACCTCCAGGAGAGGAACCAGGCTAAGGAGTATCTGGGTGTTGGTGGGCTTGTAAGAAGATATTAGCAACAGCAGAAGGAAGAAGAGTGGGTAAGTGTGTGTGCTTTTGCTTAGCTTCTCGCGTAAAACATTGAGCATTCTACTAGGGAGACATTAGCGCAAAGCCCGGGTCCGAGATAACCAGGTAGAAGCCCCAGTAGGCGCAGTTGAAGAGGATGAAACAGCAGGGGAAGAGGAAGCGGCTGTACGCGTCGATCTCTGAGTTCAGATCCCCATCCTCCTCCCCCTCCTGGCCAGAGGTAGTGCGCACTCGTCTGCCCCCTGTCTCCCCACTGCATTGACCCTCCTCTTCCTCCTCCTCATCGATTTCTACCTCCCTAACCCGAAGATACCGTTCCGGAAGTGGATGTTGTGGACAGAGGGCAGTGCCACTGTCTCTGGATCGGGATTTACGTCCACTAGTTGAGGCAGCGCTAGTTGTGGGAGAGAAGGTGACCTTGTGTTTTCGACGTCTGGTGGTAGAAGTGGTTCCCGGGGGGAGGTTGGACATCTGAATGGCGTCGACGGGGGGCCGTTTCGAAACACTGGAGCGTCGAGGAGCAGTGGATGTGCGTGTTGAGCGAGGAGAAGCTACTAGGACGGCGCTGGTGCAGCACTTTCGGTCGCAGGTCTGCGAGTAGTTGGGAGATGGCTGATAGGGTGATTTGTGAGGTACTTTGTTGTGTCGGGCGGGGAGGATAGGTGAGTAGTCCAGGGCTCCTTTGTTGTCCTAAAGAAGGAGACATTTTCAAAACCGAGGCTCTCAAAGAATTCTAGCTATCCGCAGGCAATTAACCAACTTCCACAGGAGCAGAATCCTCTAGTTTTCCCTTCGCAGGTATGGCTAATTCGTCATATCTAGCAATGCCACTCAGATTTCGAGTTAGGGAAAGCTGACAGGACATCAAGCAGGTGCTATATTTGTTCTCCAGATGACTGGAAATTTTAAGGCTGTCCATTCTGTTCTAAGAAACTAACAACTCGTAAAGGTATAGCGAATCACTGTTTTGTCAAACATAAGTACAGTTTGTTTAAAGGTAGACGTGCCAATGAAACCAAAACTTGGAAGCTGACTAAGGTGGAATCAGATTTAGGGGTACTGGTACTGGTACTGGGTCGAAGCAAGTGGCTTTGAACTTCTGCAGTTTTCCTACGTTTATGTATCGAACCAGGCGTCTATAGTTTCTAGAGCCTGTTAAATTACAACTTCAGTGTCCCAAGGAATGGTACATGTCTAGTTCATAAACTGCTCCAGATAATTGCTACTAAGGGGGCTATGGACACTTCATAAGCGGCCACCCTAACGAGACTTGTACTCTGGTTTTTATATAGCACAAACAAGTCTGATCCAACTCGCTCCACGCAAGGTTCACTTTTTCCAGTTACGATGATAAGAGGGGTCCATCTTGCTCTATTAGAAATTCAACCTTTTTTCCCTATCCCTAACAGTTTTTATTCCATGTAAAAAAGTTATTTTTTAAATTCTAGAGTTTGGCATTTAAAATTAAATAGAATGGTATCGTAGAATTTAATAATATCGCTTATGCAATTTGATACGTTAAGTCTATGTAGAAAATGAATAAATACTTTCTTTTAAGCCAAAAGTAAACCTGTAAAAATGTAGTGTGTAGGATTCCATAGAGCTTCATACTCAAGAGTTACAATTCAAAAGTAAATCTCATTTACGTCAGTGGAAAAAAACTGTAACATTGTTTAATAAGTGATTAAGGGTTTGTGTTCAGACGAAAACACAAGTTAATTTACTTCAAAAGAGAAAATTAAATATCTAGGAACCCTCGATGATGTAGTCTAAATTATTAATTTTTCATAAAGAGATTTAATTAGAGGAGGTTTCGAAAACAAGAGATAAATTGACGTCTTGTGAAGGATCAAAAATGCAATTTAGTCAAAAAATATCTGGAAATTAAATAAACTGAGCTATGAGATTCTGATTGTTCTTAAAATAAATTATTTTAATTTGATTCGCCAGTCATGCTTAGAGTTCCTTTATCTAGGGCTTCCTACTACTACATTAAAGGAAATAAACTGATTTCCTGTTTTCCAAATTTTTAGGATTCATCTCTGAGAGACTGCTATTTAATAGAGAAATACTTATATGGTGTTCAGACCAGTTCATATTTATATCACTGATCGGGTAATACTAATATTAATTAAACTGATGACACCTCGGTTTCCAGTTAAAATTGAAAAACCAAACAATAAATGCATATTCATCCGGCTTTAATGAAGAACAAACGAGTCATTATCTTGTATGACCTTTGTGTCCCTTTAAAGAAAAAGAGCAGTTTAACGTCCTTTAA
Organism: Anomotaenia brevis; assembly: GCA_030710315.1. Classification (NCBI taxonomy): domain Eukaryota; kingdom Metazoa; phylum Platyhelminthes; class Cestoda; order Cyclophyllidea; family Dilepididae; genus Anomotaenia; species Anomotaenia brevis. The sequence continues at coordinate 411,782 of JAUOZQ010000040.1, forward strand.
CGCCCCAAAAGTTATCTTCCTTATTTATTTTTATTTCCCTTCAAAGCTGCCTTTTCATTAGATCAGGATTCATGGAGGTATTCGTCACAACTTGTAGTAAAAATAGCGGTAGTACTCATTTATAACGTGGCCTGACAAAACACCCACAGGAACCATTCCAATCAATACGTGTATTTCTCCCATAAAATTATGATGACTAGAGAGAGAGAGAGCGAGCAGAATACTCAGTGTGTTGAGCATTAGGTGCTGGGTTATTTCCACACAAGGTACCCATTTGAACTTTGTAGCTTGGTATGAAATTTATCGAATTCTAAACATGTTTGAAAGGTGTAGGGTCCCTCCTGGGTAACTTTCATCGCCATTTAATATCCCTCCATCCAAATAGCGAGTAGTATAGAAGAACATTGGAGAGGCATAAAATTGTAGTGGTCATGCTTAGGTGCCAATAATTAGAGTGGAGTTTTTGGACATCTTATTAAAAAGTCTCATAACTGACGGATCACTTTGGTTCCAAGGAAAAGCATAAGCCGTCAGCACCAAATGATGCAAATCCACAAGGCATTACCAATTGAGTTAAAAATCTTCTCCTGGCTTAAAGGAGATAGTCAATAAACAGCGCCTAGATCGATCGACCACCCCAGAGCCTGCATTCAAGAAAATCCTTCAACTCACATAAATCTGATTGCAGTCTATTTGGTTGCAGCCTCGTGGTGGCACATCGAATTTCACCGCCCGATAGTTGTTCAGGCCACAACCACATCTAGGCAGTCCCCTCTCCCTATTGGCAAGCCCTTTCATGCACCCACGAACACCACAGCAGTTACTATTCGACGGTGTTGTCGTCAGTGCTGGCAGTGGTAGGTCCTTTGGCTCAAGCTCCTCGTACTGTGGATTTATAATGCCGCAGCAGGTGCATCGCAGGAGGAGTTTGTGGGATTTCGGGGAGCAGCAGGGACACACAACTCGGTCGAGGTTAGCCCGCACTGTCTGACGAACCTGGGAAGTGCAGAGACGTGAAAACAGGGTCATATTTGGGAGGTGATATGAATTAACCAATAGAAAGCGGTCTACAAACATCTGCTCAAGCTAATGAAATATTCAAGTGAGATTTTGTTAGATCGATAATTACTGATCTATCAATTTAACGTGAAGGATCTCTCGATTGTGGTCACTTTTGCTAGGCTTTTACAAGATGTTTAATCGAACGGGACAAATATAGTAAATAATGAAATGTTTTTTTAATTTTTCCATTATTTGGGTATGTAGAAAGGCAATGGCAGTTGTCAAAATGTCCTCAGCGTCATACACTTACCTGAATTCAAAAAATTTTCCTCCTGTAAACACCCATCTAAATGTTTGGAGTTCTGTTGGTTATTTTCAGTGTTGTTCAGTTATCAGTACTGATGCGAATCCTCTTTTAATGGAAGATGGGTAACACTACGACAGGGTATCTTTAGGAGATTTAGCAGTTCCATCAGCCTGAATTTGCAATTTAGAATTTCATTTGGCCTAAAAGGAGGACTGTCGGTAAACCCACCCAAACACAGCCGGAAACGCGCAAAAGCCTCGTGTGGCTTTTGTTTGGCTTAAAAACTGCCTCGCTCAACCTCCCTACTTTATTTTGAACTGGCGGGAGACTCATTTATTGGATAAAATATGCCTATTGCATCCGCTCTCTAGTAAAAAACTCATACTTAATCTTGGTATTTTTGTAAAATGTGTTGTTCAAAGCTAAAGAAACCGGTAATCGCATATGTAAATTGTAGGGAATAAATGAAAAAAAAGATCATTGAATCACCGATCCAGATTATCAAATGGTTTCCCTGAAGAGAAACGTAGAGATGGAATCGCTGTATAATAATAATGTAATAAATTTAGACTTTTAAATGTACCTCTGCATTTCACAGGTAAAAGTTTGATTAATTAAGTGTGAAATTGTCCCAAAAAAGTACTTTAATTTTCAAGGCAGTTAAAACATATGGTAGTTGGAAATATTAGTCTAATAAGTCGAAATGGATAGGAAAAGTTTAAAGGACAAACAAAATTAAAACTGGACTCATTAATATGTCCTATACATAAAACCCTAACGGACTTATGAATGAGGAGTGCATTTGAACCTTTAATTCTGTACCTGGATTCCCTGAATGGGCTCTTGAATCCTACCACAACTTTTGAAAACTTGTTCTATCGATCGCTTGATTAGATAAATCCCACCTAATTGAAAGGGACATGGACCTTTACTTTGAAGGTTGGCACCCTGATAATCATGGTCATGAATTATAACCGATTTAAGGACGGGGCTCCTAAACGTGTTCTCTTTGCTTTTTATCTCTTCATAAAACGCTCAATTATTTTTTGGGTTCTCCTTCAAATACGATTTAGTTAGACAAGCGGATCTGAAGATTAGAAATTGATAATGACTGCACAGGAAACTAACTGACAACTTTGGATTTTTATGAGTCTTCACACCTTATTACTATTATTAAAAGGAGAAGCTGACATTTATGGTTAGTTTCAAATGCAAATACGTATGGTTAATATCTAGCTGGAGGAAAATGAAAGCGAAACGAGAGAAAAAAAGTATCCCGATTCGAGCACTGGTGGCTGCGGTGACGGTGGCGGCAGTAGCAGCGATGCACATGCCGATGAGAAAATTACTTGCATCATTTCATAATTTATGTGCAGAGAAATAGAGGACGAATCATTCGGCGTTTTACGAGTAGGAAATTCAGGTTTCTGCCAACATGGTTGGAAAGCAAATGTCTATTGGTAATTCCTATTCTTTTAAGAGTTGAAAACTTTGGATAAAACAAACTATTCCAACTTAGCCATATGAAAATAAATTGGAAATTCATACAGTAAATTGTTTTAGCTTATATTTGTACGGAAGTATAGGAATAATTATTAGGGGTTTTACTAGCAGAGCACTTGGTTCTTGGTTGGAAAGCAAAAGTTTATCGATACAACTCATTCCTTCGAGGGTTCAAGTTTATCTACTTAAAACAGTAAAACAATTACTTCAAATTTTCACTTGATCAGCTGCTGCCAAGGAAAAGCCTAAAAATTAGAAACATGTCATTTAAAATTTTCTAGTTAAAAAATAATTACAAATTCTGTTTTACTTCTATAATTTTAGCTTCTTAATAAGTCTTCTCTCCATAATTTACCAAAGGAAACTAAATTTAGAATTGGAACTGATAAACACATATTTTTTAAATTTGATTTTCTATATTTTCCAAATAGAAGTGTGGTTCATTTGTTGGATTTTTCGATCATTACACCTAAAGGTGTGTCTACAATGACCCAAAACTATTTAAGGTATAGATTCATGTGTGGCTCAAAAATTTTAAAATATCATTATAAATTTCTGAATATTTATCTAAATGTAGTAAATTTTTCTTAGGCGATTCGAATGGAACAATCCAATCACAGTCACATTCGTAGTGATTCAAGGTGCAGGATTTCATTTCAAATGGAAAACCATCACCTTTTCTGTTGGCCGAGTTAAAAACAAAAGTTTTGTGAGAACGCAGTTTTTTTCATAGAATTAAGTCACAAAATCAGGAAATTATGCAGCCGATGTAGGTGAAGGGAGTAATTAAGCGTACTCACCCCATTCTCAGGCAGCCATTAGTAAAGCTGCTGCTCCCACGCATTTGGTCCATATCGGAAACCTTTTCTGTTCCAGTTTGTTTGTAAGACCGAAAAACACTCCGATATGTCAGAAATTACTGAAAGTCCCTATTTATAAAAAGCCATTGTCGTCAAACCTCATTTCCGTAGTGACTCGACAGGCCATTACTTGATTACACTTAGGAAGTTTGTTTTACATGTATGCTTAGAATTCATCCTCAATCTGGCGTATTTCTTGCCATGTATGACTGTTTTTCCCTTAAATTTCGGAAAGGCAACCTTTTAAATTCAAACTTTAGCGATTTTTCAATAAAAAGATGAAATAAGGCATTATCTTCATAAGTTTCATAAGCTTAAAAGTGAATTTTATTTGTTCACGTAAGAAAAAATCGGTGGTTGAATTCTCCCAACAATGCATTTTAGATCACGATTTAATCAGAATCGAATTGAGTGTAATTCATCTGAAATGTAACTTTGCACTTCATATTTCACGATAAGGTAAAAATTAAAATGAATAGACTATTTTTTGGAACTTTTTGATTCAAGAGAAAACACCCGATACATTGGACACACTGCTCTGTGGTACTGATCTCCGTGATGAATCTTTTTGAGTGCTAGTGTCGATTCTAACCTACCGACCACTGCTAACCTACGAAGCGCAAACTCCAGTCTCAACTACATCAACTGATTTTTCTTCCCGCATTAAAGTGAACTGACCGAAAAAGTATCTCCCTTTTTCCAAGTTTAAACTTCACAATTCACGCTTATTTGGCCAATTTGAAAATAAATCACTTTTAAGGTGGAAAGCCAGCATAGAGCTTTAAGCGATCACTCTCAGCCGCGGAATTCCCAGGGGAAAACTGGGACTCATTCTTGGGACTGCAATATTCCATTCCACTTCCGCAAGCATTTCCACCGAAACTTTTTTAAATGGCTGTGCAAATGAAACTGGTGTATTTCCAAGATGTCGTAAAAACAACAAAATATTGTTATTAAAATTTGTTTTAAATATGAATGTATTAGTGCAATCGGTGGTTAAGTGAAAATCAGTATCAATAATTTCAGTGTTTATTCATATTATTTATACTTTTCGGTAAAAAAATCTTACGACAATTTGCATAATTAATTGTCTGCTTTTACTTTCATTTTTTAGGAGCATTAACATCTATGAACGTAGAACTGGCACTTTTTAAAGTAACATGAAATAAATATTCCTAACATTAGTGCATTAAATAATACTTAACAGTGCGAAAAAATGATGTGACTAAAATGCTGTGCATGTTTTCACTTGAAAACAGGCTAACTGCATCAAAGTCGATTGGAATTAAAAACGACTTTGTGGCTTTAACAAAATCGAAAGCCGGACTCACCTGATCTCGCCATTTTGAATGAAAAACCTTCCGCGACCAGTAACTGGCGAGCGTGAACTCCAGCATGGAGGCGACGACAAAGAGGAGACAAGCTATCAGCCAAATATCGATCGCCTTTATGTAGGAGACCCTTGGAAGCGTGTTGTTGAGACTGGCAATCTAAAAGAAATCAATAAGATGCTCACCCAGCTAATAGGAATGTTGAAACCACCCTCGGTGTACTTGTTTTACTGAGTACGTTCAGGACACCCTAATTGTACGCTGTCGGGATTTACGCGTTGTGTACTATATGCATTTTATGCGTTGGTCTAATCGACTCAGCCTGAAAGGAAGCTCGCTCAGAGCTAAATTTGCCAAATGCGTTTGCCATTCTGATTTAATTGATTGGGCTCTAATGTCAGGTCCTTAAATCACCTCTTTTCTGCGCTACAAAATCGCAACTGCACTCGGAAAAGCCAAACCGGGGTGAGTAAATTTGTCTAGGAGGACCTCTCTCCCGAGAGCTACTATTATTCAATTCACTTAGCTTTGCTTTGCTGCTAGCCTTTTGTTTAAACTAATTCGAGAACAATGGGCGATTGACAGGAAACTGGCTCATCAAGCAAAACAAAGGGGTCTGCGAATGTGGCTATTTGAGTGACTGATATTTGACAAAAGTGGGCCCTGAGAAACAAAAGATGGGCTAATTCATTGTTCTGGAAAAGGAAATGAGATATATGGTTTGAATCGATACTCTACTTAGTTGAAAAAGCGTTTTTTGCATTCCAAAATTTTTTTTATTTCTGTACCATTATTTAGTAACAAAACATAGATTCCATGTTTTTCTCTAACGTTTAAAGATGAAAACTACAACTGAAGCTGGTTTGGAAGGAATCTAACTTTTATTATCTTGTGCTGTTTTGCGCAAGGAATAGAGACGTTGTAGTTAGTAGGTGATACGAGTTTTTCACACGTTCGCATAATAATTTATATTCATGTCGGAACACGAAATTCATTTTCCAACACAATTTACAAAGCTTTTTTAATGGATCATAACCAGGGTAAATAACCCCCTAGTCCTATGTTTTGTCCTATTTATTTCTGTCTATAAGTTTATTAATTCACCTTGGTCTTAAAAGGGGGTCTGGACACTTATTTTTTTTCGTGAGAAATGGAAAAATTGGAACGACATCTGAAACACTGCTATTGTTCTTGAAACAGCCCCTGAAGAAACTTATTTACTTTATCAGTTAAGGAATTGGAAATTGTTCTTATTAAAACCATACAACAGTTTATCGTCATGTCCACACTTTAAAACAATTCATAAACTCGGAAAGTGGGTGCCTACGCATGCAGTGTCTGAAAGCATTCAACTCAAATCCTGAAATGACATCTACTCTTCCTTCCTTTACCACCAACTTGTTTCACCTTCTCTGGTGGATAGACTTGTGACTGCTTACTGGTGACTGTGGAAATGTTGAGCGTCATGTACAGTGGCAGGGTGGTAAAGAAGGAAAACTCCAGCCACGGCCTCAAACGCACTTTTTTGGGATGACCGAATACCCTGTTTGCAACTAATCCCAACCAAAGCTATTGACGTTGGGCCTTCATATTATTACGAGAGATGAAAGTGGGGGAATGAACCTTGGTGTGTGCGCCTCAAACGCACCTTGGTGAGGAGGGAGATGAGCGTGAGAAGACCGAGGGTGACGCGCGCGGGAATGGCGTCTGGGGAGACCCAGAAGGTGAGCCAGGAGACGATGACGATGAGGAAGGCCGGGATGTACGTCCCCACCAGGTAGGAGCCGATCTGCCGCTTCAACTGGAACCGACCCAGCAGACATGTGTACGTCCCCGTACTGGTTGTCTGCGGAGCTGTGCAGTCCTGCAGGCGGAAAGTTGGACAAAACTTCACTCAGGGAAGACCCAATGCTCCACATAATTATGCGGACTACTTGTCACCTAAATCCTGCAATTTATAGCCCAAGGATCCATCCATCACACTAGGGCTGGACAAAATAGTGGAAACACTTTGAGAGCACAGGTTCTCTAATTGCGGCTTCTTCGTGATGGAATCCAGGTCCCTTGTCAACCCCCAACGAAGAATATTTTCCGTGGAAATTGGGTTTTGCAAGTGTTCACTGGGCTCTGCAGTGCTTTTAGGAGTCGATTTGTGAGAGTCCGACGGTCTCTCTCCGACAACTTCGACTTTCCGACAGACCTGTGCTTTGTTGAGGACTACGGTTCGCCTTCTCTTTCCAAGGCGGCTGTTATTACTTTTGAGATACCACCTCTTGAAACGCTGTCCAGCATTCGAGGGGGGGCCGTTTTGTTTCACTGCTACTGGCCTCTGGAAGACTTATTATCATAGGGCTGTAATCACTTTTAACTATTAGAAAAAATAGTTAATTTAAGTAAACATATCAAACATCAAAAATAATAAGTACAATTAAAAACGTGTTCAAAGATAATAATTCCAAGATGCTATGAGTTTCCAATCCCTGTATATTGGCTTGTATTCATTCCAGTGTCTAAATTCAGATACTCTCTAATGCGTTTTTTAAACGGTGTTAGAAAGAGACAATCTGGCATCTCTTTTACTCCATCCCTGCGTTTATCTGATCTTCTCAGTTTATTGAATAAAGTTATCAGTAAGTGGAGATCGAATCCCAATCAGTGATAGCCTCTTTCACAAGCCTGTCAAAATCGAAGCCAATTTTGTTCTTAATTGTTTATTATGCAGGGGATTTCATAATAAAGAAACTCAAGTATATTAAAACGACATTTCAAGAAGTTCCTTATGGAAAATTAATTATTTTTTAACAAAAATAATTTCCGCGTTGTTTAACAACATGGAATAGCTATTCATTGTGTAATGGCTTATTTTTATTTGCAAACAGCCATTATCTTTGCATTCGATCTTTGACAGAGATAAGCACTGGTTTTATAATATGAGAATAGGACAAATTGGGTGGTTTTTGATGTCATGCAATATTATGATGAAAATACTAGACAAGCAATAGCTCAGCCATCCACAACATTGTATCGAATCGCATATTTATTGGCACTTTTAAAAGTCAAAATAATATGCAGCATTCTTAAAAAAGAGTTTAGATAATCTTTCATTAATCGTCTAAAAAGTCAATATAAAATCACTCGTGGTTGATTTTCTTCTTTTATTTTTGGATGACTACCACTCTGGGTTTTCTCTGCAGCAAGAAACGTAGTCTTCATTTCTCAAACCAGCTTGTTAGTGCAAACCAAACCTTGCCCTTAATCAGCAAAGAAAAAGCAGCGTTTGGAATAAAGAATAAAGAATCGAATGCCACTCCAACGAGTTCTTTTCCATATTTTCTCCAAACTTTATCGCTTCCCTGCCATTCTTCATATTCGCCTCTATAAGTAACCATTAATTCAAGGCCAGCTTCCAACTGGTTGATGCCAATTTAAACAAACCTACTCAGAGAGAGAGAGATGAGCACTAACCCTCGGACTAGTGATTTATCTTAATTTAAGCAAGTCACTCCCTTAAACCGCCAAACATTCCCTATGGCTGGTGATTTACTTAACTGCACCTGGGGATATTTGCATTATTAATCACCCAATTGGCCTCCTGATTAAAAGCCAAAGTTTTTGACATTCTGCCAGCTGATGGGAAGCACTATTGGCTTCTAGTGATGGCGATAATCAATGCATCGCAATACCACTGTCTCATAAATAATGACTGTGATCAGTCTATATGAACTTTATTGCAGAAATATCGAAGCACAATTCATTGATGCGGACATTTTCGAAAAAGTGCAGAGGCAGTATAGTGTACCAGAAAATGCTTATTTATTGCCTAACATATTTTTTTCTTGTAAATAACTGGAGGAAAGGGTGACGAGAGACTGACTCTTATTTGGGTCACTTGATCCATTTTAAGGACACGCTTGTTCCGGTTTGTGGTACATAAACGTGGCTATAAAAGGGGGTTACGATTCTGTTATTTAAAAACGCTTTGAAGATAAAATTTGTGGTATTTTTATTCACCAAATCAAAACACCAAGTTTCTAGAGTATAGGAAGGAGAAAAATATTAAGGGTGCTTCATTATTAATATTTTGGATAATATTTCACATTTTGTATGTAAAAGTGAATATACTGGTTTATAAATACTTGAAATTTAATTATGCTAGACAATAGTTAAAAATGAAATATTTCTACACGTTTATCAAATAAAAGACCACGAATTAAAAAATATCGCACGCGTTTGAAAAAAAATGGACTTGAATATATGTTAAATAATTCCTTTATGGTTTCATGTTTTGTTATCGAAATTTATAATTTTCAAATTCTTGAAGAGCATATTTAATCGCTTACGTTTATGACAATTATTTTATGACTTATGTTTTTTGTCAATAACGTAGAGATTATGAAACTTTGGCAAGCCTAATAACTGTCGTAAAATTAGGTTTTAATTTGCTAATTATTATGTCCTCCAGCAAACTTATAACTTTTCAGAAATTGTGTGCATTTTAAAAAAGAACATTTTCTTTGTTTATTTTATCATGTCGTTGCTGGCAGCATTGGCAAACTAAATTTCATTTTAATGGGTACTTTGGAATAGTCACGTTATTTCCGGCATAAACAGCTGAGTAGTCCTTGGCCAAATAATTCCTGAACGCTGTTGGTAAGCGACAACTAACTTCAAAAATAAAAGCAGCTGACGTAAAGACCACTTCACCACTTCACCCACCCAAGGTGAAAATCACCGAATAACTCACCTCCGTCCACGTAGTCGATGGGGTATTAAACTCCGAAATGAGAACATCGTCGGCAAACCTCAGCGCATTCTCCCCATCCCAAATGAACTTGAGTTGGTCTAGCGTGTACCCGTAACTCCCAATATCCATGTCGCAGTCCTGTTGATCCAGCGGAAAATTTCGCAAGTGCATCTCACACGCCAGTCGCATGGTGATCTTCTGACTCAGGTAGATCCTCCCCTCTGGACTCACACGGATCTTGTGGTTGGGCACTGTCATTCGGTAGAGGAAACCCTCCTTGCCATTCCGAAAGAAAAGATCGGGTAGCCAGATCTCGTTCCTCTTGTGGGTCAGCAGTAGGTCATCCCTGATCGCAGCGTACTCCGGCAAATGACTCCACCTCAGTCTTGGATCAGTCCACGTCTGTACCAACATCATATCAGCCGTATACTGCATATTAATGACGTCCACACTGGTGATCGCGAGGATCTTGATGGACACCCTCACTCTGGTGGGCTCCCGAGTGCCCTCAGTAGGTCTCTCGTACCTCCGGTAGTGTCGCATGAGTTGTTTGATCAGTTTCTGCTTCAACAGCGGGTAGGGCACCTTCACCAGCGGGGTAGTCTTGTCGAGGTCCGAAAGGTCCGTGGAACCCAGGAGGCGGTCGAAATCGAAGGTCTGTGCCTCAGAGGGGCTGGAGAAGAGCAGGAAGAGAAGGATGAGCAGAAGCAGGTGAGGAAAGAGGTGGAGGAGGAGGAGGAGGAGATGGTTTCTGTTTCTCAGCAGCTTGCAGCGGAAAGGCCAGAGGCGGAGTGTGAGGGGCATAGCTCGGTACCTCTGGGATTCGCCTCTCTCCCTCGCCACCGGTTATGCATTTGCTCCAAGTGAGAAGACTGCCAGCCGATAGGGACTTTTTTGAGTGTGCGTCGGTGTGTTGGTGGGGGTGGGTAGCTGACTACGGTCTATACCAGTGGCACCATGGCTGGTGTGAGTGTAATCTAATAGGCAGAGTGACAGTGCGAGTGTGTGTTATCGCAGGCAGTTGTGCGTTCTCATGTAAAAGCGCCAGCCCAGCCTATCCGACTTGTCAAGGGGCGACCTTGAAGCGGCGACCAATGGGAGATGAGAGGTCGTCTCAGCACGACTATTGGTGCGTGGGGGGGGGGTTTGCGTAAGAGAAGATAATGGTTTCTGCAAATGGGGAAGAATGAAAGGGTGGTGGTGGGGTGGACTGGGGAAGGAGGGAGTGTTTTTTAAAGGTCAAGCTGCAAGCAGATTAATGACCCACTGCTTGTAGTGGTTCAGTTATGTTTTTGTGGAGGAATGGTCAACCTGCTGGCAGTTTCAGTGGTAAACACGCACTAGTAGTTTAGGTCTTGGAGGTAATTGAAACCGACATTAAGGTATGACATGCGGGTGAAAAATTGAAGAAAATAAATCTCTGAAATCTCCATGTAACCTTGTTGTGGATTAAAAATGAATGAGGACATGTAGGCATCATATCCTCCAGGGATTGTAGTGAGACGACTTTGTCGCAAGTTTGCGAGGTTCAATTGTAGATAAACCAAATTCACTCGGTTGGTCGAAGGGCATTTGGAGACTTTGATGAATTTTAGCTAACATCTTGATAAAATTCTTTGATATTCCGGTTTTTAGTTCCAGTTTTTCAACATTTCTTGAGCACTATATTTATATATGTATAAATTCTAACTCTATTTACGTGTGTAAGTAAGGTTCGTTTTACACATCTATTTAAAATATGCAGATGAAATAGTTCAATAAATAAATAAATATATTCATGGTTTTTAAGATGACAAATTTGTTCTAGAAATGAGTACACTTCTCCTTTAAATGAGATTCATCTTTTAAAAGCGATATTTACGATCGCTATTACAGGTTCCACTGCACATCATAAAGTTATCCCTCATAATTTCTTGGTGGTGCATTAGTTTAATCCTGTCAACGAATTTCTAAATTCCCTTAAAGGCACCCTGCATTTAGCTTGCCAACAGCAAAGATTTCTTAGTCCATCTGCAATCGTTGCATTTCTGAGGACATAGGAGCTACAAGTACCATTTGATCGCATTTTTCAAATCATTCCTTCGCCTCAATCATCGAGAATCGAAAACTCCCACTTTCTGTGTATCTATCGTATTTCAAAACACCATTTGTTTCTCCTCGAGGGTTTTTCTTGAAAAAAAGATGTAAATAGCAGACAGTGCGGAAAGTTTAGGAGGCTTTGAGGTGTTGCTATAGCCACCTGTACGGCCTTGGACACTGGCTCCAACATTCTATAAAATCACACGAAAGTCCATTGAACACAAGGCAAACATGGAGAAGACTAGGCTTATAAGACTGGATTAATGTTACAAAGCAGATGGGATTGGGTAGTCATGTGTTTCCGTTTGTCCTCACAGCTCGTTGGGAAGTACTCTCGCACCTGTGTTCCGGTAACTAACGGACACCCGTATCCAACGCCAGTAACCGCCAGTCCCGAATGCGTGTCCAGTTTTAGTAGTGCTTGTGGATGCAGAACCGTGATCAGAAAGCTAATTGCTTGTGTGAGCATGGCAAGATGGCCAATATCTGGTTTAGTGGACTTGACACTGAGCATGGGCCAGCCAATGAGGATGATTGGACTTAGATCTGGCCTCGTAGCGGTGCTGGAATTGTTTACAAATGGCGATTGTTTCGAGAACCCCTCAGAAGTACTCGAGAGCACAAGAAACCGTCATTGACTTCGTGAATATTGTCCTTTGATAATCCTTTTACTGAAACTATTCCGAAAAGTTCCTTTTCTCGTACGTTTCCGTAACAACATTCAATGTCAGTTCTACACACTGCCAAGCAGAAGAAAACGGCCTGCAACTGACAGTCTCAGCCTTTCAAATTGCTCTCCATCGTTGTGCGTGATCCAAATATCGATCTCGCTTGAGGTGAGGTTGAAGAGATTTCTTTACAGATACTATTTGGGCTGCTCTTCCTGTGTCCTATCAGTTTCCGGAGGGTGTTACTAATATTATCCGTTTTGAGGCTCATTATCGCTCCTGAAATCGGAAAAAATGCAGTCGATCATATTAAACTGCACTCATTATCGGAAATATTTTCCATTCTGTTATCATGAAAAAGCTTTATCATTTATAAAAAAGAGCTCATCCAAACCTAAAATCAATATTTCAACCTAAAATCAATGTCTCATTTGCCAGCACCTTCATGTTTTTACTGGTTATACGAAACTCTGATATTATAAACCAATTAATAACCTGCATGTGGCACAACCTAATCAATGAGATCCACTCAAATTGTGATTAAAATTCAAAAAAATTATGTAGCGTTAACCACTTGGAATTGAAACATCATTACAACCACGTCTCTTGAACAGTTCAATGCTCTAACTTCATAAGATCTTCATCAACTGAAGGGTTGTGAGGATTAGTTTACAACCTAAATGACATTGATTTCAAGAAGTTTTTTCAAGTTTTTTCCTACTGTCTCTCTCTTGAGTGGATGGTGTATAATTTGTCTGTCTTAGCAAAATCCAAATTCTGTATTCCACTTACTTACGTCATCCTTAATTGCTTTTATAATATGGCGAGAACATATAAACTGGCAAACTAGGCCTAATTAGGGCATTAATATCATAAGGACTGCAAGATCTGCAACAGGACATATGGATAAAGTAATGTTTATTAATATTTTTCAGATGTGTTAAAGATGCAAGAGTGCTCTATTCTCCCTTTAAAAATACCAGGTCATCCGTTGTAATTCAAGAACTTTAGATCACTGAAACTGGTGGCGAAATGTTAAAGTAAATTGTGCCTTCTTTGCTCATCTCCGACTTTCTTTCAACTGTTATTTTGTTTTTGCAAAACTGTTTACTCTTTAATCCGCACATTCCGGTTTCAGTCTCCTCCTGTGGCGTTGCAAAAGCCCCTTGAAATGATTTTGTAAGGCAATAAACACAATAGTGGTCAGGAAAATAAGTTAGATGACTAACTTTCATGTTTCTCTGATGATGCATCACTTTTTTCAGTTCAGTAGAGCAAGTCTTTACTTCCTCGAAGCTTGGTCCATTCTTCCTGATTGTCGGCAGCAGATTTGAGCATTAATCGTTGCTCAATCAAAGTATGTATTTGGAGCAATTAGATTAAAATTTGCTTGATTGAGACCTGCTAACATGGAGGTACCGAAGAATCACTTGATTTCAAGAAAGGGAACTCAGCAACCACCGAGGCGGGTAGAAGCATTCACTCAGGTCACGGCGAATGTGGAATGTGTGAGAGAAAGGTGATTGCAGAAGAGTATTTGAGAAGCTCAGAAGTAGTGATTTCACCTTCCACGAGGATGAAGGCCAAACCGGATGTCCAGCTGGGCTTAATAATAATAAGCTGAAGAAAATCAAGGTTTATCAATTAAGCCTAGTTCAAATCATGCAACTGTTCATCGCTATCACCTCCAAAACCTGGATAAGTTCCTGTACTTGGAAAATGGGGGTCATAGCCCGCTAGACTGGCTTAGAAAGAACCCGGCTCTGGCTGAATTCTTGCCCCAGAAGTGGACATGTCAGAAAATGGACATGTTAACTCAAGATTTAAGACTATTTCTAGACACCCGTTCATGAGGCATCAGGTTTCCAAGTTGAGGAACTTTTCCAAGTTATTGAGGATGACGGGAAACTGCCAATTCCAACCTAGCTGACAAAGAAGGACTTCTGGTTAATTTTTCATCATCATGGAGGGTGAAATCCCCAATTCCTCCTGTCAAACTACCTGAATGCTTCTAGCAGCTTCTGCTGCTCGATTTCTTTGCTTGAATCCATTATGAAATGTTATTTTCCATGAATGATCCTTGGTTGTAATTGTTCAGTAAAATAACTTTAGTCAATTTTAATGCATCTTAGAATAAAAAATGCTCTTTTTCATTAGACTTCATTAAATACTCCTCCGATTTCTTCCGTGTTAAAAAATCTTAATGAAAACAAAAATTATGTGATGATCTGCTAGTCTCTGAAGAGCAACTAACTCCAAGGTAAAGTCCCATTCATTTGGATTGCAGGAATAAGATTTTAATATTTCAAGCAAACAAAATTGTCACTTGTTTTATTTCACTGTCTATTAAGCTTTTTTATTTTTTGCTTTTAGTAACCAAGCAACGCCTGTTTTTTTTTCTGGTGGGAACATTGAGTTGTCGAGCTGGGAAACATTGCTTCACCCGTCATGACTGCAGTGAGCGAACCCGACTCATTAATCATGGTGAGCACCAGTGCATGGACAGAATGTTTTTGCACAACTGAAACACTCTCACTCTGCTCAGGTTGAATGATAAATTTCATGCGATTTTCCATAGTTTCGCACTTGAAACCACTGCGAAATTAGCAAACTGCTAGTCCTTCTAAATTGGCCTTTTACGAAAGTAGGGATTTGAGTTGATGCTGTCAAACTGTCTATGTCAAAAGCATTCGTCTGCTTAAAATATCAGAGTCAACCCTTCTATGGCCTTGAACATTTCAGATAACGTCCGATAAGCAGGAGATTAGGTAAAATAAAGACAACGTCATTCAACTTACGACAAGTTAAAACTCCCATTAATGGATACACATAAGGGTTATAGGTACTAGTGGATTTATCCAATAACCTACACCACATATTGGGATGGCTGTGTTCATTTCACCAAATAATTAATTGTAAACTACAAAACGAGTGATGTGCAAGTTGTTTTCGTTCTTTTCTCATCCTTTCCACCGTTGGGGGTTTTGTTGCTGAAAACTGTAGGATCATAACGTAAATTCTGTGGGATTTTGCCTTTCCTAAATTATAATAAAATTTGAAGTTTGTTTATAATGCCCAATGCATTCGAACAGTATTTAATATTTAAATGCAATTTAAGCGAATAAATTTTGTTTTACAGGACAATAAAAAGAAATTTTCTCTGTTAAGCCTATGCTAACCAGAAAGTACCATAAATTATTTTTCGCACACAATATCTTAAGAGTAGGTAAAATAAAGGAAACGCAGTAGCCGACGAAGTGGCTGAAACCAGTCATTCATTTTAATGGAGAATGTGAAATGTGTGAATGGAATAATGTGTGCGTAGCAGATGACTTGTGAAATTTTGAAGTGGAGATTTTACTTGCAGCCTCTCAAAGGAGCACCCCGTGAAGGAAAACCCACCTTATTCAAAGGAAAAATTCCAGTTTGAGGAAATGGGCATTGATGCTTAGTTCAAACCATACTAAGTATTCTTCGTATACTTCAAAAATTAGAAAGTTGACGGCTCATTAATTGACTGAAGAATCTCAAATCTCGAGTTGACGACATCGGCTCATGGCTCCCTTCGAGCCAAATCGTTTCCTCGTCTTTGGAAGATAGATTTGTCATTGAAGACAATAAATGAACCTTTCACGAAGGACAAAGAGCCCAGGTAAAAAGGTTCTTCTTCACTCAATCTGGTGTTATTGCGAAGAAATGGACTCTGAATGGCCACCACCTAGTGCAGCTTCAATCAAGTCTCAAATCTACCCTAGGCAATTGGAGCTGTGTTTAAACCAATCTCTGATGAGTGAGGAAGACCTTCTCTAGGGAATTGAAGAGGGGTGCTTCTTAATCAGGAATTTGATGCACGGCACCACAGAGCAAGAAGTGATCACGTCACAAAAGATGGAAGAGTATAGCTGGAAAGAATTCCTCATCCGCCACCTGATTCCCTCTACCATGTTTCGTAGCTATCAAAGTCACTGGGGATAAAAGGCCATTGTAACGCAGCAGATAAAGGTTGAAAATGTCATTTGTTAGTTCTTCGAACCAAATCCCAACGAAATCTCCAACACTAATCAGGTGAATTACCCTCATGATTGAGTGTTTAACTTGTCTTATTTTCCAAAAACTAAGAAAGAACGTATGGAAAAATGTGATAGGCGAAGAATCTCTACCAGAAGTTTCAACTATCCCATATGGGATTAGCAGCCACTTTTAAAGACTTAGAGCAAAGGACACGTCGGCATAGGTGACCGGATTCACTGGTCAACCGCTGAATCAAAAATGTTGCCGATTAATAAGCTCAATCGATGCACGAAGGAGATTAAGTGTGTACGATGAGTATTGGGGCTTTATCAGATCACTTTAGGATGATTCAGGGCCTCTATACAGTCTTGATGCTAACCCTCAACAGAGAGGTTGATCATGCCCTATTGAACATGGCTCTGCACTTAAAGTTTATTTAAGAATCTGACACTAGCCACCAATTCTTAAAATACCTTGCAACTGATGCCTTCTAGTTCCCCCAGGGCCTCAAAGCAAGCACACTGGTAAAACCCACTTTGAACTTCGAAAGACTTGTCAAATCTCAACCGTATCTCTGGCCACTAGCGGCCTGAAATGACTCAGAAACAGATCGAACCTGAGCAAGCAGTCGAAGGTCCAAGAACTCCAAAACCCCTACATCCGACCTTCTTTAAGGGAGCACAAATGGAAACTACTTTCTCCTTGAAGGTAAAAACTACTCCTGTCTATCCAGAACTGTTGACATAGTCATTAATTCGGCCTTGGGCGTATTTGGGAATTATGGAGACCTAGGAAACAGCAAGCAGATTGAACGAGCTGGTTATTGATTAGTTTACTCGCCATTTTCCAGGATTCTTCTGTAGTGGCCCGACTAAGCCCCAACACTCATCATCGGATGAAACATACTCAGCGTCACGTGACTACTGGACTGCA
Source organism: Anomotaenia brevis (assembly GCA_030710315.1). Taxonomy (NCBI): domain Eukaryota; kingdom Metazoa; phylum Platyhelminthes; class Cestoda; order Cyclophyllidea; family Dilepididae; genus Anomotaenia; species Anomotaenia brevis. The sequence goes on from JAUOZQ010000040.1 coordinate 429,220, forward strand.
TCACATGCTCACACGAAGCCTGCCCAGATCGGGTGATACAACCATCTTATCACCGACCAGGCTGAGTTAACTCCTCTGTTCCAATACCACACTTAACCGAGTAGTACGAACGTCTCCTCTCCCTCTGGTATAGTGGCTGCTTATCTTAGGCGGGGCACTTAGTCCGTCTTGGGGAGCATAAATCAGTGTGCTGCGTAGTTTTTAACTCTATTGCGCAGTATAGATACTGATACACGCCGTTACCGAAGCTGATCACGATGTAGTTAAGACTGATATTAACAGGATATTGACTACCATTCGTTTATATAAACCTCCTTCTTCATGACATGCTTAATTCGAGGCAGTTAAGTCTACATAAAGCCAAAATAAATTTTACCAAACTGCCAAAAATTCCATAGTTGGGTCATTAGGTGCGTTTAGTTATTTGTTGAATTTCTATGGTTATTGGTTTGGCAATCAAATCTATAATCAATAGAATCACTTAACATTTCTGACATTGCATTTATTTCGTTTATATTACTTAAGTTGATCTTACCTTGATCGTTAGAAGTCCACACAAATAAGCAGGAGCGTATGAAACCAAAAATTTTCTTTATTTATATCAAAATCAGTTTGGACAGAAAATTATTGCACTTGCTTAGAAGAAAATAACCTTTCCTAAATAGTGGATTCCCTTCAGTTATAAAAAAAATAAAAAAATGAAAATCTACAATACTTTTTAAAGCTGGGAATAATGTATTTTCGAACTATTTTATCCATAAGTGCCTTACACGAATAACGAATTATCTTTCCGAAAACAACTGCGCATTGCTTTGTTTGCTCAAACCTATTTAAGCGCTCATGAATGTACGGCCACCAGCCTTTGCAGTTATCAGAGGATATTTAAAGCACTAACTTGATATTCAGCAGGAGGGCTGTCCTGGTTAAGTGGGTGTTTCTTGCTGACCGGAAACGCCTGAATAAGCCCCAAAGGGGTAGTGCTCTGACTCCCAAGGTGGGACTTGTCACACTAGTCACCCAAGCGCGTCATTTTGGCTAAAAAGACACCCCTGTAGCTTCTCCACTTCCCACCCATTGCTTCGTAGTGGCAGAATTTTTTTTGGTAAATGAACGCAACTTGTGTACCCAAACGACGTACGATACTACTGATATGGACGGTATGTTGCATACTTTACTGGAGTTCGGTAACAATTATGAATAAATAATGCAAATGAACAAATTTTACATTTAATACAAGGCTGGAACATCAATGTACGCTCCTTGGTTATCTATGACTTCCTTGTATTGTTTAACAAGCTTAATTATTGTAAAATTCTTCTGGTTTTGATTCGAAGAACCCACAAATGTCAGTTTCAACCTCTTCTTTCGGCTTTTCAAAAACACCGGAGTCAGAAGAATAAGGTGGTTGAGGAATTTTCTCCTCATTGGGGTCGTAATTCTTGTTGCGTAAAGGACATGCATTGTCCTGATGAGACATTACCATTTTCGATACACTGGAGCTGGTCTTTGTTCTTAAAAGTTTGGTTCAATACCCTAATTCCTACTGACAGTTGACTTTAGCATAAATTGTTGCTGAATTAGGTGGTCGCACTTCAAACTGGATTATCCGTTGACGAGAGCCTTTTTTCCAAGAAATTCCTTCTGTTGAAGGGGGTCTTTTCCTTTACCACCCTCCAGCTGTAATAAGATCCATCCATTCATGAATTCTGCAAGTTCTTTCATTCGATTTAACAAGGCTATATTCGGACATAACTTATGGGGTAACCTGACAGGATGCACAGTTAGAGAGGCTTGAGAATCTGAAGCTCGCAAATGGGGATGGTAGTCTAATCTCAACCAGTGAAAATGGTGAGTAAGTAACAGGGAGCCATATTAGAAGCCCTTTGGTTGCTTGGAGAATGGCTAGTTCGTCATATCGAGCAATGGCATGCAAAGTCCGAGTCTATGAAGGAGTATCTGGCCAAAGATGAGGTTAAGCAGGTAAGGGGATCGATCAGGTGCTCAGTTCTTTTGAGCACTTTGGCGGAAGAGTGAAGCAATACAAGTACTCTTACGAAAGACATAATGAAACCAGTATTGGGACAGCAAATACGTTCAAATCAGGTTTGGAGTGTGATTTTATAGCGGTCAGCTACACATTAATTCTCCTCCTATGGGTGGATCAATTGGCCAAGACATGCTGAGGGAGGAGAGAAGTCGTTTGTCCCAGATTGTTTATTAGAAAGTGGCTAATACAATACAGGAGTGATTCAGGAAAAGTGCAAGCACTAAGTAAAGTGCGATTGGTTAGGGAGGCCCCTGATACTCTTCGTTGATGTGTCAAACCTCCAAAAGTCCATACCAGGCAACACTCATCGAATCCTCACTTGTGGAATAAGGAGAGTTTTGCCCAGATTAACCACAAATTCCTATTTACTGCAGCACCAATCTATCCAAGTCTATCAATAAAGGAAACACAGCAGCTGTTAAAGAAGCTAGAAACATTCACTCAGTTCTTGGAGATTCAACAGTATTTGTGAAGGAGAGAATTTCTAAAAGATGAAAATGCAACCGGATACGCAGTTATGTTTGATAACAGGCATCTTAAAGAAGCTTATCCAACTTTATCATTTGAGTTGGAATTGGAAATTATACTTCAATTAAAGTTCATAAACTTGCAGAATGGTTGTCTGAAAAAATCTCCCATCTCGAGTTGACGATATCCGCTAACTTGTTTCAACTTTTGGATTGTGACCAGCGACGTAAAATAGGTCTTTTCTCACGTGGCAGGGAAGAAGACGGAAGGGCCCTAGCCACAGACACTGTAGAAGAGGAAACTTCTTGGGATAAATGTTCCACCTCAGCAAAATCTGTTAACATCGCCAAGGAGACATCCAATTTGAACCGTTACCACCTACTATATCGACAATTTATGCTTAAATCGACTGTGAGCAATTAAGGCGTTTAAGCAAAGCTTTGGGGCGGAAAAAACGGACCTGTTCTAGTGATGTTTCATCAGGACAAAGCAGCACGACCCCAAGCAGCAAGAATGACGTCACTAGAGGTGGAAGAACTTGGTTCTCAGAAAACGACTCACTCGCCTTATTCTCCTGACTATCGCATTCCTTTCACTCACAACTACCACTTGTTTCGTTGCTTAATGAATCATTTGGATGAAGATGTTGCTTTTGCCACACAACAGGAAGAGGTTAAAGCGAACTTTTGTGAGCTTTTCGACTAAAAGCTAAACAAATTTGGCATTGGTTGTATTATTGAGCACTTATATATATATATATATATATGTTCTTTTAAGCTCTCTAGGTTTGACTCCATATCACAAGCAAAAAGTTTCGCCCACTTAATAAGAGAAGATCAAACGCTTGAGTTTATTTCCTGAGTCCCCTGCATGAGCTCGCGATCTACGCTAGCCGGCCATTGGATTGTAATTGTTTGCCATTAAACTCGTGTCTGCATCTAATGCTAATAATTCGAGCTGTTTCAGTCACCTCATTAGTGCTAATCATGAAATCTCCACTTTGCCACTGCAAATGTTGGACGTCAAATCAGGCAAAAGTGAGAGCAACTTTCTCCTCCTCTTCAAAATTTCTGCATTGATTTTTCGTCTCCTGTCCAAATTAACACTAAAGGAAATGAGGCCTTGTGACTCATGGCTTTCAATAATAACGCAAGGGTTTTATTTTTAATATAAAGCATGATTTACAACAATTTTGGACTACTTTTTTTCTCGCTAATCCCTTTATAGAAATATGTTCTGTTATAGGAAAACATAAAACAGACTTGTTGCTTTTACATTGTTCTAAAGAAATGTTCCGTTTCAGTAAGCACAAGTGCAATTAAAATTAATTCAAACAAGCGAAGTAGGACTATTTTGTAAAAAAAGTTGAGACAGAAGTAATTTTTGGCGAAATTCGGAAAGTTGCATAAAAAATATCCGAAATAAAGCGCTAGCCTCATGGAGGTCGAAAATGAAGTTGGACGTTGTTGGACGTTTAATTAAAATTTTTAGATGTGTTTTTGTGTCCAAGAATCAAAGACTGAGCAACGGAATTGATGAGCTAACAGTACTGTTTTGAATTAACTGGTAAGACCTGAAGATTGTGGCATTACGTCCACTGCCAGTTATTCGTCGGCGCACTATCAGCCAGACAGTAGGCAGATCATTTAAGCCGGCTGAACACAACTCTCCTCGGTCGACACAAGAATGCTAGCATCTGGACAGTGCCCTGAGTTCACCTCTTCCAAAGTGTATAAATATTGGGAGAGGGCAGGAAGACCGACGTAGACTTCAAAGTTTACTTTGGCAATCGCCAACCCAATGCTCTCTACAAGCCATAATTGGGTCTAATCTATTGTACACGCACTCTGTCCCTATCCGCCTTGTGTGTTCAATGAGTTTAGTGTTCCTGATATAGAGGAGACTGACGAAAATGGGAGCATAGAAAGGTGATAAGGTCAATCCTCTCAAAATTATAGCTATAAGCGAACCACTTAATTGCCTCTCTTCCAAGATATTAACAACAAAATTCACCTCTCTAGTAGACTCCTTATTTTCCATAACTTTAAAAATAAATAAATAAACCCGAGTCTTTACCTTTAGTTTATGCGGACAAATTGGTTAAATCGTTTATTAGAAAAATGAAAATAATCACAAATAGCTCTCTCTGAAAACTTTACATTCAGTAGTTAAATTGATCCCCTTAATTTGTGTAAAATGCCGTTTAATCAGTTCTGGCTTGATTTCGCAATTATTAAAGCAATTGTAAATCAAGATCGGAATCTGCACCTTTGGCTCCAAGAAAAAGTGGCAGCCTAATGGATGGATAGAGTGCGTAAGAATATGTGCCACTGCCTACGACGTTTATTGACATTTCGATGAAAGACTCATTACCTTTCGCCAGTCTCATGTCTCTCCAAACAAGGTGAAACAATTAGTTGAACTCAAGATTTCAGGCTTTAGTCAAACGATTAATGAAGATGCAACTATCCATTTTCGAGGCTTAGGAAATTTCCAAGTTGATAAAGATGACGAGGAAGCAGTTGTAAGGTTTGGATATATCTTAATTGTCAATCCCAACTCAACTGACGAAGTGGGATAATTGTCCTCAAGGGCCCTTGTTTATCAAAAAGCAGTTTAGCACCGATCTCAAACGAACGTCGGGATCGCTTTTCACCTTGGTGGAGGCGAAACCTCAACGGCTAAATTTCGCAAGTCATCCGTAAGTTCTTCATTTCACACATATATCTCTTTAAACTAAATAGTTATTTCCAGAATCTTCCGATGCATTATGTGCTTCAAATGATTCTTAGGTACCTCAATGTTAACAGTGCTTTAATCCTGCAAATTTGATCCTTTTAATTGCATTTTAATAGAGAGAATAATGTTTAGCTCTATTTATCACTATAATGTACTCTGTTTATGAAAGGCAAAATTCGACAGGACTTCTAGGGTGACCTTATCAGCTAAATTTAGTTAAAAAATAACTAACTTTCTCCTTGTCATTTTTTTCACTTCAAATTCATATCTAGTAATATGTCTATCAAGTAATTCTCACCAATCCGTGCATTTAATTTTAAAGTGAAATGGGATTTTTTCTCTCAGACAAAAATATAATGATACCGCACCTAACTTTTGTTTTGTTGAAATCAAGCCAATATTTAGCCTTGGTCAGGGGCTTCTTTTATTTAAACAATGCAGGCATCCAAAAGCCAGAAATAGCTCCTAGGCTTCAGGTAGAAAGAAGGTACTGTCACCTGCACGAAAGGCACGCAAAGGCCGGATTATAAGGTAATACTAAAGGAAGGAGTATAATCGTTTTTAAGGCCTCATTAAACCCTCAAGTCCCATCTTTTGCTCACGCATACACACAGTCCCTTGGGCCATGCTGATGAAACCAACCTAACACTTTTTTTCCTTTCAATATCACAATTACAAACACTTAAGCGTATAAGGAACAGTAGTTTGAGCTTTGGCAGATGATTTTTAAGAAGTGAGTGTTGATGTCGGCAGCGCTTGTAAGAGAAGTAGAGGAGGCGGTATTCATTGAGTGCTGCAAGCATCACGTGACAAAGCTCGAAGAATTCCTTCACCGCCGGGTTCCTCCAACTTTTTTCGGTGGAATTTCGAGGAAGTATATTCAAAGAAAGCAGTGAGGTCGACTGCTCTTGTGCTACTGTTTCGCTAATAGCAGCTGCGGTTGATTATGATCGGTTCGTATCTTAATAACTGCTTGAGAATGCGTCCCATTTGTGTTAAGAACTAACCTTCACTTTGGTATCCTTCCTTGTGCAGATTTTAAAAAACAATGCGGCTTTAAATTTTAACAGGCGGCATATTTAGAGAATAGAATAAAAGTGCAATTATTTGTTGACCAATTTCCTCTTTGTAGATGATAAATTGTGTAAAGGAATCTACCCAGCCACTTTCTCTAGCACAGCCACTTGCTATAATAGTTCCTTTAATTGTGGGTGAAAAACTGCAGCATTTATAGTCTCACTGATTAAATGCTTTGTTTTGACATCCCTTGAAAGAGATGACTATTTTGATGTTTAGATTTTAAGTTGAGCAAAACCGACATCGAAATGACTGGACCACTGCCTAGTTTGGTTACTCATCGAAACATTCAAGTAGACGAATCAAATTATTACTTCGATCAAAAATCTTCTGCTCTCTGTTGAAGGTATCATTTGATGCCGTCCGATTGTACGGTTGTATGTGTGCATGGTTAATAATGCAGCTGATCAATGCACTACCGGGTTACATTTTTAGAGTTTGCTTCAATTTTACTCGTATTAACTCGCTGATTACTTTAGCTTCTTCATACAGAAGTTAGCACAAGAGAACAGTGTAAAATTCCATTATGACTGCACAAACCATTGTGAAAGGTTGGTCATAAAAAGCATTGTAACTCAAGAATTTGAATGACAGGCCTGCCCTGTTAGTGGCAGGGAGCATGTAGAATGTAAAGCCTGCAATAAATTCATTTATGAATTAAGTATGAGTTAAAAAGGATTGGACGGCTGTTAAGGAGATTTTACCTTCTTCCAGTCTTGTGTTCACATCATGATAATCCGTTCTGTTTCCCTTTTCCCAATCTGTAAGAATGCGTCCTCTTCGGTTCAATTAATGCACCACATCCATATATTTGAGTCAAGGAGATTAACTTTACAAAATCAATGTTCTCAGTGCACTCATAAGTGACTATTTCCTCTTCTGATTTTCTTCCTACCCTACAAGGCATTAAACTTTTTGTAAAATTTTAAGTAAAAAAAGTGGTTTTAAAATTTATGTCAGTCAGTTGTGAAGGGGCGTATCACCAGATAAGTCTCATAAGTGGCACAACATCTTTTTTAAATAAACACCTATTTTACTGCCAGGGTGGGGCAGTGTCAGAAGAGCAGTTGGTTTGACAAGAACATCTTCATGCGGAGTTGTTTAGTGGTTCGCATAAAACCAGAGCTTTCAAGAGCAGGTTGAACTTTGTAAACAACCACTTCAGCCCAACTTATATTTTCAAATATTTAGCCTCATCGGCAATTAACAAGATGCTGTCTTTGGGTTAGACGGTATTTAATGGAGCTAGAATCATTTCTAACAGATAAGGATGTGTTTTAATAGCGATAGTCCCCTGGAACCTGAAGTCAGTAGATTTTACAATACCCCACTTTAATTAATCTTTTATCTGGGTTGTTACTTTAGTTCTGGCGTCAAGGCAGCGATTAATATCTGCATCGACCACAACCCCATTCACGCATAATAACCTATTGGCAGTTTGTCTATCTGAGAATTTTGTTAAAGGTCAAACGAGGAAACTCGGCCCAGGCCCCTCGAGAATTTTTCCCACTGATTTTTAAGGTTGGAATATGAATTATGACAGCAGACATGTGGTCTTCTAGCTACAACCGCCTCCAAGTTTCCATTGACCTTCTGTAGCTCATGTCACAGAATTACTTTAGTAAATTTTCCAAGAGAGAGCATTGGGTAGTGACCAGAATATCCGCTTTAGCTTAATATCCAGAGTAACGAATCAACATTATTAAGAGGTTATCAACTACGAGAATCACAAGTAGAAGATCCAAATTTTCAAGGGAAGTCTACTGCTCTTGACCATCTGTGTAGCTTCAATTTATGATATCGAGATGGAATTCGAAAACTACTTCTTAAACTTAGTTGGCACTGTCAAACACTTTGCTTCGCTGCTTATAAACGACTAGATCATTATCAGATTTACTAATATTCCATCTCTCCATTTAATATCTTATAGAAAGAACAGTGTCTACAAAGTACGTTGTATAGTTGAAAATGGCGAATCCTTAACAAGAAATGCTTAACTTGTGTTTTGTTTAACACTTTTAGCCTAAAATAGTCGAATTAAATGAAAACGATTAGAAGGTTGCTTGAAACTGAACTCTTGAGGATGTTTCCTGCAGCGAACAATATATTTGGCCCTACTTGCAAAAAACCTTTCGATATTTATTGGCTGTCTTCCTAATTTTGTATTAATTAATGAAGAGAGACAAGTAAAATCTTCAAGATAGTGACAAAGGAATAATATTAACTAAATTACCATTAATGAAAAAAATTGTTTGCTTATCTAAATCTTGCTGTCTATTTTAAGCTACGAAACGAAAGTCGACAAAAGTTGGGAATCTAAGGACGATATTGCGTAGAGTTTCACAAGTTAATTTTACAGAATTGCACATAGTTTTCCTTTCCAGGTATGTGTTAAAGGTGTCCGCTAACAATAAGTTTCGTTTCTCTATATTTCATAGTTTTGGTGAAACCTTCCACTTAATTCATCGAAAAAGCAAATAATTAGTATAACGTTGGCACAAAATAATTAGAAAATTGGAGAGTGTGCTCGCGGAAATTTGCCTCTTACATGTATCTCTAAGATTGACCACAAATGCTCAATAATGCTGAGGTCTACGGATTGTGGTGGCCAGATGAGAGGCTCATCTTCTCACCAGAAATCACTGGCGTATTACCATTTTGAAAGATAGCAGTGTTCCCCGCTTTCATTACAGGGCAATGTTTTACGATCGGGAGAACGCAGCAGTCTAGACTAAATACTTTTTCGACTGTCTCCAGATGTAGTCCACTCGGCCGATGATAGAATTTGGTAAACCATGAATCATTTTCCACTTTTCCACTGGTCGTGGGACCAATTCTGCTGAAGCCTTCTACTCCACCACTCTAAACGATTTGAAACATCTATCGTCTTTGAGAGCACAGGTTTTCCAATTGCAGCTTCTCCTGGGAATCCAGCTTCGCTGTGCAGCTCCAGACGAATAGTTTGTGTGAAAACTGGGTTCTGTAAGTGTTTATTGAGGAGCTCTGCAGCGGTTTTAGGAGCCGTGGTCTCGCGATTCTCTCTAACAATTCCATATAGAGTTGGACCTGGGCTTTGCTGAGGACGTCTCTTCTTCTACTTCTTTTTCAAAGTTGGCAGTAATTACTTTTGAGAGAGTACACCAATCATTCGGGGCAGTATCTGTAACACTAGAGCCTACCATACGAGCACCAACAATTTGATCCCCTTGAAAGTGCGAGAGGTCTGTCTTTTTTTAAGGTTATAACCATTTTTTAAATATCTTTAAAACAGTTATTTTGAATAAGCATTTAAAATAACAAATAAATAAAAAAGACATTGAAATATGTCAAGTTTCGATTTTTATAGCATGTTAAAAGATTGTGATCCCAAAGTATCCAACTCGTGTGGGTTAATTATAAAATGTACAGTTAATACACGACAGAGTGAAAACAGCTTTTTGTTTAAACCCTTTTCTTAGGAATAGTTTGAAATAACCTTGACAGTTTTATGCTTTCGTTGAAGCTGTCGTTTTAAGATAAACCCATTAGAGACAATAGTGATCACCTGAAAACCTTTTATATTTTGCATTAATTGATCTAGTTTTTTTTCATTTTGCTGATGAAACCGCCTAAAATTTAACTCTGGCCCTCCTGGATGTGAAAAATCGCAGCAACACAATAAAACATCGCGACAGCACCTCACCAATAAAATTATTCCCGGTCAGCTTTTGAATTTCTCCCATGAGAAGGTTTAATTAACAATGAGAATTTTCTTTGAATTGCGCACTACTGCCGGAAGAAAAAAGAAAAACGTCAAAACTGGTGTATCGGAAATGAGCTGCCGTTGCTGGATTAAGGAACACCCCCCTCACTGCGACTCTGCCTCAGTTAATTGCAATTTTGACCAATCAAATGAAGTCTCGGCTGAATTAAATTTCTTCTCTGAATTGCAGGATTTACGCGGGGACCTCAACATACTATCAAGACGTCAGAAAATACACGTACTTATTTTTTTCAGTAGTATTGACAATAAATTTACAAAGTTGACAAGAAAATAGGTAGAATGAAGTCATCAGTAAATTCGGCAACACTCGAGCTGGAAATTCCTAGAAATGAAAATAAAAGCTAATTAAGGCATTTTTATTGCTAGCTTCTTAGTATAATTTATATCTTCCATATAGTATCAAAATATCCCAGTGGGAGTTTTCTAATGCAATTCTATATACATTATTAATAAAATACGAAATTGAACTGGTAAGTAATTCTATCACAGCAACATTTTTCTGTTTTTAAAACAGCAATGTCAATAGAAATGAAAATACGATTACGTGCATTCTATTTTTCACATGGAATTGAAAATATTAAGACAAGTTTAAATACAGTTGCTATTGTTGGCATTCGTTTTTGTTCAGTTTCACTTAAAAGTTACCCTATGTAGCAGCAGAACTAGTACCTTTAAATGTTGCATGAATAAAACCCACAGATTGCGAACTTGGGGATCTTTTAAAAGAAATATACTGGTAAGTTCAAAATGTATTGAATATTTTCGAATTTCCTGCTGTTTCGAAATTTTGCACCATGTAACATGCGTTTTTAGACTTTCATTAACCTAACCCGACTTGATGCTCTAATATACATGCTTTTTATTTTTCCGAAATCCAATTCCCGTAATAAACTAGACAGTCTTGGCCCCCTAATCCCAACCCCCACATTCTGTCAAATTCGGACATGCTATACAAAAATAGAAAACAACTGTTTACAAGAATATAAATGTGTTTGGCGAACCTCTAACCTGAAAGTGCGCCAATTTAGGATTCAGATTTGGCCAAGTTCCATTCGAAGGCTTTACTCCGCTTGAAGGAAGTGACTCATTGACTCAAACCATGTGCGACACTTTTCTGACCTTGAAATGTCCACTTCTATCAGCTGAGAGCATTCCTGACAGTGTTTTTCTCTCCTTCATCGTTTTTTTTTACATTGGAACCGCAGAAGTAGCGCAATACAAACAGCTATTTCTAGCGAAAAATTCGTGTCTTAGGGAGGTTTTGAGGTTTTGACGTTAAATGTTAAAAACCTCCTTCAGTCAACATGGCAGTGATAATTAGGATAGTCATGGCTGGTTAGAAATAGGATAGGGAGACGATTTTGGTCTGATTTTGATGTTCAACCCTGATTACTGTTGCTATTGTGGTTAAAAGAAGTTAGAAATATGGCATTGCGCTAGCATAGTGGCAGGTTTTCTATACAAAAGTGGGCGAAAAACACGTATAAGGGAAAAAGATTGAAATAGGAAACCTACGCGGAACTGCGAACCACTGTAATTGGTAAGCGCATATGTAGCTAATAATAATGGGTAGCAATATGCATGGTTGTGTTGTGTGTTGTTTGCCCTTTAACCGATAGAATCGGAGAACTGCCAAGGGAAAGTGTAAAATCAGCCTATTCCAGCTCAATTCATGGTAGCGCTTGATTGAGTAATGCTCACTGTTCCAAAATTCACGAGCGAATGAATTTCCTTTCTAAATGCCCAGTGTTAGACTGTCAGAATTATCAAGAATGCGTAAAAAGTGGATGGCAATCGATGTGTGGAAGGTCTTGTTCTCACTTTCTATCCAATTTTATGAAATAAGCATTTCATGAAAGCAGGAAGATGATGTTCATTCGAGACCTATTAATTCCACAGTTTTCGGTGAGTCATCCTTCACTGCCAACTCTTACTCTAGAATTCGACCTATTTGTCGTTTCTCTTTCTACTCCTGATGAGAATCAAGTGATTCTCATGGCCGTCTTGAAGCTTTTTTAAGTTAAAAACGTGACTGGAATACGGAAATCGATTTTTTTGTGAATTTCTTGATAAGTGGTTATTTTTCATATGAACAGATTAATAATTTTTTAAATGGAGTAAAATCCCCCCCAAGACTATATACTGCACCAAAAGCTAATTTTAGCTTTTAAAGCGACGTAAGCTTAGCGGAAGACCTTACGTAATTAAGGCGCAAAAGTTCAATATTTCTTACCTTTCCGTAATTTGGTAACGTGTGTTGCATTCTTATTAGGCTCCCATTGCCATTACCCGACTTGGTTTGTTACTGTGAGCTTATTTGAGAGTCTAAGATTGATTTCTAAGGGCACGGATAACGAGTGCAGCCAATGCTTGGCCTCAAACAAATTCCTCTAATCATAACGCGATGGAGTGCCATTCGTGCAGCTTGATGATACAAAAAATGCCGAGATGAACTGTAAAATTGACTCAAACGCCCTCAATGCTGACAATAGATTTGAGTTTCAATTGGAAGAAAACATTTCAAAATGATTCATTCTTCTGCTATCCTGTGAGATTGAGAGAAGAAGAGTACTTTTCCAATGAATTTCCTTTCTTGACTGCGGCTGGCGTATTTCCCACTATCTAAGATGCTTAACACATTGATAATCTAAGATGCTTAACACATTGATAAAAGATTCACCAAAAGTGACACGGGACTATAATGGGAATAAGAAGAGCAGATGCCAACTTGAAATGAGACTGTTTTCGAAAAAATTCGTGAGTCACTCATTGTACAAGGGAAGGAATATTTCCTAGTTCGAAATCGACGAAGAACAGGTGTATATTTTAAACTAAGCTTTATTACCAATTCCTACTCAAATGATAAAGCAGGAATAGCTTCTTCAAGGAATGTTTCTGGAAGAAGGAGTTTATTATCAATCGAGGTTGAAAACTCCACAAAGTTTTATCAGTTAAATTGCATCGCAGTATAAAATTAATGTTCAGCTCATTTGGATATTCTAAAATACTCTTTCGATTTTGTTCATTTTAACAAGATAGTGTCAGTCATAAATTCTTGGGACAACTTATTTGTCTTTTACCTCGCACTAATAACTCTGACTTTAAAATTCTTCAAATCATGATCATAACTAAGTGGGTTTTTAACCTGTTTTAAATCTTCTGGGGATCCCTAAGCCTTTTCTCCTTCATTAAGGGTTACCTAAGTCTCCTTAATCCCTTGAAAGGACATGTCACAGTAAGCCCAAATCCCAGGCCGGCCTTCTCCAGCACTGACCTCCTCTACTGCGTCTGCACAATCACCGGGGCCATCCCGGTGGTGGGCATCAGTAACCGGAACTCGGGTGTGGTGGTGGCGGCGGCCACGTAGCTTCCCTGAGGGACTGCCACGAGGCCTTGCAAGCTGCTCGTCTTCCGGCTGAAGCTGCCCTGATTAAGTGACGCCTGATCCGTCGGTGTGGCCGTACTCTTTTGGGTGAGCAAGAGGGGGAGGTTGGTCCCACTCAAATAGACCCTGTTGGAGCCGTCTCGGTGGTTGAACTTGGCCAGACGATGAGAGGGGTTGAGGCGGTGACTGTCTCCCTCGCTGGGACCCATGAGGCAGGGCAGAAGAGAGGAGAAGAGGGCCGTTAGCGATCCAGCGATTGTCACCACGTAGGCCCATCCGATTTCACAGTGACCTTGAGGGAGGGAGAAGAAATCAGAACACTTCACCTTGAATCATTGCCATCTAAGTGAGCAAAAAATGACCAAATTAACCAAGACCTGAGGAAGAAAGACTTGCTCTCGTGAATAGAAAAAGAGGCGATCCTTCACCAGGACAGTACTATACAACCCCATACGAAATGAATGCCTTCGCAATGGAGCTTCGGAGAACTTGGTTGGGAGAAAATCAATCACCTTGTTCGTTGCTTAAACTATCATTTCTTTCTTAGTTTACAAAAGCGTTTGGAAGAAATATCTTTTGCAACGCTGCAAGAAGAGGTCATTGAAATTAACATTTATGAGTTTTTGTATCGAAACCAAAATAATTTTTAGAAAATGAAGATATTAATTAACTTTCTAATGGAGAAAAGGATGTCGGAGCTCCAGGAAAATTCCATTGATGACTGAATCATTAAGTAAATGTAAAACTCGGTTGGGTGTCTTCGCAAGTTTTCCACGAAGAACGAAGTAAGTCGAGCCTAGTTGTTCTTTAAACCGGTCTGCAAGTCAAATTAGATTGGTGAGATCGAGTGATAATTTTGTGGAGGACTCTTAACTAGTAGAGGCTCAGGAATACCCAAAAAGATTAGGTGTTAAAATTAAAAAAAAGAATTGTCTCAGATATTTTTCCATTTTGCAAAAGTACTCAAAGGTCTGATATTAATTTTTTTTCAAGCTTCTGCTTCCTTCCAAGTTGCAAATTTTTTGAAAATCTGATTCTTTTGAACACTTTATTTTGAAAGATTGCTCTGTAGAACGAATCTACAGAAAATTCGATTTTGATTTATTTGCCCAGAAGCAGGATTTAACATATCTTAAATTATCTATGAGATGCTTATTATTACCATTTTCTTTTAAAAGCACAATTTAATTGCTGTATTTGGTAGCGTTTTTTTGGCGCAAATCCTTCCTCATTCTCCGAATCTCCGAGACACATACACTAGAAAATACATATATTTAATTATTTTTTTCTTCTAGGATATATTAATGCATTTAAAGTATTGCTGAATCGGGAGTATATCGTACAACAGGAAACTCAACTTTTGTGTATTTTGAAAATGCGAATAAAACTAATGTTCCATTGAAATTTGCTTACTTTTCATTATTTCTTTCCAAATTACTAAGGATTCCTCTTAAATCATTTAACTTTTATGCATTCGTTAGTGATTTTTCTCCAGTTGGCGCAATAATTAAAACGAAAAAATGAAGGAGTAAACATAGATGAGAGTCTAAAAATAGACCTCTTAATCTTTATTTCCTCAGCCTCTCACCACACACATGTTGTTGTCCTATACGAAGGAAATTCCGTTCATGTTTTCCCAACGCAAATAACTCTGTATATCGCACTTTATCCAGTTGAGATTATTTTCTAAGATCTGCCATATCGGATAAAGTGGCAAAAGCCATTTTTAATCGCGTATTCAGTAAACATTATGTTCACAGTGATAATATGACTGAAATTACCAATGTTGACAAAAATGACCTGCACAATATAGATTTAATAAACTGAACTCCATGGGAGTGGGTGGACATTTATCCGAGTCTGTGTTTCTATAGATATCTAAATAATGTCCAGTATTTATATATAATGAAAACAAGGACCACCTATTAAAGAAGTTGGTGTGTCGTGATATTTCAAAACAGTACGACAGTGTGGAAACCACTAGGGCCTTGAATGAGAAGCTAATGGTTTTCAGATTGCATTAGCCTCACAAGTTTTGTAAGCTTTGGGAATATGTTCATCCGAAATCCCGATGTAGTAAATTTGGAACATACTTTCTCATGCCGGCGAGACAGAATTTGTCTGTCTGATCTTCTGCTGAGGATAAATCGTACGTGCAATGATTTCTGATTTAAGAAAATCCATTTGACTTTCACTGGAGCACGCTTATTCTTTCGCTAATTTTTTTCCTTTTTGTTCCTCTGTGAAAAGATTATGAGTAAAATCAAGTCACTAAGGAAAACTTGGTTCGTCCAAACGGGAAGATTTTAAATTAATTTTTTTAGAAATAGAATTTCACTTTTAGTGGTTAAGGTAAACTCAGTTGCATTACGTTTCAGTGGTTATTTACACCTCATTTCCTAAGCAGTCAAATGGTATTCAGTTACCTTATATTAAGTGCATTTGTAGGAACTCAATTAGCTGTGAAGGCAGATTTCACTATCATTCATCAGTGAACAACAGCTTTACATTTTTAATTTAGTTAAGTGCGGTGAGATGTGCCACCAATGGAGCGGCATTTGCGCTAGCAAAGGGGGATGAGCACTTTTAAGCGAAAATTCTACCAGTGAAGAAAGAGCATTTATCTTGCCTCGGTTTAATTGCTTTCCAATTAATTAATTGGTAAGCCTGACACACGAAGTAATTTATATTTTAAGAATCCATAGAAATAAAGTCCTAGCAATAACTAATAGAACAGAAGCATGCAGCTTTGGTACTTCAATGTTTAACATATCACAAATTTGCACAATTTAATCACCTAAAACGGACTGTGTATTTCAGATTTCTCTCTGGTTATTTATCAAACAGATTTACGGGTTTACTCACCAGGTTTATTATATAGATAATTGCTAATTTGAGCAACGAGGATTCGAACGTACGTTTGAATGCTTCGAATTTTTCGGAAATTCAGTGTTAAAAATGGAAAAAAATTATTTGATCTGTATATTTTTTCTCGATTTTACACAAAGTACTTCAACGCACGATTTTCAGATTGTTTTTGGACGTTATTTCCCGTCAAATTGTCAATCTATTTTCAAAATCTGATTTTCTTAACCGTTTTGACAATTTTTTTTACTGTAAGTACTGCAGACACGAATCTGTAAAAATTTTGATTTTAATTTATTTTTATAAGAACCTACACGATTTTATTGACACATTTGATCGCAAAATGTAACCTCCAAGATATAATGTCTTTTAATTCCTGCCTCATGTTCCGAATCTCAGGGAAACTTGAACTATGGAACTATGTCATTACTTAAATTATTTATGATTCGGAATGGTAATACTAAAACTCAAGCAAGTAGCAATCACTACCACGAAATTCTGCGATTTTAAAAATATTACGAAAAACGAATGATGCATTGAAATTTTTCTGGTTTTTCATTCCTTCACTCTGAAGTAATAATTTTTAATGTATGTAAACAGGAATTTCGTAGGTTATTTTAGGACTACATATAGATGAGAGTTTAAAAATAGACCGCATAATTGCTTTCCTTATAAAACTTTATTTTATCTATTTATACACACACAGGTTTTCCTATTCCGAAAGAAATTACGTTACTATTAAAGATTCGATACATCGGTTGGGGTTTGTAACGAATTGCCGACAAATTCTCTGTTATATAGAAAGGGAATACTACACGTTGTTGACTGTCTTGTTAGTTAATAAGGTTTGGATTAAAGCTTCAAAAATTTAAACGAAAACAGCAGAAGACATTGTTTACCAGATTTCAATTTTCGATCCATCCTAGGACAATTTACAGATATAGATGCAGCAGTTCTCCTAGAAGACCAACAGGTCTTACATTTATGAAACAGTCGCAGCTCAGCATATATTCTACTCAGGCAAAGTCTCTTTTCAACATCCCCTTTCCAGTGCCTCAAAGAGACTACACTAGCAGATTCAACAAACTCTGTTCCGAATTTCAGTTCAGTTCATTTTCTTTTCATAATTTTTAATCCCTCGTTTTTCTATTTGACCTTAAGGGGCCATAGTTATCTTCTGCTCGAGCCTAACTCATTGCTGTTTCCCTTGTAAGGGTTCAGAACCGTCCTAAAGAAAATCCAATCCGCTCAGAATATTCCTACAACTTTTCTCACCAACCGAGGAAGTTACCCTGGTGAAATTTGTGTGGTTAATTTCAGTTTCCAAGTTTTATTAGTTAAAACTAGCTCCTTTGAAAAGAAATTGTTTCAAATCCACGACCTCGCATGACCTAGATGTGTACACTTGCCGGGTTAAAGCAACATTTTGTTAACCTAATCAATCACGTAAATCATTTGGCATTTAACTTGATAATGATGCTGGCTTTCGGTTCAAACTGAAGCACCAAATAACAGGCATTTGGTATTTTAAAATAATTTTTCATGCCTGCAATCTAATTTTTTCTCAGTTTTTGTAAAAATGAAAAATGCGTAGCTATCCAGTTTTTATAAAAGAAAAAAATTAATGTCAAATCATGAAGTATCACTCGGAAAACCAGCTTTGTGTAGGTAGGAAAGTTTAACTCTTATTGTTGCCACGAAATTTTTCAAAAAGGTCTATAAGCTTGACAAGAAAGATTAAACATATTTTATTTTAGCTATTTTTTTTATTTTTCAACTGCCTTTTTAGACAAATGTGAAATAGTGGCGCAGGAATCCACCTTAATCGTAATAAAAGTCAATGTGCATCTATATCACGACTAGTCGACCTTTTATGACTGGCCGGTTAAGAGCATGGAAATGCCATGTACCTTTATTACAAACCCAGAGATCTATCAGCGCGAAACCCCTTACAAACGCTCCAAAATTTGATCTTCTTTAATGCATATTAGTAGAGAATAATGTTGAACTTTATTTGACATCACAAAATACACTTTGAATATCTTTCAATTTTAAAAAGGTAAAATGTAGATGTAAGTTTTGGGATTACCTATCATAAATGTGGAATATTTTGCATACTCTACAAAAGACCCAGTCAATCTAGAAGGCGTGGCCGTTATTCGCATTACAGCTCGCAGTCGCATTATATCCATTGTGGGCTCTAGGGCGTGGCCCTTTTTATGACTGTCATTTATCTTGATTCCTCCTCTATCAAAGCCCTCATTTATGCCTTGCTAAATGCACAAAAGTCAACAATCTGTAATTTCTACTCACCGTCACCAAAGCAGCAAGCAGAGAGATCTACGTGGTTCGACATAAGCTGACATTTTCCACAATGTCCTTATCCATTCGCTGGCTTCAATCCTACTCAATGATGTATTAAGAATTTACCATATTTCTTCCCCATTAATAACTCATAATGTTTACAGTTGTTCAAGTCGTTCATGTGACCATGTGAACTTCATATAGACTTCAAATTTCGCTTCAAGACTTCTTGTGCACTTTGCCCCTTCAACTAAGTCTTCATTGACACTCGTTAACCTGGGTTTCGCAGGAATCTGTTATGTAGTCGCTGTCTAGAAATTGTTCCATTGCACTATGTCACCACTGGCACCATCCTTACCTCGCTAGATCGATTTTCAAAATCCCAAATGTCTTATAATGGCGCACAATTCTCCTCGGCTCAGTTCGAGAAATTGTGCACGGATAGATGTATCGAGCACCTGTTCTTGCGACCCTACCACCCTCAATCAAAAGGACAAGCAGAACGCTAAATCTACACTTTCAAGTCCATTAGGAAAGTACCGAACGTCAACAGTTTTGATGGCTTAAGGAAATACACCGCTAGCCTCCCTCGGAGAAAAATCCCCAAATGAAATACGCATGGGTCAGAAGCTATGTACAACCCATGCGTCCATGGTACCTGGCTACAACCGTTCCCCGAGCAAACATAACTCTGAAAAGATGATTCAACGTGGGAAATCGTGTGTACGTAAGCGATCTTCAGAACGGTCGTAGGTGGATGGAAATTACGTACAAAGGCCTAACATAGGAGGAGTGTTATATCTAACTTTCCATTTTTTTATATTTCCCCCGTTAATATCTGCTGATTTTGTTAAGTTGGACCCTTTGGACATCGCTGAATAGAAGTTCGAAGTTACGAAGCATCTTGCGGTAGCGATATCAGGTGATTTTTCATTCGCGAATTCGTTCAGGAGGCGAATTCGCCCTCGACTCATAAGAATAAAAAGGAGGTCTCACCTATGTTGAAGGCGTCTGAAGATGGACCACAAATCTGTCGCGTTTCTTCATTTGAACGCCATCCGACTGGAAACAAAATGCACGTGATGCCTGCCAAAATACCTAAAATATTGTAAAAACAGTCAGGTCAAAAGAACTCATTTAAACAAGATCTCGATAAGTTGTAAAAAGCCTTTCCAAATCAATTTTGCAGTATATGAATTTAATTTAAAGCGTAATAACAATATTTGTTTGATTTAGCTTTAAAATTCTGCAGTACAAGATGCCTTTTGCAGAAATTCTTTTCAGCCGGGATTTAGTCTTGCGTAGAAAGTCCTTTCCTAGAAATGTCCCATGGTAGTGGTTAGAGGATTGTCAAAGTGTCTCATTCTTTGCTACAGGAACGAAAGAAAAACGGGTTTGCTCTGGGTTTTCTTAAAAAATCAATTGAAATACTTTTTAGTAAGTTTATAAGCTTTTGGATGGAGTTGGAAAGTACATTAACTGAGAAGCATAGTCTTGATTGATTCAAATATTGGTCAGATTTATGAGACTTGATGGCTTACCTAAGCAAGTTGTTTCTTTGGACAATAAGGAATCAAGAAATTAGCAGAAACTACACGGATTTTCATCAAAAGATGGGCCATTATTATTTTTTCTATACCGCTGAAAGGAAGAGACCAGCCCTAGATACCGAGCAACTCACCCTCATGATACTTGTTTCAGTAAAATTGGTGAGTCATTGAATCTACAGAATTGCAGTTTAATGGGACGGAAATGTGTTCAGGGCCTTGACTCACTAAGAAGGTTAGAAAAGGGAGGAAGCTTTTCCCTTGGACGATGAGTTAAAAGTGTGCCTTGAACCAAACATGAGATGCGTTCCTGGAAACTTCGGTCAAGTCTCAGGTGCAATCCGATTTTGTATAGGCTACCCTGTGGATGGTAGTTGGCAGAACGGTGATTGATGTGGAGAATGGTACTAAAGTGCTTTCTCCGATGGAAAATAACTTCCGAATGAACTGCACAATGTATCTGTAATAACTCTGGAATTACCCTAAAAGGTAACTTGTCTCTTAAGTAGTTGCAAAAGACCCTTATGGATTCAGCCCATTCAAACAATCTCGCAAACGTGGGCCCTCGCGCTCAGGCGTTGCTCTACACGATTATACAATCGACACGTGGCTGATCTGCGCCTATGTATATCAGTATTCAAATACCATAAGAGGCCCGATCGGAAATAACGCAAAGATTTGATGGCAGAGACCTGATGGTGGGCCTGCTTAATCCTACAATGACCTAACAGTATCGTCACACCATACGGTCTCTTGAAACGCCTGTCTTATCGTTCCTGATGCTGTCTCATATATCTGGTCAACCCAGTCTCGACGCACACTTCCACACGGAAACCCAGCAGCCGAAGAAGCAACTAAAAAACATTCACACAGTGTATGGAGAGGAATATTCGAATGAAAAAAGTTGCAGAAAATGGTTTGAGAAATTTGGAAGTGGGGATTGCTCAACCTTCCTCATGTATGACACGGTCTGTCCACTTCTCCTCTAGTTCTTGCTTGTTGCTGAGCCTTCTTATTTAGAGAACTAAAGTATAAATCGGTATTAATGGGAGAATTTCGACAACTAGTCTACCGTAGTATTTCACATGCTAACAGAACTTGAGTACTAATAAGGAGACGTGTTTGTATCCAGGACACTGATTAGATGGTAGCTAGGGCGTTGAGTTACGTTCAGTCATCGCTATCGATCTACCTGGTGGTTTGGAGACGGTGAGTAGAAACCACAAGGTTTTGAAGCTTGCGCCTCCAGTAAAACGCCAAAAACGAGGCATATGCCAGTAGCATTGAACACAACCGAAAGGCACCTTGAGCGGTGCAGTAAAGTGGATTCTATTATTATGTAATGAGGTGGATATCTAGTTGTCTTGTTGACTTCCCTTACTTTCATTGATTTCGACATTAGAAAATAGTTAACTTTTTTAAACTTAATGCATCTTAGCTAGAGATGCGCATATATCGACTCGAGATTTGGGAGTGTTTCCACAGCAATTCTTGAGTAGGCACCCATTTTCCTTGGTTAGGAACTTTTCCAAGTTTTTGAAAAGACAAAGGAGATGAACACTTATATGGTTTGAGGTAAGCTCCTTTCCTGAATTAAACTCAGCTGACAAATCAGAATAAGCCTTCTTCAAGGGCTGTTTCAAGAGGTAGCTTGTCATCACAACTATATTGGACATCCGGTTTTATCTTCATCTGCTTTTATGGTGAAGTCTCCAACTCTCAATTTCGTAAACTGCCTACTTTTGCTCACACATTTCTCTCCATAAACAAAAATCGTTCTATTTGAACGATGGAAATTTTCAGACGTAATGCATTGACCAGTAGTCTAAAATCCAGCTCTACACTCCGTGAATAATTTTTAGCAACGTTTTTGTAATATTTGTTATTTGAAGAGGGTAAATACAAGTTTTTACCGTGCCAGGAGAGGTTATGAGTATGGGAGCGTTCGGTTTTGCATATTTTTAATATAGCGAATAAACTACCGTGTATTTTTGCCATTTTGATTCATTTAGATTAATTATGAATGCTTTTCTTGATGCGGGAAGCAAAGAAAAATATTTTTGATTGCATGAAAGCTCAGAAGAATCTTTGCTGATTTAGATGGTAGATTATCAGCAATGTCAATAGGATTTCAAAGTAGACTATTCATGAATCTCTCGAGATTTTAAAATTTCCCGCCATGTCACCAAAAATTAATTTATCACAATCTAATTAGAAGACAAAATTCAACTAATCTCAGCAGTGAAACCAAGTGTCGTAATTCAATTCTTTTTTAATGCCTTGGCCTTTAAATGCCAATTCCCAAATTAATTAAAATAACTAATAACGATTTGATGAATATTAAATAATATATCATAAAAATAGATAATACATTGCATTAACAAATACATAACCAATGAGGGGAGTAAATTATTTAATATTAACTAATTCTATGTGCAAATATATGAAGTATATGTATATCTGAAATACGCATATTTATATTAAGTAATAAATTGCATTATCTAGGCAATTTTAATTAGTTATTTATAAAATCAACTGGAACAGTTTTAATGTAAGTTTTTAATGTATAAAATTGGCATTACTCTTCAAACTTGAGTGCAGTTAAAAAATATATATCACTATTGTTGTTTCCATAATTGGTAAGAAATGCTACCTTCCTTTCTTCTCTATTTTTGCTTAATTAGCACAAAATGAAGCAGAATTTCGTGTTTGAAGTCTTAGCGAGCGTTTCCTAAAAATATGTTTTTGAATCTTAGGTTTTACAGACTCTTAAATATTTCATTTAAAGTAGATATAACCCTAAATTCATTCCTAAAAGTATTTACTAATATTCTTCAGAGTTGCGCTGTTATATCGTACACAAGCTTTCAATTGAGACATACTGATTCTCTTGAACTACGCCTGATATTCCGATCCTTGTTAGATTATATCATGAAGATTCTAGAAAGAAAAAGGGCAATTTGGAATTTTCAAATCTTCTTATTAGTCATACCAGATTTTGAGTGTTTGTCGGAAAGAATTTCAGGTTCAACAATAGGCGATTTTGTTGAAGTACTTTTGAGTCAAAATGTCAAAGATTTTCGTTCTAAAAAATTTTTAAACATGTAGGTTCGCAAATCCTGCAAGCTTTTTGATTTTCACCATTTTACTAACTAAACCCACACAATTTTATTCACTCAGGTCAACCTATCTAAGCAGCAGAACTATGTCGTGACTTCATTATTTTTTACGGTTTTGGCTAATTAAATGTCAAATCCTAGATTAATAAAGATAATCATCTCATCACTATAGATTACTTTTCTTTGCTGGTGCTTCATTTAATACTGCGTGCGTCCACATTCATTGCCTCAAACGTGCACGGTTGTTCATTACCATTGCTAACTGCTGTACACAAAAATGACATTTCAGTAATAATGAACATATTACCAATGGATAAATATATATATTTATTAATATGGTAATTTTCGTTGAGGCTAATTCATATCATTTATCTAAATAAAGAATGCCTCTACATTTGGTTCCATTAATTAGGAATGCTGTTTTCAAATCAGCAGCCACTGAAACATTTTTGGCTTCGGGAGAATTGAGATTGTGAATGATTACCAAGGTCAACAAGATTTCACACGCAGGTACGTGAATCTTGCAAAATTTTGGAGTTCCTATCTTGTAGGTATTGTATAAATATCAGCTTATCTAGAGAGGAGAAATATATTTAAATTTAACCAGATATTTACTGTTTAAATTGTAAATAAAGCCTGACATCTGGTTTGCTTAGATAAATGACTGCCATCTTTAATCACACTGCCATCATCTTTAATCACTGCCATCTTTAATCCCATCTTTAATTATAAATATAATATAATTTTATATTTTTAATTAATTTCTGTTACGCTGATTTTTTTTACCTCAATCTGTACCAGACGTTTCATTATAACTGTTACATAATAAACAAACCGGAAAAACGAGTGTTTAGAAACACTTTATCACCGATAGTGCAATTTGGGTAGGCTAATTCGGATCTATGTTTTACACAAAATAAAATATAAAAATCGATGTGGCAACTCATAATAATATATATATTGTGAGATTGACCAAACTAGAAATACTCGAACTCGGTATTCTTGCCCAAAACTCTGTGCGGTTTATAAAAATATATCGCTAATACCGATTCCTTATTTTTAAAATACATTTTTCCATTTTGCTTCGATCTGAACTACTAACAAATTGCAGAAAAATGCACCAAAATTTCATTTCTGAAGTTTTAGTGCAAGTATGATGAAAGTATATATCTGATTCTTGATTTTTACGGACACTAATGCATTTGCTTTGAGGCCGCATTATCCTTCAAGTATTTCTTAAAAGTATCCAAAGTAACCCCCAGAGTTGGAATGTGAGATAGTACACGCTCTTGCACCTGAGACGTACTGATTTTATCAAACTACTCATGATGTTCCGTTCCTCCAAGACGATATTGCGAGCACTGCCAGAAAAGTATTATTTTGGAACTTTTCCATTTTATTTTTTCCTCCATTTTACACCCAAATTTTGTGTGTTTAGCATCGAGAGATTAATTCTTGTCTATATATGCTAGCATTGGGGATTTAGATGGTGGATTATCACCAAGGCAACAAGGTTTCAAACAGGTAGATTTGCTATTCCTGTGGGATATTTGAGTTCCCACCACTTTACGAATGACTACATCCTCACAATTGTATTAACTTACAAAGGTCAACTTATAGAAGCAAAAGGAATTTATCGTGGTTTCACTGTTCTTGCTATTTTGGCGGACTAAATGTCAAATCATACATTTATCAAGGCAATCATCTAGGGCTATAAATTACTTTCTTTGGAGTACTTCCAATAATATTAGGGGTGTTCGCATTGATTGCCTCATTCGAGGTACAACGTTTCATTAGAAATGTTAACTTATGAACAAATATATGGGATGCCATGTTAAAGGAAAAAGTATTACGGATATTATAATTTACGTCATGTACGCAAGCAACTTTCCTCTTAACTGCAAGGTTTTCTTTTTTGCATATTTTAGTATGCATAAATGCAAGAATGCATCAGCTTGCAGAAATGCTTTGTAAATTACATCAGAACAGAAGTTTTAGAATTTAGTTTTCCTACTCCAAACTGTGAACGGTTTAGAAAAAGACATATCACGATTACTGGTTTTATAGTTGATAAACTGCTACCAAATTGTAGACACGAGTTGAACTGTTGCTCTATTAGTAAAGGAATACCATTTTTGAAGTTTCAGTGAACGTTTTCTAAAACTTTGCATGAAACTCCTGTGCGTTCCCTTCAAAACAGATTTTTATTTTGTTCTTTTTCTAATTATTTAAAAAGAACCGTCACAGCTGGACTGTGGGACAGTGCATCGGAGACACTGATTTAATCATACTACTCATGATGTTTTGATCCTCATAAGATTATGTTCCTAGCATTCTAAGAAGGAAAAAATGTCATTTTGTATTGTTTTGCTATATTACTATTTACACCAAATATTGAGTCTCTATCAGAATGACTTACAATTTCAGCAGTTGACAATTTCATGGGGTTACCTTCGTCTTAATGCACATATACCTTTATTTTCAAAAAAATTCAGCTCTTATTTAATTAATTTCAACAGTTTTTTAATTACAAATAAAAACAAATTCCTAAAAATGTTTTTCAGGCCCTCTAACAATTATAAATCACTATTTCTCTATAATAATCTTTATATCCATTAACCATAAAAACTTTTAGATTTCTGCTGCAGTTTCAAATATTCAGGATAAGATTTTTTGCCTAATGGATACCTGCACCTTCCTTTTCCATCACTCTTTATTTGAATGGACCTCTTGATTTAATCTATGACTCTCCTAACTGAGCTAGCATTTTCTGCCTCACTTAGAAAGACTCCAACGCTAAGGAAAATCCGGTTACCACATTATCAAGCATTACCACTCCTCTCTCCCAAAAAGGTGATCCTCATTCATCAGAAGTGGTAGCTTTCGCGTCTTTGCGAGTGTCTGAAGAGAACACGAGCGGGGTAATGCCAAGGGGCGAAGTAGGGAATGCCACGGCCTTTGCAAACAGCATTTTTGCGCTAATGCAACCAGAAAACCACTAATGCTATGAATCAGCCAAGTGGGCGGATCAGATAATGTCGTATGCGGGAATGTTGCAGATGGATTTCTCACAAATGTACAGCTACAGAATTCGGGAATGTTGTGTTGATATGCATATAATGTGATTAAAGGCTCTAGAACTTTAAAATACGTCACATGCGCCACGTGAGCAAAGCAAAATTATAGAGGAACTATTAGCATTTCGTACATTAGCTTATAAAAACTTATTCTTGCACAGCCTGACTGCATACCCGATTGGTACGTAAAAAGAGTTTCCGTTCTCATTCTTAAAAACCTTGTGACTTATTTGATACCTGGCTACTTCCATGTTAACAGGGTTTTAACCAAATAAAATGCTATTTTTTGTATTTTTAAGGCGAAATTGTACCATTTTAATAGCGTCTCAACATAAATTCAATGTTCAGCTCATTAGATATTGTAAAATACCCCTTAAGTTTCGTTTAATTTAAAAAGGTAAAATTCGAACAGAACCAAACCGATGGTTTGTCAGAGGTTATGATTTTCTGCCTCAGTTCCATTTTAGCTTGCGTTTATATGCATGTATTATTTATTGCAGGATGGCACTGCGTCTGCGCATTTGCAGTCCCGACCTTTTGCTCATCAAAGGCAGCAGCTACGTTGTTCCAGAACCGATTCACATTTTTCCCTCTTGGTGGCTAACACTGCGCCTACTAGTTTGCTTAGAACTGATCCTAAAAGTTCCTTCATTTAACTACAAAAGGGTGCTGATTAAATCTTGAAAATATTGATAAATCATGGGTTAAATTGATTTATCAGACACTTTAGGTTACAACAGATTTTTCACGAACGATTTCATGGGTGTTTCAGTAACCGTTGTTTTCCTAAGACCTCTATAACTAACCATCGAGGCTATGTGATTATTCTACTGACTAATTCAAACTTCCCATCCTATAAAATGCAATAATTTTTTTCCTATTTTGAATTTGCTCGAGGTGCATTAGCACCGCAAATCATAAACTCCACTGCGTTAGGTACCAAATGCAGTGCAATGATAAAGCGAAAACATCTGAGGCTGTAAATAATAATAATAATATCGGGGAAAGCCTGACCCTAATAATGACATCAACAGCAGAGGAGGCAGTATTTTGCTGAAAGCACAACGAGGTGCTAAGATACGCAAAAAGGCTCACACAAGCAGTTTCGCAGCTAAACAGGTTGTGGTAGTGATTCTTTGGCTGTTTTATCAGCTCAATTCTAGGCCAAATGCGGACCACCTTAAAATAAATTTATGAGGAAAGTAATGAGAATAAAACAGAAAATGTTACTGCCAGTATGCAGTTAAATTGAAAATTAACGAGTTTCGGGAAATGGAGGGGATCTCTCCCAGAAATATTGTACCATTTTATTCCCTGGAGATGTTTGAATCCTACTAACTAACCGACATTTAATATTCGGCTCTGAAGGCCCAAATAGAAACGGCTTTTAGAGCCGTTTGGAATTGGTTATTACACACATATGGTATTTAAAAACCCACTAGTGAATTAACTTTTGTTATTTAAATATTACGCTTGTAATCTTAGTGGATATTTAACGATCTAGCTCATGAGCTTACATTCATCTAGGCTGAACAAAACGTTCTTTAGTTGAAATAATGGACGGGTCCTATTAAGGAGAGATACTTTGCTATGGACAGATTTTGCACTTCGTAAGCGTTATAACGATTTCAACTAGAACATGATCTCTTCCTTTCTTCTATTCCAATTTTAACTAGGTTTTATTAAGAACCTCACTTCTACCATATGTTTAAATTTGATTATTATCCTTTAAAGGATATTAAGAACATGATATTTAGCACAAATTCGATAAGTCTAAACCACACGTAATTTAGTGCAGACGCGAAAACAGCGAAAAAAGAATGGTGTGTAAAAATTTTGGGATAATCAAAAGCCAACCAATCCTTTGGGAAAATTCACTGTAAAATAAAAAATTTGAAATGAATAATTAAGATTCTTGTAAAAATTAATTTAGAGTGATTGAGTCCGATAAAACCTTAGTTATATCAACGAATTTGAGGAATCTCACGTTTTTAAACGCCGTAAAAAACTAGATGTGTGAACTTCAGCTACGTCTGCACACTGTTTCACACGTTCATGATTTTCTATTTGACTGTGACACAATCGAACTTAGCGAAACCATGAAACAAATAAAATCTATATTTATTATAGAAAATTCCACAACGAAATCCTAGTCTTCTGATCGTCAGGAGAATTCCCACAATGAAGAAAAATATTTGTTTATGCACCTTCATGGGAAAAATAAATGACTCTAGGCCAAATATGATTGATTTATCACAGTAAAACAAATGAGGGATTATACATGATGTCCACCTTAAATATTCATGAATAGCAACAGAAAACGCCAGAGCCAGTAGGAGGTTAAATTGGAAATGAACGAGTTATAGGAAGGGGAATGGATCCATCTCCGAAATTTTGCAGCAGTTTATTTCCTGGAGATGTTGAAACCCTTAACTAACAGCTAATTTTGTGGCGCCAAGGAGATGAATATATGGGTAGCAGCTCAGTGCTGTTTAGAATGATTTCGCAAAAACTTAAACTATCTTAATGTTTACCTTGCAATCTTGATGAATGTTTAGAGATCATAATTATCTACAATCACAACGTTTGTCTCTCGAAAGAATGGATCAGCAAAATTGGTTTTATTCTGGAGAAAAAAACTGTTTTGGAACTCTTTTTCACCTCGTAGGCTTTATAGGAATTTCATGCAGAACACGATCTTTACCATTGATCTTTTCTTAATTCATTAACATTCTTTACAAAAGAACATTGAATTGATGGAAACTGCCATTAATTATGAGGTATTTAGCGTAAATTCTATTCGGCTAAACCACAAGTTATTTAATGCAGGCGTGAAGACAGCGAAATTTCACGAAATTTCAGGTTAATTAAAAGCTAATTAACCATTTGCGAAAATCTGGTTTAAACTAAAAAATTGAAATGAATAAATCGGATTCCTGCCAAAGTGAATTTGGAGTGATTAAAACCGATAAAACCCCAATTATGCCAAGGAATTTGAGGAATCTCACGTTTTTAAACATGGTAAAAAATTGGAGTTTCTTTTGCACATAATTTCACACGTTTATAATTTTCTATTTGACTGTGACACAATCAAGCTAAGCACAATTTTGAAGAGCATAAAATCCCGTTTTATGATCTGAAAATCCGTAGCAAAATTCCAGGTTCTTGACTGTCAGGGAGATTGACACAATAAAATAATTATTTTTTAATTCGCCTTTATGCAGATAAAGTCAAAATTGGCTACTTTGACAGTGGGGGCAGGTTTGGGGAAGTTTACAATAGTGCAATGATTAAAAATCAATTTGGAATGAAATATTCAGATAAAGATTATAATTGTGACTTTAGTAAATACAAAATCGAAAAATATTTCCAGTTTGAGTAAACTGAATTAATTTAAAAGTAAATAATTGAGCTTATTTCCTAGCTCAGTTGCCATTTAGGTCAATGCAGACTCGAAAACAGTCATCTTCGAAGAAATCTAAAGGACAGCTGCGGAGCCTAGTTGTGACAGTGTTTGGCTTCTTTTCTGTCGCTTAAATGAGTTTTTTAGAATTTTCTTGAGTGCTGGGAAAGAACGAAATCTGGTAGAGGTAAATAAGAACTTTGAGAGGCTGAGGAGGTAATTTTCTTCGAATTTCGTGGTGCATATGCTGCATCTCTAATGGATGTTTCTTAAATTCACCACTCTCTGAATAATATCAACGTTGTCCTTCAATCACTTAAAAGATTTCTTGTTGAACCTGATGTGCTGAAAGTTTGCTCGGTCTCAAATTACTGATCCTAGGAAATGTTTTAGAACTTGGTTATCTCGATGACAGTGATTTCAAAGCTCGAAAGGGCAGCTTAACCCTTAAGGAAAATAAACAGCACAAAGGCTTGTATGAAAGCGATTGCAGGTGAATTGAGGCAATTTAATTAGACTGTGATGCACTCTGAAATATTTAAACCTGCTTAAATTTGTCAATTTTACTGCAACTTTTTTGATTCATTTTTAAAAGTATTATAGCGGTTCTGTGAAGCAGGTGGCCAAGGTACTTAATTCGTGGTTTTTCTAACGAAAAATTCGCATTTAGTGGCTTTGTTTATTTCAACCGAGACAATTTATTAGAAAGATCTAAAGGATAATCAACATTTTCGGAATTAATTATGTAAAACAATTAATTCATTTGATACCTGACTTCTCTGAGCTCTATTTTATTCTTGAAATTTACCACTCGGCATTAGCTAAAACACCAAAGCTATTTAATTAATTCTGCTTCTCCAATTTTGTTGCACTATTTCTAGAGAACAAAGTTGAATGCACGAAAAAACGAGTCTAGTTTCGTACCCATGACCAGAGGAGAAAACCAAAAAGTTCAATTTTTTATCCTGAGCTGAGGCTTGTAGAACACTGGCGCAGTGGAGTCCAACCCCGGAAAATTAATGAAATTGTAGGTCAAAAGTGTTGCTAGATTTGAGCGTAAAATTGCTTCACTATTACTTGGGATCTAGAGTATCTAATCTTGTTAAACAACTTATTTATAACATGCCCGGTGACTGACATTACTCAACTGGATCGATGAAGAGTGATCACTGCCAACCAGCATCAAGAGTAGAGTCCAAAGTGACTCATCACCTAGCAAATGAAAGACCTCCTAACCTGAGCTCACATATTCACTCGCTGAATATAGTTTTTTTGCAAATCAACCCACATTTTTGTCAATGATAAGTTGATATTTTGTGGAATTTGATTTTAGTATCAACTGAAAGAGCTCAAAGATCAGTCTATGTTATTAATTCCCTAAAAGCAACAGTGAAATATATATTATAACTTTAAAATACTTAAACCAAGAAGCTTTGAATAGCACTTTAACATATATTCCATTTCTCCTTTCTCCAGAAAAAGTTACCTTTTCTTTCAAGGCTCCCGTTACATGGTTGTTTTTAGTCATGGGAGGCCGGTTAATTTTAAAATTTAGTGAGTACTTGAAAATTTTCAGTTCGAAAATTGTTTTAAATTATTCAAGAGTCTCGGCGCTAAATCAGTGCAGTGAAATTGTTTTTAGAGAATGTATATTAAAAGAATTAGTAAGCATTCGATACAAACTTGTTACAGTAATTATTTGCATATAAACTATTTTGAATTTAACTTTGAAGAATTCAATTGCTGGATAAAATTCATTCCATAATTTCTCCTTTTAAGCTGGATATTCCAGACCATGAAGGCAATACATATTCAAGTGATTGTAGAAATTGTCTGCCAATAAAATAAATTCATTTAAGTTTGGTCCCCAATGCATTGTTATTACACACTCACAAAGAAAATGCATTAATCAAAACTTGAATTACCACATTCTTGTCAGGATTGACAAACCATCAGCTTTGTGGTGGTACTTAAAATATTTGGTAAGTGGTTATCGCATTATCACTTTAGCAACGAATATTCATTTTTTAAATTCAGTGTTCTCATAAATAATTTATTGCAAATACGCGGTTTAAATAAAACTTTATTTTTCTTAAGATTTAAAAATGATTTTGAAAGTTGGTATTTTTGAGCCTTGCAAATTTACTAACTTCTTCAACTAGTTTTGCTTTTTTTACGAAAAATCCGCGCTTAAGTATATGGATTTTAAATATTTTATCATTCAAAGTAAACATCTTTTCCGGTTCCCTGACCGTCAACCAAATTCTTCTATGGGCATTTATTCACAGTAGGCTTTAAAAATGTCAAAAGACCACCAGCATTATTCTTCAACAACCGCTGGTTCTAGCAAGCGAATTTCTTCAAAACGAAGTTTTAACATGACTTCGGCGAGTTTTCCCATGTTATTTGCATTAATCGCATTAACTGCTTTCTTCAAATGTACTATTCCACTTGTTTATAACAATTTGCTATCCTAGCTTATGAACGAAAATTGCTTCTCCATACCATGGTATTTCGTAGGGTTCCTTCAATGCCTTCGGTTTGCCTTGGCTCTAGCTTCGGGTGGGGCATTAATTATGCCTTGGTCACCTCAATATTACGTTCTCTGTGCCCATACAGGCTGGAAATTCCGACCTCCTGTCCGTTAATGGGAAGACATTACCCCGAATCAACACTGGTATTTGCCAAAGGCCAGAGATATGATATGCCTTAATTTGGGGAAGGAGATTTTGATGCTCTCGTGGATTTTTTAGCAGCTAGTTAAAACATCACACCTCCAATTAGTTTTAGAGAGTTTTATGATTCATTTCGTAAAATCCGCTGAAAATTAATTTTCAAAAAACCCTTTGATGCATTCAACGGATTTTTTTAATTGGAAATGCCCTTTTAAGATGTGGTACTTTTGACATGAGATCTGTAAAACTAAAAGATACTTCTCGGCAAAATGAAAAAAAAATTCTGCTTGATTATTTTCCTATATACAAGCTGCGATAAATATACTAATTGATATTCCATGTGGCTCCGGATTTGGGCATTTCTTCGAGCCAAAAATTTTGCAACAAAACCAAATGAATTAACAGTAACCCTCGCGAAATTTTTGTGCTCTAGCATAGCGCAAACTGTAAATTGCGTAGCAGGTACTCTGTGACTTTACATTTTTATTGATGGTGGTGTGGGGTTTCTGGGTGGTAACTCCTTCGTTCACCACCACTTGGCCATGTTTCTGGATTCTTCGCAGACTTGGTGACTTCTTTTGACTTCAGAGACCGAAACAGCAGCGTATACTTCAACCGCGTTTAGACATTCTACTGGTCACTAAGGACTCGGACTAACCAACATGGCGAATTTTTTGAAAGTTTTCAATGTGGCCTTGCTTAGGATTTAATGAATTATTGTTTAAAAATTTAAGAGGATTCTTTATAGGTTTCACAAATTTGCTCTCCCTGTTTTTAATGCGAAATGATAGAACACATTTAAAATATATAAATTAATATAATAATTAAATTAAATATTAATAAACAAACTGGTGCTAGTTTCATCAAAATGCAAATACTAGTATTCGAAAAAGAAGCACAAAATATCTTTACATGTATTAAGCATGATTACAAAATCTGTTGGGCTTAACTAGTGAAAAACCCCATTTCTGTAGCTCCTAGGCCATGTGCCGTAAAAAATGGAATGTTTTTAGAACAAGCATATAAAATTTTACGATCTTTTGCCTTAATTTCCTGTTGCTATAAACATGGAGAGATGAATTCAGCTTCTATAACTCAGATCATTATTAATAGAATTTATTTGTTTAGGGAGAACATCAGAAATTCGTTTTTGAAAACAGATCTCCATTTTTATTTGGAAGGAGCATTGGGTGAAATTTAATTTAATAAATTCTTCAGTACAATAAAGCAGTTAGTTATTTGATCTTGATAGTTAATAATTATGCATGAAAACGAGAGCAAAAGTTAATTAAAAAATGACAACCGTGCTAGAAATTATTTTAATTTGTGCAACAATCTGTGATATTCATATTTCTGGAAAAAAGGCCATCTCACAAAATGCCCAGGATAGGCAAATCGTTGATAAAGTTTATTACAGTATTTCAATTTGAACTGCTATTATACTGCAAGATTTTTCCCTAAATACTATGTAAAATGGCTAGAAATAAATATATTTAAATTTCTTTTGAAATTAAATTGATAAATTACATATTTTGAATCAGTGCAACGAAAAAATTTAAAGGTAGTTCTTCGGGGTTTTGAAATGGTCAAAAACTGATATTGTTTAAAATGTGGCCTAAAATTGTCCCGAAATTTTTAAAATGAATAAATGATGCCATTTGCTTATACAGTGCTGGATGTTTTACCCAAAATATGCAGAGTTCTTAAATATTCCCTCTTCGTTTAAAATCAAATTCCATTATTGCCTCCTATTTAACTTACGAGTTTGGATTTGCCTTATCGCTTTGATGCAAATACAAACCACTTGCGTCATATTGCCAAAATGTATGCGCGGTTGAAATCTGATTCTTTTAACTTTATAATGTTAAAATGGCAAATAAAAACCCCCTGGTAAAATATCACCTCTTAAATCCGGTTGAATTTGTAGTTCAGTTTAATAAAATTATGTTAACTCAGTGAAATCTTTGCAGATTCATAAGTGGCCAGAAATGCTTTAGAAAATATTTTTGAAATAGTTATAATTTTAATAAACCACAATGAACTGGTACCTTACGTCAAATTTATTATTTTCATCTTCTTTATCCAGAAAATATTTATTTATGTGTGATGTAAAATTAACTCTCATTAACTCCCACCAATACTGAATTCATCGCTGTTGTGAACACGGTCGTGCTTCGGGTGTGCATTCTAGGAAGTTTTTTCGTACTTTCCATAGAACTGATTTCTCTTTAGTTGGCCCTGTTTTGATTTAAATGCTTTGAGTTGCAAAGCAATGATAATTTACTCACCAGAAACCAGAAATCCAAGTTGTGAGAGCCGACAAACACGCTTGTTCGCCAGTATAGCAATATTAAACCCGGAGACAAAGAGGAAGAAGGTGATGAAGAATAGGACAATTGAGGCGACAGAAAGGGCCACCAGACCCATTTTCCACGCCATATGAGGAATGTCGGCGAAGACATAATGCCCGCAATTCGGTTGGAGAGCGATGGAGGAGGGGTCTGGATGGGCATCCTTAATCTGCAGGCCGGACGTGTAAATGGGGTAAACACAGCGTCTGAAGAGCCCCACTTGACTTGTCACGACCTTGGTAGTGGCGTTGGGGTTCCACAAGGTGACTTTGAAGGCCCCGCTTAGCCAGTAGGGGAAGAGGCAGCCAGCGGTGCAGAGGACAGCTGAAACCCACGCTAGGAGAGACCAGAGGAGCCAGAAACAGCGCATAACAACTTCTCTTTAGTGAGAAATAAACGCGCGGGTGGGTGATACAAGAAGTGCTTCCTGACTCGCGTTGGCTCCCATTGGCTGGTGGTTGGCCGTACAGGCACCCAATGAGCGAGCGATTACGTCTAAGGGAGCCTTCTGATTGGCCAGCGCTGTATGACACATCAGAGTTGAGGCTTTTTGGGGAGAGAGCGAGGTGAAGAAACCAAGCTGAGGATTTTTTGGTGACGAAAAAGATTCGGTGTCAAACTACCGCGAGTGGAACAGGACACTTTAGCAAAATGATTGTGATGATTCAGCAGAAATGCTAAAGAACGCGCCTATGAATTCAGGTTTCGAAGGTTGACCGGTGTAAACAGGACCCGAATGGATAGGAATGGGACACGATCTAGAGCTTGACATTGATGAATGATCTTGCTCACCAGTTTTGCAGGCTGCACGGGTTGAGGATAAGTTCTCAGGCATTGAAGGGGATGAATTGAGTGGCTAAGTGCATTAGCAAATGAATGAGTTCCGGTTAAACTGGTTTATTTGTGTCCAAGCCTTAATGAACCTGGTGCTAGTGACCGTAATTTGCAAATCTAACTGCATTCTCATTGGTCAAAAGGCCATATTTAGCTGTTTAACTTAGTTGTGTAAGGCACCTAGGTAATGCGAGGCTGGTACCTTAAACAGCCTTGCCCACTCTTTTCTCATTATTGATGTAAAAGAATAAATTTAATAGTCCCATTAGGTAAGAATTGACGAAATTGGTAGCTACTAAATTAACAATCAGTTCATTTTGTAAGTTCGCTCCGATTTTTGAATCAGTAAATCAGTAAGGTTAAAATTCATTAAATATTCACTCATCTATGCAATTTTCTTGATAATCTATGACCTTTCATCTATTGCAAAATTCTTTCAGTCTAGATTCGAATCACTCACTAATGTCATTTTTAACTTATTGTTCTTAGAAATCACTTTGGAAGATTAAAAAATTGGTTGTCTGAAGAAGCAAAATCCTTAGAATTGGGTGGTTTTTCTTCCATCTATGAGATGTGATTCCTACTGTGTGAGGACGTCGTGCTTCATTGCCCTGACGAAACATCATCACCCCTTTTCGAGTCACTAGAGCATGCCTTTTCCCCTCCTCAAAGTTTAGCCGTTCAAGAGCCCTAATTTCTGACAACAATAGATTTGAGCATTAATTGTTGCTGTGTTAGGTGGCAGCAACTCAATCGAAAGAAGAAAGTCCTTATCCAAAGAAGTTTTCTGAGATCTTTCCCTTGTTATTGTCGATGCCACTGTGTACGACGCTTAGCATATCGATAAATATCCATTTATCTTCGCCAGTGTCACAAGTTGTCCACCGAAAAGGAGAACCGAGTTGGCGAGAATGTGGAGAAGAGCGGATGTCGTCAACTGGAGATTCAGATTGTTTTCAGACACTTCATGATGCACGCACCCAATTTCAGAGTTTGGAGAGTTTTTCAAGACTCTTTGAAGTAAGCTTAAATGCTTAAATGCTTAAATGCTTAAGCTTAAATTCCAACTCAACTGATAAACTTCAAGGGCTGCTTTAAGAAGCTGCTCATCATCGAACGCAACTGGGTGAAATTTCCACCTAAGAACTTCTCAAACCGTCTTCTGCAACTTCTCTCATTCACACATTCCCATCCATATACTGACTGTATGTCACTAGCAGCTTCGTCTTTCTCCAATTCATAAATCATTATGCCGCAAGCATTTCAGTGGGTATTGTTATACTAGCAAGGTGTTAATTAAGCAAGTTTTAATTTCAGTGCTCCGTATAGTAAAATTTGAATAGTTTAAATGCATTTAAACATGAAAAATCAATTTCATCTTTATTAGACACCTAAGTAACTCTTTAAATTTCGTTCAGTTTAAAAGATGTAAAATTGAAAGGACTTATGGGATGACGCGGTAGTTTGGGGAATTGGTTCCCTAGCAAAGACGGTAACTAGGATGCATTTAGATGGAATAATCAAAGTCTCAGTTTTGCTTCTGGTACTCTTTAGGTTCATATTAACTTCGAAAATAGGGACGGTATATGGTACATTCTGACTAATTGTTATGTGCCCCAAAACACACGTTTTTCCCATTAGCTTAATCACTCCGTCCTTTGATATGCCCACTTCTAACCAGCCTACTCATCCTGCTTCAGACAATTTTATGGCTCCTTTCAGTGACTAATGCCTCTCAATCACCTAGTTAGTCATTTTATGACTAGACTACCAAAATCGGGATTCTGAGTACATCTCCTAGCCACCGAATGCAAAGACAGTTTTGTAGTGGATATTTATATCACTCTAACCTATTGAATAAACAGACCGACTCGAAACAAGGCTGAAAAACCCGTATCACCATAACTGGTTCATTACCCCCCAAACACTGTGAAAGCATCCCTTCGACATGAACCGGAGGACTGCAACTGAGACTTCTAGGCGGCTTTATTGAAGCCCTGCTAACATAAGGTTTTGTGAGTTCGAGAATGGAAACTCGGTATTCAACGTTGGGGCTAAAATTATTCATTCAGTATATGACGAAGTGTAAACTAAACAACTTGCAAGAGAAGAATGATCGCAAAACTCAAAAGTAAAAAAATGTACCCTCCACGAAGATGGAGACCTAACAGGGCTTCTTGAAGCAGCTCTTGAAGAAGCTTCTCCTGCTTTAAGAGTTGATTTAAAACTAGCAATTAAGCTTAATGCAAAATGCGCTATACTTTATCGCCATCTTCAGCAGAAAACTTCGAAAAGTGCCTAAACTTGGAAAATGGGTAAACAATCTCAAATTCCTAGCTAACGACACCTGCTCTTCTTTCCTCCATTCTCAGCCATATAAGAAGAGAGATTTGTGCCTGGCGACAGACGAAATGCTAAGGACCGTAGAGAGTGTCTTCGTAAAGATGGAAAATTGGTTTTCTGCTTCCCATCAGGTAGGACCGCCAAGGGATCAGCAACTTGGGATTGTTGTCTCTTAATGAGGCTGCAATTAATGCCCAAATCTAATCTAAGCGATCGGGATGTTTGAAGGAAACTCTGGGGTGGGTAAACGATCCGCTCTAGTGAATCGAAAAGGGGTGGTTATGATTCATCAAGACAATTCGACACAGAAATTGCACATCCACTGCCTGATTCTTTGGAGTACTATTAGTTTCGCACAATAAAAGAGCTTTTAAACACAGGAAGAGGCTGAAACTAGCATTTATTAGTTCTTTCTATAAAAGCCAAAGGTCTTTTTCTCATTAATCGTAGGAATTAAGTCATAGATAATGATGAAAAGCTCATTGCTGATTGAATCTTGACCTGAATATAGTATTTGGGCACCTACTTTCGTGCAGAACCTATGGGAATGTCTGATTGAATGAAGCGAATTACAAGCGCTCAAAAAGAGGCAAAAAATGTGTTGAGATCAGAGACCTCTTTTGAATTTAGACTTACATTCCTAGTTAAACTCTGGATAACAAATACAGCCTACAATATCTTACCAAATGCAAATGGACTCAGCTCTCTGCCCATCGCCTTAAGGAAAAGTTAATGGAAATATTAACCAATCCCATCACTACGCCTTAGCACAACTATGGACTATGGGACGCTGTCAGTGATGAAGACACACTAAACGAGTTAATCCACGACAGAATTAAAATGTTTCTTGAGGAGACCCTGAAAGTTTGGGCTGTAATAAGCGCTGCTAAAGAGAATTCGTTTTTGCTTAAACCCTTAGAACCCTTCTTGATGACTGATTTTCCTCCAAATCGATTAAATTTTGCAATTAAAGACAAGTCCTTTTCTTTAATGGAATAAAGTGATATAGTGTTCCCTATCACTCTGTAATTTTTTCCCTATTTCGTTTAAATACGGAGTGACTCTAGTACTTTCAGTAATATATTTAAAACTGCTGATTCCGGTAATCTACTATGCTAGCTCAGATTTGGTCGTTTACTTGTGTCTGGTACAGTGTGAAGTAACAACTTTTCTGGAGAAAAGATGATAGATGTTTAGTTAACACACTCTCAGCTTAGGTCTCACCTGGTAAGAACACCTTTGGTGTGGAAAGCAGGCAGGATATCACTGCTTTCATTAAACTTCAATAGAAATTCAAGGACTTCTTAGATCATTTTTTGACGTTTGCTGTTGATATGCCACCATCTCTACAGCAAGAGGTAATAAATTACAATGTTAATGCAAGTACGAAGTTTAAGCTTATAGTAAAGTGTGTGTTGAGGTAGCGAATCTTTCTTCCACTGTTGAATTCTTTTTATACGAAGGGATTACCGGAATATTCCGCTGCTTGCACAGTACGAAAGGTCAACTTCCCAGAGTTACTTTTTTTCCTTGTAATAACTTTCTGCTTACAATTACTTAAAAGAATCACGCATTAATGGTTCTGAATGCTTTGGCGATTCTATATGGTACAGTTGACGACCATGACATTTGCACTACCTTGTTAACGACGAGCTCTACTCAGATTACTGATTGGATGGTTAGTATTCTGCAATCTGGCTAGTTGAGGTGTGTTAAACCAGCTCGATCGATAATCAGCTCACCGGTTGATGACAGTGAGCAGAGATCGCCAGATGGGTATTTCGTGAAGTCCCAAATTTTCCTAGTATTCCTCAACAAACTTAAGACAATGTCACGCGGCTGATGATGACCTAAACACATTCTTTTCAATTTCCTGTTAGGTCAGGTTGGGAATTAAATTCACTATACACAGAACCGGCCTTGGACTGTTTCATCTAGTTTCAAGTCTGTAAACTTAGGAAATATTTTCGGAAACGCAAAGAACGGATAAATAGTAAAAGTAGCTATCCTCCAGAGCGCGAAATCTACTTGTGATTGGGCGTGCGAAAGGAAGGGGTACAGCTAACCGATCTTAAATGTACCTCTGACGCGGATTTATCCTTATAAATCAGTACTGAACTGCATTAACTGCCAATAGCCCTTTTTTCTCAGGTTCAGCTCAAATTATTGTCTTCTGCTCCGTCGCTTATACAACCTAAAATTGTTTATGCATCTTAAGCACTGCTCTAAGTTAGTAAGGTAAGTAGTAGAATAACTTTAATATTTAAGCATTAAGTCACTGGCACGGTTGGTGCATTTCAGCCAAAAAAAGCTTGGGACCTTCGTAACGACCCAACAAGCTTTTCATGAAAATGACTTAGTTCCCGTTCTCTAGCAGCCCAGATCAATGAAGACACTTAAAGAGCTTTCTTTTTTAATTTTCCAGTGTTAGGTGAGTTTTCAAATTGATCTGTTACATATGATTGAGTTGCTTTTGAAAACCTACTGGGTGTTCTGAAATGCCATGCACGGAACTTTGATTAAAAGATCGACTTTTAATGGGGTTAAGAAAGTAAAGGAGCTCAACGATTGACCTTATATGGACCCAAGAGCCAGATCACTCCAACAAATCAACACTAAAATTACCGAATTATAAATTACGTGTTTTCCTTAAATAAGTTCACAGGTGCCAGTATGGCATCATGGACCTCTGATTGAGGAAATTTATTGAAGATTTTGATGTCTTAATTTCTGGATTAGAAGCGTAGCTTTTGGGACCGACTAATTCCAGTATTCTAGCATTAATTCAGTGAAGTGATTTGTGTATGAAAATGTCTATTTATGCGGCAAAGTTTGCGCATTGTTCCTTTTACATACTAAACCCGGTGGGACCTAGCAAGGGTTGGAATTTGCTGGTTTAAAATGCGGCTTCTCCAAAGGCAGCACTCACTTATACCCACCACTGCAACACCCCACTGCTTGTAAAGCAATGATTTCCAACTGCCCAGGGGTTACTCCATTCCTATACGCACCAATTGCTTACAGTTGAGGCTTTGTAGCTCTGATTTCCGCAGTGTCTACCACAGTGCGTCTCGTGGCCAGAATCTATAGTGCGTGTCCAGTATTCATGCATTCTGGTAATTATGAACTCTACTGACTGAGTAGAAA
Organism: Anomotaenia brevis; assembly: GCA_030710315.1. NCBI lineage: Eukaryota > Metazoa > Platyhelminthes > Cestoda > Cyclophyllidea > Dilepididae > Anomotaenia > Anomotaenia brevis. Next base: position 470,364 of record JAUOZQ010000040.1, read on the forward strand.
TCACTGAGTGTTGACTCTTGGATCTTGCGTAAGTTTCCCACGGGCTTCTCATGTATGTGAATCCAGTTCTTTTCGCTAACAGCCCGCATCAAAGAGGGCACTATGTTTCACCCGGCAATAGAGCTGGTGATGACGTAGGCTATGACTTTTCAATTTCCGGAGGTTAGGAGAGATGTTAAATCTGCATTTTAAGAACGCAATATCTTTTCTCTGTAAACTTAAAAAATGCTCCGAAGAGCCAAGTATGGAAATTTCTTTTCACAGATCACCATACAACTGCATTTACTGTTAGTAGCTTGCTGTTTCTCCCAAGTGCAGATCAAGTCATAGGCTTCTGGTCCTTTACTTATATGATTTAAATTGATGACACGCTACCTAAATCTACATACATATCTTGTGTGCCGTGTTTGAGTTGTAATTTTCACTGTAGTTTGGCATCAGATAAATCAGTTTTGGGATTGGTAAGTGCACAGGCTAACATGGCCAGATCCAATTATGGCTTTGTAGCTCTGATGTCCCTAGAGTCTGCCGCGGAGTGTATCAAAGCTACTATCCAGGGTGTGGGTGTCAAGCATTTATGCTGCCTGATGCTGATGAATTTTACTCAGGACACAGATGGTCGTAATTATGAGAACCAGGTTAGTTGAGTTGTCTCCAACCAAGGCCATCGATCTGCTGCTCATTGAGTGACCGTCAGTAGAAATCACTGGGTGTTAACCACTGGGTCTTTACTAAGGTGTGTGGGGCTCATTTTCCTTCGCTTTCCACCCGCATGAAAGTAAACATGGCTGTAGAGCCGGTGATGATTTATGTTCTCTCCCGTCTTTTCAATCTTTGAAAGTTAGGTAGGTTTTCATTATTCCCAGAACCGACCACCTCTTTCACATCCACCGTGAACTGTTGCTTCTAGTCTCGAGAGAGTGGATGTCTTATGCAACCAAATGAATGCTCCTAGTAGCCAAGGACGGAATTTTTGTTTAAGCGATCGAAGTTTCGATGCGACTAAACACCTATAGGTCGATGGACACCTATAGAACCCAATTTCCACAAAAACTACTCCTCGTCTGAAGCTGCATTAATCTTGACTCGACCACAAAAGAGCTGCAATTGGAAACCTCTGTGTATTGTCCTCCTCGTGTATTGTCCCCTTGGGCAGCGCAAAAATATAATTTCCTCTAACGAATCATAGTCGTTAACCCCATTTATGACCTCCGGCAGGCGAGTGTACGTTTGGGAACAGTCGAAAGAAGAAGTTAACCCAGACTGCTGCCTTCTCCCAACAGTAAAACGTGGGGGAATTCTGTGATGATCTGGTATGGCATTTCTTGGAAGGCCGCCAGGCCGGCCAATGATTTCCCTTAGGCAGAAAGAAGGATTAACAGCCGAGACTATTTAGCAATTTCGGGCGACCAAGTTCTTCACCCTATGGTTGTTCAAGAACTGCGGTTTCCTGAGGGGAACGCCGCCATCCTTCAAGATGATGGTGATGCAGCACCAATTCAAACGGCTAAAATTTTAATAAAAATGGCACGATAACCATTCTAATGATGTTGAGCATCCCATGTGGATATCACAATCCTCAGATCTCAACATCTTTGAGGAGCGTTTATGGTCCATTATGGAGATTCAAGAAAGAAGTCGATTTCCACCGTCACTGAGCGTTGGTGTTTTATCTGAAGAATGGCCTAAAATTCCCTTAGAAAATATTCACTATTTGTACAAATCAATTCTTCGAAGATTGAATGCGGTATTTTTAAGCTAATAACGCAACTCCAAAACACAAAATTACGTATTTTTGACTGGAAAATGTGGCCCAAATGGCTTTATTACTCAGTATTTTTTACATCACACAAAGCTCCATTTTATCGCTTTCTAGTAGGGGCGTGAAATTGCTTTGCCTCGGTATATTTCAGTGATTTTTTCTATCTATGCTTTATTTTGCTGAATTCTAAATTAATTTTAGGAAAGACAACAAAAGAACCGAGTCGCTTGTGGGTTTAAGATGATATCTTGGTCTTTTTTACAACAAAACGAGAGAAAAAGCCACAACCAAACTTAAAACGGCGGCGGGGTGATCTTGGGTGATAGTTCTTGCAAATCCGCCGCCAAGCCAATGATTTCCCTTCACAGAAGAAGAACCAACTGCCGAGACTATGTAGGACTTTCGAGCGACCAAGTTCATCATCCTATGGTTGGTCAGGAACCGTGGATTCCGGAGGGGAACACCGCCATCTTTCAAGATGATGGTAATGCAGCACCAATCCGTATAACTAGGATTGTCAGAGAATGAAACGAGGCACATCCTAATGAAGTTGAGCATCTCATCTGGCTACCACGATTCCCACCATCGTCTCTAAAAGAACTGGGTGAGGGTGCCTTAACTGAAAAATGGGCTAAAATTTCCCTGTCAACAATTCACAATTCGTATGAATCAATGCCACCTCGGAGACAATTGAGGCTGTGATTGCCTCAAAAGGTGAACCTACACCATATGAAAACATATTTAGTTCATATTTCAAGGTGCTTTCACCATTTCGTCCATCTATTGTATATCAACCAATGGAATATTTCATTGCTTGTAAAGCATTAATAGTCAACCTCCCAGTGGTGACTTCACTCTTATATGTACCAATGGCTTAGAAACGCTTTTCATTTGTTTGCGTTAGTCACTCCTCTCTCACGAGGGAGCCAGTTGATTACAGCACCCAGTTGCAGGGTGGTAGTTGTGCGCCAGTGTCAAGTACTTGCAAGTTATGGTAGCGATGTGCTCTACTCATGACACTGATCGGATTGTCATTATTCTGGAAACTAGTGGACTTATTTGGCTTATACGCTTGTTCATTGTACGACTACTAGTGGAAATCATCTTTTTTTGGCCCTCTCACTTTTTCATTTTCGGAGGTTAGGAGGGATTTTAATTCAGTACTCTTCCAGTGAGTGAATAGCTTCTGCATACATAGTCCGAAAGGCCAGGAACGGAAATTTAATAAGTGAAACGTTGGCTTTGAAGCCCGAGATTGACTTTCCATTGGGTTAACAAAATGAGAAGTCGCAGTGACTGATCTTAACTATGCCTAGAAAAAATATCTTAAATCCACACTAACTTTAATGGCCTGAGATCAAATCATGTGTTTCTGCTCCTTTATTTGTACCACAACGTTCATACATTTTACTCTGTTTATCATCTTAATTTCGGGATCAGATACATACGTTTATAACAGAATAACGCCAATATTCTAGCATTAATTCGATGGCATTGTTTGTGTACGGAAACTCCTGTTTCGAGCCAGAAAAGTTTGCATTGTTTTCTTCTACATAATTAATACATCGCAAGAGCTGAAAAACGCGGTGAGGTCTAATAGGAAGAATGCGTCTTTCACAAAAGCGCTGCCCACTTATATCCACCATTAAACGCTGTACTCCTTGTCTAGTAGGGACATTCTTATGCACACCTCTTATTTGCAGTTGCTGTTTCTTTCGCTTGTATTGATCATCCCTCGACTGCAAGAGAGAGTGGAGAGAGTGATTTCCCTACTGTCTACCTGTTCAGTATTTCCGTTCTAAAACTGATGAGCTCTACTCAGGGCACTAGCTGGGTGGTTACCATTCTGGAAACTGACGATCGATTATCTGCCTGCTGATTGGGCGATTATGAGTGGAAATCTCCGGGTGTTGACGCTTGGGCCTTTCCTATGGTCCCAACAATTTCCAATGTAAATGCGTTCATTTCCTTTACGGTTGCATCTCTTAGTTACAGAGCTGTGGTTTGAAGTAGGCTCCCTCTTGTCGATTTCCGGACGTTAGGTGGGATTTTTACTCATTAGTAGCAGAACCGAACACCTCTTCCACCGTCATTCTGAGCTGTTGCATCTAGTCTCGAGTGAGCGAATTGCTTCACACAACTTATTGGATGTTCTGAAAGGCAGAAAAGGAAATTCAATCAAAGGTCGGCTTTTGTTTGAGTGACAAAATGAATGATTAATTTTGAATCTACCCCTAACCCATCAAAATACAATAAATGTAAATGACGTGTTTTTCTTTGAGAAGGGACACAAGTGCAGTTAACGGAATCATGGGTTTTTCTTCCTTTAAACATACAACTTAAATAGACGACAATCTACCCAAAATTGCGTATGCTGTTTTTGCATTTTCAACGTCCTAATTTGGGGACCAGATATGTGGATTTGGAGGCAGAACAACTCTAATTTTCTGATCGGAAAGGACTTTTTTGTCAAAATTGTGAATTTTATCCCCTTTGCATACTGAATTCATGGAGGAATTAGAAATATTCGATTAGGTCTAGAAAAGATTGGCAATCGCTGAATAAGAATGCTTCTTTCCCAAAGGCGGCACTCACTTAGACCCACCAGTGGAACACTGCACAGCTTCAAAGGAAGGGACAGTTAACCACCTAGTGGTGACTTCATTCTTTTACGTACCTCTGGCTTACAGTTGCTGCTTCTTCTCTTGTTTATGTTAAGCAGCCATAGCTCTCGGGAACGTTTGTCCAGCATTCATGCGTTATTGTGTTCATGAACTCTACTCATGACACTGATTTGATGGTTCCAATTGTGGAAACTGGCGAGTTGCACGATCAGTCAGTTGCTTGTTGATTTGATGAATATATTTAGAAATAACCGGGTGGGTGTATCGTTAGATCCCATGGATGTACATTCACCTCTTTTACGATGGTAAAATTGAGCTTGCCGCCCCTCATCAAAGAAGACACTGTTGCTCAGCCAGTGCTGACATAGGCCCCTTCTTTCCAGTTTCCGGAGGTCAGGATTTTAATTCAGCATTCAAAGAAGCGAACTCACTAGACTCCAGTGAGGGAATTAGATTTTAAAATCAACGAATGCTTCTAAGAGCCAATCAAGAACTCTTGATTGACGTCACTCTTCCAAAATCTGTGTACTCATCTTGAGCTTTGTTCGACTATTTACTCTTAATTTCGGATCACATGAGGAAGTTCTGAAACGGGGAGCTGCAAAATCTGAGCGTTAGACCAGGGCCATTGCTATGAGTTCGAGAGGACTGGTACTATCGTCTAGCCATTGATATCCTCCTCTTTGTGTAAATTTTCTCTAAACCACAAGATAACTCATGGAATGCGCAAGACGAAGAGAGATAGGGAAGAGGTATATCTGACCGAATTTAATTGTATCCTGTAGAGAATTGGGTTGACTTCAGGATTAGTGTGTTCTCACTGAGGTCCGCTTTTCAGTCTAAACCGAATTTTCTGCCCTCTCCCAAATACTTGGAGAGGCATATGCTACTTTATCATTTGAGTTGGGATTGGCTATTAAGCTTATTTCAAGCCATACAACCGTTTATAGACATCTTTAAAAACTTGGAAAAGGTCCTAAAGCTATGAAAATGAGTGGCTCGTGATTTATCTAAAAGAAAAATTTCTACAGTTGACACCTGCTCTTCTCTCTATCCTCGCCAGCTTGTTTCACCTTTTTGGGTAAACTTATGGAGTGGATCCTTTGTTTAAATGTTAAGCGTCGTAGACAATGGATTCGTAAATGGGGAGACTTCAGCCACAGTCGCCGTGAAGGGAGCTTCATGGAGGAGGAGGTGGTTCTTTGTCAACTTTGAATTGTTTCCACCTAATTAATTAACAATTGATGTAATTAAGACGTTTGAACAAGGGTTTGGGGAGGATGGAAATACCCGTTCTAGTGAATCGAAAGGGAGAGATGCTTTATCAAACAGTGCATCACGACCTCAGATAGCAAGAATCACTGAGAGAAAACACCTCTACCCTATTCCTCCGGCGTTGCCCCCTCAGACTACCATTTGTTTAGTAATTTGCTAAATCAGTTAGAAAAAAAACAGCTCTTGCAACGTGAAGAGATTGAAACTGACATTTGTGAGTTTTTCGAATATTCAAAACCAAAAATACTTTATAGTAATGAAGCTACCAATAAGCTTGTTAATGGATAAACAGTCAGAGAAAGTACATTGGTTACTGAACCTTTAAGTGCAGCATTTGGGCACTTGTTCTGTTTATTTAAAATTTAGACAAGATTTAATGGATTACGACATACATGCCGAAGGCATTGCAAAAACCAACAAACGCGGATCCCTGTTCACACCCCAATTTCTATGATAGAATGATTGATTTAACCTGTTCCCGAATGCAGCAAGAGCTTAACAGTGCATCTGTAGGTAAAGACAAGATCCTAGGACACGAGGTCCGTTTGTGATGCAGTTTGCAGTCCTAAGTGGACCCGCTCCTTCAACTAATCCAGCACTGATTGCTCAGTGAAAGCAACCTCTCCCAACCTAACAAGACAAGTGCAGTACAGCTCAATGCTATGCTACACGAGTGTGGGTTTATTAGTACATTGCACAGGCGCCCGTCCACAATCAATTGATTCCACCGCTGTCCGATTTCCGCTTCACCGAGTGCCGTGAGTGACTGAGGAGGGTGAGCAAGAGACCGGCGGCCACGCGGGTGTTCACTTCCACCTCGTCCACTTCGTGGTACCACTCCACCGAGCCCCAGCGCCGTTCCTGTAACAGAGCAAGAGCAGCACTACTGAATTAGTAATAAGTAGACACGAGGTTTGCTACTGACCTCGATTGTAAGGCCTCGACCTAGTTAGGCCAGAAAGGCACTACCAAAGATGCTCTTAATTGGTTTTTAGGGGTCCAGGAAAATTCTACCAAATCCCTTACCCCTGGTTATGAAGAAGCACGCCCAGGATTTTAGACGGTAACCGCCTCCTTCAATAAAAGCTAGTTTCCGTTGTCTGATTGTTCCTAGGCTTGGAGAAGTTAAAACAGTAAAAAAGTATCCCTCAGAAACCTTTTAGTTAGTTAGAATAACAGTACACCCTAGCCAAAAGAGATGGCTCCTCACCTCCGTAACCAATCGGCAAGCAGATTATCGGGCGGCTGGTCAACCATAGACCAACTTGCGAGTCTCTAGATCGTGGCCATCAAATCAGTGTTCTGATAAGAGTTCATTGCATTCACAATGTATAAACACTGGACAAACACTATGGACCCACTCCTACGCAAGCTGTAACCCGTTGAGGTCGAACAAATCTGTGCCAATTTCTGCTTCTCTTTTGTTCGACTAACGAGAACGTCTAAATCCTCAAAATCTTGCTAATTTTTTTCCTGCACCCCTGTGACAAACAAGCAGCTTTGATACCTGATTGTGACCTAGAATCGGGCAACGACCTCAATTCGACTGATTATTGTGCAAAAGGTCTTCTACAATGACTTTAAAGTAATCAGTTAACGTTATGAGCTTCTAAATACAACAAGAAATCTGAAACGCCTTGACATTAACTACTTTCCGGTAATTTAAAATTCATTTCTGCATTTCATTTTGCTACTATCGAGGTCTAAACTGTAACTTTTGTATATGACAATGTCTCGGTTATCTCAGTGGTAGATAAGTTTCAAGACCACAAAGAAGGAACGCTATTTTTTAGGGGTATCCACTTGCATTTGGACTTTTAAAACACTCTCTGTATTATTCATAATCCGTTCTTTCAAATACTGTTCGCTATTCCCGACAATAACATTCGCGACATTGGAACAGCGAAGCAGCGAGGGATTGCCGTAGCCGGGCTCCGAGTGATTACCGCCGTACTTTTCCTCACTTCTAATTATGCCAAACAGCGTAGAGAGAGCAAAAAGGATGCTTTAAGTTGGCAGCAGCAAAACCCATGGACGAAGTTGCCAACGGGGAAGGACGTTGTGAATCACGAATGCGTAACGCTTAAGATAAAGGCAAGGTAAAGGGTGCCCACATGAATAAAACTACTACAACAAGGGTTATACCCCCCCCCGCCGCCACCAACCCCACTTGCCTGGAACGTTTGCTCTAAACGTGAGAGGGCAACCGCACGTTGGGAGGAGAGATAACCATCCACCATGGCGAGAGTCAACCAGAGAGACTTCAGATTCTCCACGCACGTTTGCAGTCCTGTGCGACATTGAAAAAGGGAGTTAACATAAAAGGCGATTGAATCGAGTCTGGGCTGTGGTCGTTTAAATCGGGTGTGGTCGACCTCTACGGGAAAAAATCTAGAGTACCTGGGCAGCTGCTTCGACTACCTTTAGATCATCTACCAGGTCACCTAATATATTCCATCCGAATTTGAAAAACAAGTGACCAAATGTTAAATTTCATTAGATTCAAGCACCAGTGTACTTTCCCTGAATATATACATGATTTCCGCCCATCTATTGACTAGCTTATTAACACCTTCATTAGTGTAAAATTCTTGCGGAAAGACGGAAGCATAAAGTGGATGCGAATTTTCTCTGAACCAAGCTCTTCGACGTTTTGTTGTGACGTGATTCTTGCTGGGTGGGGTCGTGCTGCAGTTTCCTGATGATTCACTAGAGCAGGTCTTTTTCCCTTCTCAAAGCCAAGTTCAAAAACCCTAACTACTGACAGAAGAATCGAGCATTAATTGTTTCGCATTAGATGGTAGTCATTCAAAGTGCATTATTCCTTGACGATTTCACCACATTATTCAAAAGCCTTGTTTTCAATGAAGTCCCCTTCTAGGCGGCTATGGCCTTTCCCCGCTTACAAAGTCGCTACTATCTACGACGACTAAGATTTCGATAAAAGACCATTTTCGTTGTCAGTCACCAATCCATCCACCAAGAGACAAAAAAGGGTGATGAGAATGGAGGAAAGAAGAGCAGATATCAACTCGAGAAGTGAGTTGATTGTTTTCCAACAATTCATAATGCATGCACACATTTTCCAGGTGTAGCAACTTTTCCGGGCTTTGAAGATGAAAATGAGTTATTAAATGGTTTGAAGTAAGCTCAATTGCCAATTACCCAACTAATTAGGCAGGATTTTCCTCAAGGGCTGCTACGAGAAGCAGCAAAACAACACTTCAATCTTCACCTTCTGTACACATATTCTTTCATTTAAACATTCTATACAAAGGCCGAGTGAATGTTTTCAGCCGCTTCGCCGACTGCTGGGTTTCTTTTCTTAAGCTCATAAAAAACACCACATGCCTCAAGGGATTCTTAGGTATTTCGTTCATGTTAACAGGGTTTTAATCAAGCCTACTTTTGCTCTGTGACTCAAAATTTGATCACTTTAAACATGCACCTAAACATGGCAATTATGTTCAGCTCCATTAGGCATCACAAAATACTCCCTAAATTTCATTAAATTGAAAAGGGGCAAAATACGGACAAAACTTATTTGATGACCTGATATTCCCAACCAAGAGTAGCTATAATTCTTACTTTAGACTAAAGATTTTTTAGGATTGTCAGCCGACACATTTTTAATATTTATCCTGGCATCGTGACAGAGTTTAACAAAGTTCCTTCATTTCTGCCAACTAGAGTTAACCAATTTATAGATAATGTAACTGGTTAGTATTAAACTACGATTGACGGAACTCACCACAGAGGCCCCATCGATTATACGAGAGCAGATGACTGCTTAAGAAATCCCGCATTGTCTTGGGGATCGGGGTAAGATTTAAACCAGTAGTAACGGGAGGACGAAAGCCGTAACGTTTTTCGATAATGTCGAGAACCGCTCCCCACTCAGTTTCCTGTTCCGCAAACAACTCCTCCGGAGTCTCGATTCGATAGCTGCGTTTTCCGCATGAATTTGAAGATGGTGCACTTACCAAATGGTGTCAGTATCTGCGAACTCTAAGATCCCATTGACAATAACTTCCTTCGGTCTCTCAGTGGGGTTATCGATAACGTAATTGCACAGGTTTGTCTAAGTATAAAGAACTAAAAGGCAGCTAGAGAACTCACCAGAGGAGTGGTAAAACGCTCGATGGTGTCTTTTTGGGAGTCCCACTCATTAGCAATGGCCAAAGCCAAGCCTTCGTGGGGAACAGTAAAAATTTTTCCACCAGGGGTACGGAGACGGCTTTTGTCAAGGAGGATTTCGAAACCTAGCTCTTGTACCCCATCAACTATTACAAATTAATTAATGCACTAAGTGCTTCGCTATTCAAATATGCAATCTGACAAACCAACAGTACAACTTACTATTGCATGCACTTCTGGCAATGCAAACATCCTTATAGAATTTTTTCAGAGGAGCTAAGAAGCTAAAATTATGGTTAACAATTTCTTACCTTTTGTAGCGAATCGTAGTGTAGAAAGTTGTAAAGGAACAGAGAACCGAACAAAACGCGACGGCAGCATCCTCCCAACCCCACACACGAATACGCTTTGCGGTTGTAATTTCCAAGGACTTTGCTCTATTTGATGTTCCATGCCTTGCACTAACAAATACTTTTGATGAATAATCACAGACTATTTTAGTTTAAAGGCACCCTAATAAATAAGCACTTTCCTATTCGAAGTTAAACTCATTTAGTATTTGCCATCCAAAGGTTGAATGAAGAACATGACCATCTGTAACATTTCATTTTTATTCATAAAATAGATCAAATATGTTAATATTTTATTAGATAGTTTAGTCTTTATTTGCTTTGACTAAACGTGGGGAGTGCTTAAAGATAAGTTTATCTCGACTTTGTTGTTACCCACACACTTCAAATGCTAGTTGGAAAGTAAGGCTATCAATTGATCAGTCACCTTAGATATTGGTAAAATAGCCTTATTTTCTACCTCTGATGAAATTTTAATCATGATCCGAGACTTCACTTCACAGATCTATGGTCTTTAGTGATTCGATTACCATTCAGGTAATTATCAATTCGTAAATTTCCGTGGAAGTCGCTTTACGGTATTTAGAGGGAGTCATTTTAAAGTATTGATGCGAGTATAATCGAATCGTTTCTTAAGAACCAAACTAAGTTTCCCTTGAGTTAAACCCTTATTTATGCTCTTAAAATGACTCATAATCAGAAGGTTATGTCGTTATCTAGAATCAAGGGTCCTAAGGAATCTTTGTTTATTTCCTTAGGAAGGCGGGTCGTGAGAGCGCTTGATCTAGAGACGACGAGGGCGATTCTCCTAAGGAGTTCGTGTGCATGCAGTAATTTCAGATAACATTAAATTACCTAGTTCATAAAATATCAAAAAGTTAAAATGAGATAAAAGGAGGTTCCAGCGATATTTAGTGTAGTCATAAACTTGAGCACCCTATGCCAAGACACTAAGATAAATGTAAGGCACAGCTTAGATGGAGGTCATTAAAAACTACCTCAACTTTCCATTGGACCATTCGATTTCCAGACAAGTTGGGTTATGACATTTTCGAATTAGAGTAATTGTATGAGCTTAGCCGTCAGCACATATCGTATAACATAAAGATCTATAAATGAAGAATAATTAACTAAGAACAAAAAAGAATTGAATCCTAATACAGTTAGGCAATTTGGAACTCATAAGTGTCGTTTACTTGAAGGAACATGCTGAACACCAGTAAGAAATAAACATTTATTAAATGGAAGTCAAAACAAGCTAGTTAACAAAATGATTAATATGCAACTTACATATAAATGAATCAAAATGTAAAAATTAATTTGAGAAGAAATAAAAAATATTTGATTAAATACAACAAATTCGATTATTTTTTAAATATTATATTTGTTTAATTGGGTTAGAAATTGTTACTTCTTGCAGTTGATTAATTCAGCTAATTACATCATTTATAAACTGGCAGCGCTGCTTTCAGTACTCTCGGGTTGTTGTCCGACCATGCTTTCGTCTGACGGATCTGATAACGAAAATTCGCAAGTTTTTAATGCACTTTATCCAAATGCCTTGTTCAGAGATTTGATTTATTTTATGTTTATAGTACTGGAATCGTTTACACCGATAAATCTGATAGTGATTTCGAAGTTGTAAGTTTATCACCGATTGCGATGTGTAGTTGGGATGTTTCACGAAGCATAATCATGTTGAACTTGTGTGACTTAATCTATAATGTCAATTCTTTTCTTAAGCCCAAACGCACAAGGGTACTATCCTCAAACTGGAACTCACCTGAGGCAGTTATGCGAGTTGGAAGACGCACCGTCTTTACCCGTGGTCGTCCTCCATGGTACACTCGCGAGGGCCGAATTGATCGTTGTTTCGTTGTCGGCATTTGTGGTGGTTCTGGAAGTGGAAAAACCACCGTCGCCCAAAAAATCATCGAAAAACTCAATGTTTCTTGGGTCACCCTACTTAGTATGGACTCCTACTATAAAGTGAGGCCATAATTTGTTGTTTGTTCCCTATATTTATTAATTTATGCATCCCAAATTTTATCCCAATTTGGGTGGGGCTTCCGTACTTCAGCGTGCTTGTTTATTAAGCATGATGCGCGCCGTTTACTCGACTGAGTCACCTGAAGTGACCTAAGTAGGCCTAGGTCACTTCTCGCCATGACTCAGATAATTGTTCGTTGCGATGGGAGCGCCTTGGGTAATTGCTCTTTAATTACCTTTATTGGTATGGTCGTGTTCTTATATGATGTTATTTATTCTTTCTGTACGTGTCGAGAGCTCAGAAATCAACTAATTATCAGCAAAAGTAGCCTGTTGCTATGACAGGCGGTATTATGTGGCAGCGGAGTGCTGAAACCTGGCACGCACGCGCCATGCGTATTCCCGCCACGACGCCTCCTCCATCAATTGCTTTCTTGACACTCCTTTGACTTGACTTTTGTGTATTTTGTGCAGGTCCTTTCCGAGAAGGAGAAAAAGTTGGCCTATGAGGGTCGCTACGACTTCGACCACCCCTCCGCGATCGATAGCGCCCTCCTCATCAACCACCTCTCGCGCCTCAAGGAGGGCAAGAGCATCCAGGTCCCCGAGTACGACTTTTCCACCCATTCGCGTGCTGCCAAGACGGTTAGTTGGTCTCTCTCACCGTCTTTGGATTTTTTAACCTCCAGTCTGACGTACGTTTTCTGACCTTTGCAGCGGACTATGTATGGCGCCAACGTTGTCATCTTCGAGGGCATCATGTCTTTCTGCTACAAGGATCTTACTGAGGTTTGTCGCTTTCTCCCTCGTGGGGTTTAGACCAGACTTGGGACTCTAGACTTCTTGTTTTTTTGCAGCTCCTAGATCTCAAAATCTTCGTGGATACGGACTCAGACGAGCGTCTGTCGCGTCGTCTCCTGCGTGATATGCGTTGCCGCGGTCGCCAGATCGAGGACATCCTGCTGCAGTACGAGACCTCGGTCAAACCCGCCTACGACACTTACATTGCTCCCACCATGTCTCTCGCCGATATCATCATTCCCGGTGGCGGCCAGAACTCCGTCGCCATCGACCTTATCGTCCGCATTGTCGAGAAACGCCTCAGAGAGGTACTCGGGGGACACTAGACACCCTAAAAAGACCTGGGGGGCTGGATCTGACGCTAATTCTGGTTGTTTTTAGCACTCTCACCTGCTGCGATCGGAACAGGCCAACGGCCTGCGCGAGTCTTTCAGTCAGCTGCGTCTTAACGGCTCTACAGGGCCGACAGTGGCCGCCGCTGTCAATGGGAACGGGGACAACAGCGGTAGCTCGGGCTCGAACACACCGCCGGGCACGCCGGTGAACGGCAACGGGGACGGCAACCACCAGGAGGGGGGAAAGGGGGGCCCTCGTCGCTCCGCGCGTAACGGCTCTCTCGAGTGCTCCATCATCCCGCCCAATGTGAACGTGCTCTCGCAGACGCCCCAGTCGCGCTGTCTGCACACCCTCCTGCGTGACCGCAACACGAATCAGGACGCTTTCATCTTCTACGCCGAGCGACTCATGCGACCCATTTGCGAGTTTGCACACCGCCTTCTGCCCTACGAGGTGAGTTTCGGGGTGTTCTAGTTTTCTCAGTGCAGAAATATTCCAGTTGACAGGTTCGCACCCTCTCCTGCCTGAAGTGGGAGGTCCTTCCGGTAAACAGGCTTCACTGTGTGTGTGTACTTTTAGGGGGGCTCTTCGGAGTTCTTTGCTGCTGTGTCTACTACTGTTGTATGAGATGTAGAATTTTCGTGCTTGGTGCTTGTGGGTGTGACGTACAGGGATCTCAAAGCTCCCTCAACCAGGCATTGTTATTGACACTGAACCAATTTGCGAAACGTAGCTTCAGCTACGTAGACAAAATAAAAGAGCAGGATTTTGTTACATATGAATCTGGTATTATCATCATTAAGGTGTCTTCGTATGAAGTTAATAACCTGGCTCAAAATAACTCGAACTGTCTAACTTGGATGACCGAATATGGAGGTCGGGACTTTGCCTGGTGAAAAATATTCGTATCGTACATTATGGACATACTAGACGATGTGGAAAAGCCTTTCTGGTGAGCTCTGGCGTTTGGTTATCCGCTGTGACCTAAGAAATCGCCGACTCGTTCTTCCTTGCAGGACGTTGTGGTGGACACACCGCAGGGCATTCCCTACCACGGCCGTCGACTAGTGCCGGGCACCAAGGTCTGTGGTGTATCGATCCTGCGCGCAGGAGAGGCCTTTGAGCCCTCGCTGAACGCCGTGTGCAAGGACGTGCGTCTGGGCAAGATACTCATCCAGACCAACCCTGACACCATGGAGCCCGAGCTGCACTACCTCCGACTCCCCAGTGACATCAAGGACTGCTACGTCATGCTGATGGACACCACCGTGGCTTCTGGCGCTGCCGCCATCATGGCGATGCGGATCCTGCTCGAGCACGACGTCCCTGAAGACCACATCATCCTCGTCTCCCTCATCATGGCCATCCAGGGTGTCCACTCTGTCGCTTACACCTACCCCAACGTGAGTCTCGGTGGTGTCTAGTTATATCCGACTTCAGTGGTTGCACGACTTGCTAAATGGGTTTTTTTCCTTGTAGGCGCACATTGTGACATCGGCAATCGATCCTGACCTCACGGACGACTACCACATCCTTCCGGGCATCGGCAACTTCGGCGATCGGTACTTCGGCACCAGTCCGCAGGCCTAGTCGTTCTACCCAACCCCCACTCAATCACCCAACGTCCCTCTCTGTGTCTGTGTCCGATCTTGTACCTAGTCGTAGTTCTTTCTACTTAAAATGTGTAGGCGGTGTGTGCTCGCTTGCGGGCGCGCACCTCAGTCTCAAGACTCTTTCATTATTCCGCCGTCTCCAACCTCCTCCCAACCAACCTTTGTGTACGAATCAAGTTTTGTGCTCGCCAGTGTGCAGATGTGTGTTGACTTTCAACTGGTCGATTGGGGGAATGGAGGACAACATGATTGTGTGAGTTTATGAATCCTTTAGGGCGTCGGTTGGCAGACCTAGTCTAGGACACTGTTGAAGGTGAAATATCTATTAAGTCCTCTCGTACGCTGCGTCCGATTTTTCACAAAGTGAATCAGGTAGCGATATGTTGCATTTGACTAAAGGTCCAATCACAGAAGACTACTTTCCCTGATTATCTAACTCTCATCAGCACTGGCAGACTGAATGAAAATGACTGAGTAATTCAGACACGGTAATATTAATTTTTGAACTTGTTTAATTAAGTCCTTATAAGCGTTAGAGCGGTTATTTTCATTGCAAGGTTTAATAATACTCCCGATATAGTATTTTCAAGCTGAAAGGGCGTCCTTCTCTTTCTAATCCAATACCCAAATGGTAGCCTTATTAAAGCCCGATGATGAATTGACTTCACCAGATTCACGGGCCAGGCGTTACCAGTTTGCGAGCTCCAACCGCAGAGATTACTTGTAGGGTTGTGAGGTCAAAGTTAAGTGTAAAGTCACTTATTTAAGATAAGCAGTTTATGCATCAAATCATCACATAATTCCTGATGGAATTGTGAATATATAAAACAAGTAACCAAATGTTACAATTAATTAAAGATTTTGTCTTCAATGTGCTTCCTCTCATCATTCATCACTTCCTTCAATCTTTCAGCTATCATATTAATATCAACACTGGTGTACTATTCTCCTGGTTTTAATTCTAAAAAACTAACAAATGTCATCTTCTGCCTTTTTCCTACTGCTTTGCAAAAGCTGTTTCCACTTCCAAGTGACTAAGCTACAAAACAAATGATGGTTTGAAGGAGCAGGGTCAGGAGAATAAGGTGGAGGCATTTTCTCCTGATCAAGTTATTCTTCCGTCTCTTGCGAATTGATTCTTGTCGTGTGGGAGGTGGTTGTGCATTGTCCTGATGAAACATCATCCCTTTTCGATTCATAGGACCAGGTATTTTTCCTATTGAAGGCTCGTTTCGAGCGCCAATCCAAAGTGGATTATTCCCTGGCGATTCCATCAGAATAAAAGTAGAAGCCTTCCCGGCTGGTAGCAGGAGCCTTTCCACGGGCATACAAAGCCACTCTGACGACCAACAAAAATAAAAGATCCATTTTTTCGTCGCCAGCCTTAAGTCGACCGTGCAAAGAAGGCAGAACAATTTGGCGAGAATGGAGAGAGGGGAGTACATGCCATCAACTCGAGATTTGCCATTGTTTTCAGAAAACAATCCATGAATCACCGTTTCCCAAGTCTTAAAGAAACTTTTTCATGTTTTGAAGGTGAAGACGATGAACAGTTGTACGGTTTGAACTAAGCCTATTTGCCAATTCCAAATCAACTAATAAAGATGGATAAACTGCTTGCTCAAAAAGCTGCTTATCATCAAACTCAACCGGACCTTGTCTGGTTTGATCTTCATTCCCCCTTAGGAATTTCGAAAACCATCCTCTGCACACACATTCCTTCGCTCACACATTTCTTTCCATAAACTGAATGAGTGTTTCTAGGCGCTGAGTTTCCTTTCCTGAACTCAAAAGCCTGATGAGCCTCAAATGATTCTTGGGTACTTGAATGATTTAAGCCAAGCGAATTTTAATTTTCTTCTTCACTAAATCAAAATTTGGTTACTTTTAATGCATCTTATGTTAAAAATGATGTTCAACTCTATTAGATATCATAAAAATGGTAAAATTCAGATAGGACTTATGGTATGACCTAGTAGTTGAATTTCTCGACTTATTTAGGGGTTTCACTAATGGAGTTGGCCTTTTATTGAGATTATAAAAATTCATTTTATCATCTATTTACCCGTATTTCGGGGTTAACGTCAGGACATCAAATCCCGCATTTTTTCGATTAGCAGTAAATGCGCTTGGTAGTTAAAAAAGACAAAAAAAATTCACTTTCTTGCATATGCTATCTTTTCAGTTCTACCCGGAAAATGGCGGAGGTGGATTTTAAACTTTTACTGAGGGAGGAGTCGCCGAAACGATTTTCGACTTTACCTTGAGAGATGGTGAGGCTTATTATTGGCTACCCTCGTCATCATCCGAGGTTTAACCGCATCGACGGTCTGCAATTACGCGTAGGCAACACAAGCCCCTTAATAAAGCTTTTTCGGTAGATTTTCAAAGCTTAGTCTGAAAACCTAATCTTATGTTGTTTGCACTTCGTTCTTGCTTCGCCATGGGAATTGGTTCATTATGTCATGATTCTCCTCCATAATTCTCACCAAAGGTTCCATTCTAGTGATAATCAAAAGGACATGACTGTGAAGGGCTTAAACCCTTAGCCGAGTGCGGGGTGCTTTAGCGAAAAACAACAGCCATTAATGGCAAGATTTATTCTGAACACCATTTATTTATTTTGTTTAGAAGCAAAAGGAAGTGCCAAAACAGCGGTAATTTTAGCCGTGGGAATGTGGTTCGTTGTTATTAAATGGGTTTTCCTCGTGTGAATGATTGTGTTATTAGCCAGGAATGTGAAATTTCCCATGACGCTCAGCTGTCCGTTGTGGAAATTTTACTTAGAATTGTGTTTGGTAGATGCAGTGGGTTAGATAAGTGAAAACAGTGCTGAAACACTAATACCTTAATTACCAGAAGATGCAGGAGATTTGCATAATTAAAAGTATGAGATTTATTTAGGGGTTTAATAAGATACAGCAACACTCCGGAGTCCCACACCAACTGCCGATACATTAAGTCAACTTTCAAAATTTTTTTAATTGTTTATTTATAGTGGAAAATTCTCTGGATTCTGCATATTAGAAAGTGTTAATTTCCGTTTTATTTAAACCATGTGTATATGAGAAGCCATTACCAAGAGGTTGTTTACATGAGAGGTGTGAAATTTTCCCATGGCGCTTCGATGCTCGCTCCAAAAAGGGTGAATGAAATTCCTGAATAAGACCACTTAGACTGTGAGATAGAACAGACTAATTAGAGATGTTTATCAGGATGCTGGTTGCTGAACACAGACACACACATGTATCCTGAAAAAATACTAGGTAATCCTATGAGTTCTGCCGAATTTTAACTTGTTAAGACTGAATTAATTTAAAGAGTTTTCTAATGTCTATATTAACAAGTACTAAAATTGATCATTTTTTGTCTTATAGAACAATAAATTAAAACTTGTTTGATCAAAACCACGCTAATATGGAAGTAACCAAGATTCATTTGAGGCTCATAAAGTTTTACAAGCTCAAGAAAGCAAGGAAACCCGACTAGAAACATTCACTCAGTTTATGGAGGGAAGGAGCGTGTGAATGAAGGAAGGTGGTAGCAAAAGATAGTTTTCGAAATGCGGAAGTGTGGATTTCACCAACCAAGAGAATGAAGATTGAATCGGAAGTCATCCAGTTGAGTTTCCTGATGATAAGCTGCTGCTTCTTGAAGCAGCAGCCCTTGAAGAAGCTTATCCTACTCTCTCAGTTGAGCTGGAACTGGAAATTAGCCTTAGTACAATCCACACAACTGTTCATCGTGTTCGCCTTCAAAAACTTGGGAAAATGGGTGAGTTGTCAGCAGGTAATCTCAAATCTCCAGTTGGCATCTGCTCTTCTCTCGCCATTCTCTCTAACTTGTTTTACCCTTTTGGATAGATGACTTGTTAGTAGTTAAACGGATCTTTTATCTAAAATGTTATGCGTCATAGACAGTGGCAGGGTCATAGAGGGGAAATACCTCATGGGAAAGGGTTATTTTTCTTCCACTCTGGTGGGACCCTCAAGGAAAAATCCAATTTGATTTGCTACCACTTAATACATCAACAATTAATGCTTACATCTAAAGAAGCCATCAATTGGAGTGCTTGAACCCAACTATGAATATGAAAAAGTCCTAATCTGGTGAATCGAAGAGAGAAGAGAAGAGAAGAGAAGAGAAGGAAGCACATCACAATTGATCGAAGAACCCCGTTAGGAGGAAATTCCTTACTCACCGTCCTGCTCCTCAAGATTACCACAATTTGTTTCACTGTTTGCATCATTTGGAAAAAGAAAAAGATATGCTTTTGTAATACAGGAGGAGCTTGAACCTGACGACCTTTGTGAGTTCTTCGAATCAAAGCCAAATTTTGCAGTAATGGTGATTGAATTTTCAATTAAATGTAACACTTCGCACCTCGTTTTATGTGTCCGAAATACCAACAGAATTTGTGTGATGACCTGATAGATAAACTGTTTGCCATAAATAAAAGGTTTAACACTTAGTCCTGTCCTTATAATCACTATGTGGCTGAAACTAGCTAATTGCTAATGCCTCGACCATAAATCTAGTGAATGCAATTCATAAACAAGGCTTAACGAGAATATCATTTGAATATCGGTTTCGAAAGAAAGAAAAGTACGTCCTTTTAAGTTGAAAATACCATAAAAATTCCATTTTGGGGGTATTTTACACTTTAGAGCGAAAAAATAAACCCCTGAAAAAATAAAAACATGAACTAGCCCTAAAATCGATGCTATATTATTTAAATACACAAAAGAACACTATCTGGATTATTCAGACATTTGCATGCAACCTAATTTGTAGTTTTGAAGAATCTGCCGGCGTTTTTCTCAACGGTTCACAACAAGTTCAGACCATTCTGTCATTTATGGGGGCCTTTTTTATTTTCGCCTGCCATTTGATGTTGGCAACACTCTTTTATTAATATGTGCCTTTTTCAATGCCACTGCAAGCCCTTTTTGCTGCAGCATCTTAATTGCATTCACTGGTACTATATTCCATTATATTACTCTTAAATCTGATTTATATCTTTACAGTATTTATAAAAAGAACGCCTGCAATGGAGTTATTTACCAATAATCTATCGGCGAATCAGAATACTAAGGCCTATTCCGTTTTTATGCAACTCAATAATCGATCGATCGATAAGGATATTGGCAGTCATGAATGAAATATTTTTCTCCTATTCATCAAAACCGAAGCTGTCAAGAGTATGACATGTTGCATACAACTGTCTCCTTTTGCAGCTTACGCAATTTTATTCGCATTTCTTTTGCAATAACCTTGATTGCGATAGCCCTCGACAATATGCAAATTTCCAATTAGCAAGGTTCTTTCCTCTAAAAAGATAATCTAAAATTGTCATTTTTAGATCAGCTATTGAATCAGTAAAAGCAGTAGATCACGTTAGATTCTTTATTAGTGCGCCGAAATTTAATCGATCATATTAATTTAATCTTACATCTGGTTACCTTAAAAGGCACTGTTGATTAAGGTCAAGTTTCTGGTCAAAATGAGTCATCATGTGTAAATTCAACGAAATTACCTTATTATAAATCCGACGCATATTGACTAATGAGCCTGGATGTCCTAATTTAATCGATTATCCTGCTTGATCGCCTAAATCCCATTCTTCTTATTGACATTTCCAAATCAATGCACAATGAGATATGAGCTGTATTTACTCCGTGGCATGAGGAAGAGGCCAATCCTTGATATACACAATGCCTTATGTCTCTCGGGTGTCAAAAAACATGAAACAATTAAGCTAGGCTAATAAAAACAATCATATCAGTATCCAGTACAACGAAAATCTGTTCGAGCTCCAGACACCATATGGTCTAAAGCTGACTTCGAACAGTGTCTTTTCACAAGCTGTGTGATAGAGCTCCGAATAGGGGATCTTCCCTCCTAGACTGCCATTTTTAGTTAAAAAATTTACCGATTTATTGCTAAAGTATAGCGTTGTTTACGTGTGCCTTTTCAAGGTCACTGCAAGCCTGTTTTGCTACAGAATACCTATTATCTTCTTTACTTCTTATTTCGATTCCTTCTAAAGTGTAGTTGTGAAAAAATTATTATTCAAGTACATTCTATTTTTATATTTTCATATTTTCAAATATTGTATCAACAGTTCATTAACTTACGACGTATCCCATTCCACGATGTTAGATCAATCGAGAGCGTATCTGCCCGTCAGATATGGTCGTTTTTCGCCCATTCGTAACCACCACCCAAGTTTGCAAATGGTTGATGGGTTTCATACAATGTTGCAGCATTGATTGCGAAACCCTATTGAGAATATGCAAATTCCAAATAAGGAGGGACTGGTTTGTTAAGGTGTTCTCTTTCGATCTTATTATCATTATCGTCGAATCAAATCAACGCAGAAGGGAACGCAGTTATATTTGCTCTTAAAAATATCAAAAGGCCAGTCCTCAAATCGATTAAGGTAAACATATCTGTCTGAAATGGCTAAAAATGTGTCATTATTCCAAATGAATAACCCAATTTTATTGACTATGTATGTTAACAAATAAGCCTGAATGTCTTAGCAAAATGGATTCTTCTGCTTCACCAATAAAGACCCATTCTTCTTACTACCATTAAACCGAAACAATGCATGGGAAAGGGTCAGAGTATATCAAAAGGATAAACCTTGGTATGCATTTCCTCACACCTCTTGGGTGACAAACTACATAAAACAATTGAGGTCAAGCTCTTAGGCAATGAAAATCTGTTCTTGCTCAGTTGAAGAAGAAGCTTGCTCAAGGCACTAGGTAGTATAGAGAGGTATCAAACCGATTCTCTTCACAAGTTGCGCGATAGGGCAACAACTAGGGATTTTCGCTTCTCATCTGCCCCTTATTTTTGATGATTAACCATTTTAATCTCTTAAAATACCCTTTTCAAGGCCATTTCCACCATCCTAATTGCATCTCATTTCGCGTCCCCTACAAATTCCAGTTGTGCAATATTTATAAACTAAATAACTTCCATTGTCCTATTTTTTATATTATAGCAGCTTTTCATTATTTAAAAATGTAACCCATTTTTATTTAACAGCGCATCTGACAGTCATGAATGATGATGGGATTTCGCCTATTCCTGATTCACCCAAGCTGTCAAGAGTATGATAGGTTTCATACAATGGTTTCGTTTGCACCACAAGCAAGTGTATTAACATGCCCTGCATATAACCTTACTTGTAAACGCGCCTCAACAACATGCAAATTTCCCATTACCAAGGTTATTTTGCTTAAAAATGGAAATAAAAGTGCACTTTTCACATAGACTGTGACTTTAGTGAAAACAATTGATTCCATTGGTTGCTTTAATAATGAAATTTAGAAATACTGTCTATGCCTGAAATTGTATCGTCGTTTCACTCCCATTGTACATTCGGTTACCTAATGAGACATTGTTGATAAAAGTCAAATTGCTGGTCAATATGGCTAATAGTGAGACATCATGTGAAAGTTCACCAAACTAAGCTTCTATGTCTTCATTAAATGGCTTCTTCTGCTTCACCAATAGGGGCCCATTCTTCTTGCTGCCATCAAACCTCAGCAACGCAAGATGGAATAGAGTTGCATTTACTTTAAAACAGCATGTCAAGAGGCCAATCCTTCTTATGAATAATTCCTCAAACTTCTCGGGTGTCCAATAACATGGAATAATTTGGCTCTAGCTCTTAGGAAACGCATATAAGCACCTACCGCAACTAAGCTCTGTTCTAACTCAGTAGCAGAACAAACCTAATCCAACCACCACGTATTCAGGAGGTTTAAAGAGGTACCGAACTGTTTCTTTTCATAAGTCGTGTTTTAGAGGAACGAACTCAGAACCGGAAGCAAGCTAATTTTTCCCATTCAGAAAGACTTAAATTGTCACGCTGATTAACTGAGGGGGTTTTGCAGTTGTGGTGGCACGTTGACTGTTAGTCCATAACTTGACGGCAGCGCACCACATATAATAGTCCGTCGGTGGGTTAAAATCAATGGAATCCGGTGAATTCCAAACAATGGGATGACCATAATCCCCCTGTTTTGGTTGCCGTATCGACTGATCATCAAAATGCAGATTTTTCAATCCACGATGCTAGAGTGGCAGAACATGATGGGATTTGGCACCAACCACTAAATCAACTAAAATAGGGTCAGGCATGTATCTCTATCAGTCTCACTGGCATCACCAACTTGTTTCATTTTAGTAGGACCAACTGACACAAGGCACAAATTAACACCGAGATTAAAATCGAAATCGGGTCAGACGATTGTGGGGCTTTTCGTTCCAGCAGGTAACCGGCAGTCTATCTAAAGTAAAGCCACTAGGCGTGAGGAAACATTCCGAATCTACTCGAGTGGCAGGAGAAATTCAGGGGTTTTTTAAATTAAAAAGGAGTAGATTTCAAAGAAGTGTCTAGTTAGAACTCGATCTGTTAAAACCCAGAATTTGGAGCAAGTCGATTTTCTACTCTTAAAGAAGTTTAGATTTTTGCATCGTTAAACTGGGGGGATTTTTTAGTTCTGGCAGCATGGTGACAGATCTATCTCTCTACCTAAGCTTGATTTGAAAATCTCAAAACTAAAATACATTGTTCACATAACAACCCTGTTTCGTTGTAACGAGACCCAACTGATACTGCGGGCCTTTTAGCGCAGAGGTTCACGTTAAAGTCATTTTTAATTTCAAGATGTTCAAAATGGTCAACCCGTTCTTCTTTCTTGAAGGTTAATGCAGCCTCCATGTATTTCATCTAAAGCCAAGGAGACTATCATTATGCTTTGGGGGGATGCCAATTCCAACTGTGGAAACGGTCTTCTCTCTCCGTGTCCATCGGTGGGTTCAGATCAAGGGAATCATGTGCTGCATGTAATCTTGACTCTTCTCTGAGGTTTAGCCGTGCAGATGACTACCTTCTGTTTCCTGTCGCCCATATCTAGGACAAACCTACAGATTTTTGAGAAAATCTGTGTCAACCTAGCCGGCTCCTTTGATTTCCTATTAAAAACATTGGTCACAGTCACATCGTGGGCCTTTTGTACAACACCCACTAAATCAACAACTATGGGGCTAAATCTAGTTCTTTATCGGCTAGTAGGGTTTAGTCATGGCCTTGAGGCCCAAAATCAGTGACTCCTCTATGTTAAATTACAAACTTGTTTCGTCATAGGATACCCAATTGATTCTAGGTTGTAGTAGAAGTAACGTTGTTGGAGTGCATGAGTATCAAATGATCGTGGGGCTTAATGCTACAATGCTTGAGGAAACATGCCGGCACTACTTAAGCGTCAATAGAGAAAAGAATCTCGATACTTCATGTTTAGGAGCGTCCATTTAGACCTTGATCAGTCAAAAATCGGAACCTGGAGCAAATTTATTTTCATCGTTATATCTTGAATAGAAGGACTCTGTAAGAAGCTTACATTTGTGGATGGATGAACCAAGAGGCTTTTGTAGTACCGACAGCAATGTGGCCACCAGTTAGCGTTTTTGGATAATAGTTCATGGTGGGTTAAGATGAAGGCGATTTGATGGAGGCCAAACATTGGGGAGTCTGCAGCAGTTGGCTAACAGGTTTGGCAATGTTGACTACCTTTTATTTACAATCTCCTCCATATACAGGTCATAATGACAGTGATCAGCAGTTCCACGTAGCAATTGAAGTTCATGCAACACATTTTCGAGGCTGTACCTGCCTAACCAGATCATCTGCTTTGTCCAAAGTCACCTTATAGCCTCATTTTCTATTCGCAAATTCATGGACCTGGGTTGGTTCCACAGTGTTAGGAGTAGAGCGTCGAACATTAACCGTTCTAGATTGAGAGATCTTCGTGATTATAAATAATGTTGCCACAATAACATCGTGATCTTCAGATCATAGTGTCCGATTAATTTCAATGTGTAGAAGGGAAGCATTGAGCAACCACCACAAAATGTGATCAGACATCACTCACTAGACCATCAAAAGTAGGTCCAGATCAGTCTTCCTATCAGCCGATGTGGCTTAACCATGACCCTGAAGCCTCAAACCAGTGCTTCCGTTATATCCTTTGTATTAAGACCCAACTTATTCTGGGCACAAATTAATACCTAGGTTGAAATTGAAGTCACCTTGTTTGAGTGCATGAAGATCAGGTAATCTAACGCCAAGGTCACTAGGCTTGAGGGAACCTGCCGGCACCACTCGAATGCTAGGGAGGGAACAAAGGGGTTTTTAAATTAAAAAGCAATAGATTATAAAGAAATTGAATAGTAAATGAAACTGTACTATTTAGGCCATTAGAAGCGTCTATTTAAATCTCGATCCATCAAAGTTTGGAACCTGGAGCAAGCCGATTTTCCACTTTATATCTCCCTTATGAAGCTAGGTTTCCGTACTGATCAAGCAAGAGGCTTTTGTAGTACTGGCAGCACGGTAGCTATTGCTTTGTGTCTCTCGATCATAGTCCATCGGTGGGTTTAGATGAAGGAAACTCAGTAGAGGTCAAACAATGGAGAGACTGTTGCAGTTGTATCAGTTGGCTGATGGGCATTCTTAACTTTTCCCCTAGATGTGTCCCACCTGCTGTTTGCTAACCTCCTTATCCAGGGCATACTTACTGAAATTGAGGAAATTTGCTGTAGCAGCTTAACCAGGTCGCCTGATTTCATGTACCACTTTTGTAAAAACCATCACTGTCTTCACAGCGACCCAGATCTCCTTATTTTCATGACCGCATCGAATGACTATTACGATACAGGATATTCTTAAGCATACTGCTCAGCAGAACCACTGAACCGGCCAAAATAGCAATTAAAACTCGATATTTTGTAGTATTTTCAGTTTATTTTCAATCGATATGCTCACTTAAAATATTTGCCTTTCATATATATTTAAAAAATAGGTTATAACCGTTTGAAAACGACAGACATCTCGGACTTTCAGAGGAGCCAAATTGTCGGCGCTCATATGGCGGGCACTAGTGTAACAAAAACTGTCAGAATACATGATGTCTCAAGAGCTACTGTTCCAGGGTAATGACTACCTCCTTTGAAAGTGAAGGGAAACTGTCGAAACTGGCCGAAAACCGAAATTGTTGTCTGAGAGAGGCCGTCGTACTCTAAATCGAATTGTGAGAGAGGATCGCAAGTCTAAGAGCGTTAAATTCACTACAGAGCTCTTCAATGAACACCTACACGAAAGAGCTACAAATAGAAAACCTCGGCTCTCGAAAATGACAAATGTTTCAAAGCGGTTAGAAATGGTCCTTCGACCACTTAAAACAGGGTTGATTTTATCCGATGAATCACCATTGTTTACCGTATTTCCGACCTCCGGCCCAAATGCACTACATTTGCAGACAACCGAAAGAAGCACTAAAACTAGACTGCTGCCTTCTCCCAACCGTGAAAAGACATGACTGAGGTTCCATCGAGATGATCTGGGGGTGCTATTTCTAAAAAAATCCTCCACCGGGCCATTGATTTCCCTTCATGGAAGAGGGATTAAAGGTCGAGACAATTTAGGAACCAAATTCCTCCTACGGAAGTTCATGAACTGTAGTTTCCGGCAAGAGAACACCAATCCATATAGCTAGAATTGTCAGGGAACGGCAAGAGGCACATTCTAATGAAGTTGAGCATCTCATCTGACCACCACAATTCCAACAGTTCACAATGTGTGTGAATCAACACCTCGGAGACAATTGAGGCTGTAATTGCCGCCTCAAAAGGTGGACGACCTATTTTGTCCAACCCATGTATCTGTCTACCAGCCAATAGGGTTTAATCAAGCATTTTGGTATTCAATTACCATCTTGCTTCATGGTGATGAGATTCAACTGATACTAGGTGCCAAATAAAACCCAAAGCTACATGCTGAAGTCACGTTTTTGAAGTGAGAGAGGATCAGATGATCGAAGGGCTATTCTTTTCGTCAGAGGATTACTACAGCCTCCATTTATTTCATCTAAAGTCAAGGTCACTGCCACTATCCTGGGGGAAACATGCCGATAACAACTACGGGCACTGTCATCTTATTTATAGATTAATTCTTCGGAAAATCCCCCCAAATGCATTTCGAATACGAACAGGAAATTGGGCATCAGGAATCAATAAACATTCGAGGCAACGGGTCAAACAGACAACCGTTTTACTTCTCCAGAATCTAGAAAACTGAGGGAAGAGGTTTTTGTTAATTTGTGGAAGTGCAGCAACATTAAACTGGGGCATTATGGGAAGTAGGCTTTGACATTACGTTCACAAATCCTCCTGTAAATATGCCAATTACGTTAAAGACCATCTGTGTATAGTGATAAGAAAAGCAAAAATACATATTTTCCATCAATGGGTAAAGGATATTTTTTAATCAGTTAATTTCTTGCTTCATTTTTAAAGGTGGCAATAATATCAGATCACCCCATAAGTTCGATCTCAATTTTACCTTTTTGGATTGAAGTAAATGTAAAGAGTATTTTATAGTGACTTCTAGAATTAATCATTAATTTTAGGTTTAGATGTCTTTAAACTGACCAAGTTTTTTTAGGATAATTAATTACAGTTTGCTTGACTAAAACCTTGCCGACATGGAATTGGCTGAAGATCATTAGAGGCACATAAAGAAATGAAACTCAGCGGTCAAAAAGCCAAAAAATTTATGGAAAGGAATGTGAGTGGTAACAGAAGGTGGTTGCAGAAGATGGAAGTGGAAATTGCACCCTTCACGAAGATGAAGATCCAACCGCACGTCCAGCTGAGGTAGATGATTAACAGGTTCTTAAAGTGGATCTCGAAGAAGCTTATCCCGCTTTATCAGTTGAGGAGGAACTGGGAATTAAGCGCAGTTCATAAAGCCGTAAAACTGCTCATCGTTTTCGTCTTCAGAAGATTGGAAAAGTTCCTTAGCTTGGAAAACTGGTGCCTCATGGATGACTTATCGGTATCTGCACTTCTCACCTTTTTGGATGAACAAATTTTGATTAGTGTCGAAAAACTGACCTTTTATTGAAATGTTAAGCGTGGTAGGAGAAAGACTCCACCCACAGCTGAGAAGAGAACTTCATCGAAAAACGACACTTCTTTCAATCTGGTGGGTGTGTCGAGAAATAGTCCCCTTTGAATTGTTTCCACCTAATAGAACAACAATTATTGCTCAAATCGAAAGAAGCCGGC
The DNA here is from genome assembly GCA_030710315.1 of Anomotaenia brevis. Taxonomy (NCBI): domain Eukaryota; kingdom Metazoa; phylum Platyhelminthes; class Cestoda; order Cyclophyllidea; family Dilepididae; genus Anomotaenia; species Anomotaenia brevis. Next base: position 498,397 of record JAUOZQ010000040.1, read on the forward strand.
AATTAGGGCCTTTGAAGATGAAAAGGACCTGCTCCAATGAATGGAAAAAAGGTGATGTTTCATCAGGACATTGTAGAACAAATGTCAGACTACTACCATTGGTTTCGTATCTTTCAAAATCATTCGGAAGAAAGAGCTTATGCAACTCAGCAGGAAGAGGTTGAAATTGGCATTTGTGAGTTCTTCGAGTAATCAAAACCAAAAGAATGTTACAATAATGAAGGCACTAATAAGCTTGTTAATGGATGGAAGGGAGTTTTAGATAATCAGGGAAAGACCATTGGTGTTTGCATCTTCAATTAAAAGATGTATAGAGGTATAGATGTGTTTATGATGACCCCAAGTCAACCCTTTTATTCTAAACCTTGGAAATCAACCCTTGCCGACTGCATACAAGCGCCGTAGCAACGCAAATTATTTATCCATACATCACCAGATGCGCATTATGGTTTTTATCGTAATCTCCTGAACGCCCCGGAAGATGGACATCTTCCCCGGGGCTTCTGATCTCTCATTTCCCATTTATTGAATTAGTCTCATTTTTCCTGCAATTTTTTTTTCTCATCTGTTGTCTTCTTCGACTAGTGCCTTTTTATAGCCTCACATATTCATGATGTAACCTCAGGTAGTGCGGGGGCGTACTTTAAAGCTCTTCTTGTCATTTCGAATGGAAAATGCAATTTTCTCCAGAGTCTTAGATCGCACCTTACAAAAAGACCACGGATTTCTTGGTGGGTAAATCCGTGTTTTGATTTTGGTGCCCGAAATTCACTTCACTGGATAATACTTGGTTGTCTTACAGATGATGTGTGTAAAGGGTGTTCGCGCGCACGAGCCTAACAATAGAATTGTGCACCCTTCTTTGTACTTTATGTGATAATGACAGCGAAGACAGTGGATGGCTGATTGATCATGGGGAGGGAGAACAAATTGCATTCCGATGATTTACACCAGCCATCACCTAAATTAGTCTATTATGACCGCTGCTCAATTCTCCCTCTTGTGGAGCAATGTGATGAAAACAATCGTCCAAGTTTAACTGGGTACCACACGGAAATGGAGACTACGAGATTGTGGTTGAAAGACATTAGCGACATTCAGTTCTTTTAGAAACGATGGCGAAGGAGGAGGAACTCGACTTCTTGCTTGAATCTTTCAAATCGACCATTAGTACTCCTCAATAGTGAGGATTGCGAGATGTTCAACTTCAGTAAAATGCTCGTCATGCCGTCATTCTTTAACAATTCTAGTCTCATAGTCAACTTCAACTGTGCTTTGCTGAGAACAAACTTCCTTCTCTTTCAAAGATAGTCATTTCTTTTGTGACATTACCTCTTGGAGCACTAAGCATTCCGGCAGTTTCCGTTACACTACCATTTATAAAAGGTTATGACCGGCACTTTTTTTAAATATCTGTAAACGGCAGTTATTTTAAATAATCATATCAAATACCAAAACAATAGACAAAAAACTTTAAAATATGTCTAATTTTGATTGTTTATAGCATGTTCAAGCATTATGATACCAGAATGATAGGTATTTCCACTATCGAATCACCGTTAAATCACTGAATCGGTCTTTAAAGTTCATTATAGCATGAAAAATAGATTGCAAAGTTAGTTCTTATGATTCCTTAAAGCCGTTTACGAAAGTTGAGGATTAGAGAGGGCTTTATCATTTCTCAAAACGTCCCAAACCTTTTCAAAAGCGTTTGAAGATAAACTTGTTTTTTAGGATTTAGGCTCTAATGGACGCCGCTAATGGTGGCGGTTATTTGAACCAACTCTCTGATGGCAAAGGTGCCCTTTTTCTACTGAATTTCTAGCAACTTTATTGAATTTTTTAATTAAAGATACATTTTTTTCTGATGGAATGTCAAAATCGATGCGAATACTTCCCTTTGGAGGCAATGAAAAAAGAACAATCTTAAAAAGCGGTGTTTAAAATGTACTACCTCATAAGAAGATCAGTTTCGAAAAACTGAGGACGAACGGTAGCTTTTTAATTGTTCAAGAGGTTGTCAATCTTTTAAAAAGGGTTTGAAGATTAATTTGATTACATCTTCTTGTTCATTTAGCTACATTTATTCCTTTGTGCATCACACAATAGTCTCACAATGCCAGACAGCATCTAGGTATAATTAAAACATGAAAGGGCCACTAGTAAAGAGGCTGGAAAGCAAACATCAATGGATCAGTCACAAGGCACCAGCCTTGCATTACTTCGGCACTTAGTTAACACTCCTAAGCTTGTAAGTAGCACCAACCAAGCGGTGGAAATAGAGCTGTTCCTCTGTTTATCAGGCGGATAAAATTCTAGCATACTTTCAGATTCGATAGTACACAATTAAAGTGTGATTTCGATAGCATAAACAGCTGATTATTGTCCCCTCGGGGTGCATTTATGAAAGCAGGGATGTTTTAAACCATTGTTTTCGCTAATGGGGATTTATGGCTCCAGGAAAATCGTCGAATTCACTAGGGTACATTCCACTTCGACTTTGGAACGAAAACTAACAAAAAAGGTTTATAAAAGAGGTCACTCCTTGGCCAGGGGTCCTATTTTTGTTGGCCGCTGTGAGAATTGCACTTTCGCCCTTGTTGAGTCTGTGCACGACGCCAATTAAGGGGCAGTACGGCAACTCCAATAACTACAATCTTTGTAGATAATTGTTTCCTTAAATGCAATATACCATCAGGCAGTCCAAAATATGGTTTACAGAATAATATTTGGTTTTTTCCAGGTGTGTTAAAGGCCGAAGCCTACACATCCCTTCCATCCAAATGTCCTCAGACCTTTAAATTGATCAAACAAGTGATCGAGTGTATCATTTAAATAATGATTCAACCATCAGTATACTCTTCATTATCTTGGACTTCACGCCATATTTTCACAAGCTTAATATTGCCAATATTTTGTAATTCTTTTGGGTCAGTTTCAACCTCTTCCAGAGTTGCTAAAGTCCCCTCTTCTAAATGAAGGAACAAATCCTGAAAACTAAGGTGGATGAGGAATTTCTCCCCACAAAGTTGTTCTCCGAACTTTTGTGACGTGATTCTTGCTCTGTGTGGAGGTCGTGTATTTTCCTGATGAAAATTGACTCTATTTGAGTCACTAGGGCAGGTCTTTTTGCCTCCTCAAACGCCGCCCTAATTAATTGTTGCTGCATTAATTGGTAACAATTAATTAATTAATTAATTCCTTGGCTATCCCAAGAGATTTATATAAGATCCCTTTTCCATGAGTTTTCCTTCTCGATTGTGTTCGTGGCTACACTTAAGTCCTCTACAAGATGGATTTACTACCCGTTAAGACGATCCCACTCCTGAACGGAGAAGAGGAGACGTGCGCGCCAGAATGTTTATTGGAAATCTGTGTACATTTGAGTAGTGCACTCGATGGTTTGTGTGATGTAGGAGCAAGGGGGACATGACTCACACAACTCGATTGGCGACGGAGGGTCCGGTAGCTAGGTTTTGTATGAGACTGAGAACGTGATATCCACTAGCTAGAGTTAGGCCGCAACAATACTCTCCCCTAGAGCGTTTGTTAGCGTAAAAAACCCTCGATTTACAGCCGGTCGAGAAGGAGATTAGAGTTAACAAGACTAGTTCGTAGAGTGGTGAGGGCTGGCTGAGGCGAAAAGTGGGAGAATACACAGAAATACCCGGGTGTTTGTAGGCTGGTTGGTTAGGCTAGTGTCCGCTACTACGATCGAGCTGTTGTTGAGTGTGAGCATCGAGGATCAATGTGTGTAGGCCAGTTGAGGAGACTGGTGGCCATCGATCCGGTCTAGATGCCCTTGACGGTTAGAAGACAGTCTTGATGGGGATGTACCCCTGTCTTAACCTTGAGCCATCCATCAAGGGATGTGCAGCGGACAGTGTCATTACGAAAACCCACCATGGAGTGAAAGTGGTTGAATATTGAAGCCATTCAGGGAAAAAGCGATAAACCGCTAGTGTGAGTTGAGTCGTGTTGACTTGAGGAACAGGTCAGGAGATGTGGATTCTTCGTTCTCGTTGGGTTGAGGAACTTGGCCAAGTAGCTTGAACTGCTGCTGGAAACGCTCACGGGAAAGTTACTTAGGGGTCCATCTTATGAGAGATTTCATTGGAGAGGTTGGGGTGAATAATTTGTAGCCGATGTGACTACAGCGTCATCCCTCTTTAAGACCTTGTCACTGTCTGCGACGCCTAACACTTTGGTAAAAACCCATTTTTCCGTCACCAATCGCGAGTCTGCACACCAAAATAGGTTAAGAAATTTGACGAGATTGGAGAGAAGAGCATAAGTCAGCTCGAGATTTGAAATTGTTTTCACTTAATTCATGAGGGCAAACATTTTCCAAGTTTAGGATCTTTTCCAAGTTCTGTCTTGTGAATTAAACTCAAATGCCAATTCCAACTCAACTGACAAGGCAGAATAAGCTGCTTCAAGGGCTGCTTCCCGAAGCTTGTCATCATGAAACTCAGCTGCACGTCGTCCGATTCGACCTTACTTCATTCATTCTCTTCCACAAACTGAGAGAACTTCTCCAGTCGCTTCGGCCGTTGAGCTTCCTTTTCTGAGCTCATACACATTCTGTGCCTCAAGTGATTCCTTAGTAGGTTGTTCTCTACTATCATATTTGATCAGCTTACATGCATCTCAGCATAATGTTCAGCTCCATTATGGGGTTAGGCCCGTTATATCCCCTCCATTAATTCCTACTAACTTAACGATAAAAACAAATGAAGAATCTTCGTAGACCCTAGTAGGGAGTATGATTTGTCTAGTACTCATACAGAATTTAGTGATTATTTATTTACCATTGGTGACTGGCAAATACCTCTGGTCTGGTATTTACGTTTCACCTACATTAACCCGCTTTATAAAGGACTAAATAATTACTATTTCCCTAGCTAAAGTTAACTCCTGTCACAGATTCAAACCTAAAAACTCCGCTGTGAAAATTTTGCCCAAAAATTTAGGAGATTTTTGGCAAATTTCACATTTCAGAAGTACTAAACTGTCTATTAACCTATTTCCTTATTTAATTGTAGAAACAAAATAACGTGTAGTGCTCTAAAGCGCGATAATATCACTTGAAAAAATTCATAATCAAATAATTTGCTTCACTTGGCTTGTAAAAATAGCTTACAACTTGTATAGAGGAATGTACCTAGGCCAGTTAGAGCCTGTAAACGGTTTTGCAATTACAAGTTTTTTAAATAAAATCAATATTTAAAGAGATATTTTGATTCGCAAAATGCTGAACCTGTCAAACGAGCTAGGCTGCAATCTCAGAACATGTCGATATGTTGTGTATATGTAGTCACATGATCTGTAGACAGGATATATACCAGCGTGGTGTCTGGGACTGTTAAATGGTGAAAACAGAGATCGCCAAAGGCCGAATCTGATAGCATTTGTCTGTCAAAAGTCGCAATTTTGCGATAGGCAATCACTGATCTAGATATCCTCGACTTGGCCAGTGGATACAACATATAACAGTCGAAATCATGTATAATTAAGTTGAGCAATTTTTTGAATTATCGAAGATTGCAGTTTCTGGGCTTTAAAATTCTTATAGCTCTAGCCTGATCTCTTAAACGAATCTTATACCGAAAATCAATATTTTGCATCAGGAATAGTCAGTGTGATTATCGATTTTCCCATGTTGTGAAATTTGATGAGTGATTTGGAAGTCAGCCCTGGCATTGTATTACAATCCCTAAAATAAGAAATATGATGCCCTAGAAGGAAATTTGCCTTTATAAAGTACTTTTATCAACTAGCCTGACAACTTCCTGATCGAGGAACAAATTGCAAGTTGCCAGCCCCGTATTAAAGGCAATTAGAGCAAATTTCATGCTGAAACTTCATGTTAATCATTTTGGAATTTATCCAACTCCTTCTAACCTATCTCAACATCAAAATTTGCAGCAGTATTCACCCAGAGAAGCCTGTCTAGGAGCCAGGGTGATGAATCACTTCAGCTGACTTCACCGAACGCCAAGAGACATTAGTGTCAGATACAGCCTTCAGAACATGAAGCAACAGAGTGAAGTAGGTTAGGAAGAGAAATGATGTAGCGAAAAAACCCTCTCACCTGATTGACTTTAATCTAATGTAACAGGGTAAATGGAGGGAGGTATAATCTGCTGAAAGAGATCGAAATTTCCTCGAGATGTTGCTTAGAAGCCTAGTTTTGGTGGTTGAGACAGGCCCGCTTGACAAGTTGTTAGTGCATTTTTGTAGATGTGGCGCTAACTAATTAAGCCGATGTAGTAATCGCGTTGCCTCTTTGTTTCACCTTCAGTTCAAAAAGCTATGATAGAAAAGCTATGAAGCCAAAAGGGCATGCCAATGTCTGGTGTATGTCAAAAACAAATATATAGACGAAATCAATACAGTCTACAAGTTGGTCAAATTTCAATAAATTTGATTCCAGAACCCAATAAGCGAAAATGAGATATACTCGCAATCTGATTTGCTATTGGAACTCCACTCATTTGTGAGTAAATGAAATATGACTGTATTCATGATATTTGGGACTTTGCCCAATGACTGATGGCGAACTTTCTGTTGGTTCATATAAGCGTGAAACATGAACCAGTCATAATCTACTTCATGATTTATACCACAGTTTTTTTCCGTATTTTAAATCATTTTGGGTTGGAATTTGTTCATCTTTTCGGGGTTATTTCAGTTAGACATTTGTCAGTTGCCTTACGAGTTCTTGTACGCATACAAATAATTCCAGTGTTCACTAAACCCCATAAGCTATTCATCCGTGTCCACCATTAAAACGTAACGTACAATAAAGTGCGTTGTTTCTAACTGACAGTAAATATCGAAGGTGAAACAGTTTATTTTAATAATAATTTTGTAATCATTGCTCTAAGCTCTTGTAGCTCATACATCTATAAATAAGCACTCACTGAAAGTCGTTACTTCGATTATATGAAACCAATTTAAAAGTGCTTTCGGCTTCAGTTTTGCCTCTTTCTTCCACAAATGTCACTGTTTACTTTTTTTGTGCTGTTTGCTTTTTTATTAGCAGGTGATGGCTGTATTACAGTTCATGTGATTTATAAATGTGGAAGTTGATAAACATAACCCGCTGACTAAAGTAGTGCTGATGCATTTAAAAAGCTGGTTTACTATTGGTTCGATGTCATCAAGTTGTTCATCAACGTCATTGGCTAGTTGGTATTGATGAAGATATTGTTGTCTGGCATCTTAGTAACAGCATAATTGATTTATGTTAAGGATAGCGTCTTATTAGGTTGGAGTGACATATAAACTGCTGCTTATCCGTTCTACTTTTTGTCTCCCTCCTGTAACAGTACTTTTATAATTCTTACCTTATCTACTTTTGTAAGTGCTACTAGATACCCGATATTTCATAGAAGACAATATAATGCGATAATAAGAGTTCATAACTTCATAGTGAATTTGTAAGACCAATGGAAAGGTAGATCAGCCTAGGCTCTATTTAAAACTTTTCCATTTACACTTTTCGAAATGAGACAAAAAAGTTACTAGAACAGCGGCTAGCAGACGTTTGATGACCTCAGTCACCTTTCAGTCGGTCATTCTGTCAGATACCATCAAGTTCACTTAAGCGCAAGGGCTATAAAACCGAAATACTTTGACAACTCTGTCAATAAGTACAACGTCTGGTAAAATCACCGCCCCTATTATTCATTCATATATTCATGTAAGAAAAAATAATAACTATGATCATTAAATATCCTAAAAGTATTCCGCTGCCTTGAACACTAGCGATAGTAGTATCCACGAAGCTAAATTAGATGAAAAGTATTAGCATCGTGGACACCATGAATCCTATAGTGTTGTTTAAGATAGTGTTTTAAAAAGATAAAACATAAACTATTGTCTACATGAAACAAAGTTAGTCAACGGTGTTATAGCAGGTCATTGTAGACTTTCATAGACGAATTTATTATATGCAGAAAAAATATACTTAATAAATATCCAGCATGATCATAGCGTTATACAAAATTCATCAATGCAGAATATCGAATAAGGAATTATAAATTTCTATAAAATTATCTAGGATTTGATTGGTTAGGTATTAGTCATTGTCTAAAGGTTACTTGGTTCCGCGGCCAGTTTGGGAAATATGAACTACTTGAGGGCTGCTTGCAATTACATAACCTACCCGGTAACTCGAGTTGTCGAAAAGACTGTTGAGGTCCCAGTAAGAGCTTCTGGTGGAGCGAATGCGAAATTAGCCGCAGTCTTCGGAGCCACCGCCATTGCAGCTTTGTCCTACTGTGCTCATGGTATGTCCAGTATTTCGCTCTATTTTACCACTCTCTCCAGGCTTTAGACAGGTAACTTCGGATGAAAAACGTATTCGTACATTTAAAAATGGCGCTGATATACATATTTTGCACTCAATTGCTTTGCTTGGCTCTTGTATTTCCAGGTATCCGGAATTGGTAAGTTGTCACTTCCCTCTAGAAGTATCGTCTAGACTATGACACTTCTGGCGACCGGAACGGTTCTCTTCTCTGGGACCTGCTACTATACCGCTATTACTCAGGACACCAGATTCGTCCACGCAGCGCCAGTGGGTGGAATTACCCTAATCCTGGCCTGGCTGTCGTTTGCCCTTTAATTACCGACATCGGCAGTTGTAATTGATTACCCAGCAACCAGAGTCACTTTTTAACTACGGTTACAAATACACATTTTCACATAAGTTTCCTTCATTTTCAAAATATACCAAGACTGAGTGTAGGGTGAGTAGAAATTTATTAGAATCCCTTTAATCCTGATCACTAAGTAAGTCTTGCTCCTTGGCTTTCCAAGCTTGTTCAACTAAAGCGTGCTGAGCCTTGACGGTGGTTCTAAGATGCTCGCTCGCTGCCCTCTTGTCATCTTCAGAGAGTGTTTTCATCGAGGAGAGGGGCTTCGAGAACCGTTGGTAGACCTTGTCCATATCCTTCTTGGTCCGGTTAAGCATATCACGACCTATGAGAAATCATAAACATCAGTTTAATAGAGATCCAAGGGTACCTTTCTTGATGAGGTCCGCGCGGACGTCTCCGGTGACGATAGTTCGGAGACGGACTGTAAATTGAGTCTGATCGACGTCCTGAATTAGATCCGAGTAGGATGCGCTGGACTTTCCACGTTTAGAATTCGACGTTCCTGACTCCTTAGATAGGAACTGGGAGACGGCAGCTTTAGCTGCAGGGACCAAATCTGGTCTACCGCTGAGATCAATCAGGATCTGGGAGGTGGGCTGGAAGTTGGAGGAAGGGGCTGAAGTTCCGCTGACGATCGCTGCCACCTCACCTAGTTGCACACGCTCATTTGGAATCTATCCCGTAAGACCATAAAAGTCAAATTACTCACAGGAATAGTGTAGAACATTTCTGGGGTTAGCATTAGGGACAGTTTGCGATAGAGATCGTCTTGAAACCGATCGACCAATCTTGTGTATTCCTGCATCATCTCGTCCTCATTGATTGCTAGCCGCACCTCCTCCCTCAAACTTGTGACCGTAGCTGAAGAAAATAACATCGTAATCTTTACATACCAGAACCCTTCCTGACTCTATTTTGACCCTTGAATCGCACAGGTTGGATGATAGTTGTGGGCCGTTTGTGGTTAACAGATTGCCACGCAAACATACTCCGATCAGGAACCGAGAAAGGTTTATTGGATTTTACAGCCAGAAATTTCGTTGTTTTTGTACATGTGCGGCTGAAAAATGCTTTCCAGACTAAATTAGCCATATGACCGATGCTAGAGGATGCACCAAAAGACCCTGAGATGTCGTACAGACCTTGAAAAAAATGACCAGATAATATATTATTAAATGTATTTAATAAACTCAATGAATACATATTTTATTTGCATACTGTAATGCATTTATACAGCTGCCAAATTCAATATTTTAGAGACTTGAATTGAACTTAAAACTTTAAATTAAAAAAATAAATAGTCTATACTTATGTTGAAAACTAGAAAATTGTCTTAGTGGATGCTGTTAGTCTCTGAGTTATGTCGTTAGCCGTTGCGTCCAAAGGGGGGCTAGTGGATATGTGTGCTCGAAATTTAACTGAAACTTTTGTTTTTATGCGAAATAATGCTATCCAAAATAGGCAGTTCTCCGGAAGTTCCCAAATCGTATGTTATTTTTGTTCTCAGTTTCTTTTTAGCGTTCCTCTGATAAGGAAAAGCTCCTTAATAATATGACAGACATCGAACTTGGTCCGTCAAAATCCAAAGACGGCTTACAAGAATGGCAAAACATGGTGAAATCTATTAATTATGAGTTCACCGTTATACGTCAAAAGAGTGTGTTGCGTTTTGATACTCTGATATTGCAATTTAGTGAAGGAGTTGATAGGTCTGTATGATCGACACATAATGGCTGCAAAACTGGATGATAATCTAGAAGAGGACCAAGAAATTGAACTTCAAACTAAAGAGCTGACACAGGTAAGGGCTGGGTTTTTTTGCTATTCATTCAATTTATAGCTCTTCTCGTTGTGTCATAGGCAACTCTCCCAGTTATCTGGACTCAAGCAAACGATATTAAGAACTAGTCGATCTCAACCGGAAATCCTCATGACAAATACCATATCTAGCCTTGCCAGAACCCTTCAAGACCTCTCCTTGACATTCCGCAAAGTCCAGTCTCAATATCTCAATGGTAAGCTCGAATCCTGATGTGCTAAATTACTTCAACACTAAGTTTGATGATTTATAACTTTTTTGAATTTTAAGGTCTGAAAGCAAGAGACGAACGAATTCGTGGCTACCTTAATATGACGATCGGCTCTGAACTAACAGCCGATGATGTGGCAGGGTTGGCTGAATTTGACCTGCTCGCGGTATGTATTATCGTGGTTACTACTTTCAATAGAAAAAAAGCATATTTTTCCACTTTATTTCTTTGTAGCCCGCTACGGGAGATCAAACCCAATTGCTTCTGGCGGAAAACACCCGAGCGATCGAGCAAAGGGAGCAGGAAATTACCCAAATCGTACGGTCACTCCATGAGTTGAATGAAATCTTCCGCGATGTTGCTCAACTGGTTGTCGATCAGGCAAGTAGACCGCTCAATGTTTGCACACTTATGAATCGTCTCCTTTGATGTACGTGTCGCTACTAAGGGCTTTTGACAGCTCATTCACACATACTGAGCGCCAAAAAAATTAGTCAAGATTGTTTTAACGGCATCGAAACTTGATACACCTTGATAAGGATTTCTACGTTTTTATAATTCCTTTATAAGGTCATTTAAATGCAGTCGTTGTCGTCATTAGAGCCACAGCCATAAAATCATGTGCTTTCCGGAGAATTACGTATGGCACCCCTAGGACCACCCCATTGGCTGCAAGTCCTTAGAAGATTCCCCAGTTTGTTGACGGATAACTTCGAATTACCCAGGTATTCCTGCCAGTTCTTTCACGCCTGAAAAAATCACAGCCTCTGCGAGCACTAGGAAGCACCTCGGTGTGCTGAATTTCCTCGCGTCGTATGCGTCATTCTGTGTGACACGGTTTCATGTTCTCTTGGCGGCGGTGCTGGTTCTTCGATGCGCATGTTTTAACACCTTAGCTAGGTCTCTACTCTTCTTTATAGTCTCAAGCTCTTAAATCCTGGAGCATACCTAACTTCGTTTCAGTTTGCTGTTGGCGTTAAAGTTACAATGGTTAAAAGTTTGTCTGGGAAAAACTAGTGTTCGGGTTTATCAATGCTACTCAGAGGTTTTGTAGTCAATAGTTTGGTCGTGGACATTGTAAATGCATTCCTTTTGTTCGTGAAAAAGGTGTGCAGCTTTCAAATAAATCTACAGGAATCGTTTGTACTGTCCGATATTTTTATTACAGTGCTTAAAATGCGTGTCATAAAGATGGATGAATGCATCCAATTTATCCAAGTTTCCAAAGCCCCTAATTCGGTTGGGGTTGTTTTGATTTGAAACAAGCCTGTAGCAGGTTAAGCGGAGAAGTGGGTCGTATTTGATCCACCAAGGAAACTAGTTTTCGGCCATTTTCGCAAACACATTGGCTTTTATGAGTTTTGTATTACTTTTTATATATTTTTATTGGAGAAACTCTCGGACATGGGCCTGAGTCGCTGGGAATTCAACTGCCAAACAAAATTGCTCGACAGCGGTAGGCTAAGCAAACATTGTTCTGGTGGAGGAATTAGTAGAGGCGTAGTTACCAGTTCCAAAACAGCAGAAAATGAAAGAAATGCATCGCATAAATAGTACAGCATAGTGTGACTATTAATGGAGTTGATATTCCGCCTGGGGAATATCTCTAAGGCGTCTCCCTCGAAGAGGCTGAAAACGGGCAGTGACCTCACTTTATAACCTAATTACTGCATTCATCACTTAGTGTCTGGTGTCTTGTGTGACTGTTACTCTCGAGAATACGTTAGTGCTCCTTGCTGTTTGTTGAATCCTTGAAAAAACAGTGCCAGTATCATTTTAGGCACAGTCGAGAAAATATGAGGCCATTTATATTCTAGGGGTGTCCTGTTGAAGAGGGGCACTAAGCACAGTTTCCTTGGGGTTGTAGAAACTATCGAACATGAACCTTAGTCGTTCGAATTCCTATCACTGAACAAAATTACGTGACAGCGGTAGCTGAGTAGGCCTTGTTCTAAGCGGAATTAGCAGGTGCAGGTACGTCAGAGCCTGTTTGTGTGAGAGGGTAGTTGGAAATTCCAAAACAACAGAAAGGAAGAACTTCTTTGCTTAATAGCCCAGCACCAGTTTCCCTTATGATGATGAATGGAGTTGACAGTGCCGTGGATAAACCACTAGGACGTCTTCTCGTAATGACTGAATAGGTGCAGTTACCTCACTATATAACCTAGTTAAGTGGCTTTTGTCTTGTGTGCCTAACACTCGAGCATTAAGGTCCCTTGCTGCTCATCGAGTTCTTGAAAAGGGCTTTGGTTGAGCCAGTATTGTGTCAGGCACAGGTCACCAGCTCTGTTATGTTTAATAGTTGGTCTTTTGTGACCTTGGCACTCGAGAATAAGTTCGAGGTCGTTAATATACCAAAGAACCCCAGAGTTTCCTTAGCAAATTTAGAAAAAATTGTGGTTTAGTGAAGTCTCTAGTTGGATGTGCAGTAAACATTGAGCACCTTCATTGGAGCATTCAAAAGGAGCAGTAGAAAAGACAGGCTCTAGGTCTACTCTCTTTAGCGGTCGAATAAGTGGTGTTACTTGTAACCCTGTTCTTGGTACAGGGATCGGTGGTTGTGGTGACTTAAGTCTTGAAAGAGATCAATAGAAGTAACTGCAATTACACTATAGAATCCAGGGGCGTACTGTTGTTTGATATCTCCAGCACATTTGCAAAAATGGCGTTTGGTGCGACTTAATGAACTTTTGAGTTCAGTGCATCTATTCAGAATTGCTGTTGATGTGGTGTCTTTCACACTAAACCTGGTCTGAGTACAATCAGTTCCACCCAGATCAACGAAATGGCAAATACTTTGATTGCTAGTCCAAGAAAAAACCCATGAGGAAAAAGAGAAAACCGACTTATTTAATCTTTTACGTCGTGCTGACGATTCTTGTCAAGTATCAAGTTCTCTGATTTAAGCGTTATTATTACTTCGCTAGATAATTTGACCAATTATGCACACGAGTACGTAAAAACAGCTCTTTCCGAGCCTTTGCCATGCTAGGAGACAATTTTCCTTCCATCAGTCAGGATGTGGTGTGTCTGATATTTTGGCCGATCTGACCACAAATCCACTTTCGGAGAACCCCCGATTTCGAGAAATGAGGTCGAGCAATAGGGAAATTGATTCTTCATTATCTTCCTGGTACGATTCATCTGGAGTTTAGGATTTACGGAAAAGAGTATACAACGAAAATCAGGGCTACTTCGAGATTGTAGAACCAGGCCATCTCATAAGTTCTGTTCGGATTTTAGTCTTTATAAATTGAACAAAAACTTAAAGGCCATTTTATAATATCTAATGGTTCCTAACTTGATTTGGTTCTTTGGATGCATTTAAACTGGTTTAGTGTTTTCAGAACAAAAAAAAATGCTTGATTAAAACCATGCCAACAATGAGGTACCCAAGATTCATATGAGACACGTAGTGTTTTGTGACTCCAAGAAATGAAACCCAGCATCCGATGAAGGGGATAGAAACATTCACTCTATTTACAGAGGGGAATATGTGAATAAAAGATGGTTGCAGAAAATGATTTGTGAAATTCGAAAATAGAGATTTCACCCTCCCCTAAGATGAAAGTAGAACCGGACATGGTCCAGTTGAGTTTGATGATAAGCTGCTTCTATCATCTGGTGGGAATAATCCACTTTGAATCGTTGCCACCTAACGCAGCAACAACTGATGCTCAAGTCTACTGCTGGCAGCGATTAGGGCGGCGTTTGAACAACCAAGCTTCGAGGAGTAAAAAACCTGCTATAGTGAATGGAAAAGGGGCGATGTTGTTTCATCTGGACACCCCTCACAGCAAGAATCGAGCCGCAAAAATCGAAGAACTTGGTTGAGAAAATTTCTCACTCATCAGTTTAAAACTGGCATTTTTGAGTTCTTCGAGATGGAAGGCAGACAATCATGGAAAGTACATTGATGATTTAATTTTTTATTTATTAAAAATCTGACAGAACTTATGCCTTAGACCACTCATTGGCTGTGGCTTGGTATCCCAGCATATTTGCTAGATAGAGTCGCATTCTAGAGCCCGGTGGGGGGTTGTGGGCTGACTTGAGAGGGAGGGAGGGCGGCGTACTGATGAGGCGCGTTTGGGTATTGCAGGGGACCCTGGTGGACCGGATCGACTACAACGTGGAGCAGACGCAGTTGCGGGTGCAGGAGAGCCTCAAGCAGCTCACCAAGGCGGAGTCGCACCAGCGCAAGGACCGCAAGCTCCTTGTCATCTTCGTCCTCGGCCTCCTCGTCCTCCTCTTCGGCGCCATCCTCATCTTCACCAAGTTTACCTGAACCCCGCAGTTACGCCCTCTCGCCCGCCTGTCATCTGTTCCTCCGTCGTCTGTGTGTGTGTGTACAGTACCCCTGTCTTTCAACGTCTCTTCTCTCTCCGGCAAACGTGATTGTACAGTCTTGACTCACATCTCTGCTCTCACTTTCTCTCACAATCGCTTTACCTCTTCTGCGCCGTTGATTTTCAACTACTATGTGTGTGATTTTAATGCCTGAAAGAAGTGTAAATATGCCAGGACCGGATTGATTTTTTCTCCACCTTAAAGGCGGTTGATTTGGAGAGAAGAGGCTCTAGTATATGTTGATGGGTGACAGTTATCGATGGTTGTTCAAAGGTCATAAATTGATAAGTGTGTGTGCCTTCTGGTACCTGAGAAACAAGAGCTCATGAAATCTTTCTGCGAAGTGTTTCTAGGTCATTGGGCTTGTGCAGTTGCGTAGGTTGTGTAAAGAGGCCTTGCGTTCACAACCACAGATTCCCACTCACTGTCGGCTAACCAACTGTGGTTCAAGTTGAATAAACACAATTCCTCCATTACGACTCAAGAATGCTTACATTTAATATTTGTTGTGGGTACTTTTCTTCCAGAACGTATAAATACAAGAGCAGAGGGCGAAAAAATCCCCGTGAACTTCAGAGCGACCTTCGGTGAGTTCACATTCCCAGATGGATGCATTTTATTTTGGTCAAATATATCCCTGCTCTGCCACTATTAGCTTTGTGTGCTCAATGGATCCTATCGTGGCACCAAGAAGATTGGAGCAAATAAGAGAATACCAATAGGTGAAAATATCCAACTCAAACACTTCTTAGAAGCAGGGATAGCTGATCACGGCATTGATTTCTAAACTACATGAATAGAATGGATCGTATGAGAGTAATTTAATCTCTATAAAATTAGTAACTAGGACTATCTTACATCGACGCCTGTAAGTTAAACGGATTTTGTTTCGTTTCTAAAAACGCACTTAAAATCTTAATTGAGAGTGCTCGGCCATAGTTTATTCAAAATTAATGAACCAGGAAACTGTTGCTCCATGTCAATATATTCTTGAGTGAAAATTTGAGAAGATAAACTATGCATTTTATGCCAATTCATCTCTTGGGAAGTAACTGAAGACTGAATTTATTGTGCTTGACACGAATTCTTGCTTGGATAACTGTCAACTCCAAGTGGATTAAATGGATTTATTTAACAAAATCAACAAATTTACACGAGCTGATGAATGATCGCGTTCCTGGTCAGGAATCAAACTGTCTGATATAAACTTTATTTCCTAGAGATAACAACCAAAGAATAGAGGAGACTTGCAAAAATTTCTACCCTCTGAAAATCAAGAGCACACAGAATTTTCCCCATAATTTTCTAAGTGATAACTTAAAAAGTGATTTGTAAATCCTACAGCTTCCTAGGATAATGTAGTGGCCTTACGAGAGCTACCAGCGATTCCTTTTGTTCTGGTCTAATATACCCTTGTTCTATCTCCATTCACTTTGTGTATTCAATGAGGAATCCTGTGGTTTAGAGACGATTCTTACAAGAAGTTACGACAAATCGATCCCTAAGCTAAAAATATAATTCTTAAACAGACCCACTTCCATGGGTGGAGTAATAGTTTGCCGAACTGTAAGGAAATTATGAATCATGTGGGAATCGGTTTTAAAATACGAACATTTGATTTGGTTTGGGTAACAGTCTTCGGGATATGTTTACATCTAGAAGAGCGCTGAATGAGTTAGTGCATCGTGAATCTTAATGGAGAGTACTTGTGCATATTTTGTTCATACTCACTAAACCAACAAAGAATCGCCACTGATTTCTGATAACTGCGTCTTTCTAATGCGTGAAAGAAGTGTAAACATAGCCGGACCGGTTTGATTTTTTTCAATACATGAAAGGTGTCGATTTGAGAAGAGATTTCATGTTGTGTTGATGAGTCACCGTTATCAATAGTGGTTCCTCCAAGAGTACTTTAGAGGTTATAAACTTATAAGCGTGGCTATAAGTGGCTAAAAAACATGAGCACACACAAACGTTCCACATAGTGCATCTGGGTGTGTGGACTTCAAGTATCGTTAAATTCCAGTTATTCTTAAACACTGTCGGGAAATCAGCAAGCCTATTGGTAGTGGCTGAACACAACTTCACTATCAAGATTCAAGATTGGTAACATCTAACCACTATTTGTGTCAGTATTAGAGGAGTTGGCAGAACATTCGGTATGGACTCCAGAGCGGGTTACGACGAGTACACATCCTTAGACCGACTCCAACCAAACACTCTATAGGCCATGTTTGGACTAGGTCTGATATAAATGTTCTGGACAATATAGTGGAAACACTTAACATTTTGGCATTGTAATCTTTTAACATTTTATAAAGGATCCAGTCTGACCTATTTCAGTGCTTTTTGTTTATTATTTTGGGTATTTCATGTTTCTTTATTTAAGGGTTTGAAAAAATTGGTAATAATCTTATAAAAATGGCGGATTTTCAAAGAGGTCAAATATTTGGTGCTGGTGGAACCAGATACAGGAGTTACTGTCTTAAAGCAATAACTGTATTTGAAAGAGAAGGAAAAAAGTTGTCCTCAGCAAAGCAGCGCAGGTCTGGTCGAAAGTCGAAGTTGTTGGCTGAGAGAGACCGTCGGCCGGACTCTAAATGTAATTGGTAGAGAGGATCTCAAGACCACTGCCCCTATAATCAATGAACACCTGCAGAACCCAGTTTTCACGAAAACTGTTCCTGGTCGGGAGCTGCACAGATCTGGATTCCACCAAGGAAGAGCTGAAATAAGAAAATTCCTGCTTTTAAAGGCAATGAATGTAACCCCCCCCCCCCGAAATGATCCTTCTACCAAGGGAGAAAATATGATTTTCTCTGACGAATCAACGTCGTCGTGTACTTCGTTTGGAGAGAACTGAAAAAGCATTTAGTCCAGACTGCTGCGGCGGGGTGATCTTTGGTGACAGTTCCTGTAAATCCGCCGCCAAGCCAATGATTTCCCTTCACAGAAGAAGAACCAACTGCCGAGACTATTTAGGACTCTTGAGCAACCAAGTACACCATCCTATGGTTTGTTCAAGAACCGTGGATTCCGGAGGGGTACACCGGCATCTTCCAAGATCATTGTAATGCAGCACCAATCCGTATAACTAGGATTGTCAGAGAATGACACGAGGCACACACATCCTAATGAAGTTGAGCATCTCATCTGGCCACCACAATCCACCTCAGACCTCCTCAATCTCATTAATGAGGAGCAGTTATGGTCGATTATAGAGGTTCAAGTAAGGAGTAGCCATTGTTCTCTAAAAGAACTGAGAAATGGGCTAAAACTCCTGCAGAAACAAATCAGTATTAGTATTAAGTAATAACTCGGAGAATGGAGCTATAAGTGCTGCAAAAAAGGGACCTACACCATACGAAAAAATATTTTATTGACTTTTCAATGTGTTTCCACTACTTTGTCCAACCTCTGCACGTGAAATCTATCCCTATTCTTTGTGCGGTTAATCCAGCGGTATAAAGAAAATTTATACGAATAGGAGGATATCGGCAACCAGTCTATAGTGTCAGCCTTTTTTAGGATGAAAATATTCTGTAAGATACTTGCTGAAAACAAAGATAGCTTGTGTATCAGCGGACCCAGATCTAGAAATTTCGTCATCACTTAAGGGGAACTTAATGGATATTTTGAATCGAGTGAGCATCGGTTAACACTATGAATTAGAAACTTAGACTATGATGCATTCATTCGAGTGCGTTAAAAAGACTCTGATTTGTTAAGAGGCAAGCATCAAGGAAAGCACTTAGTGGGTAACGGCATCGTGAATCTTAATTAAAAACACTAACCCGTAGTTTATTCACAATCGCTGAACCAGTCGATCATTCCGCTATGAAAATCTATTGCTAATGGCTAATGGAGCTCGCAAAAATGTACGATCATCCCTGCGCGAATTAAATGCAGACTGAATTTGTTGAGCTCGACGTAGAACTTTGCCAACTTTATCTTCTCATGCAGGGTGGATCAAAAGGTACTAATTTATTTTACAGAATTAAATATTAAACATGGACTTATTTCTCATTAAAGTTTCCATTCCGGTAAATTCACTTCTCAATTCTGTTTTTCTTGAATTGAAGGCAGTATTTAACGATTTCTGGGGTAGGTTTAAGGGGTAAGTAGAGGGGTACAGAGTTTTGCTTCTTTAAGGATTTAATTGAGTTTGGGAAAAAAATGAGGAAGCTGAATGGACATCAATCGTGTCCTTCAAATTATGCTCACTGAAATAGTCAAAGAACATCATGTGCTACCCTCGAAGAACGCGCAGATGCAACGTTGTAAATGTGAAACTGGGCTCTTAAGAGGATAGGTATTATTGACTGGTTATTGATGTTCTCCTCTTTGCACTAGTTTTCTCTACGCCACAAGATTACCCATGAAAAATGCAAGATGAAAGGAGATAGAGCACAAGCAAATTTCACCAAACCAAAACATCTGAAGTCTACACCGAATGTTCTACTCTCTATGGAAGAGATTAACTCATGTCACTGATTAGATGTGAACATTCTTGAGTCGTGCTGAGCGATCTGCTTGCTGGTTGGCCGATAGTGGGTAGGAATCATCAGCAATGAGCGCAAGGCCACTACAGCTACAAAGGGAAAACAAATTCGAGTTGCCATGCACCCGTCATATCTATAATACTTAGAGGATTAAATAGTAGCTGTATACTATTAAATATACAAGTCATTAATTACTCCTTGAAGTAGATTTGGTTTGCGAAATTAAATCGCGAGATAAAAAATCTAAAGGAGTAAATTTATTTTGAGAGAATTTGTTCTGCCATTTTGACAGCTCTTTGAATTGCTCTAGCAATATACTTTCTGGATATTTCAAAGTGGATTTTGTAGACAGTTACAATCACGTAATTGCAATGACTGGGTTCGTGTGAGATCTCCTGTGATAAAGCGACAATGTCTGGCTAGTAAGAAAGCAAGAATGATATGACGGAAATGTCGTTTATGCAAACCGTCTTGCGTCACTTAGTGACCCCTTATTCTCGCATCAAAGTCTATTAATATGAAATAAATTATTCCTACTTGCGACTGTCAAGAGGATAATGGAGAAGACGGTTTAAGGAGGGTTTAAGCGAGAAATAACACCAGATGACATTTCAAATTACTGTTTCTCTTGGCTCAATTTGATTTACAAAAACAAGATTATCGTTCCGATACCCCTACAAATTTGGTTTAAAATTGCATCGGAAAATGGGGTAATTATTGTGTATAAATCCATTGGCTTCTCACAATATGCTTCCAGCTCAACATATAGATAGTTACTTTAAATGCTAGTTCAGAAAGGAAGTAAATTCATTTGATTTTAACATTATCTAAGGTATTTGGCCGATGGTACTTCTCAAGAATCAAATAGTCCCAGTAAAGTATTAACTTCTAGAATTACCACAAATCATACAAATTTCTCTTTCGGATATGGGCAGTTATACACAAAATA
Organism: Anomotaenia brevis; assembly: GCA_030710315.1. Lineage (NCBI taxonomy): Eukaryota > Metazoa > Platyhelminthes > Cestoda > Cyclophyllidea > Dilepididae > Anomotaenia > Anomotaenia brevis. Next base: position 518,897 of record JAUOZQ010000040.1, read on the forward strand.
TAAAAATATCTCTCACCAAGCCCTGAACTTGATGGAAGGCAAAGTTCTGTCTATCCACCGAAATGGCATAACTATTATTCTAGAAGAGTTTACACCAAACCTATTCTCAAATGACCCCCGTTTGAGCTGACATCGTCCGAAAGCTTTGAGGAAAGCTGTATGGCGATGGCAATGTAGCAACTGCTATTCGAAAGCCAAGACATAGAAATTGCTTAAAAAGTGAGAAAGGCTCGAGGAAAAATCAAGACAACAACCCATTTTCTACCTAAGTATGTCTACATAGCGGCACAAACTATTCGATGTGGTCTACATAATTTATAAGATCAAGGCAAAAGTATTGAATAAAGTTTATTTTCTGAAATAAACAGTAAGTAATACATCCGGTGAAATGAAATTACAGATGATTGGAAAGCTGCTTATTAATTAAACCTTAAATATGACATATCTAAATATTAAAAGTCCAAAATGTCTTTAAATTGTTAAAATTTTATGAAAAAGTAACGATTAATACTAAACAACACTCTTAGATTAATAAACATTATTTTTGTTTGACTATCCGAATTTAATCACACGAACGCTAACCTTGAGGTAGCGGCTTTTCTGTGTGGGTATTCCATTTTGCACGTTCACTGTACCAACATAACTCATCGGATTTTTCTGTACCGACAGTAAATGCTCGGTTATTTCGGCCGCAGAAAAAGCGATGTTTCTGGCGTGTGACTTTCTCACATTCATTCTGCAGATTTATTTTCAATGCAACAAATTCCGCAATTCTTATCCAATCATTGGTTCTGTCAAAAATTTTCGCACCCATTAACCTAATCACTACTTATATAATACAAAGCAAAAATGAACAGTGTTGCTGGGGATGATCTTGCTTGCACTGATGAAATCAAGGTTTACGAGGATGAGGGCGAGGAGGATGAGCAGGTCAAATCTTCAGAGAACCTCACCGAGGATAAGGTTGGACTTGTCATCGAAAGCGAAGAACAGGTAAGATAACATCATATTTCATTTATAATTTTTTGGTGATTATAATCATGCTTCCAATTCGCAATTTTCACTTTTCCGTGTGGCTGCAATTACGTTGCAAATTAATTACAAAAATTTTAACTTAATAATTATTTAGTCCTGTTTGATCTATTTGAGTGGCCACATGGTGTGGATCTACCCCTGAAATTTCGTTGGGTTAATTTGCAGTTCATTTCTGTCAATCAAGGTGGTATCCGAGAGCCGTTTTCATGACCTGTCTCAATGCTTCTATAGCGTAGACCTCTGAAGTAATTCTTGCGTCTGCTTCTAAAATCTAATCTCTGCTATCCTGCACTGAGTAGTGACTGAAGTGGAAGTGTTTCGCTAAGCCGAAGTCGATCTTCAGACCAAGACGCCCGGATCCCAGATTTTTTGCTTCCCTCTGTCTCCCCTTTCCTCCACGGCCTTCTCTCCCTCCCCCTGCCTCCTGGGTGCCCTCTGACATTTTTCTCGTCTATTTCCGCCCATGTATGTGTGTGTGTCTCGCTATGTTGGCCAATGACTCATGCCCCTCCTTGTGTTTGCTGGATGTGCGCGCACGCCCTTAGCCTAGGCCGCTATGACTGTACTTCTTCGGCTTTCCTTTCCTGTTTTCCTCGACTGTGTCCGTGTTTCATCGAGTACCTAGCGCCATAACAGGCCCCAGTTTGCTCACCGAGATAGCTCACCGTTTGAGTGCCACTGACCCACTTTTTGTGTGGATTTTGACAGGGGCTACTTCATTGTCACCGACCTTGCCCACTCCCACCCCCGTCCCTCTTACCATTCTCCTCCTGTCCCCTACTCACAGTGACAATGGTTGTCTTGGAGCTGGCTGGATAGTTGGTTGAACTTCCGCCACCTGTTAGTGGATGGACGGGGGAGGCATCTGCAGCAGCAGCAGCAGCAGCAGCAGCAGCAGAAGTCGACTCGAGATGCAGTGTTACATGCATCCCTCCCACCATTCATGCGTGCAGACTCTTTGTGAGAGTAAAAAACGATTGATAAGTTCTTCCCAACACCCCCCCCGCCCCACCTTGGAAAACAAAAGCAGCTACTGGGTCTCATCCTCGTAGTAGCCCTTGTCGTCTCCTGCTTTTTGTTCTCCTTCCTCCTGCCCCTCCCTCTTCCTCTTCTCTTCTTCTCCCTCGTCGTTTCCTTTAACTCAGGTGAAGAAAGGGCGTCAACGGCAAGAAGAAGGGCAAGAACAAGAAGACGATGACTTCACGCGTGTCAGTTTTGCAGACCCCACCCCACTGTTCTTCTTCTGATTACGATGTTGTGGTGGAGGTGGTGGAGCCAGCTAGTCTTCCTTCATTCCCCACCCCACCCCCAACTTTTGTTGTTGCCTCTTTTGCAGTGCCAGTATAAGCCAGTTTAGGGCCTTCTTTTGCACCAAAAAAGTACGCCCTTTATTAGGCTTAAAAAAGAAACAACATAGGATAGGGTCCGTCCTCCTTCCTGCTTTTTTTTCGCCCATCGGTAAATAAAGCTTGATCAAAACGACAAGGGAGCTGGCTTATCGTACCCTGACCTCGAGCTGTGGAATTCGGGTTCCTTCTCTCGAGTCAGCTATCGTTTCAGTGCTCGATTAGGAGATTGTGACTTGTCATGTGCCACCCACCAGATAGAGCTAGGCGGGGTGACGTTTCAAACGAACGCAGGTGGGGGCTCCCTTATTGTCAGGTGTCTAGCCATCTACCTGCCTCGACTGCAATGCCCTCAAACCACTCAGGCAGGGAGATAGAGCGAGCAAGCGAACGAAGGAGCGTGTGTGCGTTTACGAGGGCATTTTTGCCTTTTTTCGCTCCATTCCTTCGTGTGTGTGTGTGCACACAGTCTCCCCCTCTTTCCCTCTCGCCTTCCAACGAACTCTGCGCACACACACGGATGCTTTCCACTGCATCCCATTCTTCCTCCTCTTTCAACGCCACCTTGCAGTCCGGCTTCGAAAACTTGAACCCAGATGACAGCTGATGTTCGCCTAGGTTCCTCTCTTAACTGTTTGAATTCGAGTTTCAGGGCATCAGCTGATAGCTTACACCGAGAGAAATACATTTGGGCTTTCATGTGTTGTTTTTCCACCTTCATGTCCAAACCGATCACTAGTTTCCAATCATGACTGACACGTGCAGTTAAGCTCTCAAGTCCATCTCAATCTCATATTTGTGCGGTTTTGATTGTATGATCATGTGGAATCGATGGTAACTTGACACAGAAGTCCCGCGCTGCGATTACCATCATCTATTTCGCTACTCATTAAAGTTTCGGAAGATCTCTGACTGTCATCGAATGTAGCCACAGCTCAAATTTCATTGCACACCCGCTTCCACTTTTCATCAAACCACCACCGCCACCATTTTTCACTTCCTCTTTGATGCTAACTTAACCTCTCTGCATTCTGCAGCTTCTTTGGATTGTAGAGGAGAGAGAAAAGAGGCTATTTCTTTCGGCTCTGCACAAGTGCATGCGAGGCCCCACTAGAGGGTCGTCCACTCAGATCAGCTGCTCGGTAGTGGTGGCGTCGTTTTGTCCCATTGGGTGGGGGGGGGGGAAATACGGAGCCCCTCCTCCCACCTGAACCTACAACACGTCCGTTGTTCTCATGTGTAGCCACAGGCTGGGCTAATTGCGATTAATGGCTTCAGGCTGTACTTTGTGTGTACGCGAGCGCGCCAGCCTGTGCGTGTGATCGTGACGCCACAGGTGGGCATTTATGCTCTATCTATCTACCTCTTTTTGGCCCAGAGGCGAGGAGATGATTATCGTCGCCTTGTGTTGTCAGGCCAGCCTAAATTAGGGGGCTAATCCCTTCTCTCTCTCTCCCGGGGTTGCCTTAATGGAACGCGCCACTTAAGCCTACCGCTGACATACACACCATAAAAAACACCAACCAGACACCAGAGGAAGAAGAGTTTTGAGCGAAGGAGTTGAAAAAAGATAAACTAGCCGGCGCTCTCTACTCAAGCAATTCTCCCTCGTTACCTCTCTCTAGAGCTGAGTTTAGTGAATCTGTGTAGAAGATTCCCGAGTATGGGGTGTTGAAAATACAGTTTACAGTCGCGGAAGGAAAAGGGAAGGGAGTTTGTTTGCTAGGAAATTCAATAGATAAGTAATCTGCATCATGGTCGTCAGAGACTTGTTCAAAATAACTTCTACCAACCGAATCAAGCTGGTTCGGCAATTTTCTCAGGGAAAGGTGTCCTCTAAGACTGCTCTAATTCTTTCGACAACGAACTGGGCCGTTGGGGTACTGGTACTAAGCCCCTCCAGCACTGTTTCCTACAGCTTTTACGAGGAAGAATTCTGCTGTTGTACTAGCGCAATCAGATCGTTGTGCACTAAATTCTAACCACTACAGCCGCCTGGTAGTCACTCTTTACCCACCTCCTTAATAAGATCTGAGTATGTGTTTCGTGAATAGCTCGTTATGCCTGTGTAGAAGAATCCGTTATGAAAAGGAAAGTGAATTTGTTTACTGCAACAGATTGTTCTCCGTGCGAGCGCAATCAGATCGTATGCTGATTTATTGATAGATTTATGGCACCACGGCCTCATAGTTCCCTGTTCATTCCACCGATGAATCGGGTGGAGGTTCCAGTCACCAGAAGGTTTCTCACTTCCAAAGGCCGTAGTGTGCGTGAATCAAACATTATCATCCCTGTGGAACTGATTCCCGAGCTCATTTCGAGCGGACAGCATCAGTCACAGAGAGAACTCAAGGTGTTTTTTGAGCGCTGTCGTCACTTACAAGTACACGCGCGTCGCACAAAAAGCAGACTCGAGTGTGTGCGTCTCAAAGCCTAACCTCTTTGTACGGGTCTCCACGTCAATCAAGCACAGCCAGAGAGTAGCTTACGACCGGGCCCATCTCTCCTCCTCCTCCTCCTCCTCCTCCAACTAGTCACTCAACCAAGTACGCGTACGCCCGTTGCGTGTGTGTTTATCCGTCACTCAGACCTCTTTCTCGCTCGCTCGCTGGCTTTATCCACCCCCAACCCCGCCCCCTATACACTACCCTCACCTCCGATACGACGTGATTGACATTCGGTCACCGCCCCACCCCCCACAGGCATGACTCATGCGCTTGCACATACAGCCACGGTCTTGCTCTCGAAGCCTCGCCCTTTGGATGGCCGACTTTGCTCTTCCAGAGCAAATGCCGCGTTAGGAAGTGACAGCGAATTGGCTTCTCCGAAAGACCAGGGATGTTTTAGTAGCTACTAGGTGGTGTAGACAGACAGAACCCCTAGACTCGGCTGTCGTTGTTGCCATGGTCACGGATCTGTAGAGCAGCTGGGTTGGTTTTTGTGAGCTAGGCGTGTGTCGCTTTTTTCGAGTCTTTGTCTGGTCCTGTCACCGGTAAATTAACACATTCAGTTGGCTTGAAATTATCTCCACACTATCTTGCGGTGGCTCCGGATTTGAATGAGAGACCAACCTGGTTGTTGGCGATAAACATCGCAGTTTGACGCGGAGACCGATTTAATGGCTCTCTGACAGGCAGAGAGGGAGGGAGGGGAAGAGGAGAAAAATCCCCAGCTCCGTGGTGGAACGCACTAGTGTGTCCATTAAAGTGAAGCCCACATGTTTTTGCCTTCCCCACCCCTCTCTGTGGCAAAGATAAACAAAGGAGGAGGAGGAGGAGGCTCTGAAGCTGGCTTGTCGTCCAGGCTAGCTAGCTAGCTAACTGGCGGGTAGAGGCTCTCTCTACAATCTTGGGGAAGAGGGTGGGTGAAGGGTAAACAACCCCCCCTACCAGTTAGTTGACTTGTTGCAGCCGTCAGACGTCGTGGCAGGCGCCCATCGATTGACGGAGGTGCACTGGGGGTGGAAAGGACTCTTTGAACCTGTCAAAGTGCCTTCAAATTCCCCGATATAATTTTGGTCTCTTTCGATGGAACCCTGGAGCAGGGTGCTTATAAATTCCACACATCTCTCTCTAGCAAGAGCTTTAAGTGGTAGAAAGACACACCCAGCTTCTCTCTTGCTGAGATTTCCTCCCATTTGTAGTTAAACTAAAAGAGAGCTGTCTGCTAAGTGAGTCGGTGCCTTACAGTGCGTTGGGGAAAAGAGGGGGCTTTTAATCACTCTTTGTTCCTCCACTTTCATGGTTTGGTCCGAGCTTTTTGCCCCTCTCCCAAGCCTCTGCGTGAACATCCTTTAAGTGAGTTTGTCGTGTTCGTGCGCGTCGTGTGTTTATCAGGGGAGAAAGGGAACACTTCCCACCTTCCCCTTCTCATCCTCGCCTTCTTCCTCTTTTTCTTCTTCTTGATGTTTCCACTTTACCGGGAAGTGGAAGAAACTTCTCCTTCTGATGTGATGATTTAGCCGACACAACACCACCTTTTATCTGAATAGGGGTGTAGCCAGCACGTTTTAGAAACCAATCCTGGGACAATTACAGCAACCTCATCAGGAAAGCGAAAAGTAATTGTTAGTTCCTCTGAAATAAAACTTAATTTACAGTAATATAAGGAAGCCTCGTTATTGCGTCTTTATAACAGCCTCAGTCCATTTCACTCTCGAAGCTGGAGAAAAAAGGGTGATTTGGCGGCCTTTTCTGTGAAAAGTAGTGGTAGTGGTAACGACTTTAATTGAATGTAAGCCTTAGGATAGGGGTTGAAATATTCACTTCGCACATCGAAGCTGGAATCCCAACAATCCTTTGGGGAGCAGCCTCGTAGTATCCTTTGAAGTTCTTTAGTAGTTCATGCCAGCAGATTACTTTCAAGGTGTTCTTGATGGCGATACAAGTTATTCTCCTTGATGTGGAATCAGGTTGGATCCAATCATTAGCCTTCTTGTCGTTACCCATTGTGACAACTCGGAAGGACACGGTGAACCATTGCTAGGGGAAGGCATGTGAAGTCCCTCAACATGGTACAGCTTCTTCAAGCTTCGTTTATGTATCAGGCCTCAATCGCACTATGTCTGAGTAAAACAATGAAATTTCCTCCTACGCCCTGGATATGTAGTCCCTTTATTGCAGTCGAATTACGGCTACTAGAGACCAAACACACGGTCAGCTTATCTAAAAAAAGAGCAAGATGCCTCCTTTGTGCTGCTTCCTTTACTAGCACCTCTGGAAGAGGAGGAAGAAGGAGATGTGTTAGGAGGCTCTTATTCTGAAAAAAACCCTCCATGCGTGCTTGTATGTAAAAGAAGCCCTTTCAAGGCAATTGTCGTTGTTTTCTCTTCACACACCGAGCGTGCGTTTATCTAATCCCACGGGGACGTTCAATTAACACTGGTAAGAAGAAAGGAGTAAAAGCAGCAGCACTCAATTAAGCATTTCTACGACACTATTAATCAAAGCCACAGGGAGATCCCAAATAATGGCGCTTCAACAGCTAAAAAGCCGCTCCCAATGGCTGACGCATACCACTTCAGTGGACGTTCCGTAGGTCAAAAACAGCTCTCAGTCACGCGCCCTGTTTGCCCCTTGGCGAATTCCCCCACCCACAACGTTTGATCGTGCCAAGGTTTGATTTGCAGAGCCCGGAGAGGGAAAATTGGGTGTGAAAAGGGGAGCAGTAGACAAAAGCAGCGATGATCGATAAGGCGCGCGAGGCTGAAGGAGCACTTAGGGAGATTGGAAATTTGGCCCTGCTCACAACAGCTAGCGGGCTCGGGAGGGGAGGGTGGTGGTGGTGGTGGTGATGTACTTTTGGCCCTGGAACCAGGAAGTTCGTAATTATTTAACGCACTCCAACAGCAGCAGCAGCAGCAGCAACGCGAAATTACACGCCCAAGCAAAAGTAGCCACTCTCTCTCTCTGTGCCTGTTTGGTAAACCCTACTGGAAATAGGAGCCGTTTTGACGACTCTTAAAGAAGAAAAACAAGCGATCGTCAGGCAGAGGGTAGGGTTCCTCCCCTTCTTGAGCCAATGAGCAGAGCGAACTTCCGATGGAGACGAATCCACCTTTCTCATCGCGCGGTTTCTTGTCACAGCAGCCGGGGAGAGAGTTTAGCAGAAAAAATGTGGTTTCCCCCACCTCATTCCACCCTACCATCTCACGGGGAGAAAACTTTGACTCTTAAAATACTCTTCGCTCTTTCCCCATTTATGCACCCCCGCACCTGTTGATGAGTAGACGAAAAAAATGCTCAGGGCTTATTTACTCCCGCGAGTGGGACAATTTACAAGTGATCGGGGGAAAGAACCGCTCCTACTAAAATTGTTGCTCTTGATAATCGGTGGTTGTTTTCTTCTTTCACCTTCAGGTTCCTCGACTCTTCGACCTGTTCGGCCGCAATGGATCCTCCAGTAAGTCTATCTCTTGTTCATAACTCAAAAAACCAACATTTTTTTAGTTTTCACTTGGTAGTTGACCACCATTGCCGACGGAAAAGAAGGGTTTATCACCTAATCAAGTTACATTTGATAGTTTCATCTCAAAAAATTAATGTCTACAGCATTAGGCAGATGTCAAAACAAATTAAATAGGCAAGGAAATTACTTTAGTGTCGGAACAGATTTCTACTCAAAATATCCGCTGCCATTAGAGGAGACTACTAGAACTTCAGTCCGTAAGCTAGAGGAGGCTGAATTAACGCTTTAACTTTTGTCGTCGATTACCTTGTAGTCCTGTAGTCCTTATTTCTCGATGACAGTGCCCAAACACTGGGCGACTAGTAGCTACGGACGTACTTTCTGGACTGTATGCAAAGTAGCTAGGGTGGTCTTCATTGACTAGCTGCAAGCCTGATAATCGAGGCTGAAGCACTCAGTTCACGAGGTGACAGAGCCAGAAAAATGTCGATGCTGCCCGGGGTCCTCCTTGAACTCGTTTTTTTTCGGCAGATTTAGGAATGTTTGGCGCTGTATGAGAGCAGTCAAAGAATCAGTTATCCTAATCTCTTCCATTCAAAGCCTAATATAGTCGGAATTCCAATTCTCCAGCTCATGCCTCCGCATGGTTTTCACAGTGTTCAGGGAAGCATTGAACTGCTGCGAATTTTCAAGGTAAAATGGGTTTTAGTTATCCAAACACCTGTAAATCATGAACTAATTAATAGCTTACCTGACCGGTTCTCAACTAATACCCCATGCAGTCTCTCTATAACCTATAAGTAGAGGTTTATCAGTGGTTGATAGATCTTCCCGGTTCCTAAAATTCCCACCACGGAGCGGAGAATGATAACTGCGCTTGTGCACTTCAGCCAACAGAGCGATTTAACACCACCAAGAGGGCCCCTTTAAGGTGCATAGTCATCAATTTCACCATCCCCATCGCTTCTTCTTCTTAATCTACTCCCCCTATACTCTTTCTTGATTATAAAGCAAGTCTACTTAAATAACGTTTTTTTTTGGAAAATAAAGTCCTTGCTAAGAGATCCACCGGTGAAAAATCCGGGCGAGAGAGAGAGTGAAAGTGTGAATGTTTTTTGTCTCTCGTGATCCATCGAGTTCATTTTCTCCGCCTTCCCCAACTGTTTTTCTCGCTAATTCCAACTGGTCTCCCTGCAAAATAGAGACGGGAGAGGAGGAAGAGGAAGAAGAGGAGTGCCACTGAGGGCGGTAGTGTGTGGGGGGGGGGTGGTGCTAAAGTCTCTGGGACTTAATTGGAAGTTGATGGGGGCAAAATGAGAATAAATCTTCATGAGCACGAGAGGGGCTAATTAGACCCCTTCTTCTCTCTTTCTTTTCTCTTCCAAAATCTGCTCGAATAGTGTGAAACTACTCTCCAGAGCCCGGGATTAGGGTGTCCCCTTAGCCAAATGGTGGCTGCTACTCACCAGTTTAAGCAATTCCAGAGAAGGAAATGACATTTGGCCAGCTGACAGTGAAGGCGAAGTTTTTTCCCTCTCTCTCTCTCAGTCCTATGTCCCCGCCTATTCCACCATTTGACAGGGAAATACGCTCGCCTACAATAAGCAGCACACTAGGAATTGCTGTCTGACGCAGATTTATGCAGCAAAAACCCGTCTAGGCTTGAGGCAAATCTGAAGGTAATGATGGGTTGGTGAAAATAAAAAGGCGGTTCAGTGCGGATTTGAGGGCAGCGATCAAGACGAAATCAGTTGCACTATGGGCATGCCTGCCGCACAGAAGCGGCACGTCTGATAACAAGAAATCCCTACTCTCTCTTTTCGCTACTGGTACAATTACTTTTCCCACTAATTTGCCAAAAGTTGTCGTCGTTGTAGTAAATCTCTCACACGTGTTCCTCGACTAAGCATGCTGACTGCTTGCTTAAAAACCATCCTCAAAATATGCTACTGTTGCCATGGAAACGGGTTTACTGTGTATTAGACAAAGGCACTATAACATCCTTGGCTATTAGTTAAGTACCACTTGGTACTTGGCTTTTGAGGAGACACCACTTCTCAATGGAGCCATAGTTTTTCTGCAAAAAACCCGATTCCGGATTAAAAAACCGATCTTTAAACTTTTAAATGGGAATTGAATAGGTCTTGGAAAGTTATCATACCACAATATTGCTGTATTAAGAGAGAAAAAATTAGGTAAAATTTAGCTGCTAAGCTCTAGAGCCCGAGTCTGTAATCCAGTCAAGTTGAATCAAACAGGGCCCACCTTAATGCGAAATTTCCCTTTAGTACCTGCTTGTTTATTTGGGTTGGAGAAAGTGCTAGTTTTAGCAGAAAAAAGCCAGAGTCGGCTTGTGAGATCGAGGTCAAGGACCTGATTCAGCTACATTTGGGGGTCGTCTAGATCCTCCTACAGGGGTTGTACAAGTCAACAAAGTCCATTCAGCCATCACAGCCTCAATTCTTCGAGGCTTCGATTCATGCAAATTGTGAATCGTTACTTCCAAAGGAATGTTAGCCCATTCTTCAATTAAAACGCACTCTCCCAGTACTTTCAGAGAACAATGGCTGCTCCTTACTTGAACCTCTATAATCGACCATAACTGCTCCTCATTAATGAGGTTAAGGAGGTCTGAGGTGGATTGTGGTGGCCAGATGAGATGCTCAACTTCATTACGATGTGTGTTCCTCGTGTCATTCTTGGACAATCCTAGTTTTACGGATTGGTGCTGCATTACCATCATCTTGAGAGATGCCGGTGTTCCTCTCCGGAATCCACGGTTCCTGACCAACCATAGGATGATGAACTTGGTCGCTCGAAAGTCCTAAATAGTCTCGGCAGTTGGTCCTTCTTCTGTGAAGGAAAATCATTGGCTTGGCGGCGGATTTACAGGAACTATCACCCACGATCACCCCGCCGCAGCAGTCCGGACTAAATGCTTCTTTCGGCTCTCTCCAAACGAAGTACACGACGACGATGATTCGTCAGAGAAAATCATATTTTTTCCTTTGGTAGAAGGATCATTTCGGGGGGTTTTTACTCTGCCACTCTCAAAGCTTCGAAACATGCGTAGTCTTTGAGAATAGGGGTTTTCCGATTGCAACTCTTTCGTGGTGGAATCCAGCTCCCATGTGCAGCTCCTGAAGAGGAGTAATTTTTATGGAAACTGCGTTCTGTAGGTGTTCTTTGAGCTCTCCAGTGATGTAGAGGAGCCTTGCTCTTGCAATCCTTGCGTTCATCCTCTCTTTCGAAAGCAGCAGTCATTACTTCTCATATAGTACCTCTTTAAACACCAAGCATTCAGAGACGGTTTCTGTCACACTAGCGCCTTCCATACGCGCCCAAACAATTTGGTGGCCTCTTTAAAAGTCCGAGAGATCTGGCATTTATATAAGGTTTTAACTATTTTTTAAATATCTCAAAAATCCTTTTTTGAAAAATTCTAAACAAAAACAAAAATATGTAAAGCTGTGTTTGCTTATAACACTTACATATTGTGATGCCAAAATGATAGATGTTCCCAGTATTCTGACAACCTCGGTGATTCCCTCACAAGGACACTCCAGGTAGATAGGATGGAGAACCCATATTCAGCTTATGTAGGTTTGGGTCGGTGTGAGTCCAGCACCTCTCCATCCAGAGCAGAGATGAACTCTACTCAGGACACTGTCGGTGAGTAGAAATCCTAAGCCTTACTTCCCCCCTCAACCGTTCTGCAGTCCTCAAGATGCCGTGGCCAACGGACCCTCGATTCGCCAGCTACTTCCTCCCGGGGTACCCCGCTGCCTTGGCAGCTGTCATGGCTGCGATGCGTTCCTCCGCCTCACCTGCTTGTGGGTTCAACAGCTCCGCTGTCTGTGGTGGTGGCGGTGCCACTGACTACAGTCCCGGTTGCGGTGGCGGCGGAGGGTTTCTGAGTGGCCTTGCCTCCTCCTCTGCCTCTCCCAGTGCGGCTGGAGCCAGTTCTGCCTTCTACACACCGCCGTGGGAGCCACAGGGACCTCTGGGATCGGCGACGTCTGTTTTCGGATCTCCTTCGGCTGTGGGAGGAGGAGGAGGGGGTGTTGGAAGCAATACAGGAGGAGCTGGAACTGGCGATGGGACCTATAGAAGCTCTCTGACGGAGGACTCTACCCAGAATGCATTCGTGAGTTCCGCGAGGGGTTCAATTTATTTTTTAAACTGGATAAATTCGATAATCTCAACAGGAGAGAGAGAGAGATGGGAGCCGTCAAGGAAATCACACCATAACCGGACTCAATCATCCAGTTGATTTGAGACTTCCCAAAAAAACTGCCCATTGAACTCTGTCGTCGAGTAACATGGATTTCGTAGAATTAGCCGCAAGAGCCTTTTTCAATGACAGCGCCAGGCCATTCTTTGTAGTGAATTGGCTGCTTAAGATGGTCTGGGGAGACTAAATATTGATCGGCTGGTTTAATCACGACATCTATTAATTGAGAAGCATTTCTAGGAGAATTCAGTCTTTGCTACATGTTATAAGGCTGAAGTAACATCGAATTTAAGTGACGACAAATTCTGATTCAGGAGGAAATCGGCTGCTGTGCTAGCACAATCAGACCGTCCGCTGTTGTGCTTCTAAATTCCTCTAGCTTCCACAGCTACCTCGTAGTCTCCAGTTCTTGCGGTTGGATTATTTTCATAATTTTAGTTCCACTGTTCTTTGAGCAGTGACCAAAACTTCCTCCTTTTCATCATGAATCAGATGGGAATTCTAATCATCTATTACCGCTGTCATCACCAGCATTTGTAAAAGAAGCGTAGTGTGTGTGTGATCACTTTCAAAAACTAAAAAAACGACCGGATGCTGGGCTGTAAAATTTCAACCTAACACCCTTTAAAAACTGTAAATACTACCTAAGGAGAAAGTACGCTGTCCTCACTCCATCCATCTGTAGTAAGTAGATAGTATACGAGCTTTCTCTCATTAGATCATGTGCCTCCTGCTTTAACCGAGAATGTTAGATTCATCTAATGTTTCACTCTGCCGATTCTTCCGTTTCGAAAATTGCAAACTCTCTGTTTATGTTTGTGCATACACAACGTGTCTGTGCCTTACTTTTATCCCCACTTCTTCATCAAGGTCTTTTCTCGATTTCTTTAGAAGTCGACCAAAGTAAACATCGCAGCACACTCGTGTCTCCAACCCTGGGTCACAAATACACACACACACACACACACACACAAGTGCTTCTTCACTCGGATAAATGAATTGAAGTGGTTAGCAGACTGATAGAACCTGTACCAGTGGCTTGATCTGGTAGGAAAGGTGCTTAGAAATCAGGGCACGATTTGTAATTCAAGAAAAATGTCATGGAGAGGGAAAGAAGCACAGGCAATCCTGTTTCCTCCGGAAAACTATCACTCGGGTGATTGATGCTGTGGAGAGGCAGGGGGCGTTATACATCAGTAGCAGTAGCATTCGGTGTGAAGGAGTGTCGTCATGACAGGTTCGCAGAGCTGGTCGTCAATTGTTGGGAAAGATCACACTGACACCATCTTCTTGCCCATTCTAATCATCACTAATTTGGGAATCGCACTAGTGGGAACCCAGGTTACCGGAAAATCAAAAGAATAAAAATACTGCCTAAGGTTGTTGGGGAGACGTTTGAGAGTCGTTTCAGGAAGAGGTGCAAGCGCTTGCTAACTCTACTTTAATCGATTTGAGGTAAATTCCCTAGACGAGGAAATTGTTTTCGATCGTCAAAGTAGCCGCTTTCATTGATCTAACCGTTGAAGCCCTCTCAGTCGATTAAATGGGTTTCTGCAGTGCCGGCGACTGTTTTTCCTGACAGCGCCCAAAAACACTCGTAGATTATCGGAGGGCTAAGATCTAACGAGGTTGAATGAGGCCAAACATTGGGGGAACTGCTGTAGTCTTTAATTTGTCCAACGATATCCTTTTTGACGCTTGATGGATGCTGAAGCATTCAGTTCACGTCGCGACAAAGCCCGAGTACTCCCGATGCCTCCAGGATGCTCCTGCAACGTCTTTTTTCAGTAGGTTTTCGAGAGGTAAATCTGCTTCTCTGTGAGCGTGATCAGATCGTCTATCGTTGTGTTGCTAAAGTCTAGCCACTATTAAGGGCTACATTGAGCAGTGACAGTAATTTCATTATTTTGCTGGCAGAAACGATTCATGAATTAAGTTAACTTTCTCGGTCACTAATCCACTTTCTTCGTCACTAATCTACCTACTGTGTGAAGAAGGAGGGCCAAACTAAAGTCTACAAATCACACATTCTCATTCTGGCAATAGGCTTGAAGAACGCTTCAGGAGTTCTTTCGATTTGAATTTAGTGAAATTCGCTCTGGTTTCGCAAAATCTGTGAGCTCAATATGATCGTCCAATGTTTCGTTGCTAACTCCTAGCCATTGCAGCTTTCTCGTCGCATCCATTGCTTCATAGTCTTCCGCTGTTAAGAGTTTAATTGCGTAGTGGTAATAATTTCATTATTTAGTTGTCTCCACTCTCATAATGAATGAAAGAGGTTTTTTGTATTTAATCCGATTAATTTCTAACGCCTTGTATTGCCAAAGGTCACTCCTCTAGATTGCACTTCATTCTGGCACTAGGTCTAAAGACTCTTCCATGTCCACTGCAAAGTCGTGAAACAAGGAGTCTTCGCTACTTGAGTTTAGTGCAATTTGCTCTGGTTTCGCGAGCAATTTTCAGGCACCCATTTATCATAGCTTGCCTGCTCATAAATCCCCAGCTTGTCCTCCCCGAGAGGAGTTATTCATGTGGGTTCCCTGTCTCCAAGTCCCTCACTCTCTGACACAATCTGCCAACATAAATAGTCCCGATTATCCCCCTTCCTTACTGAAAGATTTATGGCTGTTTGAGCTTCCGGACGAGTATCTCCATCAAAACTCAATCTAAATTTTGTATGAGAAAACGCATTTGTTGAGGTGTTTCATGTGCATGTTCCAGGGTCATAAATCCCCAAACCTCCTGCCAAAACCTTCATAGGTAAATGGGTGTGCTCCTTGCTCCGGTATGAGCTCTACTTGCGTGATCTCCGAACCTGATAAGTCAGTCTTCTTCCTACTCCTCCTACATAGTGGCTGAAAATAGTTTATTTTCCTTTTTCTATTCACGGTTTGCTTCTCTCTACTTCTCAAGACACTGATCAAAGAAAACTTTGGGCTCTATTAGCTTCATCAGACTCTCTCTACCGCAATGATTAAACCAGACACTTCGCGGCTGCCAATGGCGATTTTTCTCGACAGCGCACCATAACAAATTTGTAGTCCCTCGGAAGCTAAAAATTGAGGGGAACTGGTGTTGTTGTAAAAAGTGGCTGGTGATTTTCGAGGACCTTTTCTGCCAAGAGTTGGTTAATAGATTGATTGAATCCACGCTGCGACAGCACCAGAAGAACTTCTATGCTCTCAAAATCCCAAAGATTTTCTAACACCAAATGTCTGATGTGGGAGCTCAACAAGATGGTCAATTGTTGCGTTACCAACTTCGTTGAGTAGTGCCTGCAGTTTCGCTCTAATGTCTACATATGCGAACCGGCATGATACAAGTTACTATCCTCTTCCAACGGTACTCTGTTGTCACCCACATAATGGCTGAATTTTGCAAATTATTTCTAATACCCTGTACTTCCAGATAGACATCTATAAATCGCAATTCTTCCTTCCGGCATAATTCGAGGAATAGGGTCGAATACAGAGCCTCCTTTTTACCAAAACGTCGTACAACTCTCCCTACTGCAGTGATTAAACCGTACACACAAAAACACACACCGGGCTGCTAATCATCGTCCACGGCGTGACTGACAGATTTCACACTTCCTGCATACTCAAGTAGCGTCGAGGACGCCACAGCACGCGAGAAGGTGGAAAAAACTCAGCCTTCTCAAAGCTCGCACCCACACACGCTTATCGTGAGTGTGATTAGTATCGGGTCTCTCTCTCTCTGCGGTGGTTTGAGGTGGAGGGGTGGGTGGAGCAGGAGGTATTCGGTTGGGTGGGTGGGTGAGTAGGTGGGTGGGGGGTTTCAACGTCTGCTATTCAATACCGTATTTTCCCCTCCCCCCCTACCGCATTTACTCGCTCTCCAGCCAGGCATTGGTCGCCTCAATTATTCATGAGCACAGAGAGAGAACGAAGGAACGAGAGAGCGAGAGGATAGGAGAACAAGAGCTGCTGCAGCAGCTGGAGCAGGAGAGCAAGCTATAATGACCAGTCTCGAGCACATTTTTTTTCACTGTGTCCAAGGGAAGCTTCTCTTTGTTTTGTGTGGCAGCTTCACCTCTAATTACAAATAAACCCCTCCGCCGATTTCTCGTTGGTAGTGGCTGCAGAAAACCCCAGCCTTTGAGGGCCAACAGCGCAATTATGATGTCTATCGAAATGAGGGAAGGGGGAGAGTTATTCAATGTGGGAGGGTTGGGACAATGAGGCGGAGGGTTATTGTTTTCCGAGCATAAAGGCACCGACTTGGCTCGAAGTTGAAAACTCGATGCATTTTATCCCGTTCCAGAAACTACACCCTAGAGTTTGGGGCTGGCTGGGCTTGCATTAAATCTGTGCACTACCAACATCCGCACAGGTTTCTCTCTTTCTGCAAGAGAGAGAGAGAGGCAACATCCGGAGGGCCAGAATGGATCTGAGTGGAGTGGTAGGGAGAGAGAGTTGGTGGGGGTGACTCCTCACCTCTCCTGGACGGTAGAAAAGGGCGTGCGTGGGTGCGGATTCATCAGATAAATGCGCGTGGCCACTATGCTCTGCAGCAGAAGGTTTCCTCTCCACCACCAGAAACACGGGGCTGCAACAGGTGAGGTGCTTATTAATGCAACTTCACGCCTGCCTGCCTACCTACCTGAACCCACCACACCGGAAATTGGATTCATGGACACAGAGGGAGCGAGGAAGAAGCAGGTTCTCACTGCTGTTACAACTCGTGCTACCCATGGTGCTTGGTGATCACAGGAAGCAGACAAACCGAAGAAGGAGTGAGGAAAGAGGAGGGAAAGAGGAAACTAATTAGTGCACGCCAATCTTGGTGGGTAAAAAGCCACCCCTCCTCCTCCTCCTCACACCTGGTTAATATTGCATGAGGCAGAGGAGGAGAGTAATGCGCCCACTTCAAATGCCCTCTGTCTCTGCAGGTATTCATGCGAAACCAGCCGAGGGCTATTCCTGTGGGTGTAGAAAAAGGGGGGTTGAAGGGAGGAGTAAAAAGAAGAAGAAGAAGGAGCAATTTTATTCGTCGGGCGACGGATGAGTGAACTCGCGGTGAGGAAAAGACCAGAAATGTTTGCTAAATGCAGGACGACGTACTTGTTGTTGCTCTGTGGTGGCATACACGCCTCTCTGGCCTGCCTGGCATTTATTCCTCAATCTCAGCCTCCCTCTCAGATGTGCCAAATCTGACCTTTTGGGCTCCGGCCACTCCTTCGTGCCACCTCTTGGGGTCTTTCGTACCTAAAACGCTTGTTATGCCCGCTGTGCCCTCCGGCAATTGTCCGCTTTATCACCTAACAATTCAGGGCTCTAGAGAGCGTGGTTTTCTTGTTTGTTTTTTTTATAGCGGTTTTAGGCTAAACTAAGGATCTAGAAATGTGCACAAGGGTCCTATTTTGTGTTGATTTGTGTTATATTTAATAAGTCATTAATATACTATGATGTTATACATGTATTAACGGGTTTTGGTCAATATAACCACACTCGTTAACAGCGTATCCAATTAACTGGGCTCTTGCATTATCTTAGAGCTTAATCTACTTAAGACTTAGCACTTTCAATGTTCTCACTGTGTTCAGGGAAAAGAGTGAGCGTCGATCATAACCTCCTTATTTTGATGACTACCAGTGCTAATGCTCCTTATGGTTCAAGTTATTCTCTATTTTGGTGATTCAGGTGTATTCCAGTCATCACTACCCGTTCTCATGCCTTTTTATCACGTAAATATCTTCAATTAGTCGGGAAAAAGTAGCGGAATACTGTCCTGTAAATTCTATTCCAAAGACCCAGTATGTGTTGTGATGCATATATCGAGCAAACAGGAGGCACTTCGAACCGTTCCTAAGGCCTTAATTACGGTGCATTATCGCCAGACCAGAGTGGCCTTTTGCAGGCATCGGAGTCTTTGGTTTTTCCCCAGTCCTACTGGAGTGATATTCGCAACTGGGGGACTTTTTTTCTCTCCCGGACCTCGGAGCGTCTAAAGGCCACAAGTACAACGCGAGGAGGGAAACAAAGGCAGTGGAGCTGCTTAATTAGAAGTCCCCGTCCGTGGACTGTATCTCTTTCCCCCTCCCTCACCCTCTCTCTAATTGACTGAACTTGGTCAGTATGCCAGTATCGTAGCTCTGCCTCGCTACCTCTGGCCATAATTACAGAGAAATTGCTCCCTGCACAGACACAGCTACAACTGAAACTACAATCCTCTCTCTCGCTCTCGCTCGCTCCATCGTGCAAACACGAAAGCAGGAAATAGCTTGTGAATTACCGGCTCATGATTCACCTACAGCCTTCTTCTTCTTCCTTCGTCTACCCTTTTCCATTTCATTTCATTCGCACCTTTCTCCTCCTCCTCCTCCTCCTTCACTCACTTAGCTTGATTAAGTAAGATAAAAAAGACCCAGCAGCAGTGACGAAGTAGGGCTGGCTTCAGCCTCAGCAACCGCCTTACTTAAACAAACAGTAAACGAGAGAATGCAAACTTGATGGGGTGGTATGTTTGATTAACCTCGTGCGAACCGAGTTTTGATTGACATCTGTCTCTGATTAGCCTTCGAGAGGTGAGGGGTGGGAGAGGTGTTGATGGGTTGTGGTGGTGTCTGAGGGGTGCACTAGATAACCCGTCTGATTCCACTCGCGATATACACGCGCCTTATCTGACACTTCAATCAAACAAAACCCCCGGAGGAGGGAGTTTAAATAAAAAGTTTAATGGTGGAGCGTCCCTGCCTTTTTGCGCCTTTCTCACACACTCTCTCCCCATGGCCTGCTCCTTACTTCTTGTTCTTCCTCTTTTTCCACCATCGTAGTTGTTTCGGGGGAGGAAGGGGAGGTGGAGGAGGAGGAGGAGGAGGAGGGGGAAGAAGAAAGGGCAAGACATGTAAAAGGCAAAAGGGGACCGCCTGTTCTTCAAACTGGAACGCGCTTGTATCCAAGTGTGCCTGTGAACGCTCGTGTGCGCTGGGTAGCTAGTGTGTGTTTAGAGGCATGTTTGTATCAATTAGTCACTGAACTGCCTTTCACCTCGTTTCTCCTCCTCCGCCTCCTGCTTCATCGTTACACAGCAGCAGCAACAGCAGCGGTGGTAGTGGTGGTGGTGGTGGTGGTGGCGGTGGCGGTAGCAGCTTCAATTCGAAAGTCCTCGAGAAAGCGAGAGAGAGAGAGAGAGGGAGAGAGAGCGGAACACGGAAAGTTAACGAGCTAGTTAGGCAATTTGTTAGTCAGAAAGCCGGGATCAGGCTGACCTGGGTTTCGTTACATGTCAGTGATGATGAATTTTCGGACAATATGAAAAAGATGAAGACAGGAAAATCCAGAGAGAGAGAGACTGAAGCTAATATGCGGCCAGCATGCGGTAGACGATGTATCTACAAGATGTTGGCAGTGAATTCTGCAACCACATCAGGAAACCAAAAAGTGTCAGTTTATGACAGGAATGCGATGACCAAAATGAAATTAAAAATAAATTCGATCGATAAGAAAATCGGTAAAAAATATCCCTCAAATCGGCTCAATTCGGAACCTTCAGTTAGGCGCTTATTCACTCTCCCTGGGTGCGAGTCACCTCGGAAACTGCCTCAATTCTGGACTTTTGTAATGGTTATTAATGTCTTTTTCGACGGCTTACTAAGATTTCGGATTTTGGACAAACATATCAATAGGTGTTATTAGTAAAATTGGCTGAAGACGACTCTCGGGATCCTCTTCTGTGAGAAGTTGATGTCTGCAACACTTAAATGGGCAGTAGAGAAGGCAAACATTGTGAGCTTCAGGCTTCTTAATAAGGACCAAATTCCGATGCTCATATGTTCATCCTTCAACATTTATTTCTGCAGGTTTTTGAGGAGAAATCCGTTGATCTGTTGTTACTGAATTAGCGACAGCTGCCTCGTGGTCTCTTATCTATGCCGCTAGATTATTTTCACAGTGTTCAGAGGAGCAGAAATCATAAGCTATTCCTCTGGTCAGCATGACACAAGTTGCTCTCTTCCAGGTTGGTTCGGGCGATGGAGTTACAGTCATTCCATTCTTTTTGGTTTTTATAACGTATGGGTGATAGAGAAGGGCTTAAGGCACATACCTTTAACTAATCTACACGCAAAGCTAATTTTATTATGAAAAATTAATTTGAGACAACCTGTAGCTCTTAGAGATTTAGAGGATGTGGCAATTTAAACCTGATAGCAAAGAGGTAGGCTCAGATGATGATTGTGTTAACAGTGTTTATCATTTTGCTTCCTCGTCTTCTTTGTAGCCGGGAAGCCGAATATCCAACTTCCTGTCGACGCAGTTCAACCCCTTCATGTCCTTCTACACCAGTCCTCTCCAGGGTCTCTCCTCCACCTCTGAGGGCGTCCGCCAATCCCCTGCTGGAGACTCTCTCGACTCGTCTGCCACCGCACAAGGCAAAGGTATGGAGTTCACATACTACTTCAATTTAACTGATTCCGGTACCAAGCAGTCTACTACCATCGGGAGATTTATCGATTTGGATTCCTTATTTGTGCTTAAATGACGGCACTAATATCAGGCCCCTCCATAAGTTCTGTCCTAATCTTACCATTTTAACTTGAACGAAATTTAAAGTGTTTTTAGAATACCTATTGCAGCGGAACATTATTTCATGCTACGATGCATTTAAACAGATCAGATTTTGTTTAACAGTAAATTAAAAATTAAAATTTGCTTGATCAAATTCCTGCTAACATGAAGTATCTAAGAATCACTTGAGGCACAGTAACTCTGTAGAAGAAGAAGCGGTTGAAGGCATTCAAACAATTTATCTAGAGGAGAAATGTGTGAATGAAAGAACCTGCAGCGGAAGGTAGTTTGTGAAACACAGTGAAAGTGGGGATTTCCTCCTCGACGATGATGAGGATCGAACCGGACGACATCCACTTGAGTTTGTTGAGTTGGAATTGGTGATTAAGCTCAGTTAAAACCACACAGCTATTCATCGTTGCGATGCTCAAAAATTTGAAAAAAAGTTCCCAAACCAGGAGAATGGATGCCTACTCATGAATTGTGTGAAAACAATCTCAACTCTCCAGTTGAAATCGACTCTCCAACTTGTTTCTCCTTTTCTGGCGAAGAATGGATCTTTTATCGAAATGTTAGTCGTCGTAGACAGTTCCTAGATCGTATAGGGGAGAGGTCCCAGCCAAGGCCGTTGGGAAGAGAACTTCATGGGAAAGTGTTCTTCTGGTTCAATCTACTAGGATCGCCAAGGAATAATGCAGCACCAATTGATGCTCAAATCTACTGCCAGAAATTAGGACGTTTGAAGCGAGCTTTGAGAAGGAAAAAAGATTTGCTCCAGTAGATCGAAAAGGGGTTATGTGTTAGCGTGGTAATGCAACACGACCGATGAAGAACTTCACTGGGAGAAAGTTCCTCATCCAAATATTTTGCCTACTTTGCCCCCTCGGACTGCCATGCGTTTTGTGGCTAACAAAACCATTTTGAAGAAAATTTAACCATTAAGGTAAGGCAGAAGGAGGTTGAAATTGAAATGTGTAAGTTCATGGATCAAAACCAAAAGAATTTTACCTAATGAAGGTAATAATTGTGAGCATTTTGATGGAAAGAATTGATAGGTACTAAGGAAAAGTATAATGAGGGCTGGATCCTTTATTATAAATGTACCATTCAGTCACAAAATTTATTAAATCAAAACTCGGACAGAACTTATGGGATGGCCGGATACATCGCGGCCGCATAATGACTGCGCACAGGTGTAATATCGCCATTAACGAGAGGCCTGTTTGAGGCGTACTCCCAGCAAATACATCGGAATTGCAAGGAATAGGGAAAGAGGACACAAATGCTTTTAGCGCAGCGGGAGCATGAGCATTAGCTCCGGATATTTTCCTCCCACCAGTGGGGGAGGGAAAACGTGCTCGCCGTCTACCCCACCCCTCGTTAATTTGCCTCTCCGCTCGGTTCGGAGCCAGCGAGAGTGCTGCAGCGGCCAGAGAGAGAGAGAGAGAGAGAGAGAGAGGGAGGAACGAAGGGGGAAGAGTGGGGTTCACAGGAAGGTGGACTGGTGTGTGTGTGGTTAATTAAATGTGCTCCATTCGTTGCTGCTGCTGCTGCTGCTGCTGCTCCAGCTGATGTAGTGAGTGGGTTGCTTTGCTGTGACCAATCTTGTTTACCTTGCAACAGGCCAGCGCCAAAATAGGGGGACACGGATTCCTGAAAATGGAAGTATCCCATGGAGGAAACGGCGACTGACTACCGGAGCTTACTCTCGCTATATCGAGCCATTTTTCACTCTTTTAAGTTCAGGAGTTGCAATAAACGAAAGTACAAGCGCAGGGATTCTAGTGCAGTGACATTTACACTCATTAGAGCGGTTAGATTACTCACTCGCATGGGCTGAGATTTTCTTGTTAGTAAGGGAAACGACGCCGTTAAACCTGAAGAAGTTTTGGGATCAATACTGATAAGGAACCCATAATGTCAAGACTTTTTAAACTCACGTTTTACTGAAACGGAACTTGGCTGGGGTGTTTAGGATCACCATTTCTTGTGAGAAGTTGACCCCTGTGAAACTTGTGTAAGTAGTAGCGAAGGTGAATGCTTCAAGCCTCATAAAAGAGGCTGGAACAGAATTCACTTCAAGCGACGACAAAGCCCAAATTCGGGTGCTGTCGGGGTCCCCCTGCGGAACTTGGAAGAAGTCAGCTATGCGAGCCAAATCATAGACTTCACTGAAATTCTCCAGTCCATTCCGGTAAGGGAAGCATTGAGCAGCGACCACAAACTCATAATTTTGTTGGTCTGGCCATTGTTACTAGTTATTCTCCTCCCTCATGTTGAATCAAGTGGGGGGAGGGGGTGGGGTTCAATTTATACACTCTCTTTGTCATCATGGATAGGGTTTTAAGCTTTTATAGGAAGTATGG
Source organism: Anomotaenia brevis (assembly GCA_030710315.1). NCBI lineage: Eukaryota > Metazoa > Platyhelminthes > Cestoda > Cyclophyllidea > Dilepididae > Anomotaenia > Anomotaenia brevis. Next base: position 542,313 of record JAUOZQ010000040.1, read on the forward strand.
TGCTGTTGAAGACCTCTAACAACTCAGCAAACGCACCCATCTATTCCCATCTACCTGAACATGGGATCTGGGGGTGTAGTGATGCTAACAGCACAAAAATCCCAGCAGTTCCGTACTCACACACTGAGTGACTAATGACATTTGGCTAGCTTCCCCCGAGCAAGGTGGAAATCGTTCATCCAACTCCCCTCCCCACCCCCAACCCCCAACACCACATTCGCGTGGCGTGTGAGATAGAGCTAGAAAGAAGAGTTGATTAATTATGTAAACTACACTAGCCACAGCACTTGTGTTGTCGCTAGGAGGTTTGTACTAACACCACCTCCATTACCAGGCAAACTGTGACCCAAGTGCTTTTGTGTTCATTGCATGCAAATTATCTCTCACAAAAACACCCCATCACTTCAATCCAACTATCACTCCGCCTGGATTCTATTGCCTTGATAATCAATTCTTGCTACCACAGGCACAACTAGGATTCGAAAGCCCGGAGCCCTGTATTGGAGTGTGATAAAAATGAGTTTCGAGGCTGAAAGGCGTTTCAAACTCTTCACACAGCCAAAATGTATCAGGTGGCGACATTTTATTAAATACCCGTCAGATAGGCGTTGACCAACTACCACTTTCGTTGGAGTGGCTTTCTGTGCCAAGCCTAGAAGTGCATTTGGAGTCTCTTATCACTGCAATAAACAGTCCTGTGTGTGTCGATAGAAAGAAACCACACTCTTAGCGTCATTAATAGCAGGCACAACAGGCACAAGGATTCACAGCTCAACTCTCTGTCTCTCTCTCTCTCCTTCATGCCTTTATTTACTTAACTTTCTTGCTTTTTCGGGCTCCAAGCTCGCAATAAACTTGGAGAGTTCTGCGAAAAACCTGGTGCAATTTTAACTTTCCAGCTCCCAATTAAGTCATTTTTCTCAAGCTCGGGAATTGAAGTTTGTGACCAGCAGCCCGGAGCCTAGTGTACTAATGGTGCGATTGGAAGCAATGGTTAAAAAGACATTTATTGATAGAACTTTCTCACAAATTTTCTGCAGGAGGTCTGGGCACCTACCACACCCTGGGTCAGCCAAGTACCCACTCCCTCCACACCAATGATTTCTGGCGTTCTAACAACACCGCAGGAATATCCAACACCACCGCAGCCACCTCAGGAAAGGGCGCTCATCCACCCAGCCAGACGCATCAATCAATGGCCTCCGCCCCCTCCTCATCCTCCACAGCCGCCTCATCCACCAACTCATCCTCCTCCAACTCCTCCCTCTATGCCGCGGTCATGGCAGCGGCTGCTGTCGCTTCTTGGAGCGGGCAATCGGTCCCGAATCCTAGTCCTGCTGCCTGCAGTCTGGCGCCGATAGATACCAAGAGGACAGTGAACGAGACCTCCTGTCTGGCTGGAGGGGATACGAGGCGACAGAAATCGATGGAGGCGTCTGCGAAGAATCCCTACTCTCCTAGGTTAGTCCGTGTTGTGATTTCCTCTCACTGGCAGTCCTGTCGTGCCCACGTAGATCGATTGGGCCTGTCCAACTCGAGCTTTTTCAGTAGAAGTTGGTTGGCAGCTGTCTCCAAGAAGTTCTGTATCCAGATTTCGTTAAGCGTCAATAATAAGATGGGAACAAAGTCGTCTCCGAAGGATACTTCAGGATTTTCGAGGTCGAGTTCTACTTGCGTGAGCCTTTGGGAAAGTACATATTCACCCTTCATCTAAATCAAAATTGCAGTGGGTCACATTGGGCCTCGACCTTGGCTGTAAACGTGTTGACTACGTTCGAAGAAATGGACAGGCATATGGGGGTCGCTCGAGACAAATAACAGGGAACCTGAGCAGAAGCCCTTTGTTTGCCCTCTGGATTCATGTCCTATGTCTTACCTTCAACAAGGTTCGCTACTCGACATATCGAGTTGGTTGAACCTGACTGCCAAATATGGATTTAAAGATTTAAGGGCATCGAGAAGGTGTTCTGTTGGTTCGCTAAATAGCTACATATTTTATGGTTGTGTACTTTATCCTAGGAAACTTCCAACTAAGAGGGGCATAGTGAATCACTGTTGTTTCAAACATAGATACAATTACTTAAGAGATCGACCCGTGAATCTAACCAGTACTGAGACGCCCTGGTATTGGGTCTAAATGAGTGCCTTCGGGCTGATGCAGTTTTTTCTGATTTTTCGATCTTTATCTGAGGAGGAAGAGTCCCATTACCCTCCAAACTGAAGTGCATTTATTTGTTCCTTTCCTTCGCTTTTGAGGGATGAACAGTTAGGGAGAATCACAACTTTACTGAAACACTCGAGCTCAAACGGTAGGCAGTTTTTGCTCAAACTCCTGAGTAGCCTACGGTCTTCAGAGTACGAAAAGGTGGGGGGGGGGGCGGCAGGGACAAGACTGTTTCACTTTCTCTCCGTAACGCCCCTCATCCCCCCTTTTGGGGTGAGAGCAGTAGGACCTTTAATTACAGCCCTGGTCAGGTGAAAGCTCCTCGAATTTCCAGTGGTGACTGAGTCCTCCTGTTGTGAAGTCTCTGCTCCATTTCTCACTCTCTCTCTCTCTCTTCATGTCTACACGCGCGCTCTTCTTTCTCACGCTCCGAGCAGTACCACGAGTACGTGCTCGTTGTGAGAAGAACTTGTCAAGCACTGGGAGGCTTGATTTACTCGCTCTTTCTCTCTCTCTCTCTCTTTCTCTCGATCTCAATGACAGCTGTGTTCTCATGATGATTACACCACCATCCCTGCCATTGACTCAAACTCAATAAACGGCTCTTAGGGTGGAAGTGGGAGGCAATGGCAATAAGCTTTCAAAGGCCCTCTTTTTACAGTGTTCAAGTATTCCACCAAGGGTGACTCAGAGGGGATTATGTCCCTGGCGTTGTTGTTGTTGTTTACGCACTAATTTACTCATCCGGCTTAAGTAAATTGGTGCATGGAAGCGCTCCTCCCCTCTTCATCATCACTATCATCCGATTCCCTTGGCCAAATTCCCTAAAAGTTGCCTTCCGATAAGTAATTGTGCACAAGGCGAATCCCGCTTCTTCTCCCCCATAGCGCAACAGGAGTAAGTAAGGAATTACTATGGTTATTTCTCTTACGGTTGGTCCTTTGTGAGGTAGGTATATACCGTAGTAATTACCCCTGTGTGGCCTAATTTAATGCAAAAAAAAACGAAAAAAAAATATGGCTTTCTTTTCAATCCAGATGTAGAAAAAATACCCATGATATAGGGCCCGGCTGTATTCAATTTAACGATATTATTCGGTGGGTTCATCTTTTAAATAAACTGTTGATGAATTGCGCATGTTTCGAAGATTGGTTCATCTCTGAATAACAGGATTTAGTCCTTCCATGACAGGTTACTGTTTTCTCAAACCACTTAGAGGGACTTGAATGAAGGTTCTCATGACAGGCTGATTGTGAGCTCTTAGCCACTTGCGATTAGGTTATTGCGAAAAGGGCGTCACACTTCTATCATTAAAAAGCTCTTCCTTCTCCTCCTAATATTGAAAGGCCAGACCCCAGGTGAGTTTTCCATTTTTTTGGAGGAGGGGGAGGGAGACGCTTGACGGATTGGCAAACACTTCTTCTCCTCCTCCTCCTCCAAAATTCTTGATTGACACCTCGAATAGAACCATGGGGGAACAGGAAAAAAAAACCCATTCTTTTCACAAATATTGGCCTTGTATCCCTAAAAGCCGGGTAACACTTAACATGAAAACCAACGAGACTCCGCTACACCGACTCCTTTTGTCGGCATGGACTGCGCAAATCAACGGGGGACCTTACATGATTTTCGGCATGATTCACTAAGCGAAAGGAAAATTGGGACACACGCGTTCCTTCCTTGCTTGCTTTTTCCCAGTGGGTCCCAGTTCTTGACCCTCCTGTGTTTATGTTTAACTACTCCCGGGACTGAAATTCGGATTAGAGGGCTCCAAAATCTTCACACAATTGCGTAGAAAGTGTGATTCTACCGGAGGGAAGGGGGGGGGGGGCGTTGGATCCCCTCAGGTCGAACATAATTTAAGGAGTATTTTATGATGTCTAATGGAGCTGAACACTACTGTTATGTTACGTTACATAATGGACATGTGCTCTTGTCTCCATTCTTGTCAACTTCTTTCTTCTTAGTTGATACACCACCTCTGAGACTGGCGACTAAAACATGGATCTTTCATCGAGATACTTATTGTCGTAAACAGTGGCCGAGAAGAAAAAAAGGTTCTGCTTTTTCGATCTGTTAGGATCACCAAGGATTAAATCCCCTTGGAATTGTCACCAACTAATTCAGCAACAAGTAGTGCTCAGATCTAGTAAACGGACATTTTTTTGAGTTCTTCGGATCAAATTTACATTAATGAAGGTATTCTAAGCTTGTTAACAGCTCGAAAGAAGCCAAAGATAATAAACAGCGAAAATACATGGTTTATGTATTCAAAAATCGGCTACCGAACCTTGACAGATCCTCCTTGTGCATATCTGTGGACGAAATCTCGTTACGAAAAGTCAGTTCTGCACTATAACCGGTTGTTGTTTTGGACAAAAAACTAGGCAGAGCAGCACGAGAGCTTTTTGTGCGTGTGTGGATGTTTATAGGATGAACACAAAACCAGTGCTGATTGATTTGCTAATACATCACACGAGTTGTTAGCTTACCTGTTCTGCAAATTATAAACAAAGAGACTTGATTTCGGTCATCGTGTTTTCTCCAGGAACTAATCCTGAATATCTCTTGATCAGGGGTACATCACTGCAGAAATGTCAGTTCCTTTCCTTGGCGCTTACTTGTAATAGTAACTTACAATCAATTACTACAATAAATCGCCTGAGTCCAAACCTAATAAACGGCCCACTTCAAGAAGCCGAAAGTCCTAATCTATGCACGCACTGTTTCCTCTACTTATCAAAAAATACTGCACACGCGACTGTTTGTTTCACCGATTTCATTCGCAGCCATAGACAGAGGAAGATTGTCGGTATTCAATTATGCTTGTTGTCTGTGACAGTGACAGCTTGGTGCGTCTAGAAAAAGGGAATAATTCAATTGGAAAACCGGTTGAAAATCGTGACCAGTTGGCAGTTAGTCAAGTCGACGCCTCCACCTCTCACACGCATTCAAGGAAGTACGGCTTTGGTGCGTAAATCAGTCGCTGAAAATGCCTCCTGAATTAGAATGCTTTGACCTTCTTTTGTGGGATTTTAGCGTAGCCAAGTGCCGCAAAGTCCTGCTGTTTGTGGTCGCCAATAGTACCAATTTCGTCATTTATTACTGTTAACATCACTCACCAGATGCCTGATGTGTCTGAAGTTCACGATGTCTGGATTACTTGTTTGGGAGAAATTTGAGTTTCATCACGAAGGGCCTTAGATAACTATCGGGTTAGATAGATTTAAAAGATTTCCATTAGACAAAAACATTACATGGACATCTTTTGAAGAAAAATGTATTTGGACCTAGGGAGGAATTTTCTTGATTAAACCCTGCTACCATGGATATTTTGTGAGTTCAATAAAGGGAACTCAGCGACTGTCAAAGCAGCTGGAAGCGTTCCCTGAATTTATGGCGAGGAAAATGTTTGTAGAAGAAGGCTTGCGGAATTCCGAAGTGGAGATTTCACCCTTCATGTAGATGAAAATCTAATCGGACGTGTAGTTTAGCTTGATAATAAGCTGGTTCTCGAAGAAGTGGCCTTTGAAGAATCTTATTCTGCTTTACCAGTTGAGTTGGAATCAGTAATTTAACTTATTTTTAACCACAAAACTGTTTATTACCACCTTTAAACACTTGGTAAAGGGCCTATACTTGGGATTGGATGCCTCATGAATTTTTTTATGAAAACAATCAACTCAAATTTCCAGTTGACATTGGTTATCTACTGGATTTCAAGAAACGTGCTCTGCTAGCCCAATCAGATCAGCTGCTGGTGTGCTGCTCTTAATCTCCAGTTCAAGCCTCCCAATTGTTTTAATAGTATTGAGAAGGGACCCGAATATTCTCTCGTTTTTGAGTGGACTCCGTTTATTCATCCCTTATGTCATCCCGTTGTATGGCAATAATAAAGAAGAGTTTGAAAAGTCAATCTAGGAAGCGTAGTGTGTGAGAACGCCTTCAGCACCTCTAGAGAAATGCTGCTTAAATACATTCAGTGACTGCTCAAGTCCATATGCGGTGGTAGTCCAAAGTCCAAAGAAGCGATCTGATGGCATATCATGCCCCTGAAGATGATATAGACTCTTGGGCTTACCAAAAACCCTCCTCTCCCCTTTCAGCATGTTCGCAGCCGCGGCCGCAGCCCACATGCATTTCCTCTCTGCCGCCGCAGCCGCCGCCTCCTTCACCAGTAGTTTGCCGACCCCACAGATCAACACGGCCACGACCACCGGCGGTGGCGGCGCCGCCAACGCCGTCCCCAGGGTTCCCACAGCGACGGAGGCGCAGCGAATGGGCTCCCCCATGTCGAGGAAGTCCCTTGACTCAGCGGGACGCCACAACTCCTCCTTCAGTTCTTCAACGTCCTCTTCGAGATTGTGAGTTCACCAAGTGCCATCAAGCTCTAGAGCTCAGGGGGGGGGAGAGTAAAGTGCTGAACTCTCGGGCTATGAAGGTTTTACAAATTTCAGGTCATTCCAAAAGTTCTGTCCAAATTGTACACTTTTGTGGAATTGAGCGAAATTTAAGGGTATTTGATCATTTCTAAAGAAACTGCTCATTATTTTCTTTGCTAGGGAGCATTTAAATTATAAAATGTTATTAAGAGAAACACAAATCAGAAATTGCTTGAATAAAACCTTTTTTACATGAAGAGGAATGTCTGAATGAAAGGAGGTGGTTGCAGATGATGAGTTGAGTTTGATGACGATAAGCTGCTTCTTGAAGAAGCTTATTCTGCTTTATAATTTAAGGTAGTGTTAATTAAGTCTAGTTTAAACTATATAACTGTTTATCGTCTTCATCTTCAAAATCTTGGAAAAGTTTTTCATCATGCATTGTCTGAAAGTCATTAACTAAAATCTCTACTTGACCATATCAGCTCTTCTCTTCATCATTCTCGTCAACTTGTTTTACCTGTTTTGGTGGATAAATTTGTGACTGGCGACGACGCAAATGTGTCTTTAATCGAGATATTAAGCGAGACAGACAGTGGCTTCGTGGAGAAGGTAATTTCACCGGAGAAGATTCTTTTAATCTGGCGGGATCGCCAAGGAATAATTTATGCTCAAATCTACTTTGAGTTTGAGAAAGCCCTACTACCGTGAATCGAAAAGCGGTATTGCGTTTCACTAGGACAATGCGGCACGATCCCACACAACAAGAATCAAGAAGAGGTTGAAAATGACATTTGCGAGTTACCTAAATGAAAACAATTGAATTTTATGATAACGAAGGTATTAATAAGCTTGTCATAGCAGTTCCAAGGAAGTCATAGATAATCGTGGAAAGTGCAGCAAGGATTGTACTGTTATCAAATGCAACATTTGGTCACGTGCTTTATTCGAAGTTCTGACAGAACTTGTTGGTTGAGCTGGTACATTGAGGCGTGGAGATGAGCTGCTGAGTTGATGTCTACTGGTGGAAGGTTTGTAATATTGGCTTCAAGAAAGGAAACAAGGTTTATGGAGGGTAAAGTTGTGGGCAACCACAAAAAGACTTCCTGTAAAATATCCCCAATTTTTTCAACCAAGTTAAAATTGTCGTTATTTTTATTTGCCATGTTGCAAATGTCTCAAGAGATCTTGGCTTGGCATGCCCTTCTGATTTGAATTTTTAGTACTTGCAATGTCTTAAAATCCCAGTTACCTAACAGGTGCAGCACAATTGTCGCCTCATTTTTCAAGCTGTGAGTGGGCTCTACCAGCCTGCTTAATTGCCAGCCTTGCTTGATTAATGAAAGTAGTAGCTGCAACACCATCACCATCAGCCGTCCATCTTGCGTGTGTGTGTGTGTGTGTGTGTTCAGGTAGGGTGAGGGTGTGTGAATGTGACACCTGTCAAGCTCCAAGGCGATTATGACGACGACGGCACCATGGCATGTGTGTGCATATGTGGAAGGGGATTGGGTGTGTTGGGATGTGTGAGAGAGGCTCTCTTGCGTTACCCGCATTTGCATGTCCGTTCAGGCGTGTGTGGCATAAATTAGGCATGTAAATTTAAACACCTTTTGTAGGGGGTGGGAGGAAGGGGCCCCAGGCTAAACGCTAGGTAATTAGGCTTGGCAGCTTGGTTTAACGGTGTAAGGATGCTGTTAGCAGCCACTAGAATGCATTTGCTCTATAGTGGCTGCGATGTTGGAGGGTAACTCCGGCTATAGATATGATGGGGATCACAGTTTCACAAATCGAGATCCCTGGAATAAAGATTGACCTCTCTTTGAGCTTTAGGTGCTCTTAATGAGGAAAAAGAGAAATACCTTTTGAATCAAAATATCACCTTGATTTGGAAGATTTTCTTCAATAGAGAAGGAAATTGAACTTGGCTAAGAGTTCTACTAAAAATGAGTGCTTTTATTAGGGACGGTCTTCTCAAAAACTGCTTTCTTTCTGTGGTCACCCAACTGGGATTGCAAGTTGGTGATTGGAATGTTCCTCGAAGACAGCGCCCAACCACGTAAAAGGACCCATTTCCGGGAGCCAAACATTGAGGCTGATAGAGTCATGCGATCGATTCCATGTAGGCATATGTACTCAACTTTAACCGCTCCATCACCTTTTTACACTTCGTCCGCTGCTTTATTGCTTTTTCGAACCACCACAGTCGCCTCGTAGTCTTATTTTCAATTCCACAGTTCAGGCTTGATTGAGGCTTTTGTCGTTTTCTCCTAATTTCAATTGCCAGGGAGAATAACTGTAGCGGATAGTAATAAAGTACAGTTACTCCGTACAAGGTGAGGAGCGGCAATACCAGATGTCTGGAGGAGGACCCCGCGCTGACCCCCTGTAAGGGGCCTTGGATCCTTATCTGAGGAGGAAGGGTCCAATCAGAGGGATAAGAGGTGTGGTGTGCTTGAATACCGAACCAACTGTAGTAGTCTCAGCCATCGCCCATCGGAAATCCCGAATAAAACGTTGATTCATAGATGCCATTATTAGGTTATTTGGAGAAGGCTCTCCAACTGTATTTACATTTCTTTGACGATAATACATAGTGTTTATCAAATGCTTTGTATTTGTTTGGAGCCTAATTTTACCTGCATCCACCCAGAAACATTTCATTCAGGCGTTTTTTGCGTATGTAAATCATCACAATCTCCTCCCATTTTTTCCTTCATTTCCAACAAATGGGATGCACTCTAGTCTTGAGAGACCATCTAATGGGCCTCATTACCATTGCTCCTTTCCCAAAAGCGCCTAACATTCTAAAAAATGCTCACGAACTGTTTTTTATTCAGGAATCGATGAATGCAGGTTCTCAGAAGTAGTGCAACAGTTGTGCGGGTTTACGCCAGAATAACCGGGCTGTAAAAGGCTGATAATCTTGACCAGCCGTCAGATTACACGACGGTGCAAAAATTATAGCATTGCACAGGGCAAATCAGCGCCGTTTTCATCAGAAACCCATGCCTATTCGCTACCATTTTGTCTGCTGTAATAAAAACCTAGTTCATGTTCATCCTGTCCGATTGTAAAGGATCAATTCTACTGGTCGTTCTAAGACACTAATGATGATGATGATGATATTTGATAGAAACTGTCTATGCACTGCAGAGTACGCCCCATTTTTTGTAAGTAAACGCGAGAACTCGTTCATTTGTGATTGTTCTAAAATAATATGACACTTTTATACAATTTATATGCGGTAGAAACCGTCTGTCAACAGCATAGTTCGCTTTTTTTTCATAAATGCACTCGAACAAGGCCATGCTTTACTTAAAACTCACCATTGTCAAGAATGGTCATTGATGCCATTGTTTTATATCTGTGACCATGACAAGACTGACTTGGTGACTAATAGTCATTTTGAATAAGACCTGTAACAGGAATAAGCAAACCAACATTAGTTTATGCGAACGAAACACACTTTGTCCTGGGGTTTGGTGCCGTCTATTCAGACTTTCAATCGAAGTAATTAAGAAACTATTCTACATCCTTCTCATCTTTCTTCACTTTTCACTTTCTGCTAAAGTAACCATTTCAGTACAACATACCGTCCATTTTAACTAAGAAGCAAAAAATGGGACTGGGAAAGCTCTTTAGGGGGAACTGTTTCTTTATCGTCTTTCTCTTTGTTTCGGTAAATAAGGAGTTGTGCAAGCTCATCCAAGTGGATTGGGGGCATTTGGTTTGAGAAGGAAAAAAGGGTGCCGCAACGCTGAGAGAGTTCCCTTGCAGTATTCAGAAGCCGCAAGAGAGAAAAAAACCCGCATTTGTTAAAGAAGGGAGAGGAAAAGAAGAAGAAGGACAAGGAGTTACTATTTCAACCCCTTAGGCCACCCAGTCATGACTGAAACATGCGAGAGTGGAGTTTAATGGCGTTTGGGCACGAAGGGGCTAGTTAACCCGTTAATTTGGCCAATATTAATAGCAACCGAGGAAAGGGGCGTTCACCGGTTAGAAAGGCCATGTGTGGAACCCTCTCTGAAAGGTCGACCTTGAAGAAGGAACCACATCAGGCCGGCGAATTAGTTGTGCTGAAGGGTAGATCACATCAGAGTCACACATGTTGAGGGAGTTGTTGATCTACTAATCGTCGATCGTCTCTTATTAGTAGTTGAACAACGACAAATTGACAAGAGGGAGCACTGATTTATTCAATCAGATTCTATTACAGAGCATCTGGACTGTGCTCAATCACCTTTGTAGATAGTCTGAAATGGAGACGATGAGTCACCACTGTTTGGCACACCCGCTCAGCTCAAGTGACGCCAGAGTGGAGGCCAACAAAACCGGGCCTCATTTCCATTGGTTGGTATACATCAGGTCACCCCATAGATACTTCCGGAATTTTAACGTTTTAACATTGAGCGAAATTTAAAAGGCATTGATAATGTTCAATGAATACGCCTATTATGTTTTAGATTAGGATGTACCTAAATAAATCAAATTTAGCTATGTAGAACAAATAAATTAAAATATACTACACTGAAATCGTGCTAACGTGGAAGTGCCTAGGTATTTTTGGGGCACATAGTAGCTTATAAGTTCAAGAAAGGAAAGAAACTCTATGGTCGACGAAACGGCCAGAAGCATTTATTGTTTATGGGGAACGTGCAATTTGTGATAAAATGATGTGCGAAATTCAGAAGTGGTTGAGTTGGGATTGGGACGTAAACTTAGTTCAAATAACAACTGTTTGTCGTCATCTTGGAAAACGGGTGCCCATGAATGGTTGTTTGTAAACAGTCAACTCAAATCTCGAGTTGACGAAATCTGCTTTCCCATCCATTCTCGTCAGCTTGTTTCACCTTTTCTGCAATATATACTTGGAGTATAAACGACTGTCGTAGACATTGGCTTTTTAGAGTGGAAAGACACCACTCATAGTTGAGAGAGGCTCTTCTGTCAATCTGATGGTATAGCCCATTAAATTGTTGCCACCTACTACTGCAACAAATAATGCTCAAATCAACTGTCATCTAATAAGATGTTTTAACCCAGTGAGTCGAAAAGGCGTGCTGTTTCATCAGCACAACAGGAAGCATTTCACAAAAGAACGTCCAAGAACTACTCATCCACCAACCTATCTTCCCCACTTCCTTTCCCCAGCAGACTACTACCATTTGTTTTATAACTTAAAAAAATACCTCAAAGAAGCACCTTTTTCAGGAAGAGGTTAAAAATGAAATTCGTCAATTCTTCAAATCAAAATCAAGAGCATTTTATTTAAATAAAGATGTTAAATTGTTTATTAATAGATGCGAAAATCATAGATAATCAGGTAAAGTATGGTGATAATTAAATTTTAATCCTATTTAACATTTCGCCACTTCTTTTATCTATTTAAACATCGGACAGAACTTATGGGATGGCATGTCACATTGGAGGGAATTAGCAACATGAAAGAGGAGCACTTGGCCTCTTTGGTGAGAAGAACAAGCCACTACTTGAGGCTCGACGAAAGTAGGAATCGTTGGGTGTCGTCTTGACTTTAGTCCGTGTTTTTCCGTTCTTGCAGCAAACCGAGTTGCGATTTTGAGGCAGTGGGTCCAGCCTCACCCGGCGACGACGCCGCAAGTGAGCCTGATGGCGGGCGCCTCGTCTCCCGCCTCAAGAAAACGCACATTAAGAAGCCGCTGAACGCCTTCATGCTCTTCATGAAGGAGATGCGCCCCCGGGTGCAGGAGGAGTGCACCCTCAAGGAGTCCGCCGCCATCAACCAGATTCTCGGCAAGAAGTGGCACGAGCTCTCCCGCGCCGAGCAGACCAAGTACTACGAGATGGCGCGCCAGGCCAAGGAGCTCCACCAGCGTCTCTACCCTGGCTGGTCCGCTCGAGACAACTACGCCTACCACGCGCGAAAACGCCACCGCCGAGGCAGGCGGGGCTTCGGTGGGCACCACCGCTCGAAAGCGGTGGAGAGCACCGCCATCACCGCCGCCAACCCACCACCGCGTGCCCGCTCTTCCAGCCTTCATGAGGAGCGCAGGGGCCTGGAACCCCCTCCAAAGGTCCCCGAGAGACCGCACTCGGCCTGCGAGGTTTACTCTCCATCGATCGATCGGCGGGGAGAGGCTGCGGTGGTCTCCTCCACCTCACCACAGTCCACTTCCCCTCTTCCCCATTCGCCGGTGGCAAACAGGGTTTCTAGTCAACAGCAGCAAGTGGTGGGATCGGTTCCTGCTCCTCCTCAACTTTCTCATCCTCCTCCCCCTCCACCACCGCCACCTCCGACTACTCAACAGCAGCAGCCCATCTCAACTCGACCGCAGACGCAACTGAACGCCGGGTTCGTGCCTCAACCACAGCGGGTGCAGACGTTCCCCGGTCCTGCACGACCCAGTGCTCTTACCATGTCTGCGTCTTCGGCGTTTGAGCAGCACTACAATCACCACCAGCATCCACACCAACATCCACAGCAGCAATCGCAATACATGGGTGGTGGGACACAGCGGAGTAGCTTCGGCTACCCATCAATGTACGCGGCGTCCGCGGCGCAGAGAATAGGTGGTGGTGGTGGCGGAGGCGGGGGTATGGGGAGGACACCGACGGGCTACTGGGGGTACCACCAGAGCTCGCAGGTGCCTTCAGCGGGAGGCGGCGGGGGGATGAAGCGACACCCCTACTTGAGCGCGGCGGCAGCTGCGGCAGCGGCGATGAACAGCGACTCGGTCGCGGCGGTGGCGGCCGTGGCTGCGATGGCCGTTGGCGAGTTGTCTGGAGGGAGCATGAAGAAGTGCCGTGCGAGATTTGGACTAGAGCATCAGAACCTCTGGTGCAAGCCGTGCCGGTAGGTGTCACACTCTACTCATTCTATTTTAGTAGTTGTTTTATTTGGTTAGCAAAATCTTCCAAACAGGCACTTAAGGTTCTTAAATGAGACTATATTGGTGGTGCACTTCTGACTCTGAACTATTTTATCATTAAATTGAATGAATAGTTTGTAATCTTTATTGCTTTGACAGGGAAAGTCACTTTCAAAACATAATACAAAACAGTATCATCGAAACGTAATTTTATACCAAATGAATCTTTATTGATCTAGAAAAATAACCAAATGACCTCGTACACTTATGGTTTCAGGATGAAATTTGCACTTTATTCAATAAACATTAATAAAACAAAGGTTTTCCAAAATTCCCAAAAGTAGAAAGTCAGCTTGTTATGCTGTACCTTGAATAGTTAATATAGGTTGCAATTTTGTCATAAAGAATACTGAAACAGCTCCATAAATTTATAACCTTGGGGCGCAATTTATATTAGATTCACTAATTAAACGCAAAAACTAAGCCTTCGATGGAGCCCCTCATTTGACTGTCAATTCAATCTGACAAATTTTACGAGAAAATTTGCATGTGAAGAAACGTAAAAGTGGAACCAAAGCAAGAATAAAACACTTCTTCTAATTAACACAAATAACGCATCTCTTGGGAGGGGATTTCTTCCATATTCATATATAAATACGATTGTAATGAAAAAAGGAGGGACCAGTGTGCTGTAGGATCTTTCAAATACACCTATTATTTGTGGTGAAACAACGGTCTCTATTTCTCCAAACAGGCGAAAGAAGAAGTGTATTCGCTTTATCTCCGAGAATGAGATGGAGGACTACATGCCTCACGGTCAAAGCGGGCACCATCACCCGCACTCCTCCGCCGCCGCCACCGGCGCAACTCCCGGCGGCTACACTCCCCACCTGGGCTCTGCAGCGGCAGCAGCGGCGGCCGCCTTCAGTCACCGCCTCCAAGGGCCGCCAGGCTCGATTCCTGGCTCGAGTCCCACCTCCTACGGCATGTTCGCCGCCGCTGCTGCTGCCCGACGTCAGGCCAGCGCTTACGCAGCCGGTCTGGCTTCGGGCGAAGGCGGGCAGTTCAATAAACATGGTTTCATGCCACCGGGAGGTGTTTTCGGAGTCTCTCAACAACAGCAGCAAAGCTCGATGCCCTACTCCAGGCCTCAGCAGGCCCTTGGATCTCCTTCCTCGAGGATGTACGGCCAGGCGGGGTATAAGAGACCTTTTCCAACCTCTAATAACCCACAACAGCCTTCGCGTAGCGAGCTTCCGAGTGGGTATTCGGGTGGGTATTGGAGCGCCAATTCTGGGGCCTGCTTCCCCACCACTTCGGCACGCTTCTCGGCGTCGGAAATGATGATTTCACATCAACAGCAGCAGCAGCAACAACAACAACAACCTCCTCTTCCTCCACCTCCACTAACAGCACCACAGGGTACACCTCTCACCCCAAAGCTGCTTCGAGATGCAGCAACGACACAGGGTTCGAAGTCGCTCCCCTCCTCCTCCTCAACCTCCGCCCCATACCCTCCCCCTCCTCTCCCCTCCAAGATGACGAGCAATTGCTTCCCGCCTTCCCTTTCCACCAATCCAACTCAACAGGGTACCTCTATTAACACCCCCTCCACCACCACTGCCACTGCAAATGGCAACACCAAACGCGAGCCTGCACCACTCGGTTTCGGGGTAGCAGACGTGATGGGTTTCAAGACCACCAAATCGGCTGTGCCCATGGAGGCAGCAATGGCTGACTGTAACAACACCACTGCTAGCAATGCGGCAACAAGCTACTGTGGCAAAGCCTCCCCCAGCACCTCGTCAGGTCCTCTCAAATCCTCACCGGAACTGGAGTGATTGCGGTCTTTTCATCGCCCTTTCCTCCCTCTCTGCATGCTCGGTAAACAGGGTCCCTTATTTTATTCCCTCCCCCCCCCCCGAAAAAACTGGCAGTTTCTCCACTCACAAGGTATCACTCACTCTTACATGCAGCATCGATCAGGGTAGGGGCAGCAGCAGGGTATTGCAGTTATCTCCGACGATTGCGCCTCTGTTTCCCCTTTCTTTCGTCCCCCATTCCACCCCACCACCACCACCACCACCACCACCTCTCTGTGACTACCACTGTCTCTCCCTCGTCTGTGTATAGCTGGTCTCATTTCTATATATATATATACGCCCATGCTCCTACCATCGAAAAAAAACTCCTAAAGCTGCTGATGCGAACTCTATTGCTAATGCTGCGACAGCGAATACACTGCTGTTATTTCTTCAGCGTGATTTTCTGCTGTGTTTGTGAGGAATAACTAAAACATACAACTTATGGATGCGAATTCGGCAACGTTTGTCCCTACCATGAAAATTTAATTATTTAAATTCGACCAAAAAGAAAGTTTAAGTTATAAAAGTTTCTAGCTTTTTAATACAAATGGTGGTTATAATGTGTGTAGGTCAAAATAGCGTCAAATCAGATCTCTGTGTTGAGTATATACATTGAATGTTGGTACTGAAAGCACGAGCTATTCTAATGTTGAGTACTTCATTCGTAATCTATAAGATCATAATTGAACTAAGTCGGAAAAAATAATTGCAACTGGTTTCAATCATGTGTGAGTCACTTTACTAATAGGCCCGACATAACAAAACAGGCTACTTAAGAATGTTTATTGCATAAATCACAAATGCCAAGATTCACCGAGAGTTGATCGCAGACCACCTGGATATAAAAAAATCATAAATAGAACATTTCGAGTTAATACACACACTAATTTCTGGAAGGGAGTGGGGCATTCTACATCAGCGCAATCAGCTGACGGTCTGTGGGACATTTTGCGGGATGCGGTCGTAAAGGGTCCACGAGATGGCGCCAAAGACACCTCGACGAGCCAAGCGGAGGGAGAATCCACGCCACAGCCCCGTCACTCCATCCACACGGACCGTCTCTCGCAGAACACGTGTCCATGGCAATCGTGGCACTGGCTAGAACGATATACACGGTGTTGGAAGGTATTTCAAGGAGCACTATTTGATTGATATCTCCTCTTTCCATAGATGTGTTAAAGGTACTTACGCACACTTCGCTCTTCCATATAGAGTTTAAACCGTTCTCTGTTCTTCACGTAGATGATGACTGGATCCCCTACCTGGGTCATCATAGCAGGGAGTAACTTGCACGATGATAAAGACATCAAAATAAGGAACAAAAATATGACCACTGCTCAATGGCTTCATCCTCTAAACACAGAGTGAACAATCCTACGAGATGGTTGTAGCGGTTAGGGGAAGTTAACAACACAGTGGCAGACGATCTGACTGCACTGAGACGCAGCAGATTTCCTCAAGAAATGACAGTAAAAAGGGATAGGAGAAGCCTAGGTTCAAATCGGATGCGTACTTTGAAAAGCTAACCATTGTGTATAGGACCTGGATAGTGTGCAGTCAGACAAAGGGGAGAGTCAAAGGTGCTTGTCAGCCACCAAATTTTACGAGAATACCTGTTTTGTCAGATATTTGAGCATTCTCGTCGAGAGAGAGAGAGAGAGCAATCCATTAAACCGAAAGCTTCATTAATCGACAGCAGAATAAACTAGGCAGTTCTGGAGGAAAAGTCTAAAACAAGTTTGATTCAGGTTTCGGCAGACTAAGACTGACAGACGTTGCTAACATCGGTTATTTTGAGCAAGACTATTTGACAATCATGGCATTTTCTTGTCTATTGCATTTCCGCTAAATTTGAAGCACTTCATAGCTACCAAATGTGGTGCCTCTACCTCAGCCTAACACGTAGATGATGACTGGACCTCTCTCCTGGTCTCCAATGGTAGAGAGTAAACGATCTGATTGTGCTCGGACAGCAGCAGATTCCATCAAAGATTAACTGATCTGGATAACGAGAGCGGCCATGGATGGCGGCCTCAGAGGAATGTCAAAGCCAAAGCTTAAGACAAAACCAGTCATCACAATGTTTGACTTTAGTCACCGATAGACCACTATGCACGGTTGGACATTGTCGTTGAGAAAGACAGTAGAAAGTTCAGTTAATTGACAACAGATGCGAAGTCGAAAACACGCCTGGGTTGCCTCAAATTTTGGGATTAGGTAGGTTTAAAACTATGATGGAGGTGTGTGCAGTACGACCCCACACAGCAAGAACATAGAAGAACCTGATTGGGAGAAAATGCCTCATCCACCTTACTCGCCCGACTACCTGGCTACTTCAGGTGACTACCATTTGCTTCGTAGCTTTCTAAGTCGTTTGCAAGAAGAACCAACTTTACAACGCCACAAGAAGAGGTTGAGACTGACATGATGAGTTTTTTTAATCAAAACAAAGGAATTTCACGATAGTGGAGGCATTAATAAGCCCGTTAATGTATGGGGAAGAAAGTCATTTAATCATTCGTTTAATTTATTCAAAAATAAAAAAGGACTTTTCCGATAACGAGCTATCGCAATGAGTCTTGTTTAGCACTAGATTGTCCGTTTGATGTATCCAGAACCAAACAAACTTCTTACCATCCTCCACGAGTGCTTAGGACAGGATCACACATATATCCGGTTCTAGAGCGTGATCTCTATCCATCTAACATTCCTTCACCTTAGAATGATAAAATCGCTTTGATGGGTGCAAAAGGACTTACAGGGCCCCCAAGATTAGCTGCCGCGACTGAGAGTTGCCGATTGGAGCGCAGAACATCGGCCGGTTGGGTCACTGCTGTCGCACAAGAAGCGGCTAGAAGAGCACACGGGCAAAGCAGGTATGTTGGAGCACTTGAGTGGAGCATCTCGCTACCTACTGTATACGATATAAGTAGGGAGCGATTAAAAATATTTAACCAAAGGGCAGGTCCGTTAAGATCAAGGTAGTAAACAACGCAGAAAGGAACGCAAAAAGAGTATTTCATATTTCCAAATGGCGAGATTGACTTGTGCTAGCAAATACAGAATTAAATGCACTACCATAGAATGCTTTAGTTAGCTGAGAAATCGGAACCATCATTACTTGATTGACCAGGGATGAAGAGGTGCTTGAACTGGGTATAGAAGAGGAGGTAGAGACCGGAGTAGGGGCTGTCACGAGCGAGGGTCGGTAAGAGGCCACTGAAAACGCCTGAAGATGAGAAGCAACCAAGAGGGGGTGTAGGCGATTGTTACAAAGTGGTGATAAATTATGCAACAAGAACCACGTCGCGGTCCACATCTCGAGAGTAACATACACAGGGACTATTTCCAACAACATTTCGTTGATATTTTGACTAAAGAAGAGCACGACTATCTCTTTTTCACACGAGGGAAGCTACTTCTCAAACAAGAATTATTGGCGCTACTAGTACTTTTTAATACAATGCATAAAATCGTCCAGAGAAAGCATTAAGGACGGAGCTGTACAGTCACCTCCCTACTCCACTATAAAAAACTTTCTAATTTTTGATTATTCAATTTCTTGGAACGGCAAACCTAAACACTCCCGAACCCGATAGTCAGTAGGAAAAGCACTACCTTTTTTTGGAAATGAGTTCTATGGTCCTCAGGGAAACGAATGTGGTAGCTTAGCATAGGGTCGGTATTCACTATGTAGATGTGTAGAGATCAAAAGGGTAAATGACTTTTGACTACTGATAAATGAATCCACTAACTCATTAAGGAGTTTGTACCAACCTTGCCACCGTGAATGGGAGTGAATCCAACGCAGGGAAGCAAGTGTTGATCTACCGTAGTTGAGACCGGCTTCCGCTTGGGATTTTACAACGACGAAAGGCAGCAGGATGGTTCCGACCACACACCGGCTTGTGAAACCCAGAAAGAAAGCATTCAAGGCGGGCGAGCCATCTCTAAGATGATACATAGAGAAAATTGAAGACGTAAATCGTTTTTGATAGGAATACCATAGAAAAACAATAAATACTTGAGGAAATACGACCGAAGTATATTGATTGTACTAAAGTAGGCACAAACACCGGGGACAGATCTCCATAGTGAGGGAACGGTTCCCGCCCAAAAGAGCCGAATTCGTGATGAATTGGATGAGGCAGATTTCCACAGTGAAACGGTTGTTTGCACAACTCCTGTGCTTGTGTGGCTAAGGAAATATTTCGATAGAAACGGTGTTTTAACTTACCAACTCAAGACCGGAGCAGCTTGAAGTCGAGTTTTTACTACGTCCAAAGGCTGGGTGATAAAAGTGCCTAAAGTTGCAGATATTCCACCCTTTAAAATCACTTCTGAAGTTGGACGCGCGCCGTTAAACTGGGTTTGAATGCTCTTGGTCATGGAATCAAAAGCATTTCTAAATAAAAATTATGAATAAACAATTCAAAAACATCAAATTCACTACGCTATTAATAATGTAAGAAAAGACGGAATAACTCCGATATGCATAAAATTTACAAAACTTAAGGCATACAAGCGTGACACTTCAGCACAAAGGTAGCGCTATACGTACGACCTTTAAATTTGGTACAACCTAGAAATGTCCTTAAACTTGTACAAACAACCTAAACGGAGATTTCAAATGTAACCTTCAAGAAACATGATATTAAGTCGTGCTTCTCCGACAGATTTTACCGGATCTTAGCATATTTTAAGCTGTCGAGCTGATTAAGTTTGGAATTTACTGAGCACTTGACAACATTAAAAATTTTGAAGCAGATGGTAACAATTAAAATTTGTACTAGTTATAAGACCAGATAAAGGAACTTTAGCTGGTACTTTGCCTTGGTAATGATTAATTATTTTAAGAATCTGGCTGTGAAGGTTTCTGTCTAACAACGAACTGCGTATATTTGACCATTAAGACAAGACAACTAATATGTAAATCCAAATAACTGTTTCAAACAGTGAACGTTAACCTTATATTTTTACAAATGACTCTCAAAGAATAGTTTGTTCAGTTTGCTGTTTAGCGTTGCTATAGAACTCTCCTCTACATATTAAACATTTTCTCGAAGAGTAAAATGGGCTCCGAAGTGAATTCCAATTTGTATGAAAACTGAAACGTTCTTGCATACTTGCATAAATGACCTTTCATGGTGAAAATGGGTCTTACTTAATTTAATGAAATATATAGCGACTCTTCATCATTAAAGCGCATGCCTTTTGGCACTCTTTCACCTTTAAGGTCCCCAAAGCAATTATTTTTTATCCATACTCTAATTAGCTTAAGCGTCACACTAGAGCCAACCAACAAGGGACTTAACTGTTAATGTATTCTTTTTGCAAGTTAAGAAAAAAGAACAGGGAATAGTGTTAAATGGGGAGTGGAGCAGAATTTCAGAATTTGATAGTACCGCATCATCTTTCTGCTTAATATTTTTCTTTATTTACTGAATGTGCCCTCACCCAATAAAATTAAAGCCTGCTGTTTACGAAAGCCAATAAGCTTCGAGCACCGTCTTCAAATAGATAACTAACAAGATTTCGGAATATGTGTGCCATATAATTACAGGTCCGAGCCTAGCAGACACATAAATATTATTAAACGGTTCTCTCAGTGTTCTGAGATGTCTTGACTTTACTAGATGGTAATCGCTATGTACAAGTTTGAATCAAACTTATAATCCCAAACTACGAAATTAAAGAGCAGCATTTGGTTGAAAAGAATTTATTTTCTATATAAGCTAACAATAAATGACCAATTATAATTAATTGACAATAGTAATAATAATTAATAACAATAGTTAACATACTTCTTTAACGAGTGAATACTTTATTTTAAGAGTGTTAATCGAGAGACCTGATGGAACTATCATCTTAGCGAATATTCATTAACGCTATTCCAAGTTTAAACAAATGCCTGCATTTCTATAATTGGCATTGTTATTTTTAGAAAAAAAGTGCAATTCAGCAGGAACAAGTGCAGTGCCTCCAAATGACGGACTTTCTTCCCAAAGAACAATTCTCTACAGATCACATGAGAGCTCCCTTTCCTTCGTTTTGAATATGCAGGAATGAAGTGCAGATCAGCTCGATTTAATCAACCATAAAATTGTTTCAGCGAGAATTCAGAAGTCGAAAAAAAGTACCATTTAGCAGAAAAATCGAATTTAATTCATGGCAGGTTTTTAAAAACTGTATGCGGAATCTCGGAATGCCCAACTAATCTTAAATTCCAGTCACCTTCAAAGTATAATATTTCAAAATAAACTTTTTAATTTACTAATAAACACAAATGCATTTATTTTTACCTTTTTATCAACTGCAATGATGGTAAAGACTACTCGAATTAATTACAGAGTAAGCCGATAAATTGCATCCTTTTTGCAAAGCAAGGAGATAGGGAGAGAGAGAGGAGTGCATTAGTGTCAAAAACACCCTCCGAGATGATCTAATTGCCCTCTCCTTTCGAAAAACATTCGCAAAACAAGTGCACAGTCTAGTTTGGCAATTTAAAAGGGATGTTTTTCTCCAATTTTTCAAGTAAATGCTGAAACTGTCAGCAGAAGAGTACTTCCATAAGTAAATCAACTTTAAAGGTGAAAATTGCAAATAAATCACCTCGATTGGTAGTGGCGATATGAGCTGAATGGAGAAATTAGCTGAAATCATGATAAAGGATATTACTTTAAAAATAACATATAATTCCATATATATGCCAGTCTAGGCTACCTTATCGAATGCGTTTCTTTATATGTTACGTTTTATCAAGAAAGATAAGCGACTACAAGGGACGGAATGCGTAGGAACTACAAAAGTACAGAGGTCGGACAAAATAATGGAAACTCTCAGTATTTGGCTTTATATATGTGTTATATGAATATGTTATAGGCAATTAAAACTTAACAGATTTCAGTGCATTTTATTCATTATCTTTTGCAATTAGATAGCCTCTGCTTTCCAAGACAGACGGATGTTTTAAAGCATTTAGGGTGGTGTAGAATCTTCTTAGAGCAGTGGGAAAGGGGATGATTGTTTATGATAAATCTTCTTCATTTACCTTATTTCTGACCTGCCGCTCAGTTTACAACGGTTTGGAGACAGCCGAAAGAAGCATTATATCCAGACCACTGTCTTCGTTCAACACTGAATCGTGGGCCAGGGGCTATGTGACAATCTGGTTCTGGTGCTATTTCTTGGAAATCCGCCCCGCCAGGCCAATATCACCCTTCTTGGAAGAAATATTAATAGCCGAGACTATTGTATTAAGGAATTTTGGAGGACCAAGTTCATTCTGTGATTTCCGGAGGAGAGCGCCGACATCGTTCAAGGTGATAGCAATGCACCAATCCACCAGACAGCTAAAATTGCTAAAGAACGGCACGAGGCACATTCTAATGAAGTTGAGCATCTCATCTGGCCAATACCACGATCCCCAGAACTCAACCTCATTACTAAGGAGAACTTATGGTGGATTTTAAAAAAAGCCAATTTCCACGCCCGCCATTGTCTCTAAATGAACTGAGTGCGATTGTTTTAACTGAGGAAGGGGCTAAAATTCCTTTGGAATCAACAATTCACAATTTGTTTGAATCAACGCCTCGGAGAATTGAGGTTGACATTGTCGCAAAAGGCCTACCAACATAATAAAATATATTTTGTTGATTTTTCGAGGTGTTTCAGCTATTTTGTCGAACCCCAGCATATGTAAAGAAGTACATAGAGTGGTATCAATAAGTAAAGCAGTTATTAAAGGAAAATGAATTAATTATATTTTGTAATAACCAGAACACTGATTATAATTATTTGTGGTTTTAACATAAAGGGGTCAATGTTTGACGATTCCTGTTATTTGCAGAAGAGAGGAAGGAGTCTGTTTATTATACTCCATATCTCGACATGGTTGAAAAGTATCGTCGCTTTTATAGGATCCGAACAACACAGGAATCATTTAGCTATAGATAAGGATACTTACCTACTACAATGATCCTTATAACCTATAAACCTCAAGTAAAAGTTGAGGCAGACTTGGTATTTTGAAATTCAACTAGACCGCAGCCCTTTGTTATGAATACAGTCAGTACACTGTAAACATAGTCAAAGCTGTAACCCTGACTTCGTTTCGGAAATTTATTCCAATTTTTTAATCTCTCGGTGTTTCAAGAAGGCGTATGGATGAGGCACTCTTGGGTGTAAAAGCAAAAATACAGAAAAATTACTGATTTTATTCCCCATTTATTTATTTATTTGTGTTTAAAAATAGCACTCCTATCAGAAATCAAGTGTGTTTTTCACTCACCCAACAAATCCGTGCAAAATTGCTGACAAAATCGCTAAGAGCAATGTGATTTTCCTTCGTTTTAAATGCTTAGGCAAAGACTACACAGCACAAGCACTTCTTAGCTTCCTATGGGCACCAGGTAAATTTAAATTTCGACTAGTATAGTGCATCAAGAAAGAGGTATCACTGACTTCCTTAGCAACCCATTTTAGTGAAAAACAGTTTTATTCTTCCGGCTTTTGAATTCTTTGAGTCCTTTGAAGTTCCAAAGTCAAAATTGTTGAAAATGGGAAAGGTTCTCCTTTCCAAAAGATTGCTGCACTTGGTTGGAAAGCTCAACAAAGTTGAATCATCGTTTTGTGTGATTTTTTGCTTAAAAAACCACTGAAAGGTTTTGGCACACCCTTCCTTTGACTTTATTACTTGTTTATTGGAGATGTGAGAAACATCGTAAAAGATGGGGATGATATCTGTTTAAATTTAATTTAAATTTAGAATTACATTAATTTATATTTAGTGCGTGATTCTGGTTGTTGGCAAATGAAAAAAAACCCAAAAGCCACACACACAATTGTCTAGAGGCTTCTGCTATAGATTACCTCACAATGACCGCGGATGTTCCACTCATTTTGATTTGTTATTGGGACTTTATCAAAGACCCTAAGCTTGGTGATTTTTACTCTCCAGAAAGCAGAGAGCTTAGCGCTCACCAGTTTCTCGGAAGTTTTCAGCCAAACAATGAAGAATTACACACAAACTCTGGATTCTGGCGGGAACACAGGCTCAGTTCTACTCAGAGTGTTAGACTAAGTATACTCGCGCTCCTGATTCAAAGAACTCACAGATATCCGTTTGAACATCATAGTGCGTTGCAAAAGCCATTTTTTCATCTAAATGATTTTGTAGGCTACGAAACAAGTGGTAGTAGTTTAAAGGAGGTGTAGGGTAGGAGGGAGAATCAGATATGGCTGGGAAAGCCGCACTGTCTACAACAATTGACACCACCAGTCGCAAGTCTACACATCAAAAAAGGTGAAACAATTTTACGCAAATGGAGAGAAGAGTATTTGCCAACTCGAGATTCGATTTGACTGGTTTCAGACACCCATTCTACGAGCTTAGGAACCTCCCAAGTTTTTAAAGACAACAATGAACAGCCTTGTGATTTGAACTAGGACTAACTACAAATTCCAATTCAAGAAGGTCATTAGCAGACCGAGTTTGGTTTGAGCATCATCTCCGTGGAAGCTGAACTCCCAACTTCCACTGTATTTCTAAAAATGATCGTCTCTAAGTTCTTTCATTCACGGATTAAATGCTTCTCTCCGCTGGGTGGTTGCCTGCTGAGTTTCTTTTCTTGCACTCAACACACTATATGCCTCACATGATTCTTGGGTACTTTCAATTCTAGCAGCGTTTTTTATCAAACAAATTTTAGAGTAAATTTTCTGCAAAACGAAATTCGACCTGTTTAAATTCATTTTAGTGTGTAAATAACCAACACTACTGGGTACTTTTAAATATTCTCTACTCGTCTTTTAGTAAGAAAGGCAAAATTATGAAAGAACTTAAGATGTGACCTGATATAAACCTCCAAACAACCGCAATTACATGCCTTAGCCTCCCACTTCTAATCTGAAGTTCAGCTCAAAAGGAAGGTGATGGCCACTGTGGCGAGGTCTGCCCTATGGGAGCAGGTAAAGAAAATTTTGCACAATTTTTCATGAAATAATCAATTTTAGACAAATCGGAGTGTCAGAAAATCCCACGAAGTTTTTACCTTGCTTTTTATTGACCCACAGCCAGTTTCATGCAGGCGTTTTAACATTCAAAACTCATAAAAGAGCAGCCGCCTTATGGATCACTGAGAACAGATGTTTCTAGATAAGATTGGAAATTGTTTTTGTTTAAAAGATAGGAGAAAGGAACATAGTTTATAGAGCCTTTATAAAAAGTATGAGGAACTCATGCACAAATTATCCAAGCCTACAGCTGGATCCAGCAATTTAAATAAGAAGGTGACGACGACTTTGAAGACGCACCTTGATCGGAAAGACCAGAAACCTCAAAAATCACTAAAGATAGAGAGTGCACAATATTATGGTTGAAAAGATACACTTGTTACATTGGTACGCCTCTTGACATACACTATAAATATGGTAATTCAAAAATAAGCAAGCTTTGTAAATTAATCTCTCAAAAGCATTAATAAACGACATTGAAGTCAATGAATGAAAATTTTTGACAATGATAATCATCAAGTACAAGGAAACATGGATTCACCAGTACGAAGCTAGAACACGGGTCTTCAGGACTCAGAACCAAGATAAATTATAGAACACCACACAAAAAGTAATGGCTTTGGCTTTCAGAGGGGGTTCCGATGTTATAAGGATGATAAAAGAGGATGTTATGCGAAGGTCTTAGAGAGGGTAAAGGCCACACACTATTTCTCCACTCCTGCAATTATCCTCTACAATTCTTCCGAGATAGTCGTCGAACTTGAAAGGTGTATTGACCTGAGTAGAAACTAAATTGAGAACTAAGGTAAAAAAAACACTTCTACTTTTGTATTATTAATCTCTTTTGTCAATTCAGCCTTCTTTTTTATATAAGGCATCGTTCAGAGCCCGAGGTAATTCACTTCACCAACTTATCATCGATCGAGATTGAAAGACGCAGTTGTGTCTTGAACTCTTCGCCAATTTGATTCTTAGAGGATTTTTTGGATGGTCAAGTGCGCAGTTTAAGAACCTTTCATCAAAAGCGTTAATCCTACCAAGGGATTTAAATTCTTTGTAGAAACTGTTTAATCTCCTGTCTCTGAAATTTCAACTGACAGGACAAATCTACATCAGAAAGGGCTGGTCATTAGCCCAGCTCACAACATTTTATTTATTTAAGGATTTTTAAAATTAGCGAAAAATTGGACTTCACATAATTTCACCTAAGCCAAGCTTACTGTTTACACATTTCTAGAAAAATCAAATGTTTAAACTGGATATTTTGTGTGGTATGGTAAATAAGCTTTCTACCTTTAACAGAGTGCTTATCGTTACAAATACCACAAGGGATTATGTGATAAATTACCGATTTCAAATTATAGTTAATTTTTAGGTAATTGATTTGCTACTTTAATTTGCTATTTGCGATTTTACATTTTATAAAGCAAATAAACAAGTTCATTTTATGATGATGATGAGAACTTCATATTTTTCTTCTATGATTAGAGGAGCATTTTCAGTGCCTTTTTGATCCAACCATCTGCTTTAGTATTCTAAAATGACAGAGCTATTAAATTTCTACGTTTTAACTATTAAAATAGTTAATTACATCATTTAAGCTAACCTCTGATCGAAAAAGGATAATATTTACCACATTACATTTTTAGTGCCTATTTTTTTCACGAAATTTTATCTCTTAGCGATTAGAAATAACAAATATCATAGATGACATTTTCAAGATCACTGTTATATCCTGTGCTTAAAACTTAATAATCTGAATCGGCCACCATTTCCTTACACTTTTTCTCCAAATACCATCCCTGTCCATTTTAGAAATAAACTCTTTGTTTTTGACATATTTCTGTTACGAATGCCTAGATATCCAAAAAAGCCTGAATTAAAAGGTGAAGCTGTTATGTGGAAGACGAGAATCGCATTCCAAAGATCGACCTCATCTCCCAAGCCCACAAGGCAAAGCACAATTGAAAGGTTACCACTTGACCTTGAAATTCAGCTAGATAATAAAAAGTCAGGGGCACAGTTTTTTTTTAAATCAACGTCTAATGGAGCCTAAATATCAGGCATGTAGATTGGAAGGATGACATATAGCAATTCTTCCCAGAATTACATGTCTGGCCTGAATGGGTTGTCTAGGTTTTTTCTCAGTCATCTTTAATACTCTTTTTACATCACTGGCAAAATGGAATTGGTATTTATATTTTCTATTATTCGGGGCGTTAATTCTGCGTTACGTGATGTTTTGATAAATAAATGGAGCGCAGCCTAAAGCGTAGTAACGACATTCATGTATTCAAACAATACAAAATACACAGTTATTAACAAAAAGGGATAACTTTGGTTCATAATAATTTTATCAACAGTTATCAGCCCCAAATGTGTAAATAATTCCGGGCGACAGTGCCAATCTAACCAACTCAACAATATCTGATTTTTGTCATGTGTTTTAAAATTCACAATACTTGAAATCACTCAGTCAAAATACATCAGATTGCAATGAATATACAGGGTATATGCTGCATGTCATCGATTTCCACTTCAGTTACGCGTGAAAGTTTCATGGTCTCTTTTATGTCCTTTGATCCCAACTAAGGCTATAACGGGCCTAGCGTCACACAGGGCTCGAATATCAGTCTCTCCCACCGCTTTATCACCATTGTCTCGCCTTTAGTTTATTTTTTGCAGCAGGAGTGGAATCCCCAAAAAATGTCTTTTTAGATTAACTATTAAGTAAAATATGAATTGATTTGGAGACAGCTGAACAGTCTTGGGTAAATCTACCACAAAACAGCCGAAAGTAAGAGATAAGTGGAATTGAGTTCTGGAAAAAATCAATTGAACTACCTAAACAAAACCCATTAAAATAAGAGTGTAGCATAAAGCTCAAATTACATCTTTTCCTAAAAAATCAATGTTAACATAAAACTTGAAATGATTTTTAAGGATTAATTAGAATACGTGAGTTGGAGACCACATACGTCTTATTCAAAAGCACAATTTAACTAGTGTCAAGATTTGGTTTATTTACATGCTAAATTACGGTTAGAAGAGTGCTTAACTTAACTAATATACGAAACAGCATTTATACGAAGACGGGGCGTTAATATTGGGGTTATTCAATACTCAAGGGAGGCATGTCCTTTATGGACGACTATTAAACATTAAATATTGGTGAAGGCTAAGCTCAGAATATTTAGTTATTTTAAATAATATGAAACATTATTTAAAATGACATTAATATAATATTATAAATATTAATATTATATTAATATTATTAATGTAATAAAATATGTAATAATAATATTTTATATAATATTAAATAATGTTATTAATAACATTATTATTAAATAACAATATATATTTTAGTATATAATAACTGCTCAGTATTTGACTTGAAGTATGTACACTCATTCTTTCTAAAAACAGTTCCATCTGCCAGCTTAGTCAATGAATGGTAATTATAAATTCTGGTACTTCTATTTTCGTATTATATAAGGTTAAATTTATAATATTTTTGGTGGAAATAATATATACTGGGCTAAATAGAATGTTAGTTCCATTTGAAGCATTTGAATTGATTTTAAGAACACACCAAACGCGGCTTCTTCCCAACAACAATGCATTCTTATGCTAACGCAAGAGCAAAATGTCTGTACTTTGGAATGACAAAAAGAAATACTTCTCTTGCATAACCTTATGTTCATTTAGAAAAAAAATCTTGATGCTAGAAGGATTCTTGGCAAGCATAATTCGACTTGCCAAAGCAACACAAAAATAACCGTTTTGTTTGCTTAAAAAACAACTGTAGCGATAAGGCTCTGACTTTTAGAAAGGTGCAAACAAAGGGTAGATCGAGGAATAAGAGAAACTATTTCCACAATGAGTTCCATAGTGGTTGTAATAAATTCTTGATTTTATTAAAAACTATGATTTTACCTCAATTTCTTTAGTATTTTCTGGTTTGAATAATAATTTGCTTTCAATTAAGTCACTTTCCGTTTGACATATTAAATGCCAAAAATCCTTTTTGAACATGGAGTTGCCAAACAATGGAAAAGGTATATGTCCATTTGAAAAACTGTTTTTTTCATGATATTTTAACTGGGATCCTAAAACTTCAGTCGTTTATATAAATGGATTTTCAAAAATAAATAAAGCTGTCCCAATTTTTATTGTTTGAGTTGAAATTTAGTGGTTTCAATGAGTCGGCCCGTATGAAAACTTTATGGGATTCCAGGGAAATAAGGCATTAATTCTTCCATGGCCGCGAGCTCCCATTTATTTAGCCCTTAAACAACACCAGTCAGGTAATAATCGTCTGTAATAATGAACATCGTCAATATCTTCAGTCCAATAAAGGTTTACTCTCTCGCTTTAGGGTGCTGGAGCTACCATTTAGTCATTTTAGCTGTCTACCTTACCAGTCAAAATTAAAATACAGAGTTAAACTATATTTAGGCTACTTCAGAAATGCTGGAAAATGCCATTATTTGCTAATTTTAAGCTTTACAAAAAATGAAAACATGAAGGTTGGAAATGTCAACGTGCCAAAAATCGTCGTGATATTTCCGTTGTTGTCGGGCGGAAAATATATGCAAATGGAAATATGATCTCAAACGGGCCAAAAAATATTATGATATGCACCATGGACATAAAACAGGTCCTTTGGATTATCGACCGAATATTCCCACTTGGTATATCGATCTTTCATTGCCAGTCTTATCGATTTTCAGCTTTTGCCCAATCTAAATTCGAAAAAATTTCTAGTTTATGTACCAAATAAAGGATATTTGGGATAAGTCGTGAAAAACGTGTTGTATTTTTTTCCAGGGCTGTTAAACGTGCTCAAACACACAATCGTCGGACTATTATGGACACTTAGGTTTTTTTCTAGAGAGAGGCATCATTTGTTGCCGTGTTACCAGTGCCATAGGTGTCAGTTAATAAATGACACCAATAAAGTGATCCCTTTAAATTGCCCACCTCTAGATTCTGGGTTGCGCTGAATTTAAGCTGGATTATGCCTATTTTTTGGCAAGCGCTTGAAGAAAATGGAGTGGATATATTGCCCATTAAATGATTTTTTTGCTTATCAAATGATGGAACTCCAAATTTTTTCCATCCCCCTTATGAAACTTCCAGTCCATCGCGGGCACCCTATATTTTGCTCTGTCGCTGCAGTTTCTAAGAATGTATCACCTTTTCTCATCCCAGGGTATACAATTTCAGCTTTTGACATGGCTAATATAAAGAGCTTCGCCTTACAAAATACTGGAAAGCTGGTTTTTCATGGCCTATTGTTGCGAAGTGTCGTATGGTCATGTAAGTGTTTAATAGGCACAGGGAACCGCTGCTACGTGGAGCATCAAAACAGCTTGACAAGAATAAGGCGTGTGAATGAAAACAGGGATCCGATAAGGAGCCTCTTCAAGTCTCTCAGCTTGGCACGTTTCTTCAATCTTCGTTCGTCCCTCTTTGGATCTTTATCGGAGGAAGAACGGGCTCCACAAATCCCTAGCATACCTCCGATCGTACCTTCCCTTGGTCTGCTTCTATACACCAAAGAGGGTTAAATATTTCTTGCTTTTCGCCTTTTCATCCTCTAGTTCATGTCTCGCAAAGTAAATTTCCACTCCAAGTATTACTTATCAGATGTATTTTTAAGATCGTTTGTTTGTAGATTTGCAAGAGATCGATGATGTTGGAGGAACTGTCGGCTACGAGGAAGCTGAGCAAACTGTGTGGGAATGCAGTGAGCGAATGAAGAGTTGCGCCCCTGACTGGCTGAATACACTTGAAATTCGTGGTGGATAGATGTAAGGCTCAGCCGCATTGCCACTTCTTCAGAGGATCTATTGAGGTTCAATTAAACGCAATTGCTTAGAGCTGCAATTTTATCCTCCCCGAAGCAGGATCGTTCACACGTCCCACTAACCGGAATTGAAGTTAATCATCAGTAACTGTATGAGGTAAATTATTCCTTAGCGATCGCATCAGACCGAAGAAAGAAGCTTTTGCTAATGCAGTTCCTTTCTCGCTGAGGCAATGTTTTTCCCCATTTACAGCGCCGTCACTGTCTAAGATACTTAAAATTTCGACGTAACACCCATTTTTCGCTAAACGTCAGTCGCAAGTCGATCACCCAAAAATGTGAGACATGCTAGCGAGAACGGAAAGAAGAACGGACGTCATCTCCAGATTTGAGTTGATTTCCTCATGGTACAGACCAATTTTCCAAGCGTAGAAACTATTTCAAGCTTTTGAAGATGATGATGAACTATTGTATGGGTTAAACTACGCTAAACTGCTTATTGTAAACTGCCGCTGTCCGGGGCCATCTGCATCTTCGTGGAAGGTGGAATCTCCGCTTCTGAATTTTGCAAACCATCTTCTGCAAGTTCGTTAATTTACGCATTCCTCTTCATAAACTGGCCTTTCGAAGGCTACTGAGTTTGCATCCTTTCTTGACCTCATATAGCACTATATATAAATAAATATATATATATTAACAGGCTTTTCATCAGGAAATTCCTATTTTATTGTTTTATAAAACGAAACTTGATCACTTGAAGTGTATCTTAACATAAAGGTAATGTTCAGCTCCATTAGACATTTTAAAGACTCTTTTAATGTCGATCATTTTAAAAAGGTGAAATTCCAACAGGACTGAAGTATACGAAATTATGAAATCAGTGACTTAAAGCTTTGTAGAGAAATCTGTGGCTCGGTATATTTTTTTAGATTTAATCGTTATAAGCAGATGTGAATTAAATTACCCAGCGGTTTACCCGTGTAGATTTGCAAAACCAGCTTTGAGATGATTTTGCTCAAATGTAGATAGCTGTTTTCCCAAAAATGATTTACTACAGTCTTAAACTAATAAAACGGTAAGCGATAGCCTGTCAAAAATTTATCGAATGAAAAAGGGATAAAGCAGAGCAGTTTTGGATGTTTTAGTTTGAGTTTTTACCAACAAATGTCAAAGTTGCCAGTATTACGTACTTTTGCAATCAAATGACAAAATAGTATTGATAACCCTTTCGGATTAAGTCATAAACACTATTTCTAAATTTGTTTTGATTTTCCCCAAAAAATAGTTCCTTAAACTCTATTTCGCAACTTAGGCAAAGCGCTAGATTTATTAATTGGAACCAAAACAGTAAAATCATTTTGTTGTATTTAGCATTAACAGATTTAGTAGAATTTGCAATCGGGACTAGAATATAAGGAAGAATCAGATGCTAAGAGCTCGAAAATAATCTGAGGGTTTAACGATTGATTGTAACTAATAATTCAAGCAAAAACGCACCTTATCTTTTATTATTTGCCAAAAAATAAGGCAGAGTATGAGTTAGATTAATGGTAGCATTTGAATGTGAAGTAAATTTTCGCTACAATGAAGATGATCTAATGATTTAATTTCAAAACCAACGTCAAAGGATTTTATCTTAAATGGAAAATTTGTTTGACTTTGAAAATATTTCGTTTTTGTCAAGCCTGTTTGATTTTTGCACCATATGGTCGGCGAAATTATCGCATTTTACGCATGAATATTTGCTGACTAATTGCTAAAAAGAGCATTTGAAAAAGATAAGCCCTTAAAAAATATTTAAAAGGCAAATAAAGACATTAAAAATCGACTATTAATAATGAAACTTATTTACAAACCTTATAATAAGTACCAGTTCCGGAAGCTCACGGAAGAAAATGAAGATAGCGAAGCAGATGCCTACAAAAGGCAAAGACACCAACATGCTATTATTAGTGCATAATTCATCTTTGAATTTACAATTCTGGTTATGTGGAAATAAAGATAAAAATTGTTTCCCAATATAGTTTTTTAATTTTTAAATTGAAAGTCGCTAACTGAGAACTTGAAAATGTTGCTTGATAGAGGCCAGAAATAACTCTATTAAAAGTTATAGTTGTATTGATCTAAGAAAAATGTATTTTTGATTCTCGGACAGTTGGTTAAGAAGAGATTTAGTCAAAACAGACTTTCACAAGGTTAGATCAACATCTGTTTTGCCTTATAGAAAATATGCTTCTTAAAGGAAGGAATATAAAACGTTTACTGAATTTTTAAACAACTAACTTAGCATGAAAAAACAAAGTATATGCATGACCATATTTTTAAACGAAGTTGCCAGTGAGGTCAATCCACTGCACAGATCGATGAATACAATTTTGAGGAACATCTCTGAAAAATTTTTGACGACATTCTCGGAGTCAATTAATGAGTACACGTGGGTCCTCTTGATTTCTTGGAGCTTTTTTAATGGAAGCCTGTTAGATATAAATTGGAAGTATTTGTAGATTTTCAGTGAGGAAGCACTTCGCATCAAGTAACAGGACCCCACTCCGAAGTCGTTTCCCCTTTCTTGTTTAATCAGTGTCGTCCTTTAGCTGTTTAATCAGCATCACCATTGCTAAGTCCGCTCTGGAAACCTAAACAATAAATTCTTAGCTTTTTCCATAAATTTTACCTTGATTTTGAGCTCTGAAGATCTATGCTTGGACCATTGACTTCTGTTCACTAGTAGAAAATTCATGCCTCATTTCATGTGATGACTACTACCTTTGGAAATTTCCTCTCCAAGGACCTTAATGCCGTTCAGTGTTGAAGTGGTGAAATTACTTCAGTCACGACTTATCATGAAGACCTCCCATTGGGTAGAATATTTCTAGAAGTTTATCGAATTTTATTCCTCTATCTTTTCATCTTAATTTTGAGCAATCACTATCATTGAGTCATTTTTTTGAAGTTTCTGATCTTTCTGATGAAGGTTAGTAGTCAAAGTCATCATCAGTAACTTCTTTGAATTGCTGGATCCATTTGTAGACAGGGATAATTTTAAAACATAAGTTCCATCAGCGGATTTCAGTCTCTATAAGCTGCGTTCCTTACGCCTTCATAGCATCTAACGCCCTCTGTAAGCTCTGTTTGTCACTTTTGAGCTGGTTTTGGAGATTTTATCTTGATCTCCACTGCCTTGTACTTCGAACCGTACTGGCAGTAAATCGATAATTCGTGTCCGCTGACAATTTTCTCTAACCGAAATTCCCCTTCGTTGATTTTACTTTTACTGATTCACGTAGCAGAGGTATTTCTTCGTGTGACCTTCTCGAGAAAACAATTCAAAGGGGATTAGGTCTGGTGAAGCCTATTGGAGTCAGTTCAAGCCAAGGCAATTTACTGAGATTCACTGCCGTGGCTCTCCACCAAACCACAGGACGTGTTCGATGGTGCCACAGCACTGATTTCATTGGCAAGTCTTCCACTTATCAAACTGTATTGATTCTTCACACAGTAATGGTTCACTATGCCCTTCCAGGTTGTTACTTCACAAAGTGTGTGATACTCATCGCGTAAAAGCTTGGTCTAGCTCGATCTAGCGGCATCGACGTCCTTCTCATATTTTGGGGTTTTCCATTCTTCAATTTCAACTTCCTCAATTTCACAGGCATTTCCTCCATTGCATAGCTCAATCCCATAGTAGACTCCTATGTTTCAGATCATGAGTTTCATAAACTTAATCAAAGACTCAGAGACATGTGATCTGCATCATTAGTGTTTTATCCTAAAAATGATTTTACGATCTTTTCCTAAATATCTGTTTACAGCTGTCGAAAAAGTTTGTTCTATTTAGGGGGTCGGAATAACATAGATTGAAGAAAGAACAAAACTATAGTCAACACCCAGTTGGATGTTCTGACATCTGATAATTTTACTACTATTTGAAATTTCTTGAGCTTTTCGGTGTTGCTTTGAGTAGTGGTTTTCGGGTGACATGTTAGTCTCATTAGGAGAAAGATCAATGTTTGATGAAAAAAATTATATTAGGAAGAAATTCAGTCGACGTTGAGTTGCTCGTATTCAGAAAGGGGTCTTTCAAAATCTATTCGGCTACTTCAATCGTCATATAACTGCCTTTTTGAAGTTTTTGCTATGTGATAGATTGCGTCTGTCTCGAGAGCGCCTTAAGATCCGGAGAGTTCTCACGGGGACCAAAAAATCAGAATTCGTCTAGTAGCAAAATATTGCTTTCAGGTATTGTGGCCTTTCTCTTAGCTCCACCATCCAAATCTTAACTGAGATCTACTAGTGCCTGGCTTTGTAGATTGTCACAAACCTCAAGGTTGAGGCTGAAAATTCAAATCACTTGGTGACAAGGCCCGATTTCCGATGTCTGGGCCTTTCTTCAACACTTTATTCTTTTGAACACTTTTGGCGAAAAACTAGTTGTGCAAGAGCTTTCAGGTATATTTGTTATTTTTCTTTCTTTAAAAGTTACATGTTTTAGTGAGTGGCATAGAGTGAGTAACTATTATCAACTCATTTGAAAAAAAAAACAACTAGGTTTTATTCTCTATTATTTATCGTAATTCCCAAGGAGAGAGCAGGTTTCACGTGAGAGGGAGGAAATGAAATTATGGTAGAGAAAACTGATGAAATTCAAGAGCTCTCAGGCTAAGAGAAGCTATTTTGAGCATCCGAATTGGTATTTTGCATTTTTTACCATTATTATGCCTATTAATGCTTAAAAAAGAAGTGGGATATTGATAATCTAGTTCACTTAAAAGAATCTAGTAGCAGTTAGTAGAAGTTTGAGATGAGGAAGAGCCCATTTTTAATCATTCGATTTCAACTCAAGCATAAAAATTTAACATTTACAACATTAGCCACCACTAAAAAATTCAAAAAAAGCGCGCCTGAAAGTACTACTGGTCCCCAAAATTCAAGTTTGACCTCTCCTTAGAGAGCGCAAAATTGTCTCGTTTGCAAATCTCGGACCAGCGAAGCCCTAAAAGTTCAAGTAATGTTGATTAGTTTAATATCATAAAATTTGGGTTCTGAAGGTAATGTTATCACTTGTCTACTGCCAGTCATGTCAAACGATGATCTGACCAGAGCTTCCTGGAATTAAATCTGTCATTTTGCTTTAGGACAGTCTCCCTCTGTCACTGCCAACACTCCATTTGAGTAATTGGCTTATTTAATCTAAGGGTAAGGGTACTGTGTAATCTAGGAATTGCAACAAAGCACTTCCTTATCTACTAGGGATCATCTTTACTTATTTGTAGAGACTTGAGAAGCGGAATAAAAGTAGGATATGATTGATCAATCGTAATTTTAATACTGCAAAAAATTTCCACATATTTTTTAATAATGCAATTGTACATAATTACTCAATTCAAAGGGAATGTGTTAACTCTTGCGAACACATACCAAATTGATGATTTTATTCCCCCTATCCTATGCAACAGTGCATTTTTTCACCTTAGAAGTTGAAGTTTGTGAAGACTATTTTCCATTAAATTAAGACTTGACCTAGCACAGATCTCTGCTAGTCTTAAATCAACAATTTTTAAGCTCTTCATATATATTAAAGCGACTTCTGCCAAGACTTAATTACCTTCACTCCATGTAGTCTGTATTGGCATTGATTTTTATTATCATTTAGATCAGTGTTTGGTGATCACGTTTTCAACCCACAATCGTCCCATAATCAGATTGATTCACATTTGCCAAAACAACCAGCCTCTCGGCATGCACAAACGTCTGCTTCTCTGAAATGTCATTCGCATAAACATCCCAGTCTGCCGATAAGCCCCTCCACCAATCAGCACCCAGCATTTCCACCCATCCCACCAATCCGCAATCTCTCATGTGTGTGAATTCGCGTGGTCATCCTCTTCTCTCCCTCTAAGGTCATAAATGCGACCTGCTTGTTTTCTGAATAGGTAGAAATGTCCTCCCAGACGAAGACGCTCTCATCGCACGATTCCAGCCTCTTTTTGAGTCGAACTCGGGCTCATTTACGCAAAACAACCCAGAAACTCCGTCGCACTATGATCACCACTACTGACTGGCCTCCGCCGGGCCTGATTTTCAACTCCGAAGTGAACCTGTCGAACGAATCAGACAAAGAGTCACGCAGTCTCACCTCCCTTCTCTCCTGTTGCCTCCCGCGATGTCGATCCAACTCCCCGGAATTCGAGGACGCTAAGAAGAGTCGGTTGTCACAGATGCTTATGGGAACCTACCAGGGCGAAAGCGGTGGCGGTGGCGACTTCGGTGTGTCCCCCAATGCCTCAGGAGGCAAGGAGCTAAGCCTCCGGACTGCAGCTGACGGCAGCTTGATATGCTCGAACTCGGTGGATGTAAACATGCTCATCGAGGGATTCAGGGAGTTTGAGCGGCGGTTCCGGTACGGGACTCTCATGCCTTTCGCCAATGTCCTTCCAGCAAGCATGCATCTGAGCAGGGTGGAACTAAAAGAGGACTCGACGATCATGGAAGAGGATGAGGGGGAAGAGGAGGAAGAGGACGAGCACGAGAAAAGGCGGCAGCATGAGAGGAGGGAACACACGAAGCTGGTGGTGCTCGTTGAATCACCGGAGGGAGAAATTACCTCCCCACTGAAAGAGGAGGAGGAGGAGAGTGTGGGGGAAGAAGGAAAAGCCTGAGATGACCCACGCAAACTTTTTTACGGAGCCCAACCAAATCCCTTTTGTACATACTGCTGTAAGAAGGAATTGGTGTTAAATTTTCTTCCGAGCAATAATTTTTTACCAGGTAGCTGAGGTTAATGACAGGTCAGAATTTTATATCACTCATTAATTAGTCGAGCTGTTATGATTTAAGTTCTTTTACAATATCACAGAATGAATTTTAAGCCAACTATGAAATGTTAAATCCTCAATTCGCATTCTGAGCAATTTAATATCAATGTTCATCTGTTCCATTAGATAGGAAAGTTTGGTAGTTTTAATTAGTACTACTTATTTTAATTTTTAACTTTAAAGATGCTAGAAATGGTTGATAGGTCTGCTGTTTGTGATGCTTATTTATTCAAAAAGCACACTTTAGTTATAAATGCAGTTTTGTTGTGCAAGTGAAGTACTTACCAAATTTAAATGCGATGAAACTTTTTTTGCGTCAGTTTGTCATACAACTGGACTTTGTCATCATTTGCAAAATTTAAAGTACAGTATTTAAATAAATATTGTCTATTTATATTACCTCACACTTCGTTTCTTTGAATGCAAAACAATGGCTTGCTTGCGTGTTTTTCTTAGGATTCTAAATATTTAATCTGATTTTAATAAAATTGAAAAATTAAAAAAAATCAGATTCGACGTGATCTTAGCTCAGCATAAGCCGAAATTTACAATTTTGATGCTGGTTCTGCAGACATCAATTTAACTTCATGAGATAATTGAAGAAATCAAGTGGTGATGGAGGTCAAGTGGTTAGCTCCTCTTTTATATACCTAACTTCTCATACCCCAGAGAATTATTTGAACAACAGACTTCAAGGAGAAACCAAAGGTGTATTCGAAAAATCCCAGCTGTGGCGTGCTTACAGCTTGAATGCAGATTTTGAGAGGTCCAATGTTTACACGTTAAGGTGAACGGGTTGATGAGTCATCAGACCCTGCGGGTTCGTAAAACCTTCAACGAGGTTTGAGGTTTAGCCAAGCCCCAACAGATTCGTTTTACGAAAATAAATAAAATTATTTCGAGGGTATTTAGCCCAAGCACTATTTAAAACATGGTTTAACCAGTGGGTCATGAACTCATAGCCATGATTGCATGATGTTATTGAATACGTCAAATTTGATTAGAAATATTCGCTTTTTAAAAGGACGTTTTAAAGTACTACTCGAAAATTCAGGAACTCTGGCACTTTAAGGGTCATAAGCAACTGATCATAGCAGAGTGAATATCTTTTGTCACACCCAAATGACAATAAGCAGTGTATGTTAAATACCAACAGCTTTTCTTCTGATTCGCTTAAGGAAAATTAAATCATATCACTTTAGAAGGGAGGTCAATACCGGATAATATCTGAGAACTGCTTGTAGTTTGTATACAAGATTAATATTTGCCCAGAATTAAAAAAGAATTTCAGACAATTTCTTATCCTCACCAAAAAGCTGGCGAATTTGCCTACCGCGGCCATTGTTTGGATCAAGGTCATCAATTTAGATCATCAAAGTAAAAAGATCGATTTTAAATACTACCTATGTTGTTCTGGCAATAAATTTTACTATCCAAAAATAAACATGAAAATTTCACTTCAGAAGACTGAAAATAAAAAAAATTTTAGATTTTCATAATGATTAGCTAAAGTGCTGAATATTACTAACTGCTCTAAGTTATATCAAGTCTAAAACATGATTAAGGATCACCTTCCACTGCTTATTACCACATTAACTAAAAATTTTCGATTGTTTTAAGGTTTTTAAGGCGTGACGTTTCTAAAACACCCTATGGGTTTTGATAAATGACCTTGAAGGAACGTGCGTAGTGCTCATTGAAAGCAGAATTAGTTCCACTTAAAAGGATACACAATTATTTACAGTAAAAGGCAATGCAAAAAGATCCATTTTGCTTTATTAAATATAAGTTACTGATTACCGACTAGCACTTCTAAAAGGGGTATTTCTATAATGTGGAGCTTGTTTACATTTTTTTTAAGGGGAATATTTTATTCTTATTGAATGTGTTGGTGAATGTATATGTATATTCTTGGACACTGCTAAATCTACATAATAAATTCACCTTTATTAACCAGATTTCGTTAAAAATAGACAAGAAAAGCTCAAAATCTTAATTACCGCAACTGAATGAAAATCTAAATGAATGAATGAATGAATTAAAATGCTTTCACACTACCGGGCAGTTAGTAAATGAGGCGGTTTCTAACCTTCTTAACAAATCAAAATGAGTTTGGATAAGGGTATTCTATTTCGCAGTTTTTTTTCTTAACCGTTACTATAAATAAAAGGTGACTCTTTAACTGCTGCTCGTCTACTAGCAAGGAATCACTGCAAAATCCCAAAATGGATACCTTTATTTATTTACATCTCTTTTTCTTGTAAAATAATAGTTAATTGGCTAGAAAAGACATGGCTTGCTTGGATCACTTTTCATTGCTTCTTAACGAATT
This sequence comes from Anomotaenia brevis, assembly GCA_030710315.1. Lineage (NCBI taxonomy): Eukaryota > Metazoa > Platyhelminthes > Cestoda > Cyclophyllidea > Dilepididae > Anomotaenia > Anomotaenia brevis. The sequence goes on from JAUOZQ010000040.1 coordinate 582,548, forward strand.
CGTTGCTGCATTTTTTCAGTTGTTTTGAAGATTTGAGGTTGGTTTCAAGAAATTGCCTAGAAACGTTGGTTAATGTACCTGGGTAAACAAACCAATGCTCCTGATGTGCGTTTGTTTGTTTGTCCACTGTGATTCAAAACTTTTCAAACCCATAAAAGCGTGCAAAACCCCTACTACGTCAGACGGGGATTTGAAACATCTCACAGGAAGCAGAACTTCAGTGTGCCCTAGGTGGCGGGTTCTAGTGGAAGTCAAATGAGGTTGATTTGAATGCTGAAAATCGCTACAAAGCAAGAATCTGTCCACCATATCATTGAAGCAGGAGATAATATGAAAATATTGATTACCCATTATTTCGTTGTGAAAAGCTGCACTTTAATTCCCTTTCTAGGCGGTGTTGTCGACTGGATTTGGATCAATACATAAGGTCATAGGGAACACGCACACGACCTGCTAGGGTTGTCCCGTCTTAGCGGTGAGATTTTACTCTTAAGTCACCGCAGGATTAACCAGAGCCACTGCATATCTTAGACGGAGGATTTGTTGGTATTTTAACTGGTTTCTGTAAAAGAACTTAAGCAAGTTCTAAGGCCAACCAAGTGCAACTGCCAAACCAGGCGCGTAAATCTGCCACCCTCGTGGTGTGCCTGCCAAAAACAAGTAAGAAAAAAACAACCATCCATTTAAATCCCTCACGAGGTGTGCACTTATTATCAGGTGATCCCATAACTTCTACTCGGATTTGTATTTTTAGACTGAACGACATTTTTAGAGCATTATATGATGTCTAATGGAGTTGAACATCACTTAAAGTGTAGAAGCACTTAAACTAATCCAATTCCGTTTTATCGATCAATGAACTTATAATTTTCTAGAGCAAAGCCCTATTATCATGGAAGGTTAAATAATAACTTGATAAAGCACATAAGTTTTATAGTTCAAGGTAGGAAACTCAGCAGCAGAAGTGGTTAGATAAATCCCGTTAGTTAACGCGGAGCGAACAGTGAACGAAAGAAAATGTCTGGAGAATATGGAAAATGGGCGCATGTATCATGAATTGTCTGAACCCAAACTTTTTAACCTTTTTGGATAAACTGGCATCAAGAAATGGATCTTTAATCAAAATGTTAAGCATCGTAGACAGTGGCTACGTAAGTGGGAGAAAGATCCCAGAAAGAGCTGTCAAGAAAGAAATTAATATGTATTTACGAGGTAGTGATGCTATCTAAAGTAATGCAATTAGTAATATTAGGATGGCAGGCCACCGGAAAACGGATGCGTAACGACTCAAAACATATTCGTAGAAGTACAACGCGTCCTAGAAACAACATAGACAGTCAATAGCAAACGTAAAATAAATTATAGTCTGAAATAATCAGAAAATTATAAATGTAATTTTCTTGAGTTACAGCAGAAACTTCAAGGGAAAAAGGACTCTTCTGGTTCAGTATTTTGGGATCGCCAAGGAATAACCAATTCTGATTTATTGCCACCTAATGTAGTAACAGTTAATGCTCCTCAAACTTACCGTCAGCAACTAGGGCTCCTGAATGAAGCTATGCTCTGGTGAATTGAAAAACTTATGATATTTTTTCACTAGAACAACACACGAAACCCCACAAAAAGAAAAGAACTTGGTTGTGGGAAAATTCCCCACCGTCAGCCTTATTCTTGCGACTTTACTATTTCTTCGGACTAGCATTTGCATCGGAGAGCTTAAAAATATTAGGAAGAAACTGCTTTTGTGACTGCATTGGAAGAGGTTGAAATGTAAATTTGTCAGTTCTTCGAATAGGAGCCAAAGTAATTTTACTTCAGCTTGCAAATAAATGCAGAAAATTCCTGGACAACCAGTGAAAGTACCTGGATGATTGAAGCAACTTGTATGCCCAGGTTAAGAAGCGCTTAGTGGAGTTTCTCGAACATTTGAGTTAAAAATAAAACTAACACAAAAAGCCCAATAAGTGGATTTACTTAGGCCCCAATCTTAGAGTTTCTTCCTATTATCCCAATGATATCAGTAAATTACCCTTCTTATAAGATAGATCTTTTATTGGCCAAGGCTAATTAACTTTGACAGAGAGAGATGTATAAGGATTTAATTCTTATCCCAATAACAAAAATACAATTCTTGTTATAACAACAAATATGATTGAATTTAAGTTAATTTGACATTCTCTTATAAAAGCTTGTGGTTGTACGTAGAGCTCTATTCCAAATCATTATATAAAATAAATCCTGGCAATCTCTGGGTGATTTTATAAAGGTCATCATCATTTATTATACATCACAAAATGTACATAACTTAATAGTTAATGTTTTTTCAGCTCAAAAATGCTGTCTAGAATGTAGAAATGGATTATCATCATGGCTATTACAATATCACATTATTTTTCGAAAAGAGAATACCTCGTTTTATAAATCACGAATTTGGTAGGAAAAAATATTCGATGCATTATAAAAAATAAAATTAGATTTTCGAAATCCCCTTGTATTTTTTAGATAATAAAAAGCTGGGTATATTCTGCAATATAGGTACAATATAAGTAAAATTGATGTTAAATATTCTATTTTTTGAAGGTGCGCTTCGTTCGCTCAATAAAAAATAATATTTATCAGTTGAAATGATATCTAAGTAATAGAAACATTTTATAGCCTAAGTTGTATTTTCATCGGTACCACTCTAACCGTAATAGAGTAAATGGTTTTTATAAATTAAGATTTCTTCATAAAAATGCTAAACGGCACAATACTAGTTAAATAAATTGCCTTTTTCTAAACGATTAAAAACCGCATATTTGGTATGTTTTTTATAAAATCATTTGTAAAAGAATTATAGGTCATTTTACAACAAGACTTAAAGTATCATCTACAGTTCATGGAAATTAAATGAGGATTAAAAATAAAATTTTAAAAATAAACACTTTGAAAATAGAAGCACATATCCAGAACCAATGACGATAATCCTCTGTTAAATATTTTTTAGTTTATATGTATGTATCTGGTACAGTCGAATTTCTAAAGAAAAAGTACCCAAGAGAGCTATCAGAGCCTAGTGTCTGAGAGTAAGTTTGTGATTAGTCACAGGCAACATAAGAAGAGAACCATGCCGAACTTGCGCATTAATTATGTATTTAAAAGCCTTGCCTGGATTCATAAAGCGTTTCCCACCCTGAGATTATGTAGTTTTGCGACTCTAGAAAGCTAAAAAAATTTAGCCTACACAGATGAAGCATTTTTGGAACATCTATGATTGCTGGATTTCACCATGTGAAATGGTGAATAACTAGCAGAAAAAGCATTAGATATTCGGTTCATTTTGGTGTTTCTAGATTTTTGTTGGTTTTGACGACATTGAAAATTGGTGAGAACCATTCCAATGCCCAACTTCTTTGCGCGATCTCGAGAACATAAAATCTATGATTTTTCACTCAGTTTTTCAAACAACGTTTGCCGATTCAAAGAGCTTTTCCACACTCATGCGTATTGTTGATGGGAAACGAGAATTTCCTAACACGAAATTCTGATGTAGAGAGAATATCTGAATTGCAGTGCTGATGTCAAAAATGTAATTTTTTCTTGTTCTTTCCGTAAGTAAGTATTATTTTTCTAGCGGTAATTTTTATGTATTTTGTTAAGTAATCAAGAAAGACATACAAGACTCAAATCAAAAATCATGAAATCATCTAAAATATTGAAATTAAATAATTGCAATTTATCAAGTTTTTGCAGAAAAATATAAAATTATGATAAGGGTTGTCCCATTTTTCAGATTTTCTAGAGGAGGATCTTAATGCACTAATCTCAAAAAATAAAAGGTGAATTTTAAAGATTTTTTGCTAATGCACGAATTTGAATATTAATTACCAATAACCATTGAATTTAATACATATAGATGTTTTAAAATGCCCAATTATCATGAACATGAACGTTGTAAATCCATCACAGCTAAATTGTGCCATGCAGATTGGGCTTTACTACACGAAAGATATTTTCTTTTATTTATTGCAAAGTTCAACAAATATATTATACAACTAAAACCAATTTTCGGTAAACTCCATAGAAAATAAAAAAATTAAATATAATCATTGATATTTTGCTGCCAATGACTTATAATTACTGCAGTAATATGAACAATTAGAGTTAAAATTGTCATTAAGTTACTATATAATTATTCAGAGAAGAAACTGAAAAAGAGGTGAAATAATAATAAGATAATAATAATAACAACCATATTTTGTTCCAAAAATTCATTTTTTTGTTGCTGTATTTTGCACACGTGATACCTACCATAGATATGTAGTAAATAAATATGTAAACAGTATTCGGGAGCGGAAAATTCGACTTATATCTATGAATATTGAGAGGTTAGCGTGGTCATAAACTTGAGATTAAGAGTTTTTTTATTCGAATGAACATGTAGTGCCTTAAGCAAAGTAAAATTTATGGAGGCCATTGTGCAGTCAAAAAAATAGTTATTGCGTCTTGTCTGGCAATGAGACTTTGATAATTTTTGGATAACCAGTTTTTTTGGTTGTCGCTCGTTCCAAAAAGATTAAAACGCTTTTTATTATTTCATCTCTATGCAATTCGGAGGCAGTGAAATTACGCTATATAATATATTCAGACAATCGTGGTCCATTAAAACAACAAGTGACACTCAAATACTTTATTTGTTTTCTGAAGGTTTCAATTACCATAAAAAGGGTGCTGAATGGCGAAAATAATCATTATGATCATAATGCTAAAAAATGAATCTTTTATATTCGAAACAGAGATATTTTATGGAAGTTTAGATTACTAAAAGAACATCCAGCTATATTCATTAATAAACGACATTTTTCCATCTAATGATATTTCAGGCTTTTGATATTTTAATTTGTATGGCACGCGGGAGCCAATTATTGCGAAACTTAATAATTTCTGCTTGTTTTTCGATTACGTGGGTAAAATTAAATTGTTTTAAATTGGAGTCATCTAAAAATAAGCTATAATATACCACATTAACTTAAAATCGAAAATTTACTGTCCTAATATAAATCAAATACCGTTTTACTGAAATTGAGGCGAGGGCTTGCTATTGCAAAATGCACTCTTTCAACTGTTTCTCTACCTCTGCTCTTGCTGCTGCAAGTCAGCGAGGTTATAGGCAAGGCGCGATTTGACTCATATGACCTTCATTGTGAAAGCAACATGATTTTTAACAAAGCATTCTCTACTGGCTAGATCGGGCTAGGCAACTCAGTAAAAATGTCTTTTGTAGATCGTTACAAAAATAGAATAAAACTGGGTTTATTTCAAATTACTGCAATTGATGTTCATCTTATTAAAACAATAGCCGTCTATTAGAACACCGAGTGACGCGACAAACATTTATTATTTCCTTGACATTTGATTTGTTTACCTTCCTAGCAATATAAAGTAGTTGTACCTGGTGAGTATGACGCAACTTCCAGAAGAGTAATGCTACAATTTTACATCGAAATCGAATAAAATTTAACGAAAAATAAATATTTTTCAACATTGTAGCTAATAGTGACTAAATTAGCTTGTAAAAGTTTAGAGTAAACAATTAAAAAAGTTCAATTTATCACCCGTTATACAAGCGAAAATCTTTTTCACTAATAATGAAAATACTATCTTACTGAAACTTGTACAAAAGTCTGTTGCTACAAAAATGATATCCCTCATGTCATTGTTTATGTAAAAGCAGTGTTTGAAGAATTGATCTGCTTGCGTCATTGGAACACAATGCAAAAACAGCTGTTTTAAGGGTCATTTTGTTGGATTATTTTCCACTAACATCACTTTTTGGAAGAGATTTCAACAAATATAAAAATTAATAAAATGCCCCTTTTAAAGGTTGTTGCACATGATATAAATATGCATCGTAAATTACTTCCGAAACTACAAATAAGAATTGTTTTCATGATTTTGTGGTATTTATCATTACAAGTATCCTATAAAAAACATATATTCTTTAGGAAATTTGCTTCAGTTAAACAAACATTTAAGTTTACGTCCGGTTAGTTCAAAAAGACAAAATTCACACCGATTATTCACAAATTCGCTTTGGAATAAGTTTCAGCAAAAAGCCTTCTTTCATATCCCTTTAAATATAAATTAACTTGCATTTTTTATCCAGTGTGTTAAAAAACGATTTAATGGTTGATTGAATGCCAACTGAACCGTGGCTCCTTTCTAAACTTCCAGTGCATTATGCACACTGACGCAATCATTTGCTTCTTATTTTATTGTTGTATAAACGACTGCTATTTAGGACTGTGATAGTTGACAGAATTAGGCCTTTTCTCAGGCATTACCTTTTAAAATATTTTTTTGCTGACAACAACACTAATGCAATTTTTCAAGTATCTGCAAATTATCTTACCATACTCACTCATTTAACTTTTTCACCGCTGTTTTGCTTTAAAAATAAAGCTCAGTAAGGCTAAGAGTAGCCTGGACTCACGTTTTTAAAATTAAAATTGCCATAGTGGTTAACAGTCACCTTGAACATTTGAAATTTCGATGAGTTCGTCCTCACCGTTTCACTGAAAAGCTGAGAAGTGTTAAAGGAATGCAATTATCTACAAATCGGTTCGCAGTCTACATGGTGTCATTTGTCACATACACTAGAAAACGTTTAAAGGCAGGAAAATATTATCAATATCCTCCGAGTAGTAACTTTTTTCGGAATCAAAACAAACTCTCAGCAGATTGTAAGCTGTCAAACATGGCTGCGCCGTTTCCCGTCAAAAAATGCCTGATTTACACCCTAGGCTGTCAGCGGATATGCTCAAAAACTGATACAAATCTTTTTAATAAAACATCTCCGAGCTTCGGATGAAATCCTCACAATCTGTATAATTGTTGAGTTTACTTTATTCCCTTTATCTCCTAGAATATTTTTAATGTCGGCACTGAATCTCTTTGAAATTGCTCTGCTGCACAGTTCAACGTCAATTGTTCTAAGAATAGTTAAAAATATTTCGCTTATCTATTCTTCGTACTGAACAAAGCACTTTTTATCCTGTTTTCTTTTTTTAATATTGCTGCCTAAAATGAAACACCGACCAAAACAGAACAAAATATCATTTCAAGCAAAACGTTTTAAAGTCTTGTTAGATTTGTTTAAATAGACATTGTCAAAATGTTTTGATGATGTCAGCATGACTACTCAGGCATTTGATGGCTGTTGGTTCTGCAGAAATGCCGGAAACTGCGTTATTTTGATCGAAGAATTCTAAGATATGGATTTGTTTCAATAGAAAATATACATCACCATTTTAAAATTATAAATTAAATATTATGTGATATTTCAAAACCGAATATTATTCTATCTTTGAGATTTCATAATTGGTTTAAAACCAATTAAAGCAACATACGTTCTTGTAAGACAAGGCTTAAAAGGCAGTTAATATTGTAGATTTAAAAATATCAGAAGTCTCCTACAATGTTTTTGATGGAAAAATGTTCGAATTTCACAGCATTTCTTACGAACTTTACTCCAAGTTTCTTATAAGTTGAGCCAAATTAATAATATATTCTATGTCAAAAGTTTATCTACAAAAAAGTTCAATTTATCCCATTGAAAAAAGATCTGACTTTTGGATTCTAGCACGAACTTTTGATAACCTTAATAAAATAAAAAGGGCTTATTAAAAATCAAGTGAATATTTATTTTAGACACTAGAAACGAAAGTTTTTACACGATATATGCAAATTTTATTAATCATTTTATTCTTTCAACACTTGTAAGACGAAGAAATCATTGAATTGAAAAAAAGTGCCTTTTGACATGCTCTAATAATTCGTTGGAAATTAAAAAAATGCCATAACAGCATTGTATCTCAAATGCCCATAGGAGCCTTTAAAAAGAGAGGTTACAAGCTGAATAATCAAGTGGCAAAGTCTTCGGACGGCGTGTTGCAGCAGCCTATTTTGCTCTTATTCTAATGAATATGAACGTACTCATTAAGGGATCCAGAGAAACGGAGCGGAGTTTTTAATAGGGAATAAAGCTCCTTTCAATAAGCCTTATGGAATTAGAAGAGTACTTAACAATTGTGGAAGAAGAGGAGGTGCGAGAGAAGGGGAATGGACAGGGGCAAAGGCATATGGTTGACGAACTTTGTAAAACTGGTAGTGTTTTTATAACAAATTGGTGCGTATCTCTAACAAGCTTCTTGCAGGGAAAACAGGAAAGGAAAGCCTGAGATGACTCACAGCGAAACTTCTTGCAACGAGTAAAGAATTCTCTGTACTAATATCTAAAAAAATAGTGCCCTAGAGGGTCTTGATATTTGTTTCAGTAGTTTCATTTTTATGCCAGCATTTTTAAAGATTTCTTTAAATTTTTAATAAAATGAAAAAGCAATATTATATTTTATAAATATAAGTGTGCATTAAAGTCGTTGAATTACGTACACAAAATTTACATCGATATGAAAGCTACAATGTCGTTTTCTTTCAAAGAAACGTGTGTAATATTGGAAATTGCGGATCAGGGAATTATGTTTTCAACTTCCGATTTATTTGATGCCTAACGGCTCCCATATCGAATTTGGACAAAATGGCAAGTCGAGATGTCAAAAAAACAAGAGCAATAGACTTGGCTGCCTCAGTAATTCAACGGTTAAAATTCATATCATTTGTAACAATTTGCTGATAAAGATGAGACTGCATTAAATCAAATGAAGAATAAAATGGTATTCTTCAAGGTAGAAGTGCCGTCTCTCAATCTCAAATGGCCCACACTAGTCAGCGCTGAAGTTTCTAACAAGCGGGAAGGCGGCACTTATGAGTAGCTTATCTTATCAAGATATAACTATCATGAACTATTTATTTCTTAAAATTTTCATTTTACATTTTCAGTACTACAAATTGTAGTCTCTTGAGTGAATTTCAAAGATATTCCATAAAATTCCTAAAACGCATTTTTCTATGAAGCATGCTAAAGTCCAAGTTATTTTCCAAGGAGCAAACGCTTTTTTCTACATTTTCTTTTCTAAGTTATTTCGAAAAATGCACCGATGTTGTCTGGAATTTAGAGCAGTGCTTCAATTCTCCTTTGCCTTTTTGTGCCAAATGCTTTTCTTTTTTCGTATTCCAAATTTGCCTACGAATCTCATTTATATGTATTATGTTGAAATTTAAAACTAGACAATTATCTTGGTATTAAAACATATGCCAAATATAGCATATTTTGTAGTAAAATCTCCAAGTAATCGTGAGATAGGAAATTAGATCCTAACACAAGTATTTGAATTATTTTCTCTTCTGAAAGAATATAAAACTGTTAATATTTTAAAACTTTTAATCAAGATCCCAATCCTTTGAGATCTTTTGACTATATGTCTACATCTCTAATTTTGTCATTTCTATTGTAAATTCACATTAAGCCTTCAAATAAATCAGTTAGATTCGATGGTGGGACATGCAATTCTAAATATTAGCTGCATTGAGAACTACCTTATCGTAAATTATCTTCTATTAAATATGGTTAATGATTGAAAATGGTTGCTTTAAATTGTATTTAATTATCTGAGTTGTGAATTTATGCTATCTAAAATCAAAAAATCTTGTAGAAACGTTAAACCATATCAAAATTCATAAAAGTCATTATTTTGAGTGTCCATTAAATCAATTTAATGCAAATCTAGCTATTGTAAGCAAAAAATTCAATTGGTGAATTAACATAAACTATTGAATCAGGAAATTTTTGATAAGGCAATGTAATGATTATTAATCAGTGAATTTCAAAGCTCTTTCGTGGTTCACTGAATTATCATTGCATTGTAATGTTTTTGACCCCCTATCATTGTTAACGCAAGGCGTTAAGATGTTTTAGAAACGTAATTTATATCAAGTTGCAAAAGTTAATTCAATTCTCCTTTATACTACCAGAGATTTTTCTCGTAATAAGTTCCCATAACTTGATAAGGATATTGAACGTAAAAGGTGCTTAGGAACCTTTAGAAAACCCAAAAACAACCAAACATCACTCCATAACGACGGAAAAATACACCCCGTAGGTGCTATACTCAAATTTGCGAAAATAAATCTGCAAAATATAAGGCTAAGATGGTGGTTGTCACTAGCCTAGGATTTACTGTGATTGAAACAACTTCAAAAATAGTTTGTCGACATTCATACCAACTCATTTTCTATTGAAAACAGGACAGTCTGGAATCAGATCGCTGGTTCATAAACCACTATGTTTTGGCAAGACGCTAACTTTGGATCAAGCACTAGGTGAATGTCAAATGCTATTTTTTATGATGTCAGCATGATAACGTTGGCGTTAGACATCTGACAGATCTGAAAATTTTCATCAGATTTCCGTTTCGCTTGAAAAAATTTAAAGTCATAAATATCTTGATTATTGTATTTTGATTGAATAAGAATTCAAAATCCAGTCAACGTTTTGACTTAATGCTTGAGATAAGAGACTAGCTGCTAACCAGCTGAGAACTAGTTTCTCTACACATTATCCATAAGTTTCTTCATTCATTAGACAGTTGTTCCGGAATAATTAACTAAGAGAAGTCGGTAAGACTTTCGTTTTACTAATGATATTCACGGCTTCATTTTAAATTTGATTGTTGTCCGCAAAATTCAATATGCAAATCAGCATTTAATTAAACAAAGTTGACAAACCTTTAGATTTGGCTTAGAATGTGTGTTATATAAAATGATTTTTTGATAGCGTAAGTGTGATGACACTGTCGGCATACAAAAAATGCTTAGGTGTATATATATAATTTTAAAAGGTCGATTTTTATTTTAGACGATCTTTTAGAGAATTTTTGATGACCCCAGTGGTTTTGCTTATTCGTCAGAAATATGTTTGCAAGGCATCAAGCCTCGAGCGTCTATTGTACATTTTATTGTGGCAATAAAAATGATATGGAGCTTTTTGGCTCATAAAAGCAAAGGTATGCTTTAATAAAATAAGTTCGTAATTTTTAGAATAGTAGTGATAGTTGCATTTTCTAGAGTGCAACTCAAGAACTTACTAATTAAATTATCGAAGGACAGCTTGTGTGATTCCCAAACAATGTTTTAAGCTGAAATAGTTGGCATCTAGAAAGCGAAATAGGGACATATTTTTACTTGTCTAATCGTTATAATTTTACCTTTTTCCAAAAATGCTCTAACTGACTGACCCATATACTTATCCAAATAGTCGCATAATCAACAAAATCCTCGTGTTAAAATAACCTCATATTTTAAATTCATAGTTATGTCGCTTTATAGACTTTAAAAATAATTTGTTCTTCAAACGTCAACATATAAAATACATTTGTATGTAAGTTTGGCACGAAAAAATCGAATACGGATAGGTAGATCAGTCTATCGTTATTTGAACGTAAACAAACCTAGCAACCAGGGTTAATTTAAAAAAAGGACATTTTGAGCCCTTCGACATTTTAAATTGTAGGACTACTTTTGAGCACTTTTGAAGTAAAGTTGAACGAATTTTTCTAAAATTAAATGCAACCTTGTCTGATGTTTCATTGCATGCATTCACTCATGCTAAAAATTCCGTTTTCAATAAAACATTCCCTTAAACAGGTCATATGTCATAAGAGGATTTAAATTTTCATGCTTTTCAAATTACAGATTTGCGAAATGAAGTTAGAATAGGATATTTTTTTGACAGAGCGCAGTTTAGTTTGAGGAATATCTAGCCTGAGACAGGCCTTAAGTTTACACCTCATGGCTACATAGAATTTAGATCTAGGGGTTGGATACATCCAATGAGCGTTCTTTTACCTGAGGGTACAATTCAATGACTTCCGAATGATTCAGCTGTTCTTAAAGGTTCGCGCAAGCTTTGAATATGAAGTTAACCGCTCTTTCGTAACATCTTTCTTTCGATCACTTCTCACGCATTTCAAACATATTTCATTAAGATTTAAGGTACGAAGCTGGTTAAAGTGGCTTCGAGGCAACGCACCATTGGTTTCTTTTCTGTCCACTTTGTAACAAGAGGTGCTGTCACCTGAAATAGATCGAATACTGAACTTTAAATTAGATGACGGTCACAAAAGACGGGAAGCCTGGTAACTCTAAAGCTTATTCGACGAAGTGCAAGACGTCCTAGTAGCGACTTAATCAACTTTACATGTAAAACAGATAATAACGAAAGGTAAATAGAGGTGAATATAATTTTCTGAAGATATAAAAGGTTTTTCTTTAAGAAAAGCGTGCATGAGCACTGATTAGTGGTGAATTTCAAAAATAAAGTGTAAGATTTGACATATTTTATTGAATTAAGCCTTATTGACAGTTTTTAGGCTACACATATATGTGTTTTACCAGAGATCATCAAATCACAATGGGGTTGAATATTTATGTTCTATTTAGAAAATAATAGTGGAAACATAGTTGCTGAGATAAGCTATACATTGTTGTTTGTTGAGATTTATATGGCCTACATAAACAAGGCATTGGTATCGAAGCAAATTAATTAATTACTGAAATTTTAAGACTTCTTTTATTGAGAAAAAATGTGTAGACATATTAGTTATAAAAATGACAACCTAATTTCTCTTTAGGGAAACACCGCGATCCTTCAGACCACCATTTGTATTGTAAACACTTATTTGCGAAATGAAATAATGTTTATAAAGTATGAAGAGGCCAAAATAAGATTGTTGAGTTCTCCAAATCAAAACCGAAATAATTTTACATCAATAATGGTGTAAGTATATATATATGGAAGTGAGAAATAGATAATGAGGAAATTACATCAGTGGTTGAATCTTACATCACTTATTCTTTATTCATGAATCGGACAATCCTTCAAGACTACCTGAAACGAATTTTAGTTAGTAATCAAATTGTAGTTTTGTTTTTGCGGTAAGAAAAAGCCCCCATAGATTGGTTAAACATTTTAGGGAGTAAAATTGCCTCAAGGTAAATCAATCTAGTCGCCAATCTGAAAGTAAATAGAAATTATTGAAGTAATTAATCACTTCATCGATATTGCAGATTTCTGCAAGACAAGATTAATTATTTCTGACAGAGAGTAGTAGTAGTGCTCAATTCTTATTCCAAAAACGAAACAATTTTTTTTTGTTTTAACAGCAAATAGGATTGACGTGCTTGAAGAATAATATTCAGTAAATTGGAAATTAATTTATATGCACTTCGGAATTCAAAATGCATGTTTTAAGTAGTACTTTGCACCATTATTTGCTCTTGTTTAAGTTTTCATCAATCACTAAGGAGTACCAAAATTATATAACTAAATAGTTTATGCCAAGTCAACGCTTCGTCATTGAAATAATCGAGTCACCGGTAGAAATCATTTTTAAATTACTTTTAGAAGTGCTTCATAAGCCTTCTTTAAATTTACCCAAGGTTTCTGACATTCGAGAGTTGCGAATGTATTTGAAAAATATATAATAGAAATTATATTTAAATAAACACATAAAAGACTTTCATTGTAAAGTAGCTTTTTGCTACTAAACTAATATGAAAAACTCAGACGGCATATTAATGCTAAAAAGTGCAAGACAGTGCAAATGTGAATTGAAAAAAATTGTTTCTTTCCTTCTATTAAATACAGAAATTGTCACGTCGATCGCATAACCTCGTTTCTTCATTTCACAGGCGCTGTCTAGAATTTAGAAAAAAAGGTGCAACATCCGCTTTGCAACTCTCCTTTAATACCCATTACAATTTCACTTTCTTTTCCAAAACATAAATCCAAAGCAGCAAAATCCATAAATCATCAATTGTCTACAAGAAAGCTAAGATTTATTTTACAAATAATGCAAATTCTTTGTAAAGTCTCTTTCGTTTATGCAATATAGGAGGCATTCATGATTAAAACAAATGTTGTTATACAATGTAATGGTTAAAAGAAATATATTGTTTCATCCATATAAAATACGAAATATATTCATCAGTGGAACTAAAAGATAAGTTCAAGAACACTTTGAATATTTGGATATGTTGCAATACCTAGTGAATCATTAAAAGAATAATAAAATATTTTACTTTAATGATTTTAGAACTTTATAAAAAATCACCAAACAGCACAGCCCAATTTCATTCATCCCCAAATAATAAACTCGTCTGATAAATTTTTCAAGCGCTTAGACACGGTGTTACCCATTTCATATCAGAAACCATTTTTTAACAAATAATTACTGAGTATTTGCGGAAAAATAAAAAAAAGCTATAATAATTTCAGGTCACTTTATCACCAGACTTCAAAATTTATTCATTTTTCGATTAAAAATGTTTAAAAAATATGATTTATTTCAACTTAAAAATCAAAAATTAAAATGATATATAAAAATAGAGTTGACGATGAATATATCGAAAACAGGAACACGTATTTGGGACCGAAGATATTAAAATCAATTTCAACTACTTCTTTTGCTTAAGTCTGTGGTATGAGTGTAATCGAATCTATTAAATGGTTTACGAGTGTCTACAAAAAGCTCCGAGGAGTATGAACAAAGGGTACTATTGAGACGTTTGTCTGAGAGAAATTTTTTTGTTTAGTCACAGACAATAAAGTAAGAGGATCATAAAGAACTAACGCATTAGTTAAGAATTTAAAAGCTCTCTGGCTTTACGAAGATTTAGAATCTGCGAATTTATAGTGCTGCGTAGAAACGGAAGGGACTCTAGAAAGCCGAAAATTCTCTTTTTGGTATAAAAACATTCAAAAATTCTTGAATTCTTAAATCTTTCGAAAGATTTAAGGCTGTGGGATTTTATCTTATATACTTGCACTGGGCCTGGTCCATTTCGGATTCCAGACTTTTGTTGGTACTGACGTTATTGCAGATTTATGAAAACTGTTTTAAATTCCCACCTGTTTACGTGATTTAAGGACATTAAATCTACGATCTTATTATATTTTTCAAATAACTTCTATTTTAATAATGGAAAATGTGATTTTTAATACTAAAATGTGATTTGGAGGGAGAGTTTCTGTATGGTAATGCTGATGTTACCCATGTAAAATTCTTCTTGATCTTTCAGTAAATCAGATTCACTAAATATTTTTTTCGTTATATGATATATGTTAAATAAACGCAAGCGAGTTACAGAATTAGAGAAAAAATTAGAGCATTTTTTTCAATAATTAAAATATTAATTTAAAATACATCTAGCTTTTCTCAGGGGATTTTAATTAATTAATTAGGTGGAATTTTCTCACATTTCAGATTCTGCAGAGGAATTCCTTGACAAAAATGCACTGAATATTTAAAAAAAGCCTTTATGCATGATAAATTGTAGTAATAATCATAAACGTCTTCTGAATTATGCATCATTGCATAGAATTTCTACTCTCGAATGTTTTATGAATGCTGCAAACTTTGCATTATTATCCGTAGGATATAACTTCTGGTTTTATAGAGAATAAAAAATTAATTTATTAGAAAGTAAAGCTCTGATTCATATTTCTTTATTGACTAGTTACGAAATTTCATATTTATGTATAGCCAAACTGTATAAAACTCTATAAAAATGAAAAACAATTTGATATTGGAATTTTATGTGACAATTTTTCCAACTTCTTAATTGTAAAACATTAAGGTTTCAAAAAAACCTTATTTGGAACCAAAAGATATCATTTAAATGACGGAACCTTGAGTTTATAATGGTGTTTTCAATTTGAATGAGTATGTAATGCCAGAAACCAAATAAGACATGTAGAGGTCAAAGTGAATTCAAAACGACGCTATATTTATTCGAATGATAATTAATGCTATGGCATTTAGTATTCCTACTGAAACTCCTTATTAATTTTAAATATTAAAAGTAAATTATTTTTCAGAAATTTTACAAATTTGTAGAAATTAGTTTTACAATTTTAACAGCAAACTAAATTTTTATAAAACACATTTATTGTTTTTTATGAGTTCATATGATATTGATAAATCTAGTCTGATAATAGTCAAGACCGGCAATGAGTTGAGTTCAATTTATCAATCGCTTTTTAAAACCGAAATCTACCATAATATTGTGTACGTATATACTGAAATGGAGACAAACGTCAGTTTTTACGAAGCTGAAAGGTGCCCGAAAAATAGACTTGTAAACGTTATTGAAAACCGCCAATGTTAACAAGAATTCCTGATATTCTGAAAGTAATAGCACTGACTATTACATACAAGTAAAATTCTCTTTGAACAAGTATTACTGCTGATTGAAGATGGCGCTTTTAAAATGCAATATAAAGAAATGCAACCCTAAAATAGACTTAGAAACTAAAATAATTTTATTGAGTGAATTTATGCGATTATGGCAATTTCCCATTTATTCTTAAACCTCATCAACATCATATAATTTGCCTTATTTTTGACAGCACAACTATAATTTAAAAAAATCTTATTTACGACTCATAAGTTATTCAAAAAACAGAAGAATATAAGTTTTTAGTTGTCATTGCATTGTATTACTTAATAAAGTAGAAAAGTTTTTAGCTGATATTCTGCAACAGAGCAGATTTATCCTGTCAAATACAGGTTCATCCTTAGCTTTTTGCTGACATAGAACAGAATTTTTGTTTCATTCAAAAACACTTTTTATGGATGCACTCACCCAAACAATTCACATACATCTTCCCAAGCTGTTGTGCCCTTAAAACAAAGCCTAGTCAACTAAAAAATGGCTGAAGATTTTGAAATGACAAAATGAATTTTATTGTAATATGTAATTAAAGAAAATAATTCTTCGAAATAGGTCAGTAATTAGGCTGAAGAGTCAGTTATTAGATTTAAGAAAAGCGTATATGCACAAGTCTTTGAAACCTCGGTTGCTATACATTATTTCAATACTGGAATATCACCAAGTGCTTTCACTATTTCACTGAAATGCTGAAACAATATAATAAGGAAATACATTTTTTTTCGAGCAATATTATGCTGTTTGGACTTATCAAGTAAAGACAGCTTAAGAGAGTGATTAGATAGGAACAAGTGGTTTTGGTTTTAGTCAAAACTGACAGGATATTGTTAGTTGTCAAAAATGGTGCAGCTGGTGTGCTTTAAAATGGAGTACGGTAAGCACTTTTCGGATTGCAAGCAAGTACGCTGAAATAAAACGAAATAAAATAAAACTCCAGGTGAAGACTGAATAGAATTTTCACGGTCTTTCTTGAATTCCTTTCTTTGAATCAACTGTAACAGTTATATCTCCTATCAAATTATTAAGAGTCAACATTTTACTTTGATAATTAGCAAAGCCATCTGGCTGAAAATTTTTATACGAAGACACCATTCTCTCTCTGCTGCGATTTTTAATGTCAAAAATGAGATAATATTGAGGATCAACTCCATACGCTTTGATTGAAACGTGGCACATTTTGTGTTTTAAAAATATACGGCAACCTTAAGATATTCTGGCTTTGATAAAGCTAAAATGCAAGATATTATCCACTATAAACGTATCGTTTGATTTGTTTCAACAACAAATTCATCAAAATATGTGCAGTGACGTCAGCACAACTACTTGGTTCTACTGAAATGCCGAGAAACATTATTCTGATTGAAATTATTTCAAAATGCAAATTTTGCGCAATAAATATTTGCTTCCTGAATAAAAATATTATATTTTAAGTTTATGATTTCCCAATTCGTAAAGACAAATATATCTTTAAAATTCAAATTTTTAATGATTTCTAATTTAATTTTACACAATTAATAGACGGTTTTGCAAGACGAAAGTTTAAAAGAACAATCATTAATTAAAGAGACTTTTAATATTGCGGAATTAAAAAAAATATTACAGATTCTATGCCATGTTTTTGCTAAACACATGTTTAAATGTTGTATTTTTTCTAACAGGCTTTTTATAAGATGACTTTTAAATTAAATACCCGATTCCAAAAGTTAGCACTTTAATCTGCTTGCTTAACAAGTGCTATTAAACTTATAAACGGCATTGGTGGACGCATACAGAATAACCCTGCAGCTTTTAAGAACCTTCAAAACTTCAAAACTTCTGGTATAAGCAGTGGTTTGTTTTGAATTAAATCATGCTATTTAGAATGATTTGGCTTTTGAGTGCTAGCGCCAAAAGTGACATTTCCTTATTCAATGAAAAAAGATTGATTAAATTGTTTGTGACCTAAAGTTTGCATATAATATGTAAGTTCGAATAGTTATTCTACTCTTCCTGCACCCACAAGGCGATGAAGCTCAAGAATCGAAGAGGAACCCTTCAAAGTGCCGTAATTAGTCTCCGAAAATTAAATATTCCAAAATAGCAGCTTGTTTTAAATGCCCAAAAGACGCTTTAAAAACGAAAATAGGTTTGGCGAGTTAAAATTGGGTGACGCGCACATGCTCAGTAAGGTATTAAAGGAATTTTAGTAGAATACTTCTCAATAAGCATCTACTGGAGCAGGGGAATGCGAATTGTGAGAGTGAGGTGCATGCGGAGGTGGCGAAATAAGAGCAGAGGCAGGAACATGAGATTAGGATCCAAAGATACGTGCTGCCTTTGGCTCAGCGGAAGCCTGGCACGGGCTCCGTGTAGAAACCTGGTAGACAAATTAAAATAAGCTCTTTGTTACCTTTTTAAGGGTAGATTTAAATGGTCATATTTAATTCCAAGGCTTTATTTCACGCCTTTATTTTATGGCCTGACTTTTTAACTTGTCATTATCAATGTTCTTTATTTTTATTTCCGCATACTTATTTTAAGTCATTAAATGCATACATTTTGTTTATTTGAACTGTGATTCAGGACCTGAAATATCTGTTTCATTGTTAGCTAAACCTTCAGGTACAATATGCGTCAATGATGACAATCAAAATTACACAATTATGTGCAGACAAAAGAGATAAATAGTAAGTGGTTTTGTAACCTAATAATATATGAAATATTTGAATGTATTATCTCTTGGAGAGATTTGCCATATAATTAGGACCGAAAACACGATTGTTCATTTCAATGCTTGAAACCTGAGATAAAGAAAAAGTATATGCCAACTTGAAAAAATCATATCATAATTTATAATATTTCTTTACCCACGTGTATTGAACTAAAAATCGAATATGCATATCACTAAGTTAATTTAAAATATGTGAAAAAGCGATCTGAAGTTATCGAAATCCACCAGGAAAGGAAATTTAATAATGACGGTTCTTGTGGCTTCTGGCACATTGGCCATTCTTTACCACAAGTTCCCAAAATCTAAGAACTGATTTACGACTACAAATAATAACATCGATAATTTTTTGATAAAACCGAACTTTGTTTTTTACATAAATGAATTAATATTATGTAAAATTGCTTTACTTATACTTACGACACTGTCCTTCGCTTATTATAAGTCTGCAGTTACTGCGCGTTCGTCTCTTTGGTCGTATTTTCTAATGGTTTCACAGGGAACGAATAATAAACTTATTATTTAGTCGGCATAGCTCTGCGTATGAAAAGCTTTAAAACAGACTTGGTTGTACTGCTTTTTCAACCATTTCCTGCTCACAGGTATCAATTAAACAAACACATATAATAGAATAGTTATTTATTAGGAACCATTTATATTCTCCTGGGTAACCAAGAAGGTGGATCTAGAAGTCTGTTATATCAAATCTGTGTGTCAAATGCAACTTAGGTCACCTCTAAGTAACTACATTTATTTCGTCCATTTTTTCAAATTCAGTGAATGATCTTAAACATGATATTATTCTAATATAACATGAGGAAATACCTCTTCCGAAATTTTTAACACTTACGATAATAATAAAACACTCCGCAAACCGAAGATGGCGTTTTCGAGCAGAATTTAATTCTTCTCCAGCTTGCTTCTGGCTAAAGCGGTAAAAACTAGCTAGTTTAGTGATGCCTAATGGGGTCTAATGGAAGTTTCATTTTCTGACTATAAGGAGTCCAAATTCACCAACAAGATTTAATTTTTCGAAATTTCGCTGTGCTAATTTTATGAAATGCATTAAAAATTCAGTTCATTTAAACATGGATCAGAGACTCAAGAGGAATCGAATACTTATTTTTTATTGAGAAAGCAACCATGAAACAAGGGTAATTCAATTTCGCAACATTTTGTTATTTATGGAGGTTAGGTAAAGTCTAAATATAATAATAGTATAAACTATTGTTATTACGGAGAAAACTTACTAAACTAACACAATTTTGGTTATCGTCTTCCTGCAGATCTTAGAAAGATGTTCGTTAATTTTCTCCTAAAAGGTATATCATACCTAAACAGCTAATTATACGACTCTTATTTGTACTTCTGGCTAAATTTCGATAAATATTTCAGCATTAATCAAATTCAGTAGCAAATAGGACTAGGTTTTTGGTAAGGATTGTTGAATACAATTTTTTGGCTACCGAACGAGCGCTTTTCAGTATTTGTTTTGTAAGGGGTGTAATAAACATTAACTCCGATCTTATATTATCATAAGTGGCATTCATTGAGCAGAACTGAATTTCTGGTATTCAAATACCAATTTACATTCCTAGTAGGACTAATTTCCTATCTTTCTGTCCTATGTAGATGGGCGTAATGCATCTACGTTGTAGTGGCTGGCTATTATGAAGTTCGCCCCAGTGAAACGTTTGTGAAAGGATGTCGAGATCGTTTCAACTGCTGGAACTATATTTAGATAGTGCAGGTGAGGGGTGATGTTATGAGGATCTCAGGTCACATAGGGATCCTATGATGCTGGATCATGGACCAAGGATCATTGGGAATCAAGGGACGTATGTACCACTCAGTTTCCTACTAGCATATTTATTCAAAATTCGGATTAGCCACAGCTTTCCTCAAGCGGTTCTGCAAATTACAGGCTGCTTCATTCCAAATTAAGACAGTGAAAATCAGGTTATCCATTTAGGCATTCATAAACCTGATGTCTGGAAACTTCCGTCGTGAATAACAATGATCTAGATTTTGGTTTCTATATAGCAGGCATATTTCTCGTGATAAAAACATTGAAAAAAAGAGAATTCTAACGAGGTTTGGACCAAATCTTTGTCGACACATTCATCAATTCTAAAAATTCCAAAATTTCATTAAATTTAGCCACTAGATTGCTATACAAAGTAAGAATACTTATATACTTTATAAAAGATGACTTCATTTTCTATTAAGCACATTCAATCGGGACTAAACATATTTAGGCAATTTTCAATCCTTGATTAAATCATAGTTTCTACGGTCTAAATTGCTTTTCAGTGCATTAAATTTGGCACTGGAGCATGGTGTTTGTATTAAAAATTTGAAAATATCAGAAATTTTTCTACATCTCCATTTATGATGAAACGAGCTAGTCTAATTGTTTCATTTCTATTTCTCTAATTTGGGAATCCAGTTGGATTTGATATGTATTTTTTGCTAAAATACAAATACTCCCATTCAATAGATTAAGCAGAGTTTTAACTTTGCATTCTGAAACAAACAATGTTAAGTCAAATGCAAAATCTTTCATTACCTCTGATTTATTTTTGAATCGCATTCACAGAAATGGAATATTTTCTGGGTTAAAGCCAAAAATTTCACTCTCTATAAGAGGTTGACTAACCAAAACCAACTTGATCTGCTAATGAGCCCTAATGTGGGTTTCAGAAAAACTTAAAGACAAACTTAAATATCACAATGTCTGATACAACATTCTTGACTAAATTTAATGATTCCATTATCATCAAAGGTCCACTACTCATCTTATGAATAATAAATTCGTAAATACAACAAACTAAATTACTTAGATGACTGATTTCATAGATGACTATAGTACTAATTAATAAGGGTTCCAACAAAGAACTTTAATTCTGGGTGTACGTCCTATTATAAAAAGAAGCTACATTTATTCGCACAACACCAAATTATGAGAGAACTCTTGAACTATTTTTCAACCCTTAAAAACTACACAACTTGTTTATTTGAAATTTTATTGTCGTAAATTTTAGCCAATTTAAAAATCTCGATAATTTTTTTAGAATGAATTTTAAAACACACCAATATTTGGCCATGGACTATGCAAACTTTCAGTTTCTTTGTAACGACACAAACACAATTTTTCGTTCCCATTTTCGTAAAATATATTCTTGGCTTACAGATGTTGCCTGCAATGCTTGCCTTTTAATGCCTGTTAATTTACAAAAATAATTTTTCATATTACTGCTTGGACTTCTATTATCATTATTATTTTTCACCCAAGTTGAAGCTTAATCAGGACGTTAAGCATACTGATTAGAAATATAATTCCCATAAATTGTAGTATTTCTACTTTGAAAAATAGGGATCCAACAAACCCCAAAATAAAATAAATTATTTTCTTTATTATAGAATCTGGTGCACCCTAAGTAGTTTGCTTGATCTTTAAAATTTCTGCACAAGCACACAATTTTCTCGTGTTTGATCCTTTTAATCTTCCCCATGAATATCTTAAGAGTAAGGCTCATTAAGGGCATACATTTTTTGTCTCCTCACTTGATTTTTAACAAATTATTCTTCATCACACGCATTGAAACCAGGATTTACTATGTTTAACTGCTTCAAATTTGATTTAACTTAAAATTGTATTTCCTTACAGAAAAATGGAGCATATTACCATCAATACGTAGCTATTTTCGATTAGTTCAAGCAAAGTTGCAGATTAGCCCTCTCATCTGGAAATCTTTGCGCTGTTTTAACAAAGGCTTGGAAGTATGCATCTTAACGAGATCAAAATCTCAATAGCCAATTTCAAAATGGTATATTTGTGGAAAATAACAAGTTTTTTTCTAAAAGTGATGGCTTGAATTATTACCACCACAAATCTGGAGCGAACTCTTTTAGACTTTCCCTCGCAAAAGTCTACATTAATTTCTAAGTCGAAAACCTGAATTTTTTTGCTCTGGCATCCCTAGACTACAGATACCATTCTGGATAACGTCATACACAAATAAGACAACTGGCGTGTTGAGATCTGCGAGTTCAGGAGCCGAACGATAGTAGACCTGCATTGGATTGAATGGCTGGCAATCACTGCATTCTCCGTTTTAAGTCAAACCTGGAAAGTTCGATTCCTGTTGCCGTCTGATCTCAATTCAGAAGAGGGTTTCAGCTGTGTTAGGAACATTGTTTGACATCGGATAGCATTTTAATTGTCTTTGGCTCAGTGACTACTTTATTGCCTACTCACCTTGATGGCTACCTTGGATCATCATGATGCAATTTTTGCTCTTTTATAATTAATTCCAAAGGAATCCTTATCCCCAGTGTGATCTTTATTTGTAAATTTGTAATATTTCCTTAAACAATCTTTAACACGATTTGAAAACAACCAGTATGGCTCTTTAAAGTCTGTAGCAAGCATTATTTAGGTGCCAAAGTCAAATTTCTAGAATTCGTCTTGAAAAATATTCAAATCCGACTGCCAATATCACTGGCCTTGAACTATTTGTGATTCCAAGATTGTAAAATCTTCGTTACCTAAAAACTTAATCAACTACACAATTTGCTTATTTGTTTTATTTTATATTAAACTCAGGAAAATCTGGAAAGGAGATTGCTGGTTATTAAATCATATGAAAACTGAGAGCGATAAAATGAAGTATCCTGTTTTGACCTGATGCTATCTTTGTATCAAAATTGTAAGTAGATGTCAAATGTTATTTCCGATGATGTCAGCTTGATAGCGCTGACTCTTTAAGTTTAAAGAATTTGAAACACAAGCATAATAATTATTTTCTTTTCAATTTTAAAACCTTTAATTTTATTAGAGAAATTGGTTGTCACTCAAAAAAATTCAAGATTTTAAGCAGTTTTTGTTGATGAGGCGTTAGATATGGTTTTAAATGCCAAATAAAAATTAATTTTTTATAGAGCTTAACCCCGACGACTAACCTTCCTGTAACACTTTTTCAAAATTTTCGCTAACCTCTTGACCTCTTGAATTTGAATAAAATTTTGATATAAAAATATTGTCAATGCTCTTTTCTGCAATTAAACAATATCAGGAGTCTTTTAGTCTGTTTATAGTTACTAAATATGTAACAACTAGCTGTAATTAAAACGCTGCATCTGGAAAAGGTTTAGGCATACATCTAAAAAAAAGTCTACATTGGCAAAATTTTATTCATTTAGGAAAAAGCAGGAAGGAGAGCTAGGTCGTGACTATTTTCGTACTAGGGTGGCGAAAACTTCCCATCTAAATGTCCTAAGGACATTTTTGATTGTTCCTGAATCTGGAGACCCACTTGGAGCCACTGTTTGGACTGTCCGTTGGATTCAAAAGTATCTTGTTTAAGTTATGTTTAAGTTAAGTTAAATCAGCAGAAGTCGCTACTGTTAGGATTTACTTTAGTTGGAAAACTTCTAGGATTTTGAGACCGGTTGTGCGAAATGTTCGTTTAGTCTCTTAATGAAAAATTAAATTTCTTGATTTTAAGAAGAAATTTTTCAATGAATACAGCTATCTGAGGAACAACTAATCAACATTGATCGGTGCCTTTAGCGATGTGTTTTTTTAAAGTCCTCAGTTCTTCCATGAAAGAGAAGGAGTCTTTATGGATTTCTGATCCTTCTTTAAATCGTCAAATCTATTTGTTAACTGCATTTATTTCAGATACTAGTTTCATGAAATTTTTTCAAAGCCCCAGTAATCCGTGATACGCTCCATTCAGCCTTAGCCAAATTTTGCTCTTCAAATATATTTCATAATATTTATTTCTATAGAATAGCAAATAAAGGCTCTTTTTCATGAATACTACATTGGGCTGGTTACTACTTTGGATAACAAAAACTTACTGAACTGTTTAGACATGTCTAAAATAGCTCGATCTTGTTAACTTTATCCCTATCAAAAAACCCACAAAAACTGTATAATCCACAATCTCATCTAGCCAGTCCCACAATCATCAAATTTCTATTATAAAGATTTCCTTCTCAATTTTTAAATTCACAGACGTCGAACTCCCTTAATGTAAAGAGGTAATCCCAGTCTTTTTTTCTTTGTTCTTATTGCCATTTGTTTATGCAAGGATATGCTAAATAATTTGCTAAATTTGGCAGAATATAGTATTTACTAGACGGTAGCACTTTAGGCACTTTTGGCAGCTGATGTTGACCAAATAATTAATGAACTTTTGGAACTCTTAAATAACTTAACTTCAAGGCCTGATAGCTTCAAATTTTACCAATAAATTATTAAAGGGAGGTTGTGATCTACACTGAGTGATTGAAAAGATCTAACTCGTAAGAATAAAAATTGCTCTAAACTGTTGTTTCTTAATTTTTTTTATTTAAGTCCGGTTTTACAAAGTTTTAGAGAAAGAACTCAAGATTAAAAAATCAAAATAAAAAACTCTTTTAAGAGATGTTAAAAATGTCTTACATCTGACCGCCAAATTTAGGTTCTTTGACATAAAGTAATGGATACGCAATCTGTTAGCCCGCAATAAAAAACAGTAATATTCTGTCTGAAATGTATTTTACAATATATTTGCTAAGAGGACTCCGAGACTTTTCTCTTTTAGATATCTAACTGCATTTAGAGGTCGCATTTACCGAAGAAACTCAAATTCATTAGGAATTTTGAATCGAAACAAGGATGCCTCCTGAACCTAAAAAGGTAATACGAATTCTTCACTTCCACTAGTGTTGGAACCTTGGGTTGATATTATGAAACAACTTGCAAATATTATACTGAAATTCAGTTCGAACATAATTGCCTTTTACTAGGTTAAAGGCTTCATGAATATTCTTAAAGAGTCCTTAAAAAAGGATTAACAAAAGTAGTATGGGCTTTTTAAGTGAATTAACTTTTTCAAAAAGCTTGTTTACTATTCATTTGAAATGTAAATTATATTTTGGGTTGAATAAATAATATTTGACTTAATGCGTGGCGTTGCCTTATCATTACTTGCCCTAAGGACTTTTGTCTAACCTTATTGCAGTTTACGAAATAAATTAAATTAAAATGATAACTGAAAAACATCAATCATTTGTTTGATTCCGACTAAATTGTAATAGAGCTTTGTCTGTTTCTATTATTTAACTGTGCATTTATAACTTCAAAAAATAAATGCAACACTACACCGTTAAATATTGCATTCTAATTCTTGATTCACACCTCTGAATGTTGTGCCGTTGCGAAAGAAGGGAATGCTTAACGTGCAAAACTGTGGAACTACTTTCATGGAAAATGTAAGTTTTAATCTGATCTGAGTTAAAAGAAGGTTTTGTCTGACATTTTATGGCCAAGAATTCACAGATAAGAATAATTTTGTTTTTATTAGAACGTTCCACCAAATGGGTATAAGGTAAAGTGCCAATCAAGAAAGGAATTTGACGGGAATCTGTAATTCAGTTTTAACATTTTAATTTATAAATGACAGAATTATAAGCGAAATGAAATGCTACAAAAATATCCCGAAACTTGAGGATTTATAAACCTGATTGCTGTTTTATTTTAATAAAAGTACTTTTTATAAAATTTAAAAGAGATATATGTGAATATTTTTTGTCAAATATGCTTTTAAAGAATTATAAATAGGCAATTTTATTGTATGGATCGCAATTTTGATTTCATTTTTACATTTAAAAAATGTTGATGACCCTTTCATAATTCAAATACCTCTCTTTAGAAACAAAGTTTGAATATTCTTTTTTTAGAATAAACTTTACAACTATTTTTTTGTTATTGATTACAGGGCATATTACGCCTCTAGAATTAATTAAGGGGTTTTCGCAATCTATCTCTAGTAGAAGAACTAGATCGCGAGAATATTTTTCATCAGCCTTATTCTCCAGACATTAATCCTTTAATGACATTTTTATTAGAGCTTTTTCTAAACATATCAAAGAAGAAACGGAGTTTTCAAGAGGTGCAGTGTTTGAACTGATATAGGTGTGGTTTTCAATCAAAACGAAAGTATTTCACATCAGTACTGGCACAAGTGAGCCTTCATATGGTTAAAAATAGTATCCAAGAGTTATAAAAAGTACGCTGGTGGTTTACTCTGTAATTAAATATAACTTTTTCTCTTGCTCCATTTACTCATGGTTCGCACAGCTCCTATGGAGTGATCTCATAATCACGTTAAGTAGCTTATATTCGAATTTAGCGAACATTTCAGTTGAAAATGTAATTGAAGTAAAGTGCTTACTTAAAGATATTTCTATCTAGCGTCCTTACTAGAGAGATTTTTGGCTAAAAAATATTTTAAAGGAAGACTTAAAGTTAATTTCCTCTTTTACAGTGGTCGAAACTTACGAGATGTCAATCAAATGTTTTCAATGAGTAAATTTACCACAAATTTCTCTGCTTAGACGCTAATCTGAAATTTTGCTTGCCAAATGATATTGTAAAATTAAATCGACATTGCTTAGGTAATTAACGACTACATCAATACCGTAGGTCTTGCTTAAGACAGAGATAATTAGTAATGAGAGAATATCATGGACTCAACTATTATCTCAACTAAGAGGACAAATTTTTGTTATAACAACAAATATGATTAGATTTATAACAATAAATTACACATTTTTGTGGCTGCATATACAGCTCTATTCAAGATTCAAAATTGAACTAAATGTCATCATCAACCATCATATATCACACAATTAACAAAATTAAAATTTAATTTTAAGCTCAGATTAACTAAAATTGTTTAACTGTGCTGGACCAAAAAGTTAATATCTTCACTGATTTATGCAATCTAGAGAGGCTTCATCAATAGTTTACATTGATATGCTGAACAATGTTAAATTAACTATACTTTTAAAATATTTCCTCAAACCGTAGAGCCACTAATGTAATTTATTTATTAAATTACATTTAAGTACCATTTTAAAAAGTTATTTTAATCTTCCTAAGAGCCGTGACATTTGTCTAAAACACAGCTATGATAGATTATTCGTTGTGAATTAAAGGGATATTTTTCCTCACAAATATTAACCTTTGAATTATAAATTAAGTATTCCGCTTTCGTGTAAGGCCTGATTTGCATGAATAAATTAATGCCATAGAGCCTATAAGGCGCACTATTCAATTATTAGAAACAGACTTAAATTCGCTTGATAAGGTGTTGGTTTTCTTTTATGTAGTATGAAAATTATAAAGTCTTAAGTTTTTCACAGTTGCTGTCTGAAATGAAATAATGTATGAAACATCGGCTTTACATGTCCACTTAAATACCGATCTAAATATCTTTTTTCACAGAACACAATTTCAAAAAATAACAATTTATATATAAAATATTCGGTAAGAATCTGTTATCAGTCTTTTTTCTGCTAATACTGGTGAATATCTGCAGTATATTTCTCAGTGCCTGTAGCATGAATGGAAATTGAAATTGCTAGATAATAATTGACTATTCTAAGAGGTTACTCGATTTTTGTTCACAAGGTTTAAATAACAGCCTCTAATGGATGTCCAAGTTAATTAGTGGAATTGTTTTGAAAGTTAAATTTCAAAGGCTGCTAATCAAGCAACAATACTTTTTGAGGCATCAAAATTGCAAAAAATATCTCAAAAAAATTCTTTTTAAAGTTGCTTCTGATATTAAGCGCTGTGGGTGGCCATGTTAACTAGGTAAATACTTATCAGGAATCCAAAGAGAATTTCGGCACTTAAATTTCCAAAACAGCAAAAAAGCACTCGAATTTGCCTACCGCTGACAAATGTCAATTTTTGCAAGGTTTTGCTAAATTTTACAAATAACCTTGAGCACAACATCTTTCTTTAATCAAACGTGATAAAGAATTGGTTGCCAAAGACGCTTAACATTTCTTGCAATATAACATTCCACATAGATTATGGTCGTCACACGGGGTCAAATGTCCAATTTTATCAAGAATGTAAAATTGAGATACAAGGGTGTTAAGATAAGCTAGACTTTGCTATTTAAGAGTCCTTAATAAGACCTATATACGATTTAATTAGTATATAATATATTATCCAATATAATTTATCATGGCGACAACTAACTAATCCAAAACTATTTCAATTATCACCTTACTGTAGATTTCAGGTAGAGGTTTGCTAATTGTATTAGCAAGACATATCATATCTCAGTAGTTATATATTCCTTATTACATTATTTGTTTCAAAAGGCAATGACAACTTAAGAATAAATGGAATTCAGCTGCAATTTAACAAAGGATTTTTTATAAGCTAAGGTCTGACTGGTCTACCCTATTTTTCAAACATATTTAAGTAACAAATTTTCAATTTTTAAACTGTTTTAAGAAAACTGTAGACTTTTTCCGAATTTTGCGTCGAAATTTTTTGCTCGGTATTTGATTAAACTCGAAAATTTCACATGAGCTAGGAATTTAGTCGAATATTTTATTCAAACCAACATGCTAAAGATGTTTTATTGAAAAAAATGAAAATACTTTACAAGAAATGCTTTTGACAAATATTCGTCGTTGATTAAGTTGAGCAAGTTTTCTGCAAACACTAATTACTAGTACCTTTCATGTAACTTAACCAAATTTATATACATTGCGCTCAATTAGATTTAACGCATGGGTACATTTTACGCTTCTGACCTGTGATTCAGGATCCCGATAATTAGTTTCAACTATTTACTTTGTTATGTTTTGACTTTTAATGTAAGCATAAGATTAACTAGGTGATATTTGAGACTTAGGGCTGAACGATAGAAACTTTTAGTGGCTATAGGCTTATCGCTGGCATTAACTTCACTAATTACTAGGTAAAACATTAACCATGGTAGGTTCTAACAATTAAATCAAAATTAAGACAATAACTGGGATTATATTTAGTACAATTAGGATGGAGAAACCAGTTCATATGTGCAGTATAATGATCATTTATATCCCTCAAATTGAATCCGTACTTATATTGAAATAAAATTCCGATTTTTTGCGCAGTTTTGTTCACCCATTTAGCAAAACGAATGGAAAACGTAGCAACGATCTAAATCGCAAGCGAAGGAAATTGCATAATGTTTGGTAATTTGGCTTTGGACACATCGGCTATTCAGCACGACAAGGTTCCGGAAATCTAACCAATTTAAATCGGTTTCATTATCAAATAATTTTGTCTATTGTCTGCTCTAAGACACGAGGGCATCAGTTAAGCAGCAGATAGATATTATAGAATAATTATCAATTTAAAAGTTCCATTTACGGCTTGGGTGAAGTTCCTGTAATATGCGGCATGAAACAGACACACTGTTCACTTCCTAAAGCAACAGAGAAGTTGTATATACAAGTTGGCTATGCTTGAACCTAAGATCACCGTTTTGTCATTAGAATGTGAATATAATGTTTATACGAGAAACGATGTCTATTTTGAGTCTAAAAAACTTTTCTACAAACTTACAATGTTGAAAGCTGAGGTTAGCAGAATAAACTAGATATGCATTCACCAAGAATCAAAGAAAAATTCCCGTAACAGATTTCTTAGTGAAGTCCATTAACACCCAAATTTACCTGCCACTTTTTAAACATATTTACTTCATTTGTATTTTAAATCAAATAAATTAGAGACATGCATTGGAAGGAATCCTATGTAAACCGTCTTTAACATTTCCTGCAATACAACCCTCCACAAGCAACAATAACAATGTTAACCCATGTAGAGGTATATTGAGGGATTAAATTTAACTTCATTTTGCAGAGGTTGTTTATATTAACAACCCTAGGATAGCAAAATCTCTCTTTTATCAGAAGGACAAGACAATTCATCAGATTTTTTAGCTTTAGAAACGCCCGAGCTTGTTAAAGAATCTCACAATGAGAGTTTCATTCCATGACCTGAATTTACGGCTGCAATCAACAGTCTTTTGCTGCTATAACCTCTCTATTCCACTTTTAAAACACCCCACTATGATTTTTTTTCATTTACTTTATTTTAATAATAAAATGCGTTTGTTTTGTAAAATTAGCTTGAACTACTTTACTTGAGAATGTTTGACAAGGTGTAGCATTTATTTTGGGAAAAAATTATCAAAACATTTACATTTTATGAATCATCCTACTTCAGTTCTCAGATAATTTCCTTTAATCATTTCTGACTAGATATTCCATACCTCAATAATTAATGATTTAAATCTTATTTATATATTTTTTTTGTGGCAATAACAAATAATTGTGCATTTACGAATTTTGAAAAGTAATTAAGTAACGTTATTTTGCTCTCAGGTCTCCTAGGGGTGCTAAGAATCGGTCGCATCACCCAGGATTGTGCCCTTTCGAAAGCTGCAATAAGTATTGGCCCTAAAGCTTTTTGGTTGCTCGTTTCATCGACGGATGATTTGGGACATTAAAAACTGACTAACTTAAAAGATCGTTTAGCCAGAAAATAGAAAAATATTTATTTAATCAAGGAGCGCGTGCGTATGCTAACGAATCTACTCATTAATATACAATAGACACTGATTCCCTTATTAAAATTTCACTCATGAATATGCTCGATCCAGAGCACAACATTTTTTAGCAGACAGGTTTCTGGTTCTATAGAAGTAAAAAGGACCCCTAAAAATACTCATTTTAATTAATCCTGTCTGGAGATTCCTAAATTTCTTTAAATTTAACCACGTGAGAGTTGTCTAAAGAAGGATAAATTTAATGCAAATTAACGAGAATTTGCTGTTCTATTAGGTATACATGATCATGATTGAAAAATTTCAGGTGGTTTTTTAATGTTAATATATTAAAGCAGACTTAAGATAGCCTTTTATTCACATTTTATTTCACCCTACATAAACTACTCTTTAATTCAGAGAATCATCTCGCACTAATTTAAAATCAGCTGAGTAATCAGATGAACGATTTATGGCAATATAATGCCATTTATCAATTAAACTTCAAGAAATTTGATGACAACATTAATTTTGAATGTCAATTTAGCAATTTATGTGCCATAAACAAGTCTGATTCAAAAACAAAACTAAGTGTAAAATTATTATGTACTCTAACATTATAGCAAATATGAAAAGGTTCATCTTTATCTCCGTACCTCTGAAGTAATTTATAGTATTTAATGAGTGCTTATGCCTACAGAATTAACTTTATTTTACGTACAAGCGATTTTCCCAGGTACGATTCTCTTAACCTGTCAAATGACTTTCTTAAAAGTGTGACCTAGTTTATTAAATTCCCCTGAACTCTATAATTTGGATTTCTCGAGATTTTCAGGAAGCGAAAATGAACATACGACTGCCAAAATACAACCATTGATGATCACTTTGTCGAGCAAAGTTCAAACTCAGACTTTTCATTCAAAAGCAAATCAATGGTTAATAAAATAGTTTTTTTCTGAATTTTATAGCGGAAGTAATTCAAATCTATATATTTAGGTCTGGCCCAAAAAGTCGGATTCTTGTTGCTTCCCGCTATACCCAAAATTCTACTTAAAAATTTGAATTCGGTGACTTTAAGGTCAAATATTATTTAAAATTTGTCATTTTACCAGTGAAAATTTGTGGAAATTATTAAAAGTCGTTGTCTTGAATTTCGATGGAGCAACTCATAAGTGATTCTAACTGCAATAAAAAATATTAATTATGCAGGTTGTTTTAAAACGAAGATTAAAATCAGGAGCACTTTAAAACAGTCGCATGACCGGTAAAATCGGCATTGAACTGTGCCGCTCTCGACCTCCCACTGTGTCTTAAGCGAGATCCCTAAGATACCTTAAAAAGCAGATATCTTAAGCTTCCATAAATCTATGCAATTTTGTGCTAAGCACTCACAAGTGATTTTCCAGCTTCGATCCTCTTAAAACCGCAAAGAAAGACTCAGAAAGTGCCTTGTTTCTTGCCTTCTTGTATTATCAGCCATAAACTTTTCATTTCTCTTCACTTTCTTTGCATCAAAGATATCTTGGGCTAAAATACTCCTTAATAACTTTAATTAAGATCTCAGTTTTGAAGAAGCACAAATGAATATTGTATCAGAATAATCTTGGATAAATAGTTATTCGTGAAGATTTTTGAAATTAAGCTTCTAATCCAGAAGCGAAGGCCTGGTTTTCACGGTAAATATGACCGTTATAACATAACAATAAGCAAAATATAGGATAACATATTATCGTTAAAAATCAGAAAGGGTAGAGAGATGATTGCATATCTAGTATCAAAATCGACTCACAAGAAATGCAAATATTTACTCTTTGGGTCCATCTAAGGATGTTGGATTCCTGTTGCTGCCCTTCTAAATATCCAAATTCCACTTAAAAACATGACATACTCTTTATACACTTCTTAGATCCAGCCTAAAAAAAACCTACTTCCCTTGGTGCCATACAAACCCACCAATTTCAACTGTAAATTTGAATTTCAATGTTGTTAAGAGCATTATTCGCGATAGGGATAACAACTAAGTGGGAATATTTGACAGCCGCGTTTGAATCCCGTCTCGATTATCCAATTCGATGGTTGTGGTGAATCAACGTGATGCAATTTATGCTCCTCTTATGTAATTGGCGAATAATTAATCATTGTTCCTAATGTGGTCTTTGAAAAATAAAGAATGATAAAAACTTGTGGTGGGCGCAAACACCTTTCACGCAACTGGAAAAACAACCAAATTTGGCTCATTCTAATTTAATGTAGATTTAACGCAGGTGCTTAAGACGAAATTCCAAAGTTAAATTTGAAAAGTATTAAAATGAGAAGGCTAATATCAATAGTCTTGGATTAGCTGTGATTGAAATAAATTGCACAAGTTCTAAGTCGCCACGAAAATTTCACCAGTTCAAATAATTTAATTTTTTGCTTAGCTAATAAAGTTAATACCAAAGGTTATTCTTAATGGCAGCAGCTTAGATTTCACTAAACAAGTTAAAAATCACTGGCAGTCTCTTGAAAATGTTGCTTAGATAGGATGCAACTCATGAATATGCATTTAAAATGTGCTTTATTTGATTATTATTATTATTATTATTATTATTATTATTATTTAACATTGTCGAACATATTTAAACAGTTTGTAAATCGGTCTCCTGACTTAGCCCTTGATTGAGGGAATTTCGTAATCAGTAAACATGTTCTAAACAATCAAGACTTTTTGTTGTTTTTTTATTTTAGGTATTTGCCATATTCATTAAAATAACAATTATAATTTATTTTAAAAGTGTTTATAGCCTTACAATAAGATATACCTTTCCGACTTGACTTGCAAGTGCTGAATTTTTTTGTGAATTTTCTGAGGAAGCAGTAATTTTTGCCATTATGATTCATGGCTGAGGTAAAATGGTCATTGAACTCTGTTGCTTTTATGTAGCAGATGGATTTTTCTTAATTTTCTAGTCACAGTTTGTGCTCCTGAACGATCTTAATAAAATATTAGCATATTTTTGTGGAGATTTATTTATCACTTTTGTCGTATAAACAAGCAACTGTATGTTTTTTGCTCATTTTGCTTTGTGAGAATCAGAATAACAGGTTACGAGGAGCAGGTAAGCATTCATTCCTTTGAATTCAGGGCAAGTGAGGAGAATTGATCACGTACTGATAAATTAAAGTGAAGACGAATATTTAAGCGCTAAATCTGCCTGGATGCTATAAAAATGGCCTTTAGGAATATTTTAAGATTGACAATAAGAGAATAATGTAATAATTCTAATATATGCACTATTCATATATGTATAAGAGTTAAATGGGCGAAAGCTATATTACTACATTTTTAAATTCAGGCGCAGGTGTAAAGTTTTAGTTATTGCCAAAAATCGTATAACAACACAGTTTATTGATGATTACGTAACCATGAATTGAATCTAAAATTCATCTATTAATTAGTACAAATATACTTCCTTGATGTCGAGATAAAATGCGTTTTCGAATATTCGCTTTGGTTTATTGATGCCTGAACATGCAAAAGCCTTCAAAATTTTAAAATCCCCAAATCAGGTCTGTTTTTTGAATAATTCGGAAAATAACTAACTTATAAATAATTAAATTTTTCAGGTACCTTGCCAAATTTAGATGATGGAATGTAATATGCTATTTTTTAAGATATATAAATCAATTTTTATTTTAAATCTATTTATATTATTTTAAATAAATTTTTATTTAATTATTTTATTTTCTTACTGTCGATCTGAGTAATCATTTTTATCTTATTGGTTATTTACTCGTTACTTAAAAAATGAATGTTGTAAACAAATAGTCACTTTACGGAGGCAGTTGTCGTCATACACTGCTAATTCCAACAGCAATTTTTGGTGCTAGAGTACAGCTTAAATGTTTATGATACAATCCTTTGGCCATTTCTGGTTTTCAAATATTTTTTTGCTTAAGTAAATGCAGCATAGTGTCTTTTCATTCATTCCGGTCCAAATAAGGGACTGTTTTAATCATGTGTGAGTCACTAACCCTCTCAGTTTAACGAATTTTTTTACATTTCTAGAATGCTCATAAAAAGAAACTTATGTGGGGGCTTTTAAATCCTTTTTGCACAGTTTTTGTGCTTAACATACGAAAACACTTAATTTTAGGAAACTTTTTTTCATTCATTTAGCTTACTTTTATAAAAATGTATTTTTTATGCATACAATTTTTAGGAAATTTTTTCTACGTTATTCAACAGGTATTAGAAGGCTTTCTTCAAGCAGGTGTGCAGCTTTGTTCCACATTTAAGACACCATCAGTAAAGCATTAATACATTTTTCGAAAAAAAAGTAATATAAATGCGAAAAATAGAACAACCTTATTTCGATAATTTGTAATTTTGATTTATATTTTAACAGGAAATCAGAGTTGCATAATTTATTTTTGCGGTAAGTGAGAACCAGTTAACGAATTAGTATGTGATATCAGAAGTGAGATGTTTCTTAAAATGTCACTGATCGTTTCTTGTTGATCCAGCTTATGGCATACTTAGCTTTAATACTCATCAAAACTTACATACGGAAACACTTAGGCGAACATCTAACAATTAAGCCCCTGGATTCACCAAATCCTCAATCTATTTATGGACTGAGAGCATGGATCCATAATTATGGTGGTCTGTGCTGACTAATCTTAAAACCCACATTTAAACCTGCTTCTCATCTTAAACGAGGCAGCTAATCCATTGTGGTGGAACCTATGTGCGGCTATCAGTTGCCATGCAGACACAATGCATCCATAAGTTAAGTATCCCCTTGCAAAATAATAATTTCATGGATTTACATTGACATTAACTTACCGTGAATTTGTTTTTGTTTGATAATTAAAAGCGCTGTTAATATTGGATCAGGGGTAATGTTGATTGGTGTGTGTTGGGTAGCCTTGAAATACATCTTCAATAAGTGCGCATAAAATTAATTTATTTGCGCTATTCCCAATACAAGTTAATAGAAATTACAGAACTAATTTGAAACATTTGAGGTGACATGTCAGGAAAAATTAACAAACATTTTAATGGCATCTACAGAGAGATTACTATCGCAATTTAACTGGTTTTGTTAGTTGCCTCAATAGTACTTCAACTGAGATGTAAACTTTGCTAAACTCTCCCAAATGACAGTGGTTGTGTATCTCAACCACTATATTTCTGCACTATTAGTTACTTAATGTAAAATGCAATACTCGATACATTTTGAGTTAATGTTCTCTGTTAAAAAGAAACATATCTGTAACGCCCCTTTTGAATCCCTAGTTCTATGCCTAACTCTAGGAAAGACATTTTCCAGAGAGCTAATTATATCGAGACATTTCTTTTCCTTGATTTCTCTTTTAGAAGATGAAGCGATCTTTGGACTCCATTACGCACCACAAAACTTCCATGTTTTAATGGAAAAGTAGTATTATTAATGATTGGGGGGCGCTGGCACACTAACGGGAACAAAAATCAAGGTAACAAATGGAACTTGCACATTGAGGAGCGAACGAACAAAGTATACGATAAAAATGCGACAATGTAACAAATTGGCTGTTTAAAAGCCACGAGAAGTGTTTTTTTTTTCAAAAGGAGATGGGTCCATTCTTGCTTTTCCATTGTTAGTACGGATACTTCGTAAGACCGTGCTAATCGAAGTGAAAGGAAGTTCTCTAAGAAACTTTCAAATACTTTTAAATTGACATTATATTTCACGTAGTTGTTAATCTGCTTTCCTGGTCTATCCAGTTAGTGAAGTGCGCACAAAATTCAATGCTATCAAATAAATGACTGCTTTGTCTGTTAATCCGATATAAAACTGTTACTAAAATGGCTCAGCAGGTGATTTTTAACACCGGGAAACATCTGAAATCCCTGAGAATTTCTTCCATTACCTAACCTCTTTTTATAGGTTCTTTGAATCAAAACGAAAAGATTGCAATGGACGTGTTTTTTTGAAATAAAGCCGTATAGATCAGTAATAATTGTGGATGAACATCGATCTAAGCGATGATAATTTCAATATGTCCCTATTTTTCAAGCAAAATGCAAACTTATTTAAAATAATAGATTTTTGAATTTTATGCCTATCATTAATTTGCCAAGTTACTGTTTATTTTAAAGTGTATAAACCAGCATCTGACAAAAAGAAAATGCGTGTCGAATGGTGTTCTAACTATATTGAGCTGTTTACCGAATATATCGTAGCCTTTAATTCGCTCTTACAGTTTTTCCCTCACTCAAAACCCCGCAATTTTCTAAAGACAAAAGCAATAATTTACAGTGGCAAACTGACGTCGAGTGATCACACAACCATTTATGTGAAAACTCAGAGGGTGGTTGTCTATTACTATAATTACAATATAAAATTCAAACCTGTGGACTAGTACTCACTAGGTTTACTGCTTGCATAAAGTTATTAGCTTCGCTGAGTGACTGAAAAATAACTGTCGAAAATTCAGTTCAGTTCTGACTACTGCGTCTGAAACTCAGGTGGACAAAAATAATGTTTAAAGTCTGTTTGTTCGCTACATGACAATAATTTCAGTGGTTGTTCACTTTGCTCTGACAAGCATAAGTATAGTTAGTCACTGATTCATAAAACATAAATAAACACATGAGTGAAACCAGTTCTGGGGCGTTTATTAAATTTTAATTGGATATGAAAAGGGGCTCCGGTACTAAACCTTAGTGCCTACGGGCTGGGACAGTATTCCGTGCCTCGTCCACATAGCAATAATTCATTAGGCCCCTTTATCTGGGGAGAAGGCACTACAGAGCAGGTTAAAAGTATTTCTAACATTTCCACTTTCTTATCCTACCTTAGACTCAAAATTTTATAAACAATATCACATAAATTGACTTTAAGGACGCAAGTAATCCTCAGTTGTCTGATGAAATCTATAATCAAGATTCTGGGTGAATGCATGCTACCTTGATCAAACTTTGTTTTCACCTAAATTACTGTACTGAAAGAATATTCAAAATTTACAAATAAATAACCTTGAGAAATGTTTTTGAACACGAGGACTTGATTTGGAAGTCAATTTTACTAAAATACTTTGTGGCAAGGATGTAGTAATACGGCTGGTATCATTTTCATTACTCTGGTATCTACCAAGTCTAGTAATATTTTTAGATCAAGGCGGACCGTGTGCCATGAAATATTATGCGAGAACACGATTATGTGAAGAAAAATTAGAATTGACAGCAGAATTGTATCCAAATACTTCAACAAACGAATGCTTCATGCAGTTAAACAAACCACCAGGCTTGATGTTTTAGAGAATTAGTAAAGACCACGATATTTAAAATATCCCCCGAAGTGAGAGTGGAAACCCCTATTTCGTGGAGACATTTATAAATTGCAATTATTAAAAAAGGGATTTATTAGGGTTAAAATTATTGAGATGCAAAAGTTTTGAATAGACATGTAACATACTATTAGAAATGAATGAAGGCAAGAATTTGTTTCATTTCAAGCCAAATCTCAAGTTTGTGAGGTTAAAAACATTTTAGTCAATTCGAAATTTTTACTTCAAAATCCCAAGAAATCGCTGAGTGTTTCTCAGATTAATTAACTGGACTTTTATTTAATTTTTTGTAAAATACCTCATGCCAGTTAGTTCACCACACCACCTTTTTGAGTACTATTCACATCTCGACTGGTTTTTAGCTAATAAATGCCGAATTTGAATCAAATGCTAATTAATATCCCTTTGTGACATTTTATCTGAAAGGAATTTCTAAAAGAAAACAAATCATTTTCTGGCTGTGCCTACAGAGTACAGAAATGTCAGGCAAATTTTGTGTTTAAGTGCCAAAAAAGGTGTCCAATTTACCAACAAAGAAGCTGAAAAATTGTTTTTTTAGAAAAACAGTTTAAAAATCTCGCAAGTAAGAAGTTTCAATTCATTTGAGATGTATCGAAAATAGAAAACCAGTGTTGGAAATTGTGATCATGCATTTTCGGATTTGAAATGTGCTTTTGCGTAGTTAGAATGCATTCACAACAATCTTTCATGAGCTGGAAATAATTAGAAACTTGTAGCTATAAATTAAATCCTGCTTACATTTATTGCAGTCTAAGAATCTGAAATAGCCATAAAAACTACTTGTAAAAGTGTATCCGGAAAGCCCCGTAATTTTTAATAACAGACCATTCAAAAATACATGTACAAGGAGATTTTTATAAAAAGTTTTGCCGCGAGTCATCTCAGGGTTTTGGCCCCTTTTTTTCCGGCTTGGCCTTCTGGTGACTGAACTACCACCTTTGGATATGTTCCTCCACCTTCTAAGTAACTTGAGTCAAATACGAGAATTTCCGTTCGAATTCCCCAAATCCTTCAGTGAGCACCCGCATTTGCATTCAACCAGAGCAGATCGGACCACTGCTATCTGCCTTTCGAAGGCTTCTCCACTTGATTTACCGCCTGTCGTCTTTTTGTATGCTCCCGCGGGTATTTGTGATAAGATTATGCTTTTGCACTTTAAATTTCAAGATAATTATTACGGCATGTTGAAAGTCTCATTGTCAATATGGATAAAGATAGAAAAGAGAAAGTTTGGAGTTTGAGACTAATACAAAAGGTGTATATGTATGTGCAATAATTTTCCTTTCAGCTGTTTTTAGCAACATTCGTTACATATTGTGAATGAATTAAAGCATTTTACGATGAGTATGATGGAACATGGTTCTATCTTTTTAAGTCAGTTTTTTTTATATAACAACCATAGCCGTCTCTTAACTTATTGAGTTTCAATTTAAAGATCACAAAACACTGAACGTGAGCGTACGAAGAAATTGCGTTTGATGAAATTCAAAATCTCGGTTGTAAGCATTTATGGGGAAATTAAGCAAAAATTATCGGCTCTGTAAAAGTAATGCTTACATGGCATCACCTTTCAAAACTTTTATAAACCTAAAAGTGTAAATTAATCCTAAAAAAATATTCCTAGCATTTTCTAAGATGCACTGGTTCAGAAGTCGTTTAATCAACATTTAAAGAAAGCATAAGTACATTTCTAGATGAAAAAGCTGTTTTTTTTTGGAGTTCCGTTTGCTTATTACCCGACAGATTCATTTTTTAACATACATCTTAAGCACATTTATTTTATTTGAATTTTAAATTACATGTTTTCAATGTAAGTGGCAGGTTTAAGGGACATAAGTGCTTTCAAAATATAGCAAGTTAGCTACAGTTAATCAGGTCAAAATATGAAAAGATGCATTCATTAAAAACAAGTAATTTATATATGAAAGTGCTATTTATGCTCCAGCTTGACTACTATGGTGCGATCATATTTTTTGAATGAGTAAACAGCTGTTTTATTAATTAATGAATGAATTAATTAAATATTTTCCCTAATTTCAGAAAACCTGAAAGTGGTAATATTTCACATCAAAGTGACCTTCAAAATGGCAGGTTAGCATACTTACATGCTAATTGGTTCTTCATAGACTGTTTTTTTTTTTATAAACAGCAAATTCAAAGATTCAACCTACAATACCAAACGTTCTTCTCAATATAAGCAAAAATGTGTCTTCGAATTCAGTGCCCTTACTTAACCAACTCAAGTCTATTAAAATTAACTAACATCCAGAAAGAAGTATTATACTATTTGACTCTAGTCTATGCGAGAACCGTAAAAGCAGTTTTCAAAACGTATTTTGTTGATTAATTACGTTGAATAGTCAAGTTATAATTGAAAAGTCATTTGGATTTTAAATTGCTTCTTTTATACCAATCTTATCGAATCCATACAGCTATCGTTGAGACAACCATAAATTAAATTGTTAAACTTAGGAAATTCAATTAAGAGAACATTATAAGCTCATTAAGATACTTCAAAATTTATAACCGGATTATTTGAAATATTTGTGAAGTCAGATTCTTAATCAAATTGCCCAATAATGACACCCTCAAGTATTAATTTGTTTCTCTGCCATGCGGAGACATGTAATATCCTTTATCAGCACCGAAGCAGTGTCATTAGGCTTCCAAGTTGATGGCAGTAGGTCTGGCAATGTGCTCTCTTTGTTTGCTAGATTGGTGAAGATGCTTTGGCGGCCCTATCAGTGAATCTTTGACAACACTTGGTTTATAACGTAGCCTTCATCTCCTTCCAGCCTCCTGAATGAACCAGCTTACGTACCAGAACACCTACATTAATCCAAATGAACCACGAACATCTAAGTTGTCTTTACACCAGCGGCTGTTAAGATATTTCGCACTTTCTGCCGCTCTGAGAAAGCTCTTATTGAGTTTTAATTATCACTGCTCCATTTATCGTTTATTTTTGAGCAGGACATTAGAAATCGCCACCATCTCAATAAAAACACTAGGCCGAAGCATACTGCTTGCTGAGTTTAATGGTTTTTATGAGTGATTAGCTATAATTTAAGTGATCATAACGGAAGAGTTTGACGAGTCATTTTATTGAATCGTTCTGTGATACTGATGAGCATATCTAACTAAAACCATTTCCGTTTGCGGGAACCATTTTACAATTTACACTTTCTCAGAATGTGTAGGATTACGTCGAAGGTGGGAGTAAAAATGGAAAGATTTTCAAATATGTTGGTAAAGGCCAAAACATATGAAGGTAAAAATGAAATAAATGCCTTTCATTTTATTAAACTGCTTAATATATAGATTTCAATATCTAAAAGTAATTAAGTGGTTAACATTATTTAAAATGTTACTGTCTGGACTATGAACATGCCCGCTTTATCCTCTTGATATTTTTATGAAGTTCAATTGCAAGAATAATCATATTTTTAACATGAATGACTAAAAATATAGAAATAGATCTTAACAAGACGCAGTTTAAATCTAGACTGCTAAAATTTTTAACAAAACTGTTACTAAGTTTTAGATAGCATCTTGAGATAGTTTACGAACGGAAAATGTTCTTTCAGAGTAAACTGTTCATTTCTTGACAGGTAGTAATCAAAGCAACCGTAATAGCCAAATTTCTTGTTTCATTTGCAAGCATTAGTAAAACTGGATTGGCATTGACGTGATACATATTTAACATACATGCATCTAGCTCGTATTCCACCTCTAATGTTTCCTGACATTATTACGATAAATCTTTCTTTAGCCATGGTGCACCACAGGACTCCCTTCGAAAATGAAACGGCGTAGACCCTTGCTATCATTAACGACTACCAAGCCTTAAATCAGGGATTTGTGAAAGTCTTTATTACTAACGTTCGTCTACCGTTTAAAATGCCTGCGCTTTTACTAATGATGAGCTAGGACAGAAACAGACTTAAAGTTTTACCTAAGCATATTTGCAAGTAAATCTTCTCACTCGTTTGCAACGTTATTACAACCAAATATGTGTACCCCGAATCACAAAGTTCTGCTAGAAATTAGCATTTTCTCTGGATTCTGAAAGTTTGTAGTGTGCTGTACTTCATTAGAAGAAAAAATTAATTAATACGATTAAAATTCAATAAATGAATATTGCAGCCAGTGTTCCTTACTTTGTTACCTTTTGCATCTCAATAAAAATTCTTGATTGATCAGATAGCTTTAAAAGATAACACTGACGGCTACCAAATGAGACGTCAACATTGAACATCAGATCCAATATTATTTGCGACCCGAAAATTTTATTTGTATTTGAATTTTCGAGTAAAAAAGCCTTTGACAATCTTTTAAAATGCAGAAGTCAATCGAAACGGTCCTCGTTTTCCAATAGACAGCCTAAATGCAGATTTTATTGAATCAAAACACAAAGAATAGATTTTCTAATGGTAATGTGAGCTTGAAACACCACCTACCTGCAGGATATCTTCTCATGATTATTATGTGAGAGAGCAAACTATCAGTAAGGTGTGAATCAATAGCTCCTTGGTAGTGGGCTTTTCTACCTTTGTTAACACAAAAATAGCAAGAATATTGATCATCACTGATGAATTTTTAATAGTTTGTCAGTATGAACCTGATTTCAAATAACGGTTGAGTTGTTAGGACTCGGAAACACGTTTTTGAGTGCTTGGATAGAGACCTTAAAAGTCAATGACAAATCCATGAGTTAACACTGCTGAGGTTTCAAAGAATCTAATGAAAAATTAGCTTATAAAACTAAAAAAAGTCGACTTATGATGGAGTTCATTTGGATCATTATCACAGTGCATTGGATCATTCTTCGACGTTTTCTCAAAAAGTCGTTTCAGAATTTCACTAAACAAAATGGTACCAATTCAACCCTATCAAAAGTTTCTTGCATTTTTTACAATCCAATGAATCCTTTAAGAAACGCATTTTTGTTTCAAAAAGGCGGAAAGGC
The DNA here is from genome assembly GCA_030710315.1 of Anomotaenia brevis. NCBI lineage: Eukaryota > Metazoa > Platyhelminthes > Cestoda > Cyclophyllidea > Dilepididae > Anomotaenia > Anomotaenia brevis. Next base: position 626,124 of record JAUOZQ010000040.1, read on the forward strand.
GCAGTTTACTAATTGGTTTTTAAACCGTACCTCAGAATTCCTCAAAGGGCTCCTTCCATCCAGAGCTAGATTTTAGACCTAACGTTGTCGAGAAATTAGTTAACCGGGCTAAACTGACATGTTTGAATAAATGTTTAAATGCTCAAATGCTTTTAAAAGCAGCAGTTTATAAAATCAATTAACTTAACATATTTTCATTTAATGAGTATTTTTGGAAGTTACAACATTTTTTTATTTTGTCCGCCTATTTATTGAGGTAGAACTGTCACCAAAAATTCCTATCGAAACTTAATCCTTTAGAATGTTAAAAGTGCAAAAGAGCCTTTCATTAATTATGTTATCGAATTAGATTATCGCATTTAAACAGAAATCATTGCAAAAGTTCCCTCCTGTTATTTTATTAAGACTTTTGGACTCAATAAGATCTTCTTTAGTAAAATAAAAGTATTTTATTCAATGGGCTATGCATAATGTTTCTTCCCATTTATATATACAGTTACAAAATTTGCATATACAGCACGAATTAACATCAAACACTTTACCCAAAATCTACGTCAAATTGTTGTCTGCTTTTAATGAATTCGAGGCTCTGAATGTCAAATTAAATTGACTAATGTAAGAATAAAGAACCTAATAAAATTAGCTTTCATATTTTACTATAAGTTATCAGACTGTGTTGCTTAAAAATATCTAAAGATATTATTTTTGAAATAAAAGAGCCGTAATCGACTTTTAAATCAACCATAGGAGTAGATCATAAGTAACTTAACAAAACTCCATAGATCGGCATTTGATTTCTAACATTAATTTGAGTAAAGACTTAAACTAAACATGAAAATGATAAGCCATAAAGTCTTCAAAATTGAAAACCGTCTGAATTTTTCACTTTAGATTTTTTATTAACCCTGAAAATAGGGTGATTCAGTCTAGTTATTTACTGTTCCAATTACGGTTGGCAGTGGAGTATGCAAGGGCTCAAGTTTTTAATCAAACGTAATTATTTTCCTGATTGACTGGAAAGTAAATTTGCTATTTTTGACCATTTTCTATTCCTTATTCCTCTGCCTTTTAGAAAAATGTGGAACAAAGATGCACAACTGCTTGGCAAATGCATCTTAAAAAATGTGCAATTATAAAACAATTATGAGCCAAACATTCAACAGACGAAAGAGAATTTCACTTGCATTCGGGGGGCTTACCCTGAATAACCGTCGACTTGATACTACCCACACTAAGGACAATTTACATAAACTATTTACGAATTTCAATGAAAAAGGGCATTTCCAAGACCTCCTTGAATTCGATATACCCGTTTTGCACCTGTGAGTCATCAACCAGAAAGCCTGAAATATTACTGACTTCCAGTTCAGTGACTAATGTATTCATTGTCTCTTCATTTTTAAGGCAGCCATATATCATTTTGAAATAGTTTTTTGTCGCTTTAAAACAAGTATATTTAAGTTATCTCTTCCTAGATATAATTTTTTATGAGTAATAAAGAATACTGGAACTTTTTGAACTCGCGCAAACTTAATATGAGCACCTAGAAAATCAAAAAAATGTGTACAAAAAATAGAAAACAAACACTTTTTCGTGTCGTAGTCGAATTTCAGAATGATTGCTTAAAAATATTAAAATGAAACGTTAAAAATGCACCGATTCTCAAAATCAGCAAATAAATTCACCAATCCAAATATTTTCCAACTTTAGCAAAAAATCAAGCATTTCAAGCAGTAGACGCAAATTAAAAATTAAAGGGCTTTTAAACGGCAAAAATCCTTATTTTACGGCTTCGGGTCTAGGGATAAATTATTAACAATTAATGAAAGAGCCTGTTGGTGCTGTCTTGTGTAATATCTCACGCCATTTCATTTCAAGCTACACAAAAGCCTGGAGATAAAACACGAAATTCTATATTTTCTGTTTCTTAAAAGATTAATGGTTTCTTTACTGCTAATGTTAAGAGAGACCGCTACACCCTTAATCGATTTGTTAGGGAGGATCGCAAGACCGTGGATCCTAAAGTCACTGCAGAGCTCCTCAATGAACACCTAAGAACCCGATTTCCACAAAAGCTGTTCTTCTTCGGGAGCTCCACAAATCTCGATTCCACCTCGGAAGAGCTGTAATTGGAAAACATCTGCTCTCAAAGATGATTAGCGTTTCAAAGAGTTTAGATAGATGCATTAGAAACCACAGGAATTGGTCCTTCTAAGAGCAGAGAAAAAAATGGTGAGTTTCTCTGACGAATCATCAGCCGAGTGTACGCTTGATACAGCCGAAAGAAGCATTTTATCGAGACTGCCATCTCCTCCCAACTGTAACACATGGCATCAGGGTTATGCGATGTGCTTGGGCGTTTTTCTTTGGAAATCCGCGGTCTGGCTGATGACTTCCCTTTATGATGGAGCATTAAGAGCCGAGAATGTTTAGGAAATTTGGGCTAAAAGTTCATCCTATGGTTTGAGAACTGTGGTTTCCCTAGGAGAACGCCACCACCTTTCAAGATGCTAATGCAGCACCAATTCAAGCAGTTAGAAAAGCTAGAGAACTGTGGCACTATGAACATTCTGATGCACTTAAGCGTCTCATCTGGCCGCCACTATCCAAGACCTTAACCTCATTAATTAAACGTGTTTATGATGGATTTTAAGGAATTAAAGTAAAATCCCTATTTCCGCCGTCACCATCGTCCATAAAAAGTACTGAAGGATATTTAACTGAAGAATGAGCTAATTTCTTCCAAACCCTGTAGTTTAAGCTAGCCAAACTAGCTGCTGGTAAAGAGTACAGCTTAACTTTGTGGATAGTTTAGTATCAATCTACTTGATGGCTAGACGTTATTTTAGCAGCCACGATGCATTCAAAAAGTATTGTCGAGCTGTGAGGCCATGAGGTTCCTTGCAGTGCCTCGATTCAAAAACAATAACTTAGTTCTACTAAGTAATCCTTTTCCAATTTCACAAAAACCGATTTTCAAAAATTAAATTAAATTAAAACCATTAGGAGTAATTAAATTTAGTTAGACAAATCATTGAAATCTCGAGATAAAATTTGCTACATTTTCAGTTAATAATTTTTGTTAATTATATATCATTTAACCAATAGATTCAAACTATTTGTATTTTCTGCGAAATTCGGGAGCAATAAAATCTTCACCATTATTTTAGTTGAAAGGTGCATTTTCCACTTCCAACACCTGCGGGACGAAGGAACCCATTCATTGAAAACGGAACTTCCGATGCGTCGCGGCATTTACTTCCAGAAATTGGAAATCCTGAAGATAGCGGCTCATCTCGTATGCTCAAAGGACCCTATAAGGAGTAAACCTGGTTTTCGCGAGATTAAAAACTGCGACAGAAAAACTTACGAGCGGCTGATAAACAAGGCCTTATTTGCTCCGGTTGGATGACTTTGAGCGTGCTCATTAAGAGATTCGGGAAATCCGGGCAGAGTTCCTCAGTTGCTTCTGCAAGCATGCACGTGAGCAAAGTGACAGCAAAAGAGAACGTGACGATTTCGGAAGAGAATGAGGTGCAAGAGAAAATAATAAAGGAGAATGTTAGCCTAAAACGTACGTTTTTACACACTGTTTTAGAAGTCATGGAATCATAAATTAACAGGTTCTTCCTGTTAATCTTTTTTAAAGTAAATTTAACTGGTTATTTAAATTTCTTTGCTTGCAATTACTACCACTCTGTACTATCTATCGCGGGAATTCCTGTAGCATTACATTTTTACTCTTTAAGATTATTTTAAATCGCAAATTTCCAAAATATTTAATCCAAACTAACATGTGTACATGGGAGACGTTTCAAGTGATATAGAGTAAAGGCCTTTTTATTTTATGCATATTCTTTGACTTGAAGATATTATTAATTAAAAAATACAAAATTTTAAGACAAAAAATTTAAAGAAAATACTTTTTAGTTCTTTAAATATGCAGTTTTAATGAAGTGACTGGAATTTATTATCGGCTGTATTTAAGGCAATGAAGAGAGAGAAAATTGCCTTTTTTCCTGTTATTTGTCAAATGAAATGTCTAATGTTATCCTTTTTTTCAAAAAATAAGAGCAAAATGATATTTGAAAATTTTCATTTTCAAATGCAACGATTTGATTTTTAATCTGAATCTGTATTCAGTTTAACACGTTTTTTTCATTGTGTAATAAACGTAGGGCAAAATTTTCAAATAATGTATTGCCTTCAATCGTTATTTAGTGATGTCATTGATGTACATCGGAAATTTTAAACTGTTCTCATAAAGATCACTCTTTAAGATGATTCTCAGAAAACTGAATATCTCTATAGCAGATATGACAGTCTTGCCAGTTTTATTTAGATCCTTTTTGAATGTCAGGGAAGTGAAAATATTTATCTGCTGAAAGTCAGACAGAGAGACATAACGATTTTATCATAAATCAAAAGTGAAGTTGAGTCTTCCGTTTTATGTCAAATATGAATAAACCTGTAATTACATATCAGCGACTTTCTATCGCACGATCTAACCTTTGCTAGGTGAGAGCAAGTAACTGGTTAGGGCATAGAAAGATAGACTCACACCTCAATTGAAATCACAGCAGATATCTCACCAGCACTTTACTTAGAGATTAAATTGATATTTAGCGATCTAGGTGGCAAAGTGAGCTAGATCAGTGTTTACTAGGCATAAAACAGGAATTTTGGTTGAATAAACTCCTAGAACAGCCCAAAAGCACCCCTATTTGCCTACCGCGGCCTTGTTTAAAATATTTCCAAAAGTTACCATTTCTTAGTCACCTCTCATGTACTCTTTAAAACATCTTTCCTACCTTATCTTCAAATTTCTAAGTATGAGGTTGATGAAAGCATTTGTGGCCTTAAAGCAACAAAACTGTGCTTTCGATTTGTGTTCACTATGTAATAAGGGTGAGATAAAATCGCAATTTTTACCATTTTGAAGATGTCTAATATAAATTTCTTTTTTTCAACTAGGGTAGTGTAATTTTATATCTTTAACATAAACAATCTCACTTCAAAAATCAAGCGGTTTTACTGGCGTTTGACCTACTTTTTTAGGCTATAGAAAATCTTTCATTTGTTGCATTAACGTAATTGCAATATTTGATTTTGTTTGCCCAAGTCTCTCTAGTAGTTGGCAAGATTCTCCGTTATACAATGTCATTGGACGAAATTGGAGATTTAAGAAGAGACCTACGTTAATCACAGACTCACAAAGATTGAAAAACCTTTTTATGAAAAATATTATAAGTGAAAAGTTTTCACTATACGCTGAAATGTAGTGTTCTATAGACTTTGCTAAGATCTACATACTAGTGACAATATTATCGATGCAACTAACCCAAACAATAAACTAAAACTTAAAACCATCTGGCACGGTATATTGTGTATCAGAATTTACCTATTTTGTTAATCTATTTCAGTTAATTTTTGGGAATGTAACGATTTTTTATATACACATGAAATTATGCAGAAAATTAGATTAATAATCATATTTAAATCTACACACTATTTGTCACCAAACCATTACATAATATTTAAATATAAATACGCATCCAAAGAAGGAGCAATTTCCCATCTACGTAGGCGTACGCTCATTTTATAGAAACAAACGACCTGTAGTGTAGTGAAAAGCAAAGCTAAATTTCTGTTAGGGATGGATCAACGGCCTAGCTTAAGATAAGTCCCAATTCTAGAGGGTGAAAAGTGGCAGTTTGTGCCAAAGCATTCGTGCGAAACGTGTGCGGAAGTGTGTGTCGACATTGGGTGTCCCCTACTGTAGTCAGGACAATGCAGAGTTTTGGTTTCTAGGTTTAAAAAAAGGTGATTTAATACCTACCATGAAAATTGGTCACGTAAAAGACAATCTGTCTGGAAAGAAATGATTCTGCTACAATTCCGTTTTCCAATGAATTCCCTACTTACAACGTAGATTTGATGTTGTATTCCTCCAATATTTTTTTAAACTTAAAGTGGTTAATATGTCATCCTATGGAAATGAAAATCTGGTCTTTCTAAGCATTCAACAGCTGGATGACAAGAAATTTCCGGTTTGAGTTAGCAGGTGCTAGAGCCATAAACAATGTCCAAATTTTCTCTAACTTTGACCATGAAACCAGTGTCCAAAAAATGACCACTAAATTTTAGTTAAGTGAGGCAAATGCGAAATTTTAACATTTCATTATTAAAGGAAAATTTAAATATTTTTTTCATTTTACCTTCTCACACAAATGTGTGATCCCCGAGGTCTTTGCTGTTTAAGACCTTGCAGCTATATTTCGATAAACAAAGTTTCTTTTTTTCGACACGATTTCCAATTTGTCAAAGATGAAAGTGCACATTTAAATGGTTTCAGAAAAGCTAAATTGAGAATCTGAACGCGAATAATGATGCAGGCTGAGGTTCTCCATCTCCACTTCTGAATTTTGCTGATAATCTTCACATAGTCGCTTCCATAAAATTAGTGAATGTTCCCGGCTGCTTCGGCTGCCACTGCTGAGTTTTCTTCCTTACCTAAACTCACAAAACATTAGGTGTTTCAAATTAAACGTGGATAAATTCATATATGTAGAGACTAAGTTAAGCAAATTACAATTTAAATGGTCTGTAAAAATTGTTATTTCAATGTCTTTTGATATATTGATATTGTTGAGCTCCTTTTACACAAATATATTTAAGATTTGATTGAACTTTTTAGAGGCAAAATTGGGCCAGAAACGGAATGTTTGAGGCAGAAGAAATAATGTGTTTTCACTGAATTACGATCTCATAATAAGCGTTCAATTTATCGAGTTTACAACTTCAAGCTAGATGACAGCATATCTCCCTATGTAAGTTAGGAATTCATTTGAATTCGATAGTTTCACTTTAGAAGCAGCACAATTATTTCAATTCAACTGACTAAAATTGCTTCTTCTTTGCATTGAAAAACCAATAATTTTAACTTGAATGTGAAACCTTTTTTGGGTCTCATGTCTGACTTTCAAGCCCAAATCTTGAAAAGCTGAAATATGGTTGACTGACATAAGATTTCCAAGACTATGGACCAAAGCATCTTATAACATCTATTTCGCATTCCAGCAGTATTTATAAACATCCTTCTGCATTAAATCAAATCACAATAGACGTCAAAGACCGAATAAATTTTAAACAGTAATTAGGATATCTCAACCGAATTCGGAAAATTTTTCCTAGAAACGAATTAGAAAAAATTATTGCATAAATATTGATATTATTTGCAAATTATTTTCAAAATTTCATAAAAATGGTTAGCGATTAAATTATTTGGAATATGTTTTCACGCAATTCGAAAATAAGTCTTTTAATATTTATTAAAGAAAAAATAAAACAATAAATAAATCACACTTTTACTAATGGGTGATTCAGATTTGTATATAGAAGTTAAATAATATATATTAACCAGTGTCTTTGCATTAAAAAGATAACAGTGAATTAAAATTCATTTTTATAACATAAAAAGTTGGTGTTCATGTGTTTAGCACTCCAGTATGCGTATTAGGCTCGAAGCAATTTTAAACTACTGTTTAATAACTTTTATAATGTTTTTTCTTTCAAACTGACCGCAACTCAAATGCCCATAAGCAGAACAGTTTAAGTGATAAAATAGGTTCTCAGAATTTGATTGCTGCTTCACGAAAACACTTATGAAATTCGCCGTGGTTTTTATCACGGTTTTGGGAAGGAAAATCGGTTAATCTCTCCAGTGTTGTTTGTTTCCAAAAAATGGAAGTAGCTGTTAACTTATTCAGTTTGGAAATATCACTTGTGAGTTAGGCCAAAAAATAATATTAATGAATTCGGTTAAATTTAATAATGAATTTTAAGGTGCCAGTGGGGGAGAGAAGTAAACTCTGCTTAAGTTTCAATTGTTAATTAACACTAGAATTTTCCTATCCAAAGCTGGTTTCAGATTTGCATATGAGTAAGGACTTGGTATTTTCGAATTGATTCAAATGGAATTTTCAATTAAAATCCTTTTTAAATGAATTATAATAAACTTAATAGTGTTTGAGAACTTCTCTGCAACCTAAGAAAAGATGGTGAAACATACTTTTAATGAAACATAAAAATTAATTATTCTTAAGGTCGCACTTTATGCTTATCATTTTTAAATAACAATTATCTTCAATGGAGATCATTCGATATATTTATTATTTATTAATATTTATTATTATCTCAAATCGTGATTTTCAATTTCGGATATGCAAATGCAACTTTAACTATCAATGTTTCCCTCTTGTTAATTAATCAAAAAAGAAATTTAGCGTTGAGAAATATAATATGTTTGTGTCTTCTATATGGTCTAATTTTATTAAATTATAGAAAATATAAAAGCGCTTTTCGCCTACATATCTGCGAAGCATTATTAATAATTAATCAAATCGTTTAAAAGCAGTTTCATGGTTGATTAAATTACCACTGAACTGTGTGATTTTCAGTTGTGTTGAGGTCTTCTTTGAGTATAAGGGAGTGAGAAGTAATATTTTTACCTATCCAACTGTTTTACTAGAAATAAATAATTCATATTTTGCCTTATTTGCATGCTAGGTATTTGGTAAGCTCACGTTACTGAGATCCGCCAATTTAATGCAATCCTCCATTTTGGAGCCAAGGCAAGAGAACATGATTTTCTCGCATTTAATTCGATTAACCTGCCTAAAAATGCAATTCACTGAAGCATGGCTCAGTTTCACGACTTTGGTAATCCTTCTTTACCTAACATGCAAAAAGAGACGGGTTGCTTAAATGGGCCACGCTAACTGTGGCTCTGTTTTAAAAAAGCAAAATCAGGAATGTATACGCAATAAATGGGCTGTTCAACTCAAGCTGATTTTCAAATTTATCTTCTCAAAATACACAGTTGTCTCATTTTTCTAATCCTGGATCTAAGATGTGTAGTTTAAAACAATGGCAATTAGATATTTAAAAAAAACTCTACAGAAAAAATGAAATTCCTCACCTATAACTCCATAATTCCTCATAAGAAGTATGGAAAAGCATTTTGCAAATGAATTCATGGGTTTTTTTAAACAGAGTCATAAATACAATCGCTAGATTTTGACTTGACGTTACCTTTGGTTTAAATCACAAGTTTTGAAGTTGTCACTATGATAAAGTTAACTTTTGACTGCTGAGAGCCGTGAAAAATTCTGCTTTTCGCAATGCTCTATCACCCTTAGGAATATATTATAATGATTTACAACTAATTAGCGTTAACGAAGATCATGGACGACCTCGTGATTATTTTACGTAGAAAGAAGTTAAACAAACTTGGCTGATGTCTGCATTCTTAGGCTTTTAAAGGAAACATTTAATCGTTTTTTCACACTTCGGATATACTTTTAAATAAGTGGCTGAAAAATGATATTTCTAAACACAAGAAAATAGACTATTCTCAAAATCCCAAAATTAATCATAATTTAGTTATCCTTTCGAATGTGAGGGATAATATTACTTGTGAGAATCGTATCAAATCAAGATATTTTCTCAAAACAAACTGCACCAAATAGTTATTTGAAATTTTTGGTAGGCTGAATAGTAGCCCGTTCGGTAAATTGTATTTATATCCCAACAATAAAATCTCTAAAACAATTATTCGGCCATTTAGCATGCATTCAATAATAAATATTGGCACCTGATTGACTAGGAAGTGCTTGTGCTGTTTTTACATTTTTAATTTCATGTTCTTTGTTTTTTTTTCAAAGAAATCATTCACGGTCTACATATGCTGTCTGGAATGTAGAACAAAGCTGCACATCTGCTTTGGCTAATGCCCTATAATACCTGGTGAATAATAAAAAGACAATTTTGCCATATTCCTGTATTTTCCAAAAAAATTATAGTAATAAAATCAAGTTATATTATAAATTGATAATGCAGAGTGATAACAAATACAATTTTTATAGGACTGCAGAAGTAAATAAATTACAAAAAATATAAAAGGTAAACTTGCATTTTTGCGATTAAAACGCGTATTATGTTATAGGCAATTACTTTCTTAAAAGATCATTTTATTTTTCTGAATAATCTGGCTTTAAATTTCCTTACTGTTAGATAGAAATCTTCCCTTATAAGTGATTATTTGCCAATTAATAATCATTGTATTGTATTAACAAAAGAATATTTTTACTCATCTAGGCTTATTTCATAACTTGAATTTGCGTGTGTATGTGTAAGACAAATTTCAAAATAGGGTTACATGTAGTAGTCCATGGCTGATTAGAGCTCAAAACCATCAAGTAGACGTAAATTAATAATTTAAAGGATTTTGACCTCTCAAATATCATAAATCTAAGGCTTGAAACCTAGTACATTCAACTATAGTTAGTAATTTAAGGACAATTTTGAGCGCCCCAAAGTTATGAATTCGGGACACTTGGTCAATAATTAATAAAGCCACAGATTAGTAACATATTTAAAATTCTATGCAAAATGCGTGTAAAGAAGCCTATGGTCTACCCTGATTAAATGAACGGATCTTGATCTAACATCTGATTGTCTAAGTGATTGGAATGGTCAAATGGTAATTTCAAAGTATATCAATTCCATCGCAATCCAGTTTTCTAATACTTGGGGATGAAACACGGAATTTGGAAAAATATTTGCAGTCAATTTTCATTTCATTACTGCATTTATGATTTTATGAAAAATTAGTATGAAATTGTTTAATCATGCTCTTTTGAGCTAGAAATTGCGTTTATTTCTTTATTTTTATAGAAAGTATCGTAAAAATTCAAATCTTCCATTTGGTATTACAGAACATTTAAGATACTTATCTGAACTCTAAAAATATCTACAAGATTGTTGTGATGACAAAATGTTGTTTCATTTCAGATATTTTATAATCTTTGTTTGTCATTATGAAATAGCTTGAAAAAACAGTTAACTTAAAAAAATGTTCGACAATGTTGGCATTTGACTAGGTGGAACAAGTTTTTGCAAAAATCGCTATTGCACATTAAACAAAAGATCGTTTAGGTTAACTAAATGTTTTAATTTATTTCGAATGTCATTCTTTCAAGCAATTTCAAATACAACTGGAATTTTCAAGTGCATAAACAATATTTGACCTTATAAAGGGTGTTACGCTTTTTGTGATGTCCTTGTAACTTTTTCTGACCTCAGTGCAGTTTTTGAAATCCTTATGACCTAATAAGAATTTTCATTGAAATAATTAAACTATTATGCATCCTTTAGTCGTTATACTTTTATTAAAAGCAAAGATTTTTGTCTGATTTGAATATGTGGCAGCAAATTCTAATTAACATTATCTTATATTGGTTTGCTATGCTTAATACGCCCACCAGAAGTTAGTGCTGTTGCAAAAGAATGCGAAAATGTTGTTTACAAGATTTAAAAATTGTTTTCTGGATAGTAGGTTATGTCATCTACACTGTTTCAGGAGATAAGTGGACGCTGTTTTTCTCAATTAAATGCGAGCGATGTCTGAAATTTTATGACCTCGTATGCAAAGACAGTAAAAATTTTGCTAAATTTAAAACGTCTCCTTTCAAATAATGTCACGCAGGGACTGGAATTTTCATGTTATTCAATATGGCATTTACGAACTTTGTAAAAGAATTTACAAATTATTATATCAATTTGAAATATTTTAACGTGTGAAAATAAACGTCAAGTAAATAACAAATCTTAAATGGTTGAAAATTTCTGTCATGAGTGCTAAAAGTTTTTTCTATAAAATTATCTCCCAATAAAAAAACCATAAATATTTCTTTAATTTAAAACTTGCAAGCTCATAGATTTGTTATACAAATAACTTGATTCAAATAAATCAAATCGTTTTAATTTGAACTTTAAAATCCATTTTAATAATGCTGCATAATAGCTGCAAAGCTTTGTATTCCATTTTAATTTGGTTTTAATCAGTCGATTCCTCGAGATCAGATATCAGCTCACCTAATAAAAGTGAGAACATTTAATTATTTTGGTTAAGATTAGTTTATTGGGCAATCAAGATGGAATCGCGTGGTTGAGAGTGGCTAAATTAAAGTGTTTAAATCCCCAACCGTTGGTATGTTCAGGTTTTGTTTAAATTTAATGAGATATACTCTTATTTTCATTCTCGCCTTAGATGCAACCATTCTGCCCCAATCTAGAAGCCTTAGCAGACTGTCTCGTAGTCCCAGAAATGACAATGATGTCTGTTAGACTAGGGTATCAAAGTCACATACCACTCCAATAAAAAGTCTTTGTCTTTAATCAAATATTGTTCTTTTAAAAGCTTGTCACTTTTTGAGAACCAGTGGGCGTGGCGGGTACTCAGCCTTAGTCTTTTGTTTTTTATTGCAATTGCAGTTACTTCGCAATTGCCACCTTTACAATACTCCATAAATTCGTGGCCTTTTAGTACAACTTTTATTAGTGAGGGAGGAAAAGTACAGAAGACTTGGCTCATGCTCGATGCCCTTACTCGACCTCATCTTTGGCCACCTGCGCTTGGCCAAACCGTCTTTCATTAACTCGAAAAGCTAAATGACATTGTTCAGACCAACCTCGATGACAGTAAGACATGTGACTTGACTCCGCGAGCAAGCAAGGGGCTTCTTTTCAAGCTCCGTGTTACTTTCCTCTTCAGGTACCTTGACAGCAATCCTCATATGCATGCTGAATGCCTTGGATGGAGTAGGATTGTCAAACAACGGAACGTGCACGAGAACCGAGTAAGCGAGAACATGGCCTTTGTATGTTAGAAGGCAACTACATTCGACACGGATTTAAGGCCCAAAGGCCTCTGCAGCATCCACCAGAAGCCGTTGCACCCAGTCGGGACTGCTCACCGGCACCCAAAGGTTCAGGCCCCCAAAAGGCAGAGGTGACACCACGCTAGATGTCAAAGGCTTCGGTAACACCAGCCCAATGCCATCCTCTTAACTAAGTTGACCACAGCTTTGTCACATCGGGTGTGTCGGCTTCACAAATGACTCTCTATAAGCAACTTTACTACAGCCAGTGGGTCCCGGTGATCTGAGAAGCGGTCTGATTCGTACTCTTTGCCCTTTCGTCTTTACAAGTAACCCAGGCTCGTTCCCTGTCATCGGCATTTGCTATGCCGAGGTAGTGTACGCCCTGCTGCAACTGTACTCATCGTCTTGGCACCAAGGATTCAATGAGTTAAATCTCCTGTCTAGTACAGATGATCTTATGCCTGAAATTTTAGGAAAATGGTTATTTTTAAACTCTGGACAAAACTAGACACGTTCTAAGACCTGGCATGTATTGTGCCTTGTCCTTGAGCCTTATAATGTCATTATCATAGTAATTTCTTACGACCCTCTTTAAATAACCCCATAAATAATGCACTTAATACAAATTTAGGCCGTAAGATATATCTTACAGAAGTACAGAAGTTTTAGCAAAGGCAAGGCACTATGAGTAAAATTCATTGGTGGCTATTTATAAGAGATCTACATCGTTTTAGCGCCGTTTTCTTTGGTCAAGAGCGCTTATGATGCGATTGAACCGACCTCTGTGAGACCAGGAATTCGTGCAAATCTCTCGTACGTCGAGCGAACCATCATGGTGCACTATCCTTTTAAGACTTCTCAATACCTACATTTTGGTATCCTTTTAATCATAAAATGAAATTTCAAAAACGAAAGGGTAAAGCAGACTGCACTAGGTCAGTGAATGAACGTACTTGTTTTGTACTTTAGTGCTACTTTAGATGAGTGCATAATGTTGTGCAACGACTTTGCAAGTTTGAATTTAGATGATTAATTTAATGAGCCGTAACAGTTTCCTCACCAAAGAGCTTAATTAAATAAAAAAAATATTAGGAACAAGATAAGGGTTTGCTCAAAAAAATAAAGAACTACACGAATGAAAAGACTCAGGGATACTATCCTTTCCCCCGCTAAATCCATCCTTAATCGAAAGTTTGTGACTGGGGTGTATTTCGACAGCATTTTCTTATTTGATATTCGAAAATTCGATATAAAGGTTATAAATCTTAATCGAGCGCTAAATTAATGCCTTTTAACCTAAAAGTACACATGGGGTAAGCTCTAATTTGGGACTTTACCCCACACTCATCTCATTTATTGGAGAATTGACAGGACACACTTTTATTCAATCCAATTGATAAACTCAAACAAATTGCATGTGACTTCTATCAGGTGATCCTATAAAATTTTTTACGAATTTTGAATAAATTATTTGACTAAATGTCACATTTAATTAATATATATAATCATGAATGTACTCCCCCTGAGTATTCATGCCCTCCTAACTATTATCAGGGTTATTTAATACACACGTTGCAAAATTCTTTCGATAATAATTATTCGAAGAAATCAAAAGTATCGGTTTCAGATTCTTCCTGCGGCGTAGCAAAAACAGCTTCTTCCAAGTGATTTTCCAAGCTAGAAATTAAATGGTACTCTAAAGGAGCAAGGCAGTAAGACTAAGTTCTTCCATCTTTTGTGTCGTGATTCTTGTTGCATGGAGAGGTCGTGAATTGTTCTGAAGAATCATCACCCTGTTTCGATTCACTACAGCAGGTCCCTTTTTCGTCCTCTTAAATTCGTTCAAATGTCGCCCTAAATGCTTACGGTAGATTTGGGCATAAATTGTTGCTTTATTTGGTCGCGATTATTCAAAACGTATTGTTCCAGATTGAAAACAGAAGAAAGTCACTCTGTAGTGCGTGGCTGCTGTCTTTCCCCGTTTCGAAGCCTCCACAATCAACCAGGCCTAATATCTCGATAAAACGATCATTTTTTCGGCATTATTAACAAGTCATCTCTCCAAAAAAGCTTAGCGTTTCGGCGAGAACGGAGGGGGGAACAGCAGATGGCAACTCGAGATTTGAGTTGTTTATTGTCAGACCCATTCATAAGGCACTCATTTTACAAGAAACACTCCCAGTTTTGAAAATGACAAAGATGAACAGTCGCATGGTTTGAAGAGACCAAAACTGCTAATTCTAACTCCACTGATAAAACAGGACTTTCTTCAAGGGCAAATTAAAGAATCAGATTAGGATCGAGTTCAATTTGATGTCCGGTTCGATCCTCATCTTTGTAAAGAGTGAAATCCCCAACCAATTTCCATATTTAATCCAAAAACTCCTCTCAACATATTGAGTGAATTTGTTCTAGCCTCTTCATTTGCTATTGATGAGTTTACTTCCTTTCTTGGACTCATAAAACACTATGCCAAAATTGGTTCTTGGGGTGCATAGCTTCAATCAAGATAACATTGATTTATTGTTCTGTAAAACAAAATTTGATCAGTGTCGATATGTCTTAGCATAAAAATGATAGTTCAATTTGGTTTAGAACGAAAAAACTGTCAACATTTATGATATGACTTGATAAATGCACTGCCTGTGCATTCACGAGTGCATCATCACCACGAAGTTATGCATCTCTTTAGGGTTACCCAGACTACTCAAGTAGTCAAAATTTGTTACCGGAATTAACTCTAACCCAGAAACGACGGGTTTCATTCTCTAAAGCCCGGCTTTAACTTGACTTGAGTACGAGCTAAACACTAAATTCTCGCTCCAAAAATTTATTCGCTAAAAGTACAACAACACCTATGGAAACCGCTTGTCAAATGTGTCTGTTGTGATGCAATCGAAGCGCCCGATGCTTGTTCTGCAGGGACTGTTGGACCCTCTCAGCGAATGCCGTCTCGTCAAAGGCGTAGGTGTGCTGGTTGTGGCGCGAGAGGAGTTGGCGAAACAGACCCTCTTCTTCCTCCTCCTGTGTCTGTCGTCGCGATCGGGTGGAGGTCACCACGTCACCCACTGCTCCTTCGTTCTACCAAAATTAGAGGGGAATAAAATCGAAGTGGGGGCGATTAAAAAAAAAAGGCGTTAGTGGCTTATGAAGTAGACATCGATGCCAACGGGAGACCACAGACACAAGTTCAATTCAATCTTTAACCCTGCCGTTGAATACCTCTAACTTTCCAAACTATTTTCCTTGCAGCCCTCAACTGAAACGACGCAAAATATACATTCATTTGGTGATGTCAGTGGATAGAGGGAACACCAATACATAACCAGCTCGTAAATAGATAAGTCGTACGAATTTCTGTGTTCTCAAAAGCCGGTACAGTCACATCTGAAGTGCCTGTCGCCAATGGGAATGTCAGTAGGACAGTGCTCCAACTTTGTTGAGTTGTGCAACCAGCCATTTCACAAACAAATTAGATCTTATAGTCTTGCATTTACTCAAACTTCTGTACTTTTTCTCCCGCACTGAGAGGGAGTTATTAAAAAGTCCAAAATAGGGTGTTTTAGGGGAGAGCGTTACAAACTACTACCACTGCAATAAAAATAACACAGGCCGAAGAATATGACTTACTGCGACTACTGTTGCAGAGATAAGATTTGCTTAGAGATTTAATTATACACAGGTTAATTTAAACGAGCTACTGTGTGTCATTCATACGCTAATATAACAGGCATCATTGCCAATTTTGGTGATCATTCCACAGTCTACTGGAGTTTGCAGATTGAGGTAGGGTGGTTGCACTCAAAAAGCATGTCAGAACACTGAGGTTTGGAGCACGGAATGGAACCATGCTCGCTAGATTTTAATATACTATAAATATATACAAGAGGTGGAGAATTTAAAAGTTTCACTTACCGTTTACATTTAAGTACCGCAACTGGTTTATGAAATAAATTAATTCCAGTTATAATAAATGATTCTATGTTACTCAGGTGAGACAACTTCAGGATGCAATTAAATGATAGGGAAAACTGGGGTTAAAATGGTATTTAAAACCTTAACATTTGAAAGCAAAATTTAAAAAATCCTTATTTAATGTTTTAAAGGCTAAAAATACAATAAAAATGGATTTATTGAGATCTACTAATTCCGGATAATCGAGCAGAGGATCGGGAAGATCGATCGATTTACGCACGATGTTTACGTTTGTAATTATTTGTATAAGAAAAAATAAAAATACATAAATTTGCGTTTCTCCGTAATTTTTTTTATTTTCTTGCAGTTGATTCATGCGTTCATATACACAATTGACCATTCGTATTTCGCCTATATCGAATAGGTTTAGCTGAGGGTCATAACAGATTTTTTGTTAGAATTTTAAGTCTGAGAAAATGCGCAACTCTGTAGTAGTAAAAAAACTCGCCTTATGTCGTGATTTCGACCATTAACCTCAAAATTAAACACCACCGCTATTTTCCATAGAAGTTTCCAATTAAACAACTTCATCCTCCTTCATAATTAGTGTCGGTCAAATGGATCCCAATTCATTATTCCTTCCTTCCATCAAAATTTGAATTTTACTTTCAGAAAGAAAATCCACCCAATTATCGAAAAGTCGGTCTTTGAAAGTCGTCATTCGTTAATCAACAAACCTAGATGATTCTATTCCAGCTTGTGATGAACTTCAATATCGGACTTGAATTTCTAAAAATAATTAAATCACTAATTTATGTTTAAAGAAGCTGTTGACTTCGTAGAAAAGCAACCACATATCACGTACACTTTGTTTAAATATAGCGATGTTAACTATCACGCCTTAAGCACTGAATCCAAATCGATTTAGGCTGTTATTATCCTCACACAAATTAATTTGTCGGAGAAAAAGCGGAAATCGTTTTCGTTAACTTTAAACATTTGTCTTGCCATTTCCCACGCACCTATACTTTTCCCGCAGCACTGAAAACGCTACAACAAGGAGTCACTAATTGGAGTTCAATGGCCACTGCATCATTTTTACGGGGTACTTTAAAGGTGGCCGTTGTCAACTGCCACAACCGCAATAAAAAGCACTGTGCCGAAGAATGACACCGAAAAGGTCCTATAGTTCCTATAAAGCGATTAGATTTGCCCAATGATTTAAACTGATTTTTAATTGAGAACAACAAATCATTTTCTCCAACCGATTTAGAGCATCGATGGAGGATTCTAAATGACAACATTGACATTTTTGGGATCATTTTACAGAGTATTCAAGTTCCCAGTTAGAAAATTTAGGAAAAAAACATTAAAGTTGGGAGTAAAAATAGAACCAGCTAGATCAATTTTAACACTAAATGAGTATATATGAAACAGTGGAGAATTTCAATATCACATGCGTTCAATTAAGTAATTTAAATTGTTTTTCAAAAAAATTGTTAAAAAATGAAATGTATTCAGAAACTAATGCAAAGATCGAGAGATAGTGAAGCTAAAACGAGAAAAGTATTTCTCTTTATATTTATATGAAAAATATGAGAAAATATAAATCGAAAAAATTGGCTTAAGAGTGGCAGTTATTGAAAAATCGCATTCAGGTTCAATAGCTATAAATATCGAACAATTTATAACCAAAAATTGGTTTTCCATAAATATTTGTTATAATTTTATCCCTGTCTACGTTGTCCCGTTGTCCATAATGGACCACTCGAATCTTGTTTGCGTAAGATTTCTGGAACAGTTTTGAGGTCATAAAAAACTCGACATTGTATAGCAATACATTACTGGAACCTATGTCATTCGAAGTATACTTCGATTCTGTTTTGATCCAGTAACTGCAATTAGCCCTAATCAAAGGGGTTGATGTCTTTTACTTGTCCTTCCTTGGTCGAATGTGTTCTTCCCTTCCAAAGTTGATTGGATGCCCTTTTGATTGCAGTTCAATCCCTTCCTCGAAACCCCAATTTTATTTCACTTTCGTCTACAAAAAAACCATCCACCCAATTGGACAATAGGCCTTCGAAAGTCGTCCTTTGTTACTTTACAAAGTGAACCCTCAATCCCAAACTTTCTATAAGATGGATTTTATTCAAGCTGCAATAACCCGCAATGGCTGAGCTGATTTTTTTTTGGAAAAAAAACATTCATTTATTTTTCACAGACACACCCACCTGGGTAGGTGACATCACAGGAAAGGAACCACAGACGAACTACGTTTTGCTTTGAAGCCAGATATTTTAGCATACCTAGAAATTTAAAAAAGCAGCACCGATTTAGGCTTCTGTTATTCTCACGGAAAATGATCTGTAAAAGAAACAACCGGAAATCGTTCCTAACTTGAAGAAAAGATGTCATTTCATGTTTCCTACATGAAAAAAGCAAAGACGAGCAGCCTCGCTTTAGGGAATCATGGAAAACTTAAAATAAGAGATAAATAAAGCCACCATTTTGATACGTTTCTCTTAGTAACTGGTAATCTGTTAGAGGTTAATGTAAAGTACAGAAGTATGCTCTGTCATGAAGACGCCGTAGGAGTGAACGATTCTTCATCGATTCCGACATGTCCGAAGACATTAATTCTATAGTATCTGAGAACCACTGTATCCATATCTGGAAATCGTCCAAAGATGGATCAAAAATGGGGATCTGATCAACGATTTCATCTGTAGTTCTCGTGTGCTTATTTAACGCGTTAGTTATGGCCGCGAGAATCTCTTCAATTTGCTGCGTCGCCATAATGTAAAGTACGGAGGTGCCATGCTACCTAAAGTGGTCTGATTAACATGCGTTACGTTCGATAACAGCCTCAAGAGACGGGACGCGTCGTAACTCCAAAGTTTATTCAACAAAGTGCAAGGCTTCATAGTAACGACTTAAACAATAGTACATATTATGCAGATAATAACGAAAGATAA
This sequence comes from Anomotaenia brevis, assembly GCA_030710315.1. Classification (NCBI taxonomy): domain Eukaryota; kingdom Metazoa; phylum Platyhelminthes; class Cestoda; order Cyclophyllidea; family Dilepididae; genus Anomotaenia; species Anomotaenia brevis. The sequence continues at coordinate 645,739 of JAUOZQ010000040.1, forward strand.
ATAAATCACAGTTCAAGATAATCAGGAAACTATAAATATAATTTTTTGGAGATACAACAGAGATATATGCCGCTAGCTCAAATGTAGCCAATGGAAATAGATACAAAGATTGATCGCAGTTTTTTGATCCCAAGTAATTTTAGTTTTCATTGCAAGGCAATCTGAAAGTTTTGTGGTCATATGTTTTCAAAACTCAATAAATCCACACCTTATCACGTTTTGACATTGGTTTAAACATCCGCTGATGATTCATAATGGCTGGAAATAAGTTTAAAAGACAACTCTAGACTGTAAATCCATAACTCGTTCAATTCTTGGAAGATTTCACAAAAAATTTTCTCGTTGAAACCATCCATGGGAGATTTTAACATAAATTGAGTTTATTGGAAACGGTTGAGAATTTCAATAACATTTAATCAAGCACCTCAGCTTGATTCTCAATGATAAATGAAAATGCTTCATGCTACTAATGTGATGCAAATTTAGAAATCAATGTAAAGATCGAGAAATACTGAAATTATAATGGAAGAAGAGTCTTTCTTTATTTTATGCAGAAAATGGCCTAGACAATTCGCAATCGTTTATTTCTCCCTTTCAGCGACTTCAGTTTTGACGCCAAAAAGCCATCCACCAAGTTAAACAAATTGTCTTTGAAAGTCATCATTAGATCATTTGTAGAAAAACCTCATTCGCAAACTTTCCATAAGATGGCTTTTACTACAGCTTGCCATATTCCTAAATTTCTGAACCTAATGATTAGGAAAAAATTAAGTCGTTGCAAATACTTACACGCATGACTTAAAAAAATTAAAACAGACAGAACTAAATCCATACTGATTACGGCTTTTGTCATCACAGAACTAGAAAGTGTCTCTAGTTGCAAACATCGTCATTTTTCCGTTGCTAGGTAAAAAGAGACGAGCAACCTAGCTTTGTTGCCTATTGGGGTAATCAAGGACATTGTGGGACGAGATATTTTCAGGCATCCAGGCCTTTGATGCTTCTCTTGGTAGCTGATAAACTGTCAGTGTTATTATTAGGTACCATCTAGGGTAGTAAAACCACTCCTGCTAACCGATGAAAATATATGCAAGGGATGTGAATGGAAATACATTTCGATCTCAGTCACCCTGAGAACCTGACAATCTTTCGTTTGGCTACTTTTCCCTCTTGGTCATAGGGCTTTAGAACTCCACTAAATCCACACCTTAGCACTACTTTTGTTAAAAAATGAGTCTGAAAACTACTTGAATTATCAGCTAATGATCTACAATGGAGACGAAATTTCAATGGGGGTTTTTCAAAGATTTCGCATTAACTTTTTTTCGTAATGTAGCACTGAGATTGTTTTTTTTCTGTCCACTGAGACAAAGAAAGACGAATGAATGAAGACGTCGTGTTAGATTTACTCGTCTGACCATCGTACGAATGGATGGTTCGGAAACATGACCATGAAGAGGGAAACAAATTTAGTCAAATAAGCTAAAAAATTTTAAAGTAGAAATAGAATAAAAGCACTGATCCGTACGAGTTTATCCATCCTCATCCGCTGCGTAATTGCCCTTAATACCTTTAATATGCCTTGGTCCGACTGCAGACACCTACGCATCATTTGTTTTTCATTAAGAGGCAAGATCGGGGAGTATCGTGTTTCCAGTGCTTAGGCTGTGACTAATTAATGGGACGCAGAAAGCTATTAGACCAACTACCAGTTCGCATAAAAGAGTGCACAAAATTCACGACTTCTGTTAGTGCTTAAAAAATATTACTGGTGTTTAAAGATAATTAACCGTGGCAACCCATGATGGGTAAATAAAGCTACCCCATTTGCAGTTTTGTCTAGGTTCACGCCTCAATCAAATGACTAGATTGTAAGCTATTGCAGTCAAATAATAGATAAATTGCTTTAAAACCTTAGGTAAAGCCTTCATAAAATGTATTAACTTTCTTCCTACAACTGTTAATACCAAACAGTTTTGCTTAAAAAGGAGCCATTTTGCCACAATAGGATGGGCTTTCTACCACCCATAATGAAACTTGGTAAAATAACCATCGTCATCTACTTTATAAATTATCTAAAAGTTGCATTCTTAAAAATATTATCGTTTTCGACTTAGGAACTTAATTTAGCCCAAAAACGGTAGGAAAATTGCCGATAGCAGAAGTATGAAACTGAAGCCAAAAAACAATTCTGAAATTTTAAGTCACAGATTTAATATAGTCAACTCATTAGAGAAAAATGCATTTTTTCGAAGAGGTAATTTTCATAATTCTCTACATTAGGAACATTGTTCATAATTTAGAATAACTGTCTCTTGCAAATACGCTAGTTTTTTGAAGTCAATAATCCTAATTTTCAATTGAGACAAGTATTACGATTGAAATGAGTTTTGAAATTGCAATCCTGAATGATAACTCAACTAGAGAAATAAATGGAGCCAAATAAATACAGTCTACGTTATCCAATCTATTGGATTCGTCTAACTCCATCACAAGTTATCGGAGCCAATATCAGCTTGCATAACTAGTACGCAGATGTCATGGCAACTTCCGAATATGTTTGCTGCTTTAGAAAATCCCTAATCCTGTGGCTGATGATCAGCAACACATGACGAGTAGATAAAGCTTGTCCACTTGCTATTTTTCTGCTCGGGGTTGTAATTTCCTTCTGCTTTCAATCAAATGACAAGGTAGTGAGACGTTTAACGGATTTAAAGTAGAACTATTGAATTTGAGAGCAGCACTTGGTTGCGGAACTTGATCAAGCTAGTAAAGCTTCCAGCAGTGCCGTGAATTGGCTAAATTCCAAAAATGTAACAAATCAATCATGCTTAAAAGAAGCTATCTTTGCCAGTTATTTCCACAAAGTGCCTAAAAGCACTAGTTTTCACTATACCAAAATCGTTTTTTTATTGGCTACGACTAGAAAAATGATCTGTCAGAATTCAAAAACTGGATTTAGACGAAGAACCATGGTTTAAATCGTAACATCTGACGATGAGTTAATGACGTAATTCTACTGTGACTTTCTTCCACCTTCATTCAAATGCTTAGTTCGTCAGCCATTTAAAACAAATCATGGTTTTAAGGTAGATTAATTATACAGCTAGACAAAACTTTTTGCTTTGTTATACTTTATCGAAATTTTTCATAAACTATTAAAAAGGAACTACTTTGTAACATAAGCAGACTTTCTAACACTAATAGTAATACCTGTTAGAATAACTACCGCCATCAATTCATAAAGTGTCATCAATTTCGACTTCTAAACTTAATTTTAGCGTAAAACCAGAATCCCATGAAGAACATATCCATTTGTCGATAAAAAACATCTATTGGAAATGGAAAAACGAAATCAGGTAAAAAAGCCCTGGTCCGTGAAGACTCAAGAATCACAGACTCAATATTATTCACATATTAAAGAGAAATGCATAATTGTTGATGAATAAAAAGAGTTGACATAAATCTGTGAGTTAAAATCATTTTTCATCGCCATCTTTAATGACCACCTCTTAACATTAAGTGTCCCATTTGTAAACCGATATTTTTTACGTCCGTTAAGCTTTAATGTCTGCTCAGACAAGCTTAAAATAACCAACTTCTGTGATTAATGTAACTCTTGGCCTTGCTGCCCTTAATGGTTCGCCAAATAGGGAAGTGGATAGAGCCTAATTGATAGTCTGCGTTATTCCATTAGATGGACAGGTCTGACTCCACCAAAAGCTGTCAGAGTCAATTTCGGTTTACATGAATATTACACAAAGGTTATGATCCTTTTTGATTGCATACTGATAATTTCTGCTGAATTAGAAAATTTCTAACGCATGATGATGATGTTTAGGGTCCTTATTTCCTTTCTCATTAAAGTAAATGACTAGATAAATAGCCATAAAAGCCAAAACACTGTTCTAAAATAAACTAAGTGTTTTTAAGAGCTGTGCTTGGTTGCAGAGATATATAAAACATCCCGACCTTACAGACTTTCTTCCCAAAATTGTCACAAATTCGTGTCACAATGGGATCTGCTAAAACATCTCTTGTCGGTGCATTCAAATCTTTAAAAATTTAATTTCGCCTAAAAAATAAAATTGCAGGCAGAGCCTATACGGCTTACGGGTTCGAAAAATAGAAATCAGATAAAGAGACCTTGTTCGAATAGGAGTGTTGAAAATCAGTCCAAGCGTGAGTTCGAAATCTCTTCTTCATTCCATGAAATGTCAAGAATGCCAGATTAAATACTAGACCCTCTTTTCAATTTTACCAAGCTTTTTGATGGGTAAAGAGAGGTAAATAGCAACTCCCTAGGTGAGGATCGTTCGTAATTGTTGAAATGAACCACTTCATAGCACTAACCAGTCTCTTTTAGTCCATTTAGCTTAGACTTGTATTCAGACAAGTTAGCAATAACCAAATTTTGCGATTGGATTAATTTAACGCTTTGCAGTCCTGAATGAGTATCGAATTGGAAAAAGTTGATAGACCTTAATCTACAAAGTCTTTGTACCATATTTTTTCTGACTACATCAAAAAATCTAAGTGCTATTACCAGTTTAAACAACTAATGCGCAAATATTATGTCTACTACTTATGCTAATGGGATAGTACTGTTTAAGAAATTTTCTGGATGGCTGTTGATAGCAAATGGAATATTTTTTTGTTAATTGAAGCAATTTTTACTATAATGGGGTAGACCTTCTCCAGACAAAAATGGGACCAGCTAAAATATCCCCTTTCATTTTTGTAAAGTGTCTGAAATTGCAGTATTCAAAAAATTTCAGCATTTTAAGTTGTTTTGTATATAATTTTAGCCCAGAAGTAAAAATGCTATGTAGAGTTTAGGTCGTGTTTGGAACCCAGTGTGTGTGCACGCAATCGCTGGAAAAAAGTGCTTCATTTTTACTTAAAAAGTGAATTTAAACGTAAAACGTAGTTCCGATTCGGGCAATGGGAATTGCTTCACATCTGTGATTTAAAATCAAAACTAAATTTCAACGAAAACAAATTTGTGAGGAAAGTGGAGAAATAAGTTTACTCTCCGGAGTTTAGGGAACTTTGTGATTATTGAAAACGACTACCTTGCATCGGTAAGGCACTCCCGTCTATAAGTAAGTCCCTTTCAAACCACTAAGCTTGAGCCCCTGTTCAGAGGGTTTGGCGATAACCAACTCTTGTGATTGAAATGAGTGTTGGCGTTGCTTTCCTGGCAGCTTATTCAACTACAGAAGCACAATTTGCTTTATCATATTCATGACCAGCTTCTAGAGCTCATAGCATTCTACATACTGGGAGTGCACAAATTTCAGTACTTTTATTAATTCTGACAGAATTTTACTTGTGCTTTAGAAAATGCCTTATCCTATGGCTTGTGGTTGGCAACACATGACGAGCGAATGAAGCCATTCCAGTTGTTATTTCCAGTGTTGTAATTTCCTTTTGCTTTCAATCAAATGACTAGTTAGTTAGCCATAGAAGCTAAATCATGTTTTTAGACTACGGTAATTATGATTGAGATCTGTGCTTCGTTGCACAACTTGGTAAAGCTGGTAAAAGTCCCATCACTGCTATGTAGAGTCTGCAAACAATGGCATCGGCCAAAATAACTTACATTATTCATTTCAGCAAAATGTCTGTAAGTGCGATTTTTTAACATCATTTTCGATTTTGTACTATTTTGCAGCACAAAGTGACTACCATTTATAAGACATATACTTTAAGCATGTTAAGTTCAGATTTCTATTCAGATAAGATGGTAATAACAAAATATTGTGATTTGGCTGCAGTCCTGAATGAATATCTCATCAGAGAAGTAGAAAGAGCCTAATTGCTAAATTTTTGGGTTAGCATATTGGCTCTACATGGCTGACTGCAGTACAAGCCACTGGAGCTAGTGCCAGTTAATTAAAAACATGAATATTAAGATTTCAGATGAAATACTTTTGGTGTTTTAGTCAATCTCAAAATCTCTGGCAGATGGTGTTGGCAACACAGGATGAACGGTGCAGCACGATGTTACTCTAGATGCATTTTCCTCTGCCCCTATTCAATTGATTAGAAAGTTAGCCTTGAAACCTAAAAAATGGTTTCAAAATTGAAGTAATTACGTAAGAGAGCTGCCTTTAGCAGCAAAGCTTTTACTTGCAAAACTCTCATACTTTGTCTTGAATTTTCTGCCTTCTTCATACAAACGTACAAAAGTGGCATCTGCCAAAATAAGCCTGCCATTCATTTTTTAGTGCCTATAAGTGCCTTTTTTCTGTCATTATTTTAAATTTTGAAAAAATTAATTTCGCCCTTAAAACTTCGTACAAATCTTAAAAATAGTGAAGAGCCCATTTTGTGCGCGCAAAAAGTAGAAAAAATTTGGATCCTCTTCGAATTATAAAATAGAATTCATGCAAAAAACTTCGTTCCTATTCGGGGAATGGAAATCGCTCCAAACTGTGATTCTAAAGCCTTTTTTGCAAATCAAGCTAAAAATTTTTAAATGAAACATTGTTCTTTTACTGCACGACAATACCTCGAAGTGTGAGGTTAGAAGCATTTGCCATTTTTAAGCCAGTTTTTTTAACTCCTCTTAGCTTAAATTTCCATTCATACTAGTTGGTAATAACCAAATAGAGATTTTGGAATTTCTCTCCTGAATGAATGCCCAGTTAGTTGGAATAACATTGAACATTTTACCACCCCCCTTTCCCCTTCTAATTGTTTTTTTTTCCCTTTTTGTTTAAAACGTTTGACTACCAGTTGAACTTAGAAGTATCTTCAATTAACTTCTCATTAACTCATAGTGTCTAGTGTTGACTGTTGGGTGGCAAAAAGCACTGCCATCTCTGACTGCCCACCAATCAATTTCGAAGATGCTGCTCACATCCTCTCTTTACGGTTTTTTTTTGCCTTCGCGCATGACTTCTATTTAAGGACCGGATGGAGTGGAAAGTAGTTTTACAAGCTGCGTACGCTCGAAAAAAATCACCGCAACGTTTGCACCTGGCCGCAAAACCTTACAAAAAGACTAGCAGAAGCTCTGAGTGGCTGTTTTGGAGCTTGTTTGCGTGTTAATAAGTCTTACAGGAAGCTGAATAATTTTCTCCGGTTGTACAACATATACCAGACTCGCAGATAAGCGTTAGATAGGCATTAACGCAGGGTGAGATTTTTTCAAACTGTGAAAAGAATTTGAACTAAGTTAATAAAGCCAATTTGCCTTCAGGTATGGTCTATTTGATAAGGTAGGCAATTATAGGCATCAGCCTTAGGCAGTGCTGACACCTCTCTATTATCTGTGACTCTCTCAGCTATTTTTTCTCGTTTTTTTCATTAAAAATCGTTTTCCTTATGAAAATGCTGTCCAGAAAGTTGAAGTCCTTCTAAACACAGACGGAAAAGTCTTGGCATTTCACAGAAAAAGTTCCTAAACAAGGTTTCCTGATCTTAATTCAGTTTTTTTATTATAAAAAGAGGAAGATATAAATAAATATTTTTTTGTGAAATGCGGTGCAAGAAGCCGAAGTTTTTCTTTCGTTAAAAAAGCTTTTAAAAAAGGTTTCCTTATCTGATTTTATTTATTACCAAAAGAAGTCAGTTTTTCTATGCATTGTGTCTGCTTATAAGACTTACTTTTTACCGATTGTACAAACATACCAGCCATTTGAAAGTAAAGCACACAAAGTTCTCTCCTAAAAAGTTAGGATTGATGCGCAAGTTTTGGGACAAAAGTGTAGGGCAGGATTTTCAGGCCATGCAATATACATGAGCTAAGCATACTTTACCATTAGTGGAAATAGGGCCTCTTGACGTTCAAACAAGACCGAACTTCAAGTGTTGAAGATCCTGTATTACCCGTGGTTCTTTCAGATATGGTTTTCTAGTCCCCTAAATGAAAATTGTTTTCCTTATGAAAGTGCTATGTAAAAATTAAGAGCAATGAAAAAATAACAAGGAAACATTCCTTGCGACTTCATTTCCTATGTAACTGTCTAAATTTTGCTAAATAGGATAGAATGTATTTGGAATGGACGCGTCAAATTATTTTAATGGAAAATATTTTGCGTTCCATTTATGCCCCAGATATAGCGCGCGCACACACAAACAACCCATTAAGAACTGATCCAATGGAAGATGAAAGCGCAGAATTAGTCCAGGCACACGAAACCCTTTGAGTATACCCACACATTAACGCAGTCGACTGCAGAGGAAATGAGGAAAATGGGTTTGTTTAACGTTGCTCTATATGAACTAATGACTAAGCCTATCGTTTCATGGTTACTAACAAGAGATAAGTAGTCGTAATTTTTTAACGTCACTAGTTACAACAACCAAGCTCGATTGAGAATTAACACCACCACTTCGAGGATTCGTTCGTGAAACAGATTGTGGTTTCAAAGAATGACAGGAATTAAACTACAGCGAGTTCTAAATATTCTAGAGTTTTTTATTGCCATTTTTCACACTCTAATGAATTTTATTCCCTACAACATGGCTTTTTGGCTCCAACTCAGCTAGTCGTGGTGACCATATCGCAAATCTAGGAGGCAGAGAAGATAATGCAGCACTTTTAGGCAATTTTATAGCAATCTTTTCTCAAAGGAGACCGAGTTCCACGGTTCAGGGCTTTTAAACATCCCGTTCTGAAGGTTGTGGAAATGCCCAAATGTAGTTTACTTGGAATACATTTTACCAAAAAACATTTGCCTACTTTTTCCATCTGTATTAAAAACCCGGAATCTTCATTCATACATAACTTGAAGAAAACAGGAATGGATGGAGTGGAACCCATCTGATGAATCGTGGAAGGGCAATTTTCGTTCGAGCCATGAAAAGAAGGAGATTATGATGCTTTCCAGACCAATAAAAACACAAAAACCCGACGGCATATGCAGGAGAATCGAAAGGCAGACCATAGGGTAACTGTGAACAGAAGGCAATATAGCAGCAGACGATCTGATTGCGCTAGCACAGCGCAATTCTTCGGGATTTGTCACCGCTGGAATGAAATATTCTTTCAGCCTCTATCACGAAGCTTGCAACGCACGATGGAGACCGCTCAATGTTTCGAAGCGTGTCGGGATCGAAACCCCCAGATTTGTAATTTTCTTTGGCAAATCATTGTTTATCTCCTTATTCCAAACCTCAATTTTGAGACAGCCGAAAGAGGCTTTTAATCCAGACTGCCAGCTTCTCGATCGTAAAACATGGCGGAGATTCCATTGTGATGATCTTGGGTGCTATTTCTTGGAAATCCGCCTCCAGACCAATGAATTAATACTCTTCATAGAAGAGGAATTAATAGAGGAAACTGTTTAGGAATTTTGAGCGACCAAGTTCATTCTATGGACGTTCAAGAACTATCTTTCAAGCTGATGGTAATGCACCAATCCACACAGCAGCTAGAATTGTTCTGTAAGAATGGCTGCATCGTCTCTGAGTGAGGGTGTTCTGTGTTGTGTGATTCAATACCTCGGCTTTAATTGCCGCAAAAGGTGCACGACCTACAGCATATATGAACATACTTTGCTGATTTTGCAAGGTGTTTGCACCATTTTGTACAACCCCAACGTATATCCACTGTACAGGCTGCAGAAGACAGTCCAAAGGACAGTCCTACTCGAGTCATATCGGCCAGATATCCTCATAGCTGCTCTCAGTTCGAATTCAGATGCCCTCTATCCTGGGAGAAAAATGAACAGCCATATTTGTGGGTCCTCATTAATACAATGCATCCCGTGAGAATCTTGTAAGGATGCCCTAACAACGGCATATTTAAAGAGGTACTGTTGCATTTTTTAATTAAAATGCAATTCGTCTTCTAGCCAGGCTTAATCTCAAGTTCATACCTAGAAAATAAGTCACTTTTTAAAGTTCACGAGGTTGGGAATGGCTAAACTCTGTCTACCTCAAATGGCTCTAAAGATGGTTGACTTCCATGACAAGGGAACAAAGAAGCCTTTGTTTGGTCTGAATTCGGAACAAGATTGCTTTGTCTCTCCTGTGTGATCACGGCTGGGTTGCATTTAGGCTAAACCAGGCACCTAAAATTAGTTCAGCTTGAAAAACCAACTTTTGACTGAGACCATTAGACGATTTGGAGGCGTATTTTCCACTTGAATGCATCGCTTCGGGTTCTTTTAATCCTGATTTCTCAATTGATAAAGAGATCGCGTTTATCAGAAGATATAAAGAGTTCTTCCACCCCATGATCTTGTGAGGGATTTTAACGCCTCTAACGTGTCTAAAACACCCCTTTAGGTGCCCTGCTCAGTCGAGTTATAGACAAGACCATTGCATTCTTGTCTTCTAACCTTAATGCATTAGTATTAGGTAAACTGCAGCTGCATTGCTATAAATCTCAAGCAGAAGTTGTGAACAATTGAAAAATAGCTTGAATGAGTAAATAATTAATAGAAAAAGAAGACGCATCTACTGTGGAGCCTGGTAGATACTGTCCTTCGTTGTCAGATTGTAGCGATTAGCCGGACCGCTTCAAAAACCCCACACCCCCTCTCTAAGGTATCTCACTACCATCCCAGTCTCCTGAGTGTTATCGGTTATGCAAAGCCCATCCACAGAAAAAAACTAACGAAATAACCAGATTGCTGAAAAGAAAACACGGAGCAGGGAATCATACAAATCATCACCTCTCAGTGGCTACTAGGATGCCATTGTGTGACGGGATTCTTCAACGCTTCCTGATGGCTTATCGGACTACTCCGCATACAACTGAAGTACTTATGGGTGGAGAGAGTACGCACAACTTACACGGCTATGCTACCTAGGATAACCACCATTCTTCGAACGAAGTAGACTATCATAAGGAGGTCGGGTGCTTGCTCTCAATTTGCGAAACGGTCGCCAATGAGCATTGGCTGTAGTTAAAAAGCAGGTAGACGTTGATGGTGAAACTTGGGTCTGACACAAGAACCAAATGAGTCCCTCTCAATCTTCATGCTTTCCGTAGGAAGCCTACGGAGCACTGCTCCTTGTAGCCCTCAACTAGAATATCCGCCAAATCCCGGAAGATCGGGATAGATCCAGCAAGTCGTGCACAACCTCGAAATCAATCCAAAGAAATGGACTTACGGGATTATTTAGCACGGGAGAAGTGTTGTGTTCAATGCGAGTAATATTTATAAAGTTGTACTATTAAAAACTGCAGCTTGTTCTCCCTTGCCGATGGTTACTCTAATACACTTATCGTCGAATAAACTAACTATCGTCACCTTACTTTCTGGAACTTTCTTCTGGAATTTTGGTAACAGCGAATCAACGCAAGGACCAAAAGTCAACTCTCGATTATAGTATGATTTTACTAAGGTAGCATAGATCCACACAGCACTTATGAACTCGTTCATGGCAGTCAGAGTTTTACAGCCTGCAAAGCAAGTTCAGACCTCGTTCGAGATTCCAGATAGGCTAAAGCCAACCATGATATCAAGGAACCCAGAGTATTCGAGTAGACTGAGAAAACGTTTCGAACAGCTGGCTCTGGAGCATGGGACTGTAGTGAAACGAGGGATAGAGACGCAGAAAATTAAGACACAACGGTACCCGCCGATGAGACCAAGCTACTAAGGTAAACTTTTCAGCTGCATGAGTCGAAACGTTGATTAGTCACTCAACCACACTAACTGAATGGATTGACTTATGAGTGACTGCTACGAAGCGTAAATAGAAATAAAGTTGTACAGCAATCCCTTGTTAATTCATCGATGCTGATTACGAACAAGTGGCCTTGTTGCCTCAGGAATAGCAAACAGTACTGCACACTAATTAGATGTCACACTTCCACACCATCTCGAAATAAATCCAAGAGAAAGAACCCACGTGAAAATGTGTAACATGGGAGAACGCGTAGGTTTGAGAACTTTCTTGCGAAGCTTCTGGGAATGGCGAATCGATGTATAGACCAAGGGTATCTTTCGATTACAACGCAATTTTATCTAGGTAGCATAGACCGCCCAAAACACTTATGAACTAGGAAAGTCAACGTTCATGGCACGCCGGATGATCCAACATTATTCATCTCGAGAAGTGAGTACAGAGCTAATTAAAGGTTCCAGAGGAGCTAAAGGTAATCCAGGTTAACGTTTGGACCAGTTGAACTCCACAGCAAGGGACTTTAGTAGAACAACGTATGATTTATATAAGTGGAATTACATAGATTCAAACGCTAGGAACCGCCGGAGACCTAGCTACCAAAGTAAGCTGCCTTGCTACATGTTTCGGAACAGTAAGCTGTTAAGTGGAAGAAAGATTCAGCCACTCTATCGTACCGAGCGGATAGACTGATTCTTGAATGGCTGGGATGCAGCTTAGATATAAATGAACAGTTCTATAGTAACCCTTCGCCAGGGTGCTCGTAAATCTTTGTCTTCGAACCCATCTACAGTGATAGATGAGGTAATGTAGCATTAAATTTGGAGCTATCTTTCAACAAGACTCGACGCGTCATCGATGAATTGATAAGCGTCTTTCTACTCCTTTTTCGAACCCAATATCAGTGCCTCACAGCTAAATACTCACCCACTGTCTCGCGATTTCGATTTTAGCAGCTGGACTATCTATAATGCTACTCAATGAACCTCCTCATTTGGTTTCTTAGCTTCAAGACGGCATTTAACGAGAGACCAAAAGCAGCCAGCACCACCCAATGTAAATTAAGTTTAACGTTATTTCATAAACTGTTAGAATTCCACTTACTCCAGGTGAACCGGAACTTGATGACGATGAATCCAGCCCCATGTCGCAAATCCCACAGCAACGGCAGTATTTTCGACGAGTTCTCTCCTTTGGAATGGTGCCCTGGTTTTCGACGTCCTCCGTTGATACCACTTCACCATCGCACTCGATGTCATAGAACACCTGAGGTTGAGGAGAGTCAACGGTAGTCTCAAGCTCTGTACTTAAACTTAGATGTATTTTAAGACATTCAAGAAAATAGCTGGTTGTAAAAATAATTGCAGGCACGTTCTTGAGTCTGGGCTAGGTTTGTTGGATTTACTGATTTGATTTTGCTAGTATTATAATAGGGTAGATATTTCTAAGTAGCAGTAAAATTATCAAGTTTCACAGTTAAATCGCCTAAGAACACCTCTATGGATGTCAAAAATTGCTTCGAATCACCTGCAACCAGTTTTGTTCAGACCGCCTAAAACCCAATTGAGATTACGTTGAACATCGATCCTTTGATAAAATTTAAATCGACTAGAATACTTTGCATTTATCCTCTAAATAATGTTTATGGAAATCGGATTCATCCAATAAAAACCTCTGCACATAAGTGGACTCAGCGATTCAAAGGAAGAGAAGACTTTGAATCCGATAATCTTCGCTGAAATTAATCTAAATTTAAATTTAATTTAAAATGATAATGGAATAACCTCTTATCAGTTAGCGAAGTCCTGGCCTAGACATTTTTTTTACTTTCGGGTCGGCAAATTGAACTGAGCAAGATTAAGGCTCCCTAAACAACTTGAAAACAATCCGACATGAATTGGGAAATTGCTACGGAGCCTGAAGAGCTATATTTCTCAGCGACATAACAATAGACGATCTGATTGTACTCAGACAGCAGCTTTGCGCAAGACACCTACATTCACACAATTACTACGATTGCGGCACGGGTATACTGATTTTTTTAAATAAGCTCAGTAGATTACTTTGTATTTGACTTTTTGAGACATGTGTCAAAGGCGTTCACGCACACCAACTTTCCCTTGCCATTCATTTACAACGTGATGACAACGAGAATGATTTGAATCATGACGATTCGCGCCAGAAAGCGGTTAGGGCCGCTGCCCAATCACTGAAAAGCAGAGGGAATGACCACGCTTGTGTGTTGGATTCACTCTTCGAAAATTCACAAAAAGGTGTTGAAGGAGCCTGGCACCAAGGGAATTCGGGCTGTGGCGAGAATTGAGGGCTACAGCCTCTACCGTAAGGCTTGCAATGCCAAATGAAGAGCCCATACACTCATACAATAGTCACCGAAGTCAACATCCAAGATAATCGTAACAAGCGGTTGGGCTGCTATGCATGGCTGGTCGCTGTCGGTACTACAAAAGCCCTCTCTCTCTCTCTGATCGACGACAGAATTAAGGCAATTTTTTTAGACAGCCCTCCAACCCTCAGAGTAAGTGCAAAAAAGCACTTTTCTCCAGACGGCGAATATTTTTAGTAAATCTTTTCGACGACAATAGCGTAACTTCCTTGCAAATTAAATTCGCTGTAAATTTAAAATGGCGGTGCAACCACTTTTCCTGTTTTCCGATATAACGATTCCTTAACAGAACGAAATACAACTAGGCAGAATTTAGCGCTTTTCAGTAGCAGAAGAGTAGAAAATCGCAATGCTGGGGAACTCCTGCGCTGCGTTCCTCTGGAATACTCAACCGGTTATTGGTAATGCAGCAATCGATGCTTTTTGAAACCATCGCGTAATGAATTACTAAATTTGGTGGATTCCCGTTGTTGGTAAAGAAGATCTGGGCTTCATACACCTTCGAGTGCCTAAGCGATTTTATACCTTGACACCATACATATATATATGGTCATGGGTTGACTGTTTTTTGATTAAATGAAACAGGCGACCAAACGCCACATTTAATTAAAGATCCAATCGTCAATGCACTTTCCCTAATTAACTGTGACTTTCCCCAATCTACAATCAAGCTAATTAATGCCTTCAATGTTTCAAAATTATTTGGGTTCTAAATCGAGTAAGAGCTCATAAATTCCAGTTTCAAACTAATCCCACCTTTCAAAACTTGCTTCTGGAGAAACAAGGTCGATAGAATGAGGGAGCAACATTCCCAAGCAAGTTCTTTGCGATTCCTGCCCCTTTCGATTCATTAAAACGTCTTTTTTCCTCCACAAGCTTGGTTGTTGAAAGCCCCCACTTGCTGTCTAGAGTAGATTTGAGCATTAATTGCTGCTGCATTAGGTGGTAACAATTCAAAGTGCATTAACTCTCTGCTATCCCAACGTCACTCCATTCACAGGTCTTTCCATCAAAAAAAGGTGAAACAAGTGAGTGAGAACGGCAGAAGAGAAGAGCAGGTGCCAACCGGGAATTTGATTTTTTTTTAAACCCATTCATGGGGAACGCATTTTCCAAGATTAGAAACTTTTCCAAGTTCTTGCAAATGGCAACTTATAACATTTGAGTGGTTTGCACCAAATCTTGTTGCTAATTCCAACTAAGCTGATAAAGCAGATAAGCTTCTTCAGGAAGCAGCTTATCGTCATCAAACTGCAACTGCTCGTCAATCGGTTCGAATCCCAGCTTCGTGGAGGGTGAAATCTCCCCCACTTCGGAATTTCTCAAACCACCTGCCCCCTTCCCTCATTCACACATTCCTCGCCATAAACCGAATGGGAATGCTTCTAGCTACTTTCTTTTCTTGAACGCATTATGAAATATTGTGAACCTCAAATTATTCTTGGGTACCGCCTCCGTATTAGCGGGGTTTTAAACAAGAAAACCATAATTTATTGGCCTTTAAAACTAAGTTGACTCCTTTATGTACATCTTAAAATAAAAAATCAGCTTCAGCTTCACTGGACATTATAAAATACTCTCTCTACGTTTTAATTAACTTAAAAACAGGTACAATTTGGACAGAACTTATATGACAATCTAATAAATGGAGGATCATCCATATCTGGGTTTCATACGCTTCAAAATGCCCTGACTTCAAATCTTGACCACAAGTCAACTTGGTTCCAATCATTCTCAACACCCACCCATCTCTCTCTCCCATACAAGCACATTGATCGGCAAGCCGTACCTCAGATACACCACTCTGTCCGGAGCAGGTGGAGACGTCCCTCGATGTCGCGCCAGAGCGCCGTCTGACAGCGGCGACGGGCGGCCCCGTGTTGGTGGTGAGGTCAGTGGGCTCGGAGATGAGCTCCATGTGGTGCAGCGAGACGTGGGGCAGGTGATTGAGTAGCATCTGGTGGTGGTGGTGCTGTTGCTGCTGCTGCTCTTGGTAGTAGAAGGCCCGCTTCAGTTGGGGGCGCAGGCGACGCAGGTGGAAGTGGACAGCGTGGCGGTCCTTGGCGACACTGGCGTGGTGCAGCGCCAGTGCGACGTCTGCGTAGACGTCCGTGATGGTGTCGTGCATCAAGGGGTCACGCAGCATCAGGGGGCGAAGGTGCCTGTCATGGCGGGGGGGAAATGAACTTCAAGCTAGGGATCTAGAGAGCTAGAGATGCTTTTTGCTGTGTCCTATACTCCTGAATATGGATGCCCTACTAAGAAAACAAACTCACTTTCCTTACCAGTGGAGGTTGTATCATTCTAATAATGGACTACTGCCTAATTGAGGTGATTGAAAACAGATGGAGTTGGATAAGTGTGATGAAAATCTATTCAAGAAAGCTTATTCTATAAAAGAAAGTTATGATTGCAATCCTATACTCCGGTGTATGGGTCCATTATTTGAAAATAAACTTAAATTCTGTAAGGCAGTCTTTGATGCCAGTGGAGTTTTTAGAGTTCTTAGGTGGGGTGCTGTCTATTGGAAGCGACTTAAAATCACTGCAGCGGGACCACGGTTCTTAAAGACGCTTAAGAAATTTCAGTCTATACAATTAAGACCCGATTTCAACACTACAATCCAGAATACACATACTTTGCCCAGTAAATAAACGCGTTTCCATAAAACAGTCTTTGATTCTTAAATGGGTTGTTGTCTATTTATACCAGTTGGAAATTGGTGGATAGGGGCCACCGTTATTTAAGTCATTTTGGCCCATTAGGTACCACTTTCATCTTTAGTATGCATAACATATAATTACACTCCTGACAACATAACTGCTCTAAGAAAGGAAATAAATGTTGTTAGATGTAATAAAATTTACCAGCGAGTAGTTGAAAACATGCTTAAAATTCAGACTTATTGCGATGCTTTTAAAAGCAATTCTTACGTGATCCGTGGATTCTAATGTGTTAAGGGGGCTTAGCAAATGCAGGAAAGGTTGGACGAGATCCACTTTCAACCCTATGATTCAGGATGTGGATACCATATTACAAAAAACAAAACAAATTTCCGTTAAGTCAGTTTCCAATACCGATGGGGTTGTATTGATATTTCAGCGTTCTTAAATGAGCCACTACCTTTTTAAATCGTTTGGAAACCGCCGTAGCTTAGTCTGTGCAGGAAAAGTTAAATAAGCTCTAATCTCAACCCTTCGCTCCAGAATGTAGATACTCTACTTAGGAAACAGACTCACCTTCCTTAAGGCTGCCAGTAATACCACTGGTGGTTGTAGGGATAATTTAGCTTTCTCAAATGGTTTACCGTCTATTTTAACAGATTAGAAATTGATGGAGAGGGAAGAATTCGCTCTAGAAAGCTACTTCTGTGCAAGAAAGGCTAAACACGATTCAGCGTGTCATCCGTTTCCTATGTTAAGACCATTAAGGTGGCTTATTCCATGACCAATAAGCGAAATTACTCTTAAGATTTATTTTTACCAGATGAGCGTATTTTGCGCAAGAAAATGGGCGCACAGCTGTGGGAGAGGTGAATACGTCTTACTCGAACTGACTCAATGTACTTCTTTTTTGCCACGTAACTGTGAAAAGCATTAACGCATAAACGCCTCGGGATAAGTGAGCTAGACCAGAATGTGGAAGTCTTATATTGGAATAAACGTTTGCTCAGTCTGATTGCTTTTCGTTGTCTATTGCAGTATCCTAATCAACGTTATCAATAAAAAAGCCAATATGGCAGCCAGTTGACTGTAAGACCTCGTTTATCCGATGGACATCTCTTCAATGTGTATTTGAATTTTTACAACCCTTCCTGTTATGTCATTAATAACCCATCCCCTTTACCGATCACCATTCTTGAAATAACCGCGATAAATTTTTTAAAAAGAATATCGCAAGCGAAGTCGTGAATCCGCGATAGTGGGACCGCGAAGCACCGAGGGATTATTGCACATAAAAAAACACTCTTCGCTGTCTTCTCTACTCCAGCTGATGCCTTAAAGTTATAAAACTTATTTTTTGCTTGGATTTGAGGGGATTAAAGATCATACAAGTAGATCCAACACCTGCCTCTTCGAAAAATACTCCACTTTCCCATCAATCCCAGCGAAAAAACAAGTTCTGTACCTCAAAACGGTTGATTTATTCGCGGAAGAGCTCTAAGGGACTGCTAATGTGGAACTTTGTCACTTCACTGCAGTAGCCATTTACTCCCCACCAGATCTACCCATCACCTGCATCTGATTTCACTTAGAAGCCTGAGTAGTTGTGATCCGGAGGTAGGCAATTTCTGAGACCATAGTGATAACCATAGCAATTATCAAACTGAACTACAGTGGAAACAAGGATAGCATCTCCCTGGTGCCCTCACATCAATTTACTGACTTTAAACATCCGGTCATCTCATAAGTTCTGCTCGAATTTCGAATGATTGAATTAACTAACCAAGTGTTCGAACTATTTAAACACCTAATTATCAATGCAGTACCCTTATTATCTACAATTCCCGTCCATCAATTAACGCCTTTTATTAGTACAAAATTCTTTAGGTTTTAATTACTTGATGAAATCTCAAATGTCAAGTTTCAACTCCCTCCTGTTGAGTTGCAAAATCTCTTTCTCCCAAATGGCAGCCTGAAAGAGGAGCAAGGCAGTCGGGGAATTTGCTCAACCCAACCAAGTTCATCTTCAATCTTTTGCGACGTCATTCCCACCACTTGCGTTGGTCCGTGCATTGTCTTGACGAAATATCGCCGCTTTTCGATCTTTTTTCCTTCTCAAAGCTTGGTTCACCCGCCACACAAATTGCTGACAGTATGCTCGGGCATCATTTGCTACTCAATTAGGTGATAAAAATTCTGGGTAGCTTAATCATTGGCGACCCTATCGGATTGAAATAAGACCATGCTCAGCTGTGACTTGGGTCTTACTCTTAATGACCTTGTTGATGTCTTCGACGATTGAAACAAGTTGGCCAGAATGGAGAGAAGAGCAGATGTCGTCAGTTAGAGATTGTTGCCAGACACCCACTTTCTGATTTCAAAAAAAAACACCTTCGAGTTTTTGAAGTTGACAATGATGAACGGTTGCATCGCTTGAGCTCATCTTGATTACTAATTCTTTAACTGATAAAGCAGGGCAAAGTTCTTCAAGAACGGCTTCAAGAAGCTGCTTATCATCAAACTGGACTTTGTCCAGTTCCATCTTCTTTTCTTCGTGAAGGGTGAAATCTCTTCTCCAACAATCTTCTTTCATTCACACGTTCCTTTCCATAAACTGAGCGAATGTTTTAGTCGCTTCCTAGGCTGCGGAGTTTCCTTTCTTGAAAACATGTAATAGTAAATGCCTCGATTGATTCTTGGGTACTTTCATGTTAGCGGAGTTTCACTGAAGCAAAGTTTACTTTTTTGTTCTGCAAAACAATATTTGATTAATTTAAATGCATTTTAGGTTCAATAAAATGGCCTTTAAATTTAGTTCAATTTTTTAATTTTGAAAATTTGAACAGAACTAATGGGATGGCCTGATATTTTGAGCAAGCTTATCCCTAGAACTCGTCAGCTCAAAAATGCGTCCAACTCAGTCGCGTGAACCCGTTTATTAAATCAACTGTAGTTAGTATTTTTCCACTTGGTCATTACATAGAGGACACTGGCTACAAGAACCGTTGCTGAAATCACTCTGGGTGTACAAAACACCATAATTTGATAAAGCTGTCGCCACAAGTACCTTGCGCCATGCCCACATTCCCCCATATCCATGTGTCCAAAAAGTTTTAATCCCCAATAACTTGGCTGGAAAATGCCCTTTGGTACGACTGAAATTAAAATTCCCACAAATTTCGTCCAACGGGAGTCGGAGCTTATTAAAAGCATTGTTGCGATTTTATTCCCTAGAAAAATCTAGTAATTGTATGTTGAAAAAAGTGAATGCTCTGCACTGCACAGAACTGGCCACAGTTATCAGCATGAAGAATCTCAAAAACATATGTCTACCTGGTCTCAACGTAGATCATTTGTGTTGACAAAAATAGCCTCTGCCATCTGTGGACGCAAGACTTAATGAGATTCAATTAACCAAGCTGGTGTCTGTCCAGTAGAACCTAACTGACATTTAAACGGCTTGTAGTAGATTTCGCTGCCTTCTCCCGACCGTCAAACATGGCGGAGTGGATCTGGTACCAATGATTTCCCTTTAACAGTAGAGATTATTTGGGAATTTTAGCGGGCTACTAAGTTCAACCTAGGGCGGGGAACGCCGCGATCTTTCAGGAAGATGTTAATGCACCAATCCATACAGCAGCTAGAATTGTTTATGAATGGCACAAGGAGCAACATTCGAGTGAAGTAGAGCATCTCATCTGGCCAACACAGTCGCTAGGCTTCAACCTCATACTGGGATCCACTTATGGTCGTTGATAGAAGTCATGGATTTGGAAACAAATCACAATTTGTACGAAACAATACTTTGGAGTTGTTGCAAAAGGTGGACACACATGATAATAAAATATATGTTGTTGGCTTTTCAACCTCTGTATATGCATTCCTAGCTAACGATCCTGTATGTACTGTATGAAGAACTCAATTTCCAGGAGAGAGACGAGGCGCCATACCTTGTGTCTTGCCTGACCAACTCTTTATTATTAATAGTAGCATTAATATTATTATGATAGGAAATTACCTACTGATTCAACGAAATCAATAGTAACAGTACCTCGTGTTCAAATTCGGTTTGACCGTTTAAAATGAGATTAATAACCGACGGAAAATGGAGTAATAGGCCCCATCCAACAATACCAAACAACGTTTTCATTATCGCATTAATCAGTGATTCCATTTGGTCGTGTGTGTGTCCCGTGTGGGCTATTTATTGTGTCCAACGGAAAAACGAATCCAGAGGAACACACTAAGCACCATTCTGTCCGTTACCTGTCTGACCCTTATGGTGCATAGTTAAGTAAATTATCCACTATTTCAATAAAATTAATAGAAGCAATATCTCATACACTGACTGCGGTTGGACTGTTTAAAGAGAGACTAATCATTGGTCGAAATCGGACGAATGGACTCCATCCAACAAGACCTAAAACTAATTTCAACCTCATATAAATTAGTGATTTCATTGGGTCATGTGTACAACAAGGGTTCCATTCGTCCTGCATGAACAATAGGAAGCCGAATCAGTTGCTTAGATCAATATTCAGATAACACACTGGGAATCACTTTTGTCTTTCACTTTCTGATGGATTCTGATGCTACAAATTTACTTGTTAAAGTTCGTCACACTCAAACTTCTATTTTACTGCTTGAATCGGAATTAGGAAGTAGACTCCATCCGATAGAACCCAACAAAATGTTCAATCTCATGTGAATTAGGGATTTAGTTCTAGAGTTTCCACGTGTACCGGTCGGTAAAAGCCACAAATGACCAGCGAAAAGGTAACCAGAATCGATTGGCGACCGCTCTCACAGCGAAATCTCGTTTCCTTTAATCGACCCCCTCCCTGGGTAAAATTAATGGCAAAACGACTAAAAATCGGCCTTAATCTTGGACTCTTTACCTGCGGCCTGCGCTAAATTATTTCAGAGCTCATTTTAGGGAAAATGGGCTTCCAAAACGACGAGAAACCACTTTGCCTTCGACTAATGAAAAAGCCACTAAATGGTTGTTTCTGGGAGGCAAAACACAGTGACTAAAAACCATCACGGCAACCACTGATTTGTAGTACATTTGCTGTACATTTCAGCAGCCATTAAAAATCAGTCATAGGCACTAGGTACGCCACTAAGCATTTTGTTTACCCTAGCAACGATCTTCTCGGTAGTTTTTAACACCCCTACTGGCCTCAAGTAATCGATAACTCTAATATTGATGGAAAAAAAGTGTGTACCTTTTGTAGAACTTGACGATAGCCTCCCTGAAGGCAGTGCGATGATGTCCCACGACATCCGCGACAGCATTACACGCCGACTGAATCACGCGATCATTGAGGGTCTCAAACAGACTCAGCTTGGTTGTCTCCGAGGAAAGGAACTGGTAGATCTTCAGGAGTGGCGTCATAGTCAGGCCGATAAAGAGTACATAGAAGAGGTTGATGAAGACGACTGTGCATCGCAGGATGGGCAGAGGGATCCCCATAGCCTCGGCAGTCTGTGGAGAGACGATTTCAACCAACGCATGGGCCACAGAACCCTTAAACCCGCCGTAGGAGATGAAGAACATCATGCCGACGGAGATCCGTTGTCGTGTCCACAGGAAGTAGTTTGTGAGGCAGGAGGCGAGGAAGATAAAGACGAAGCGCCAGAAGATGCAGAAGATGGTGGACCAGATAATGAACCCGGTCTTCCAGACCAGCTCATGAGCAGCGATGGAGAAGCCGACGTAGAGGAAGATGAGTGAGTCGGCCACTGCACTGGTCATTTGGGCAAAGTGACGGAACGTGATGACGGACTTGTGGGAGATGTTGCGGAAGGTGAAGGCGGAGAGGATGAGGCAGAAGAAGATGAGGTAGAAGGTGCATGGCCAGGAACAGATGTAGTTGATGATGTAACCGGTGTAGCAGAGGCAGAAGACAATGACGGGTTCTAGGGTGATTTCGTGTGTGGTCCAGCGTGTCACAACGCTGGAGATGAAGCCAAACAGCAAGCCAATGAGGGAGGAGAGACAGACTTGCATGAAGAAGGAGAGGAGCATGAGGAAGAACCAGGGAACGATACCGACTTTTTCTATGCATTCCATGTGATTGCTTGCAATATTATTGACCATGGTGAAGAGACAAAGTGAAACACCATCATTTATTAGGGATTCGCCGATGAATAGGAGGTAGAGGAAGGGATGAACTCGCAGCTTCCCCAGTAAACCAAAAACAATTGCCAAGTCGGTTGAACAAATCATACTGGAGAAGAGGATGAATGCAATCGGTTTTATATTGTACAAATACATGCCCATTAGGCCCCATGTATGCACGCACCAAAGGCTTAATGCGATGAGAGTAAAATTGAAAAATGATCCGAGGAGACCAAACACAATGGTCGAAGGGAGTATGCCGTTTTTGAATATTAGTTTGAACTCCAGAGCTGCATTTATGGCAAGTGGTGGATAGAGAATGCCAAAGAAGAAAAATTCACTAAAGAACTGCATTTCACAGTGCAACGCGGTGGAGAGAAATCCAAAAATAACACCGAACAACAGTAATATGGCAGGTTTGGGTAGTATAATTTTGAGGTTTTTCCATTTCGCATAGAATAGTTCGATGGTGCAGAATACGAACAAAAATAATATTGATAAAAATAGAATCCGAACATTTTCCCACTGACTGGCTGACCAAAAATTAGCCTTTAAAATGTGCAATACATCATCAGACTTAGGGCGTGCCATCCCTCACTCACTGGCATACATTTTCGCGCATAGGTCGTATAACGATGCTGCACATTCGACCTTGGGCTTAGTGTAAGAAAGAAAATTAATAACTTTATAAAATTATACTATTAAGTTTTTGAACTAACTTCTTCTTTCATTTCATTTAATCGAATTTTTTATTTACCATATTTTCAAACAACGCTATTACTAATGCATGTAGCATAAAGTGTACATTCAATTTTCATGGTTTATATAAAATATCAACAAATATCCTCACATTTTCATGCATGTTTTTCTTTAATAGTAAATGTTAATATATAGAAAACAGGACTATCTTATTATAGTGCTAGATTTTTAAAATTCCTATTATATATTTCTGTATTTTTCGTAGCTAAAGATAAACATTTATCTAAAATTATTTGTTTTGTTTCTTTTTCAACTTTCGAAATAGCTAATCGGAAATAAAAAAATCCATTTCTTCTGCTTTGCAGGAGGTTGGGTGTACGCTAAAGTCCAATATCATACAAGGAAATATAATGCTTGAACTTGCCTTTATCAACACGAATATAAAACTATGTAATTTCGGTCTTGCCTTTTTAATGGGAACATGATTTTATAGGGTTGTATTCTTCTCGTAATTAATTAACTACATTAGTTTGAAGTGCAGCGTCCCTCTCTCTTCTACTTATGTATATTTGAGTAGAATTGGTTTATTCTTATCTAAATCAATGATGATGCTTTGTTTGTCGAAATTTTGAAACAGTCTACAGTCTAGTTTTCTACTAATATTTAATTTAATATCTGACTGCATTATCTCATCCAAAAATACTGTTCGACAGCCTACTAACCCGATGATTTACATATTATTTTCCACATTTTGACATACTTTGTACATCCGAAGATGCTGTAAAGCTGTTGATTTCCCATTAAATTTAAAGATATTGCACCCTTAACAATTTCTCAATCAAATATGCACAAGAATGGGATGAAAACTAGATTGAAGGGCTTTTGGAGGTGCTTCGGGCACAATAAGACGCAATTTGTCGTTGATTTTTTATAAATATTTTTTTTAATCATGAGCAAACGTCCTGATAAATTTTGCTATTTGGTGTAGGGCACATCTAGGAAATACTGGAATCACCGTTTACCTTGAGATCGCACACAATTTTGGCACTTAATGTTTGACTTACGACTTAACAGCCACCATATCGTTTCACTTTCTGCTCGCTTGTGCCTATAAGGCTTTAAATAAACCTGTTTTTACAGCATTTTTACAAACAAACTGAATGCTTTCAATAGCAAGCTTTGGCTTTTTTATTTATTGTTTTATATGCAAGCGTGTTCCATGTTGGTAAATTAGTTATGGCAACCCACAGTGTTGGACAGAGAACAACTCTGCACGCCATTCTAATTGGCTTATAACAAAGGAGTCTAATGATTCTCTAGTTGCCTTGCGGTTGATTCTAAAATAAAAGTCACTCGATAGTTTCAAAGAAAGGATTTTGATGGCGTAGTGAGAATGAATTATTTACTTAGAGGACAGATTTATTTAGCTTGAGATTCCCAGCAAATTTAAACCAATATTCTTAAAATTAGATTTCGATTCGGATAAAAAGCCTCTAAAAGCCCAAGAAATCTTGAAATTTTATTGATTTCTTACTATAGTGAATAGCAGTTTGAGTGATCAACGCAATGTTGGAAACCAGCATCACACGAATTTTCTATCTATTTTCATTGTGGTTAGGATAAAGACATTGTTTGAATTTCATTATTTTAGGTACTTTGTCAAAAATTCACAATAAGAAATGTGGCTAGGTAATGTAAAGTACGAAGGCGCTATGGTCTGATTAGTAAACGTTACGTTAGATTAAGGCCATAAGGGACGAGACGCGTGGTAGCTCAAAGTTTATTCAACGAAGTTCAAGGCGTCATAGTAATGACTAAAACAACCGTACATTTTATTGACATAATAACGAAAGGAAAAAATGTTAGTTCAAATGAATCAGAAAATCATTAATATAATTTGCAGGAGAAGTAACACTAGGATAGGAATTTGGTGGCGAGGATTCTTCGTATCCATTAGAATTTAGCGGAACCTACCGCCAGCCCTTCAGTAGCTTCATTTAAATACTTACTCCAGTGAAATGTCCTAATTTTCTGGACTGTGATAAATAGCTGAGGAAGGATTGGGTTCATTTTTATCTTGGGCACACCAAAATGAAATTATTGTGTTGCAAAAACTGCGCATTCACAGCTCTCAACATAACTTCCATTCCTAAATCGATTTGAGCAATTCCAGCCATTGATTATTTTGCTCTCGATGTCACACTGGTCAATCCAAGTTTCACCTCCGGTCATAATTTTCTCCACTGTAAATCACTCTAAGCCTCCTTAATACTTTTCAATAAAAAACGAGATCGCGTCATAGAGAATCGCCCTAGCTATTCGCCGGTAATCTTATTTATGTGCTTTTTGAGTAGACTTGATGTTTTTTACCTTTTTTTACAGTTTCCCGATCTTCATAGTCATTTCTTCTTTCTCTAAATCAATGAATTCACTTACAGATTACAGTGTTATTAATGTAAGTTACAATAGCGGGAACGACTTTTTTCTTTGACTAACTTGTTTCCCTCCTAGTTTATCATTATAAACATTTAAATTTATAATTTGAAGAATATTTGGATAATAATATCTATTGTAATGTTGAACAATTTAAAAGAACGCTAGAATGAGCTGACAAACAAAAAAACTTTCCTTCTAATAGGTCGAAGAAATTGGAGCTTATGGGGGTCAAAAATTATTTGACTATTTTGAAGAACATAACGCAAAGAATTTTTTAATTTGCTATTGGAGCATTAAATGAATTACGAAATGTAAATCACTTCGACGAAAGTTATAAAGCAAAACTGGAAAGCAGTGTATCGTTAGATCTTATATCTTTATGAACTAAAAGTAAAATTTTCAATTAGAGTTTCAAATGAGTGAAACCGATGAGGCCTACTGAACGGTAGATTCATGTAAGAAACGCTCCAAATCGTTGACGAGTACAGTGGAATTGAACAGCATGCCATGGTGGCAGTTTCTTAGGCTACAAAGGACAGTCATAAAATGAAACCTAGATCTATTTCAGTTGCCAAATAAGCAACGTTCGAAGTTTTATTTTTCATTACAAAGAAAGAGGAATGTTGCAATTTTTCACAATCCTTAAAATAGATGAACTGTTTCGAACAGCCTTCAAGTAGGCGAGGTGTCCAAGATGCATTTTGTGGTATTTATTGGCTTAGAATATAAATTTACTAGTTGTAAAAGAAACTGGATTTTTGCTCGTCCAACATAGTCGGACACAAGAAGCTGCTCATTAAATAGACAAGTTAATCAACAGTTTATCCAGTCATATAAATTTGTTCAAAGTAGCAACAACCTTTAAAGCACCATCTTATAAATTTTGCACCTTTTAAATCGTCGATATAAATACATATTTGTTACAATTATTTTTTCAATTAGTTAATCTTTTATTCATTATTAAAGTTATTGTACAACTTTAACTTAAATTCGGAAAATTCTACCAAATTACAGTGAATTTTATTTGCCCTTTTATGAATTTGCTATAAATTCTCAAGGTTTCTGATCTTCTGACTTCTTACAGCTAGTCGTCAAATGGAATGATATGTTTTTTTCGCCTAAAATATTGTTTTCACTGTTAAATGTTGAGATCTCAGTTCTCCTTTTAATGATGAATGACAAAGGAATCGATGTTTATAAGGTAAATACAATTTAATCATCTCGAACTACTTTAGTAGTCCAAGATTATAAAAATAAAATTATTTCCTTTCCTAGCAGAACCTCTGCAGCTAGATTAATTCCAAATCTCTTTATCCACTAGATTTTTATGAATATTGCTGGAAAGTATTGTTAAAATAAGCAGATGCGTCTCTCAAAATAGCAGGGCAATCGCGCCCAAGCGATGGACCAATCAGGTTTGAGCAGTCTCAAACAGGAAGCCCTCTCCGCTCCGCATCAGCAAAGGCAGCAGCAGCAGCGGAAACGGGGGGAGGCGTTTGAGCACCCCCGTTGCTGCTGCTCAGCCACTTGCGTTTCCTGAAACACAGGAAGCCCCATTGGGCAGGCGCAAGTAATTCCAACCGGACACGCTCTGCTCTCAGCCCGCGAGTCTCTCTCTCTGTGCTCAAGCCTCACTTCACCCGTTTCCTTCCGCAGTACTCACGGTAGCAGCAGTAGCAGCAGCAGCAGCAACAACAGAAGCAGCTCAATTTCTACGCCTCAATAGCATTGCGTCCTCGACTTAACTGAGTGTGTTTATAGTCACCTCGAGGCAGGATCGGCCGGAAATCCTGAACTCACTCAGAGAGCGAAAGAGCGCGCACACCCGCACCCATACACACACCCGGGAGAGATCTTGATCAGTCTTCCTGTTAGTCGAGGAGAAGCAATAAATCGCACCAGCCCTGATCGGACGTTTCCTTCCGCTAACCAGGGGGCGAGAGATAGAGAACAGGAAAACCCTCCTACCATTGCTTGCCTGAACAACGGAAGTTCGTTGATATGGTAAGCTGCTCTCCTGCTGCGTGCTCCAAGACTACTTCTTTATAGACTCCCTCACTTCTCCACTTGCTTTCAGGAGGATCCAAACGCCTCGGTCACCACCACCGCCACCGGAGATGGCAATGAAGTCCCCCCATCGAACTATGATCAGAGAGGGAAGTACAGCTTTCCCCACGACTACTTCGCAACTGGGCAGAATGAGTTCGCCAGCGGGGTCTACCCCTCCTCAACATCGTATTCATCCAGTTCTGACGGCGTGATTTGCTATGACCACCAAGACCCAGGGAGAGCAAGCGCTTATGCCGCGGGTTTGATGCGTCACCACGGCAACACGCAGAGTGGTTACTGGGGAGACGCAGAGGCCTATGGCAGCAGTCAGAACCAGTTGCAGAGTAGCACAGCCTATGGTTTTGAGAGTGGCTATGGTTTCGGGGGCTATGGGTATGCTGGAACCTCCTCGGGGTACCATGGACATCAGAGCGGCTGGCCAAATTGTTCTGGAGGGTACCAGTATTCCCGGCAGGCGGGGACAGCAGCCCAGAATTCGATGTTTTACGCTGCGCGAGCGAGGAGGCTGAAGGAGGAGAGGAAGGTCTATGGATCGTCGTCGTCGTCGTCGCCACCACCACCTCCACAATCTTTGTCACAGCAGCAGCAGCAGCAGGCTTCGAGCCAAGCGCCGTCGGTGCAGAGCCAACAACAGCAGCAGGGACACCAGTCCTCGTCAGCGTCGTCGTCTGGGCACATCAACTCTGCGAGAATGTCGCAGGGCTCGCCCACAGTTCAGTGGAGGCCTCAGGGTGAGCAGAAACTCAATAGATCGATAAACTCGATATTGTAAATGGGAGATCACGCCCTAGAGCCGATGCTTTATTTTAACGCTTTTTATCCTGAAGACTGGCTTAGTAACCTAAGAAGCCTAAGTAAGACAATTGGCGGTTTTTATTATTAAAACTAAGTATTTTTTGTCCCGAAATTTCTACGGTATGACATGAATGCTCAGAAGTCTTCAAAATTTGATTCTTAAAAACTGTGCAAGCATATACATACATTTTTTTATAAAAAAATGGAAACTCAACCTGATGATCAGTGCTGTTCGAGCATTAATTTTGTTAAAATCTCAAATATTTTGGTAAAGTTAGATTGCTAAGAAGGCCTGTGAATTCTACCTTAAAATACGTATGAATAAAGTAATAAATAAATGGCTTTTCGATGTATGAAAATAACTTGCCCCCAAGGTACTCTTATAATAAAAATTTTCAAATTTACATATTGAACAAGTTCTTTTTATAATGGTCCAAAGTTTGTTTGAGTCCATAACGATGACTTTCCTTACTTAAAGTTAAACCAGTTGTTCCAGAAATCGGTGAGGTTATCTTAAATTTGAATTTATTTTGTGGCACTAAGAAAGGCTAATATTAATTATTAAATAAATAAATATTAATATTAATTATTGAATAATTAACAGATAATAAAAACTGTCGTTTTCTTTGTTTCTGAAGGAAAATATCTCGCGTGCATTTAAGACAAGGCTTTCGGAAAATCGGTAATCTTATTGCTGGTACCAAAAATCAGACAGGAACCACTTTAAGTAGGGAAAAGTAACGAGAAGCTTATTCGATCTTTTGGGGATTCGGGCTCCGAGCCTGAGAATATTCCCTACCAGCTACATCCCCAATTATCCCCTAAACTTCTCACCCAAAAAACATCCCTTCATCCACCACAGGAGGCAAACTTGGGCCCGCAAAATTGTGAGAGAATCCCAACCGCACACTTGTACACAACTTCCTCTGAGCGTCAAATTCTCACGCAAAACCGTCCATTCCCAGATTTGAACTCCCCCTTTTAGGGGGGAAGGGTGCGAGCTGTACTCACTATCGCGGGGGGAAGGGTAAATGGGAAATGAATCGATGAATATGCGGGAAGAGGGGAGCATGAAAATGTGGGCTGAATACAACTCTCAGCCGTGGGAGCATAAATCAAATGGGTGGTCTATATTCTGCTGGTAGCGGCCGGAAATGCAGGCTGGTGAAGCCCGCGGATTTGCCTGGAATATGCGGGAGATGGCATGACTATTGTGACGCGGAAATTGACAGCAAGTGGGTTGGGGGTGGGGGGGGGGTGCCAGGTAGGTGTTTTAATCTGTGTTAATGCATCGCCAGCAAATACCAATTATGCTTAGCCGGTAGAGAGATACGTAGAGGGTGCTCGAGATAAATTTGAGGCACGTAATGCTTTATGAGTTGAGGAAAGGAAGGTCAGCAGCTGAGGAAGTAGCTGGAAATATTCAGTCAGTTCATGGAGAGACACGTGTTAATGAAAGAACTTGTAGAAAATGAAGATTTTGTTTTCCATGAGGATGAAAATCGAATCGGACTTCCAGCTGGGTTTGAAGTAACTCGTCCAGCCTTATCGATTCAGTTGGAATAGGCGCCTTCAAAAACGTGGAAGAGCCCCCTAAACTTCTAAAATCATTTGGGAGGATCTTTTTTTTGTTGTTGAAACTTTTGAGTTCGTAAAATCAAATTCGAAAGTAATTTTGCAATACTGGAAATAATAATCATATTAATAGACGAAGGAAGTCGTAGATTTAATTCGATTGGGATTCGCATCAGCAAATTTTACCTGAATGCACATGGAAGGATTTTGAAATAAATTTGAGGATATTTTTCCGTGGATACTGACTACAAAACGCAATTGGTTCAACAGAAATTCGATAGGTAAGGGATAAAACAAAATAACCGAACCAATCAGCATTCCGATAGAATCAGTGGTTTTTAAGCACTAAGTACTAATTTCTTTTCTGTTAAAATTTAATTTAGGCTCCGGTCAGATCCAGCTGTGGCAATTCCTACTCGAGCTGTTGGCGGACAGTCGAAATTTGGCCTGCATCACCTGGGAGGGCACCAATGGGGAGTTCAAGTTGGTCAATCCCGACGATGTAGCTCGTCGATGGGGTGAGCGCAAATCTAAGCCCAATATGAACTACGACAAACTCAGTCGTGCTCTCCGCTACTACTACGACAAGAATATCATGAGCAAGGTGAATATTTTGCTCAAAAAAATAATAATTTTTTGGAGGAAATGTTAAATTTAGCTTAAAGCAGTAAATAATCTACTAAGAGGGCAGATATTTTCCCCTCCTGCAATTCAATGCTACAAGTTACGCCCTTTTCGAACTGTGATAGGTCGATTAGAATACGCGGGTCTGCCCCTACTCGCTGCTGATTGGTTAGTAAACCGGAAACTGCGAAAATAGGGTGTGTTCGTTTGCTTCACTGGATGCCTATGCGCGAGTTACATTTAGTGCGATGGAGATTTAATTTTACGGTTAGTATCAACAGATCATTTAACTGCTGGTACTTAAGATAAAATTTTAATTTAAACAAAACTGAATTATTGTGCGTACATTTCTTGATATGGAAATTAATTTTAAACTGTGCCAAAAAATATACAAATAAATAATTAGATCAAACATTAATCAGTTTAAAATCATTTTAAATCACTTTCTAAATTAATCATTAACTGAATTCCTAAAACATATGAAGAAGCTTGGGTGAGAATATTAGGAAGCTCATGCTAGTTTTGTCGGGGAAAAGAAATGATCTACTAGCTTCGTTGTAATCTGACCTTGAATGAGTGTTCTACCAGAACCCAGATGTATAAGTGGACCCTGTTTCTCGCTCCTGTAGGTCCACGGCAAGCGCTACGCCTACAAGTTCGATTTTAGCGGATTGGCTCAGGCCATGCAGCCCTCAGCTTGTGACGCCGGCACAGGCGCCAACACCCCCTCGGGGGTCCCTTTCATCCTCCCCACTCCCTTCACCTCCCCCGCCTCCAACGGCCTCTGTTTCCCGCACAAGTCGGGCACCAAACGCCCGCGAGAGGCCATCTCCCCCTGTCCGGACTTCGATTCCCCACGCGGGGGCCCCAAACAACCCGCCTGCGGGGCGTACGCACCCACCACCCCCTCGCACAAGTTCCTAGCAGCCGCCGCTGCCGCCGCCTGCTTCTTCCCTGAGGTTCAAGGTCACCACGGACCACTGGCCAATCAAAGTGCAGGGGCAGGGTGCTACGAGGCACCGCAGCAGCACCAACAGCAGCATGAGGCCTACATGCAGCAGTATGGCGCGGAGGGGACCACTGCCTTTGCTGCGATGGTGGGGTACAATGTGGACAGTCTGACGAATGGCGGAGGCGGCGGCGGCGGAGGAGGCGGTGGGAGCACCAACCACGTGGCTGTGGTCCCGGGTCAAGGCCGAAGCTAGACGGGCCTGGACTTTGCTTTCTTTCGTCTTACTCTCCCGCTTTCTCTGTCCATCTGTGCGCATGTGTGAAGTAAGTAGTGAAATAAAAAAATCGTGCTGAGGGTTCAAGCTGCCTTGGAGATGGTGTTTAAATGGCTTTAATGTAATTTAATAGACGAAAGGCCCTAAAAAACTTACAACTAATGGGTGTCATACTGAGGTATCTGTCTTGATCAAGTATTTATAATTTCTTTAATAGGCTTTCTGTGAGATAAGAGAAGATTTTTTCTAGGTTAACGAAGTTGCGACAATTGGTGAAATGATGGGCATTTTTGAAGTGTACATTTCTTATTTTCCATTAAGCTCGTAGATACTTTTAAGTTTTGCTCATCACCTTTCCAACATCATGTGTTCAAACACAGTCTTTAATAATTACCAAATTTAACTTAAAGTCCTTGGACTTGGCTATCACAATTGATCACTTTCTTTTTGGTCACTTAAAATATATGACATTTTGGTAGAGAAAAACTAACGATTTCGTCCTTACTCCAGCAAATAACTACTCCTAGCATCTCTTGCTAGACGGATTAACTACACAGAAATTCTCGAGAAGATGTATCGTCTATTCCAAGTAAGATATGGTTTGCCATTCTACGCGTGAGAGAAGAGAAGACGACCGCAAAAGGGTGTTAATTCGAATGTTGCGTGTTGAAGCGTTTGTTAAGACTTGGTTGATATGATTCATTGGTAGATAATTATATAAAGTATAAAGTACGAGGTGCTTTGCTACCTAAATAGTCTAATTAGTAAACGTTACATTAAGTAACGGCCACAAGAGACCGGACGCGTGATAACACCAAAGTTTATTCGACGAAGTGCTAGTTGTCAATAGCAACGACTTTAAACAGCAGTATATATATTACACAGATAATAACGAAACATAAATAAATGATAGTTCAAGATAATCAGACAATTACAGATATAATTTTAAATATAATTATAAATACAATTTTCTGGAGATATAACAGATAACTTGGTCAATCACTTTTGGATTAATGAACTTCCTCCTAGGGGCGATTCAGGAAGTGCCACCTGATAGGAGTGCGATGATAATGCCCATAACAAAGACAACTTTGCTCGTATGTAAGATTGCATTTGATTACTGCAACCAAAATTAACAAAAGTGTTCATTTAATTTAAAAATCGTCTTGTATCCTATTCGAGGTATTAAAAGTTGATCAATGTGAGTTCTAAAGTGGAATTTGGATTTATGCTATTTATGTCACATTTCGCAAACGTGAAAAGTTCATATATTTATATGAACAGTAAATGTACAATGACTGGACGTTGATAATCGTCTTTGCAACTTTATTTTCCTTATTATTTCAACAAACATGAGGATTTTATCTTTATGTGATAATATAAAATCTACCTATAGGAAATTAAAAATTAGTAAATTCTAAGTTTAGACTATCAAATTATGATTATTTAAATGATCCACCTAGTAAATGCATCTTTATTTAAAAAGAAGATTTGCTTAACCACTTATGCCACGCCTGACAACTGGTATTGGGTATGCTACTGAATCCTTTAGAGGACTGACATATTAAATCAATCGTAGATAGCCCTGATTGGAATCCATCTTCTCCATATTTCATAAGATTACCCAGTATATTTCTCCAATGCTAGGTGGGCGTCGGCTTTAATGTGTACTCAGCGAAGTCCGCCCTAAAGCCCATGCAGAATGTTTTGCCCTCTGCTCCTGTATTTATACATTCTGAAAGAGATGAGCTCAGGCTACTGATTTGATGTGAGCATTCGTGAGTCTTGTAAGGGAAGTTGTGTGCTCTTCCAGCCTGAACGATCTGCTTGCTGGTTGGCCGACAATGACTAAGCGTAAGGCCACTACAAGGGTGACCCCCCCAAAAGACTGAATCCAAGAAAACATAAATATTTCATCGCCAAAAGCTGGTCATTTAAAGTTGTCCAGATGGTGATAAGTAAGTCAGCCATCAGTCATTTTGATTAAAACGAACAGCTGTGAGGTAAGCAAGGAGGGAGACTTCAAATGATAAGATCATTTCTTCATCTTCGACAGGCTTATGGCTAACCTACCCCGCCCCAAACCCGCAAAGCATATCAAGTGTTGTTATTAATGATAATAGGAAATATGTGGCCTATCAACAATATCCATAGATTCACCTTGTTAAATAAAACGAAATTTAGGTAGAACATTTATAATAATGTTTCTTATGTTTGGGTACATTTGAACTGATCAAATTTTGTTTTACAGAACACCAAAACTCGAACTTACCTGATAAAACCCATATAACATGGAGGAACCTCAAGGAATACCTTGAGGCACAAAATGTTTATGAGTTCAAAATGAAACTGAGCTACAGCCGAGGGTCTAATCACTCAGCTTATTGAGAGCAGGAAGGTGTGAATGAAAGGTGGTTTGTGAAATTCGGCTGTTTCTTAAAGCAGCCCTTGAGGAAGCCTGTCCTGCCTTAGACGACTTGTGACTGGGCCTTTTATTCCGTTTTTAAGCGTCGAAAACAGTGGCGACTTCGTGAGTGGAGGCTAAGACCTCAGTCACGGTCGAGAAGGGGACTTCATTGGAAAAGGTGCTTCGTTTTATCTGGTGGGATCGTCAAGGAATGATAAGCTGTGCATTTCTGCCGCTTAATGCAGCAACAATAAATGCTCAAATCTACTGTCAGGAATTAGGGTGGTGTTTAAAGTTAACTTTGATGGGAAAAAGGGAATTGTTCTAGTGAATTGAAAAGGAGTGATGTTTCATCGGGACAATGCAGAAGCCCGAAACAGCAGGAATCACATCACACAAAAAAATCAAAGAAGAACTAGTTTGGGAGAAAATTCCTCATTCACCGCCTTAGTCTCCTGACTCTGTACCCTCAAACCACCATTTGTTTCGTAGTTTACGAAATCGTGTGGAAGAAAGAGAAGTAGGAAGTAATTGAAACTGACATTTGTGAGTTATTTGAATAGAAACCAAAAAAATGTAGCAATATTAAAAAGGTATAAATAAGGTTGTCATTAGATACACGAATGCCGTAGACAATGGTGGAAAAAGCGTTAATGTTTAAATTCTTAATGAAATGAAACATTTGGTCACTTTTATTTAAAATTCGGGCAGAATTTGTTGGATGACCTGATAATTTCTCCCCAATAACTAGACAGAACAGCAACCATTGATAGGTAGGGAATCTCTGTTGTCCCACATTGAGATAATTTTAACAGCATAATTACTGTTAGAGATGAATTAAAATTTACTCTGAGTTAAATGTACCAATTATACGAAGTTTCAAAGGTATCCTAGGACCTAATGGGTTAAGAAAAGCCTACGCCGATTAAAAATAACCAGCGACCAGAATGTTCGCAGTATTCCGAATAGAGACCGCACCTGCACATCACTGCACTTTCGCTCCAAGCGCTAGGGTGCAATAGGTTCCCAGAATTCAAAAACACGTTTCAGCCAATCCTTTGAAACATGCAAGAGAGACTTTGAAATTCAAAAAATCTTTTTTTTACACCAAAAGCATAGAAATGTTCAACAATGCAAGCGACCACTTTTAAAGAGGAGTTGGAGTTCGTTTCATCATTATCACGAAGAAGTAGTGGCTTTGTCGTCACCAAAGAACCAAAACGTATCGATCAGTTCCAGCACATGCAGACAAAATGACGAGATGTCTTGCAAGAAAAACAAAATAATTTAGCAGGAAATGGGGAAAATATTGACTTCCTTTTAGTTTAAAATTGACAAACTAACAAGATGGACACCTACTTTAAGGGTTAAGTGCGCCGAATTTATCGTGGTGATAGTGATAGTGTTCCAATGAGGAGAACAAGAAGCACTTGTGCTTACCAGAGTCGGAGACCAGGCGTTCATACACCAGCCGTTTCTCAATGCGTCGTGGTTCATCAGCAGACAATCGCATTATCCACAGATCTGGCGTGAGTCTGTGAGATTTGAAGGAAATGAAAAAGAGCAAAGTAAATCTCAGGGGTTATTTGGCCCTCCTTATTTCCTAAGCAATCGCTGACGTGTTCTGAAGTGAGGACAAGCCCTTTCCGCCTACTGCTAATCAGAGTAAATGACAGAGACATCTGGCCGAGGTACTATAGTGATTCCTCCATCATTCCCCACCGATTTAAACCAATTTCGTATGCAGTGCTTTATTTCTTCTCTCTTCTGGTGTCCACAATTAGCATCGAAGATTCACCTTAGGAAACTTCAATTCTAGGTTTTATAGAAGCTCTTTCAAATACAAAACCACCAGATAAAAATGTTAAATAAAACAAAAATCCAGAATTCAGTAATGGGAACACATCCTTCTACTTCAAGTACAACAAAATTCTACAGAACGCCAACTCACGCATTGAGACTAACAGGCAGGACACAGGTGTGCTCAAGGATGCCTTTGTCCGTCAATTCCAACTTTTCAGTCCTCAAAAAGACCTCGAAGTCCGCTTCACTGCTCTGTATGTCGAGCAGAATCGGTCTAGCGTGCGAAATCACACAAATAAGACCACTCCTACTTTATAAATATAAGTAGGAAATATTTTATTGTTGCACTGAATCTAACCTAATTTCCTTTTCAACCAGTGCGGTTTGCGTGAAGGTAGATAAAGCAGAGGCCAGACAAGCAACACGATACAGGTGGTGCAGGAGACGCAGTCTAGTTTCTAAGCCCACCTCCTCGCTCATGTTGGCATTCACGAAACTCCGCTCCAAACTCGGGGAAACTGCAAAAGGATATCACACGTTAATATTTCAGCGTAGTAGTTCCTTTAAAAAAATGGTCGGGGTCTACCGTTGTGGATGGCACTAAGGCAATCATTTGTGGTTTTGAAAACACCGACTTCAATCAGCATTCGTAAACCAGAGACATCGAAACTACTCGAGGCGACACTGCTGCCACCACGTGCCATTTTGGCGAATTGGGTGAAATCGGAGGGCTTCACCTAGGAAAAATCACGGGAGAAAACCGTTAATCTCTATCTAATTGTGGAGTTAGACCATCCTGATGTCGACGACTAACCAAAAGAAGGTCCTTTTTCCCCCGAAGAATGCGCAGACCCAAAAGGAAGCCCTCGCGAGCTGTTTTTCGATCAGAAACATCTTTCAACGCCTCCCACATTCTCTCAGATGAGTCCAGTTCGCGAACGACCGTCTGATTAGGTGGAAAAAGCACTTCATAGTGACCTACAAGGGAAGCGGTAACAATTATCCACCCAAAGACGTGGTCAACATGTACCCTCATGCAGTCGTTCGCCAACTGCCTCTTCCAAGTTTGCAGGTGGGGTGCCCAAGGGGGACCACTTAGTTTCCTCCTGATAGGCAAGAACAAGGCGTTTGACACGATCGAGATCGGTCTTGAGTGTGCTTAGGGGCGACTGTTGAGTGGAGTAGGGCAGGACCTTAATTACCTGGTGAGATGTAAAAATGTCTACTTATCAGCTTTCAGTAGATATTATTAACATCGACTACGTACTATTTTGGAGGGGGTATTTTTCTCCGGAGGTGAGAGAAGTTCCACACTGGGAGTTTGGAATTTAACGTTGAGATTAGCGTAACGTATAGTGTACTCGGCCTCATAGCTGGTGGCAACTGTCTTTGAGAAGGGCATGAAACGAGCCTCCAGTTGGTGCAGTTTAAGGCCGGTATCGGCCTCTGTAGTGAATAACAGGAATGGCGGTGAATAGAAAATGGATGAACAGAAAAATTTAAATCTCTCAGGAACTGGTTTATAAACTACATCGTCTATACTCTACTTCCCATTTACAAAACCTAGTACATTGTAACAAGAACACTAGAATAAGAATATGAAAAAATAGAACCTCCAAAGGTTTCATGGGCAACTAGTTTGTCATAAATTGAAGCCGAAAAAACTCAGTATTAGAAGAAGACGAAGTAAAATGGATGGAAAAACTACAATATGCTAGTTGGAGAAACTGTCCTATGTTTAAAAAAACTAATTGACTGATAACCGAAATATTCCACAAATTCCATAGCTGGCCCACTCGAATTCCGTCTAACCTGACTGTTTGAGCTGAAAATTTACCAAACCTAAAATGCATCTTGACTTCGAGGGCATTTAAGCATAACTTAGGGCATATTATCTTCGAAAAACCTGCCTAGGGTAGCCTTACGTAATCGCCGATAAACCCCGTAAAAATAACCAGACGAAGTAGAAGCTGCCAATAGTAAATCAAAGTCTTGCTCACTCTGAATCGTGGAGACACGAAGAACTCGACGAGTTCTACCGGAGTCACCGGGAAATAAAGCAACAAGTTGGGGTTCGTTTTCAGGAGCTCCATTGGTTAAAATCAGATCACCCTCACCGTAGGTGGAAAAGACGGTTCTAGTGGGTGAATTAAACGTTTCTGATGGATTTATAAAAATGCCTCAAAACGACAAAAAACATAAAAGGGGACCACCCCTGGCAGTGAAGAACTTACGACAGTTGATCGGTCGATGTTAGTTGATACTGTGAGTAATTAAACAGGTTAGAAGAGGCCGTCACTTGTTTGATAGTGGGTTGAGCTTCAAGGAGGGAAAAATTGCAGATTTCATCAAGCTCCAAGGGGCTACCACCCAGCCCAACCTTGGGACGAAGTGAAGTGGCACCGTCACCTGGGACCATGTTCGTAACACCTTGCAGTGTATGCTGATGTTTTGATGGGTTCACCTACGTACATTAAGTCAAGTGTCTAAACATAAAATATACACAAATACCTTATAATCTTCTAAGTACCGAGTTGAAGGAGTGACACCAAGTTGGGATTCAATGAGCTTTAACATTCTCTAAAAATTTGCAATAGTAAGATTGAATATAATAAAATTCAACGAGTTATTAGCGATGGACAAGCAATTCGACTTATTTAACATATACCAAACTACATTTACGAGATAGGCAGAGTGGACCGTATCAAGCGCTGATTTTAGAGAACGAAAAACCGAGGTGCTTAAAGTTAGTGGAAAATTGTGATATAAATTAAAGGAAAAATTATTAATTTATAATGATACAAAAATTGATTTATTGCAATCAATTTTACAGTTTGTTTTAAAAAGTAATATTTATTACAGTATAAGTTAAATATATTTAAAGATAATTGTGTGATATTAAATTATTATAAGATACTTTTGAAAAGTTAGATGTTTTATTAGTTGCAAAAGGTTGAGGGGCATTTGTATGGTTTTGGGTATGCCTCTATGTATATTTGACCACTTACAACATGATTTCTTTAATCATACTTTCCATTTGTTCTTTTGGCAAAAATTTTATTTTTAATATGTTTTGCAATACGTAGTCTTAGCTTTGTGAATAATTTTAGGCCATCCGTATTCTAGTGTAGCATTAGTTTGATCTATGCCGATTTTCTGCATGTTCATGCATAATTTAACAAATTTCAAGCAACATTAATAATTTTAGTTAACTTTATCTTCTAATACATATCATAAAAAATGTTTCATTGAATGTAGCTAATGCTCACAAAAACAGATATCTAGTCGTAATGATCGAACCCGAGTTTGTCGAGTACCCACCTCCAACCAGCATGCCTGATTCTCGTGTTAGCTACAACGATATCCCAAACGACCACTCCCATCCTCCTAGCATAATGAGCTACCATGACATGGGTCAGGGCTCCTTCATGGACAAAGTCCTAGACACCCCTCCCTCCCAGTCGGACAATCAAATCTTCCACTCCTCCAGCACCAACTCCGACCTGCCTAACGGCTTCGCGAACTGCGCCCCCGAAAATCCCTTGCCCGCCACTTCCTCGTCCGGTTTGATTACTCCCACGTGTATTCTTGCCGACCCCAATCCCCCTCTCCCCGACAATGTTGGCGACATCATCGCCTCTCGACTTAAATCTGACGATCAAATCGAGGCTGAAAAGCACCCCACTCCCGAGTTTCCACCTCAATTCGAAGCCTCCTCTGCGGCCACCACTACCACCGCACCAGCTGCCACAACTCCATGTGCTGCTCCAACCACTAACGTTCAGCAGAAGACTCCCAAATCTCCCAAGGAGCTCTCCACTCCGACTTTGAACCACGATACTCCCTCCACCGCCTCCCCTCCTGCCTCCATCTCCGTCCAGACGGTTAATAAACCCAGTGCAGACTCGGCAAGTTCCCCTGTCTACGACGATGCAGAGTACGCAGCCGCAGCTAGAGCTGCTGTGGACAGCGTGGTATTCGCTCTGGTTGGGAATAAAACCCCGGCAGCGTACGATCCAGCTCTAGCGGGCACCGGAACCGACCGCCTCTACTCCCTAAGCCTAGCTCCGGTGGGTGTTTCCTCCAAACCCTCAAATCCACCTCCAAGTAACGTCTGTTCCCACTCGCTACTGAGGAATTCAGCTGCCCAGGCTTCGGCTGAGGGTTTGACCAGTTTGACGTGTCCAACCTGTGCGGCAGTGGTGCCCGTCTCGCGGTTTTTCGCGGTGCGACAGACGACTCAGCAGCAGCAGCAGAATCAACAACAAAACAACCAGGAGGCGAAATACGTCTGCAAGGCCTGCGGCCGCTGCTTTGTACGCGAGGATAAACTCAAGAGGCACGTCATGTCCATCCACACCCTGGAAAAGCCGCATGTCTGCGAACTCTGCACCAAGGCGTTTGCGCGAAAGTACGTCGGCTTTCTACCTCTTATCCAGTATAAATTGACGTCGATTATTGGTTTAGAAGTCCAGGTTTTACGTCCACTAGCGAAGCGTAATTGAGAAATCAATCAGTCTCATTGGTCAGTTATTTGCATTGTCTTTTAAAACGGGGCTTATGAAAAGACCATATTAAATTACTGAGATATTTAGTAAGCATTTGAGTAATCTACCAAGTGAAAATTGGTGAAAAAGTTTAGGTGTAATGGAGGAATCAATGAGTCTCATCAGCCAGCCAGATTCGGAAAAAAATCGCTATTCAATTGGGGGAGGTATTTAGTGAGCATTCAGGTTAATTTTTTGTTTTTAAAGTAGTCCTTTTTTGAGTGGAATTCCCTGATATGTGCAAGCAACACTTAGAGTAGTCGTTAAGGTTGATCGTTTTTATGCTGCTGCCTCCCAAGTTTCTTTTTTCTCGTTTTATTCCCTACTCACCTGTCTCCCTGCTTTTTAACAAAAAGGAATGCCCATGCTGGTGGTGGTATCGCATTTTTGGTAAGTTGTAGCTAACACGCAGATGACGGCTAGTTTTTCCACCCCGTTTGAAGTGCGCCTTTCCTGTACGGAAATTTCACGCCATGGCTTTATGTGTGTATTGGCTTTTCAACGTAGTTAATTTGTGAACCCTAATCCTCTGCTGCTCTCGAAGTGCTCTGTTTGGGTTCAAACTAATGCTATCTGGTTTGAAGGTACTGAATGTCGGGAAGCACTAGTGGAATAGGAAAGGTATTAGTCTGTTTCATCAGCATGAGGCATCCGGCTATACTTCGCCGTTTCATCAGCAAAAAATGACTGGTAACTGCGAAATTTTGCTAACAAATTCAATGGCTGAGACAATTTCACCATTGTCATCAAGGAGTAATGCCCAAAATAATCGCAAAACGGGAGCTGGAGCAATCAGACTGATTTTGCACTACCCCTGGGGGCATCTTCTCAAAAAAACACTGCTGTTGCTTTAATTCTGTCGTTAACGATTACTGCCTTTTTCGACGACAATACTTAATAATCTATCGGCCCATGGTTCCAGCAAAAAGTACTCGGTTATAAAGCCGATGAAGTCAACAATTCGAGAACATGGATTGGAGGCTCTGTAAGCGCTCTCGTTCCTCGAAGTATCAATTGAAGAGGCTTTACTTCTTCTAAGTTTGACACCGAGCCATTTGGGGTTCTTCGAAGGTGCTGGAATCAGCGGTGTGTGTTCCACTTCTTGCGGTGCCTTCCAAGCCGACTTGGGAGCGAAAATTCGCCTCAGCTATCGCGGTAGCACGCAACTAGGCAGGTTGTCACATGCCCAGCTCACGTTCCTTCTCTCGCTCTGCTTTACTCCTCTCATTTTTTGTCTGCTACTCCTCCTCCTCATCCTACCTCTTCTCTTCGCTCTACTTGCTCGCTTACTTGAATTGGCGCAACTGAGGTTTCGTGTGTGTGTGTGTGTGTGTGTGCTTCCCCTTGAGGGTTTAGGCATGGTTTTGGAGTCTAAGGTTGTTGGATCTTCAGTCCTT
The DNA here is from genome assembly GCA_030710315.1 of Anomotaenia brevis. Classification (NCBI taxonomy): domain Eukaryota; kingdom Metazoa; phylum Platyhelminthes; class Cestoda; order Cyclophyllidea; family Dilepididae; genus Anomotaenia; species Anomotaenia brevis. Next base: position 688,101 of record JAUOZQ010000040.1, read on the forward strand.
CGGCTTTAAGAGCCGCTCATTTCGAAATAAATGCGTAGGGTGGGGATAAAATACGGGGTTGTGGCACCAACTCCGCTGTTCTGTGAGTAAATTCGGGTCTTTTCTGCTCTTCATGTACGCCTCCGAGCAATTAATTGATCTGTTGCTATTCGCAGCCCCCTTTATTGCCAAGCTGAGCAGCCATAATAACCGCATTCGCCTTCCCAATAAGTGGGTTGAGAGGAGAGACCGATCATCTTCTCCGAATTACAATAAAAAAGCGAAAATAAATACTAATACCGCGCTCTAGGAACTGAGGTCGAAGTGTGAACTCGTTAATAAGTTTAGATTGTCGTGGGGTGATAGCTACCTTAGAATTCACGCTTTCATTCGATTCATAAATCACTTATCATCGTTGTTTTGTTGGAAAAAGCAATTTTTTATCTTGGAGGAGGCATTTGAAGTCGTAAGGATAAGTAGTCAAAATGATGAGGAATAAGGCAAAATGTGTTACGACGAGCCTACACGATGGAATTGGTGAAATTTAAAGAGTTGGGGTTTAATCAAAGACAAAATTAAAGTGAAAAGGCTAAAAATCAGCTTGCTCCAGCCCCATTCCGAGGTGCGCCTGATTGAGGAGGCTGTAACCAACGCTGCAAATGGCACTGCTTCTTTTAAACAAGACCTTTTTGGTAATATCGCAGGTTTTGTTGGGTGGTAAGGTGAGTTGAACGAACATCGGAGGCATTGGAGTAAAAAACGGTCATTTTAGGTGAAAATAGGGATTTCGAAGTTACATAGATATCTAACCAACTGATTGGACTCATTTGATTGGGTAGTATATTTGCTTAAAGTCCCAAATGAACAGGACTCGGGGAAAATGTGCTGTGAAGAGCATTCGATAAATCACGGAGCGGAATTGAAGGAGTTAGGGTCTAATCAACGACAGAATTAAAGTGTCAGTTTTAAGGAGACTTTTTTCCCCAAGGAAAAGGTAAAAAACAGGTTGCTCCAGCCTCATTCCCAATTGTGGCTGAAGACGCTGCAAACGTCACTGCTTCTTTTGCGCAAAATCTTTTTTGTAATAGCGTGGGTTTTGTTAGGCATCAGGTGGTACTATAAAAGAAAAAAACATTCATTTTTAGCTGAAGAAGGGCAATTTAGTTCACAGTAAAATCAACCCAACGGACTGGAATAATTTGAATAAATTTGATTGGGTTGTACATTTGTTTAAATCCCAAAATGAACAGGCCTCAAGGAGGAATTATGGTTCAATAAACTGGGTATGCGGCGTTGAATTTGCGGTGATTAATTTCATGTGGAGGTGGGAACGCTCCGCTTTTGAGCTGTCAATAGCAGGTTTATGACGCCTCTTTCATTGCCTCATTTTTTCCCTCTGTGGAGTGTCGGGTTTTTCGTTAAATAAAGCGACGTCGCCATGACAAAAACACTCGGTGTATTTTTCCCCACTTCTGAGGGATCAAGTCGCTCCTTGTGGGGAGTCCTGATTGATTGGAGTTGGAGACGTCTTCACTAATCGAGAAAGACCCTGGATTACAGGGTTTTTGCCATGAATTCGACAGAAAAAATGGGCTGCCAATTGTAAAATGTGATAGAATTAAATTGCACTACTGTCTTTAAAGTGATTTTCTAAATTAACTTCCATCATTAACATCTATTACAGCCTCAAGGCTCTTAAAAACTCCTGCCTTTGTTCCATGGGGCTTTTGCTGTACTACCATTAGTGTCCTCATCGACAGCGCCCATGCCTGATAGCCTACTGGAATCTTGTGGAGGCCAAACACTACCCACGACCCTTATTAGGTTTTTCCCTGAGGTTTGCTGGTAAGATGATGAATCCTACTTCTTCCCCAGATATTTGTGTAATGGCTACCCTTGTTATCACCCAGGGGTTGGTTACATTCCGCGTAGGAGGCATCTGATTTTAACTTAAGCCCCGGTAACAGGAAGATCTAAGTAACCCATATGACCGTTTATTTGACCTTAATGAGGCTGGCCAAATTAGTTTATCATTGAATTAGGTCAACCAACTCTCTAATAAACACTGGGACTCACACCCGCTCTCTGGTTTCAAACATCTAGCAAGAGAATCTGAGAGAAGTTATCCTGGTACAAACGCCTTCAGCACGTTTGTAATTATCTATAGTAATCTCTATAGCATATTCCGAGCACCTTGTTAATAGTTGCAGAGCTAGTCTTACATGTCCCTTTGGTAGTGTGCTGGAGGTTTCGTGGTGTTCATTAAGACGAGGAATGTGGAAGTAGGTCCTATTCGTGCTGACTCCTTGATGCTTCCGGTTCCGTTGGGCGTTGCTGGTGATGAGAGAGGAAAGGAAGACCTCCTGGTGTTTCCCTCTGTGAGAATGAGCAGGAAGTGGCCTTAGCAGCAGAAGCAGCTGTCATCAACCCCAACTCATCCCATCTTCTCAATCGAGTGAAATCGCCTCCTTTCTATAGAGACTCTCTACGAGCTAAGCCTGACTTCTTGCTAGGGGAACCAGATCGATTAGGGTAGGAATGGTCATTCTCCGCATCAAATTCTAATCATCGGAGCCCTTGCCTGTGTTTAGATTGTGACTTTAAGCTACAGAGTACGTGCATAGGTAGACATCAAACAGATAGTTTTTGTCTGTTACCAATAGAAGTTCGCTTCAAATTATTGTCACTCTAGTTTCGCGTGTTTTGCGTTATGAATTCGTCATCTTTTTTGCTTTCTGCGTCTCCTACCTTCCATGTTGTCTGCAGTTTCCTTACATGTCCAGACCGATCACGAAAACAGGGGGAAAATTTCCCCCACTGAGCCCCAATCGATGAACACAGTCTGGACTCTCGTCTCCTCTGCCCTCCTCCCCCCTCTAGACTCACGTTTGTCTGGATGTCTGTCTTCTGTTTGTGGTCGGTCGCTTTGATAGTACTACTGCTATCCCCCCCCCTCCCTTAAGAGCCAATCAAACCGTGACTTTTGAGTGTAGACAGTAGAAGGAACTTATCTAGGGTGCTGTAAGGTTGATGACAAAACATAGAAGCATTCAGTCACAAACAAGAGGGAGAGGGGAAAGGCCTCATTTACTCAATAAGATCAAGTTGCATATGGCATTGCAATGCCCCTCAAAATCTCCTCTTTCGATTGAGCATTTGTAGTACTGGCAGCACTTAATAGCAGTCTATTGGCGGGCTAAGGTGATTTGGGGAGTTCGGCAGGAGACTATGCTGTTGATGACGAGCGTTTTGTCCACTTGTTTCCCGTCACAAACATGGCGACGTTTTATTGGCTCATTTGGTTATCCAGGGCTTGAGTACAGTTGTCCAAAGTTCCATGTAGGAGGCAGTTGGGCTTCAGATTTTCGAGGTCCTTAGTTGCTATGCTGCCAACTTCTTCTAACCACCACAGCCGCCTCATAATCTCAAATTAAAGCCCCCGATTTATTTTGTTTATAGTGTTAAGAAGGAACACTGGGTACCGACCATAATCTCTTCATTACTCTGATATCCCATGCGAATGATAGATCTAAAAGTTCTTCTCCTCCATGATGAATCAGGTGGGGGTTCCAGCCGTCACTCCTTTCTCCTCATTGTCATTACGTTAATGAATGGAAAAGAGGCTTTCAAAGCCTGCGCATGAGAATCCATAGCAATGAGATGTGCCTCAAGTGTTAAAACCGGATTATGCTACCTCAAATGCGAATAAATGTGGATTGGCTAATCAAATCTAATATTTCCTGAAGAGCTGAAGAGAGCATTTTGCTCCCCGTTCGCTTGTTTTACCGACACATCTTGACAATATTCATTGGCAAATGGATGCTCGATTGTGGGGTTTGAAAACTTACCGTCTTCATGGAGTCTGGTAGCAGTTTCCCGTAGATTTGTAGGTCATTGATCCATTAAACCAGCTGGAAATGACCACTACTGGGTGTGAATATGACTTTCTCCTGCCTACGACAAAGCGAACGTGGGCACATTTAGACACTCTGTGGCGAACCAACACTATTGTGAGGCTTGAAATCCGACTGTCTTCAGGAGGCCTGGGGAGGTTTTCAGAGTCCAGGATTCCTTTAACCAGCAGCAAGTGACCACCGCTGGGTGCGAAATTAAACAATAGATTATGGCAGAGATATTGCCAAAACACTGACAATCAAACGAGAGCTGGCCAGCTTGGTAGCAGCCTCTCGGAGAGACTTCCAGATCCCAGGAATCATAAGTTTTCTTGTCTACGACAGAAATTACTTGTTGAATAGTTTCCTGATTTAACCAACGGTAAACGACCGCTGCTAGTTGCGAATTTTGGAGATGTAATTTTCCTTGTCTACGTCAAAGAGATTTCCGACCCATACCTAGCCAGTATGGGTAGGTACCTGATTATGAAGCTGATAGATGTCTTAAGTCCAGGAACCTTTACCTGGCGTCATATGACCACACGAAATATTAATTTACTCTTTCTACGACATAAAAGATCACTAACACAATGAGACATTTAGTGGCCAATAGACACTCGAGTGAGACTTACGGGCTCTACTTAGGAGCTAATTGGCATGGTAGTCTTTTTCCGAAAAGATTTTCAAAACCTAGGATCCTTTTGGAAAGTGCTAAATGATCTCTTCTAGGCCAGTGATCACCACTAGGAATTACCGACAAACAATGAGACATTTAGTGGCGAATAGCTACTCGATTGTGGAGTTCGAAAGCTGACCGCCTTCTGTAGGTTCGGTAGCATTTTCCCAAAATTTCCACACCCCATGATCCCTTTAACCAACGGCGAACCACTACTTACAATTGCGCCATCAAAATGAGAGACCTTTGGTGGCTAAAAGACACTATTGTGAGACTTAAGGGCACTCTTGAAAGCTGGCATCCCTTTCTAGACCTGGTAGCAGTTTCCCGGGGATATTTTTAGAACCACAACGAGGTGCTAATTCAAAAAGCAGAAATTTTCTTGTCTTCAACAACGAGATTACCGGCAAAGTAATTTATTTAGTGGCGAATGGAAACTCTATCATGAGGCTTAGATGCTGACCGCCTAGCTTCAGAGAGCCCAGGATGCCTTTAACCAGCGCAAATGACCGCCGCCACCACCACCACCACTAACAAGGGGCGGCGTTTCGTGTGGCAGCACTCAGTAGTGGTGGTGGCATTGGCAGTGGCGGTGGCAGTGCTGGTAGTGGCAGTAGTAAAAGCGCAGCAGCTCGCAGCTACTGCAAATGCTGCCCCTGGCTTTCGCCTGCAGGGGCGAAAAAAGCTGCCTCACCAGCCTCACTCGCGTGTGTATTGTGTCTTCCCCCACACTCCCACTCACCCAGCCACCGTGCACACACGCGCCCACCTCATTGGTCGGGCGGGGGCATGCTGGGGCTGCTTTTCCCTTCGGGTGGACCGTTATTTAGCCTGCCTCCTCCTCCTCCTCCTGCAGCTGTAGCAGCTAGCTAGCTGGCTGGCTGGCGGGCTGGCGGGCTGGCTGGTAGTGGAAGGGGGTGAGTAATTAGTTCCCTCGGGCCTGTGTGTGTGTGTGTGCGTCTAGCGGGCTTTCACCCGTGACGTGTGGGTGGGGCTTGGTCATCGTATTATCTGCTGCTACTGCTGCATCTCGACAGTGAGAGGGAAAGGGGACTAGCTGCACCTCGGCTAAATACCGCGGCGAGATTAAGGCGATACCGAGTGGCTCAAATGGACGGATTTAGCAAGTTGGGTTGCCGTGGTGTCGATATCGGTTCGTTGGGACCTCAGAAAACGGGGCATGCTGAGTGGACATTGGTTAATAAGACCGTTGGTAGATATCTTCTCTAAACCATGTAGGCACGGGTTTATGAGGCCATCTCATGAGTTTTTCGAAACTTACCTCATTTAAAGTGAACAAATTCAAAGAGTATTTTACAATGTCTACCGGAGCTGTGCGTTATTTTAATGTTTAGTGCGTTTAAACTGGTTAGATTGCTTTACAGAACAATACACTTAAAGCTTGGTCGATTAAAAATCATTTGAGAGACAATGTTTCATGACAACAAGAAAGAAACTAAGCTGAGCAGCGATGAAATGGCCAGAAATATTCACTAAGTTCATGGTGGAACGTGTGAATGAGTTTATGTATGTCCAGAAGATGGTTTGCGAAATTCAGAAGAGGGAGATCGAATCGAACACATTCCAGTTGAGTTTGATGATGAGCTGCTTCTAGAAACAGCTTCGTAAAGCGGAAAGGTTCCAGCCAAAGCCCAGAAGGGTACGTAAATGCGAAGAATCTGTGAGTTCTACTTTGTGAACACTCAGGGATTGATCTCTGGGAGTTTCGAGTTCGTAGGACTAAGAGACCATACTAGCGGTTCTTGATCGAGAAGATATTGATCAATTGAATTGAATAACCGTGAACGAACCCATTATCACACTCCAATGTCGGGCTCTAGAGTGCAGTATGTCGAGTATGCAATGCTGATGGGGAATGGAATTAGGGAAAATCCACTTAGAAGTACTTAGGGGTTTCATGAGAGAGTCTCTGTCTAGCTTTTGGTGTGCCAAAAACGGCTCAATAGTCATTGTCTTCCTGGTTAAGATCATCAAACATTAGCAAATGGTCTCTCAATCCTATACGTCTTTGAATGCACCGTTTAACGCTAGAGTGCAACGCTTTTCCACGATTCAGTGAGTTGCTTTTCTTTACAGTATTATGTTTTCAGAGGGGAAGAACTGTGAATTCTCTACACGTCACTCATACACGCGTTTGAATGCCAGCTGAAATCAGATATCCTTTTGAATGCATTACTCCTGGAAAGAGGGACGTGGATAATCTGTTTTTTTTTCGGCGTTGATACCCATGACTGTGCTATGGCTACATCCTGGAGCTATTTTTGGCAATATAACCCCTCTCGAGTAGTCAATAAGAGCACAACTCCATTTTAGACAGTTATTAGTGTCTAGCTCGCTAGTTTATTTGTTTCTTCAAAAAAGGCACTGGGCGTTGTCTCCAGGATGTCTCGCTTTTTGTTGGGTGCATATGAAATCATTTTGGAAGAAGAAGAAGAAGGAAGTGCGTTTTAGAGTCATATGTTGAGCTGCAGGTCTTTGGACAATCTTCCAGAGGAAGCCTCGTGGTAGAATCAACTTGTCTAACTTTTTAATGAGTTACAAAGCTAAAGGGTTTCAATTTGCACTCCGATTAACGGGGAGAGGATGAAAAAGGTTGTTAGTTAATTGCATTAAAGCTCTCTCCAAGACGGATCAACCATCCCGTATAAGATGAGGAGTCCCAATAGCAGAATGAGAAGGGGAATTGTGTGAAAATAAGGTTTGGGGTCAGTGCACACAGTCTATGTATAAAGGGCTTAGACAAAGAAAACACCTTGAAAAAAAGTCAAAAAAGTATATTTTTATGTGGTGTAGGTCCACCTTTTGCGGAATTGCAGCCTCATCTTAAACCTACATTGGTTCAGTTCTCGACTTTGGGCCTTAGTCAGACCACTACAAGTATCCGAGGTTCCGTTGTAAAACTGCACTAGGCTACGTCTTCGGAAAGGCGCTTCACCAAGCACTGCCATCCGGATTGCATTCGTTCTGCAGCCCTTCTCAGATTTACATTAACTCCTCCTTGCGGTTCGTTGTTAGTCTATCTACTTGGCAATGGGTTGTTAAGTGCTAACGAGGCAATTTGACTACCGTGCAAGTAGGTCTGATTGATTGATTGGCATGCCCTAGACCTGCTTCTTTTCTCCTCCCCTTTGTCAGTTTCATCGGTCGGAGGTAATCTCTTCAGAGCATAGGCTGGTAGAGTGTTTCGGTGGTCCTAACATCAAATGTGGTGGCATAAACTGCATCCCATATCATCCATGCACAGTTGCCACAGCCAGTGCTTTTTCATACCCTCAAGTCCTGCTCGGTTTCAGGGACAAGCTGAAAGACCATCTGCGACACCACGAACGGGCTGCGAGGGCCTTTGAATGCAGTGAATGCGGAGCGCCGTTTGTGCAGAAGTCGGACCTCAATCGCCACGTACGCGGCGTCCACCAAGGCGAGCCTGGTGTTGGCATCAACATGACTGTTCGACGAAGACCTCCTGGTGAGTTGGCAGGGAGGTGGAGGGTTAGCGGCATCGATTTGGGGTATTAGAGGCTAAAAATTGCGCAAAAACCGGAGGTTGTCGTCGGCCTATGCGTTGATCTGCTGTTCACAAAAGCCCAGCCGTAGCTTTCGCCAAGTTATACGCCTCGATAACAGTTCGCTATTCCTGCGAGGAATTGCTGCTGTGCAATTGTATATCTATGTCTACCCTGCATACCGGCTTGGCGAAGCCTAAGTTCCGACTCATGTAGCTGAATAGTTTGCCTTGGTAGATTTGACTCTTCCTACAAGCCCTAGATCATTCCACTGCAGGCCCGTGCTCTAGAGCTCAAGTGGTCTAGATTTTAACATGGGTTACCACCTCAATCTGCCTTAGTACTCTGAGTTCCTTGATTTAATAATTGGCTTTAGCGCCCCTGGAACCTTGAATTAGCTCTGTACATGTTTTGTCATGTTATTGGTGTATGATAGTCAAACTTTGAAATTCTTTAACTGAATACTTAACTACGAAGTCAAGAGTATGGATAAAAATTTTACCTCGTGCTAAGAATTTAGTAAGATTGTCTACTAATCGAAAGTTACCGTTGATCAATGCGTTGATGCCCCCCGAAACCCCAGAGGAAATTTCTTCTAGTTACGCGTCGAATTGGGTCGGTTTATGACGGTAAAATAAATTCTTTCTTGTCAATAACGCTCCTCAAATGTTAAGTCTACTCATGCGTCCGTCCCCTTGGAGCAAATTCGAGACGGATCCTTCCCAAGGCGGAGATTCGCGGCATCGATTCTGGGTGCTGCTCAGTCCCAAACGTCTATCGCGGTAGTAGATCAGTTCCATGACCGCGAAGTGCGAACAGCTTTTACAGTTCGTACTCAATGTGCATTTGGACCTTTAAAACCCTCCCGCTTTACAGTACTGTGCACTATTCCTGAAACAACAAGGAAAATATTTAAGAAATAACTTCGCAGAAGTCTTGCATCCGCGATATTCGGAACCGCGAATTATCGACTCATGCACGTGAATATTTCGCCCTGGTAACTTGGTCACATGGGCGGGTAACACCGTGTGAATCTCTTCCTCTCTGTTTTTTTCAATCCTTGCATCTTTCCACTACAGTCCAGTGCTCTAGAGTTCAACTGGCCCAAAAGTTTGTCTGGGTCACTACCACCGCCTATCCTGATATTTTGTGTTCCTTGATGTAATAAGTGGCTTTATCCTCTCTGGAATCCTGATTGAGGTCTGTACTCATTTCGCGAGGTGATTCGTGTAAAATGAAGAGGCTATGAAACTCTCTGGTTGAATGATCATCTGAGGAAATAGATGTAAGGGTAAAACATTGCACTGTTTGTCATGATTGTTAAATTTTCGAGCTAATAAATGTTGCGTTTGGTCTATGCGTTGATCCGCTATTCTCGGAAGCCCTGCTGGGAATTTCGCGTCGATGGCCCGTTTTTACTCGATGAAATATGAATAACGCTTCTCCCTTTTTAAATCGTTTAGTACGTCCTTCCTCTTGGGATAATTTCCATTTTCGGGGGTCCGGCGAATGTTCTAGCCGTCGGCTACAAGGAACAGGGTTATTCAGGTTAACTGTGCCCAACAGAAAGTATGGGGATTGAAAAGAACTAGTGTCCGTGGTCCCAGTTGGTTCCCGTGTCGGATCCAAGTTTCACCACTGATTTTTAACTAAAGCTGATGCCCATCTGCGACCGTTCCGGAAATCACGGACAGTGTTTCAGATGGTGATCTTCCTCAGCTATAAATGAGGGAGGCACTCACAGGAAATTTCCCGTTGATACGGTGGGAGTCTGGTGGATATTCTAGTTGAGGGCTACAAGGAACAGTGATAGGTACCTGTAAGTTGTCTAACAGGAAGTACAAAGACTGAAAGTTACTGGCGTCCGTGGTCCCAACTAGTTCAAGTTTCACCGCTGATGTCCACCTCGTAGATGCGTGCTCTTTTCGCTGTTCAGCTACAACCAATGCCCGTTGGCGGCCGTTTTGGAAGTCACTAGCAAACACCGCATCGTCTCCTATGTCAAATCCCTTTCTCGGGGGCTTTTTATACTATCCTAGGTAGTATAGCTCTATGAATTGTGCGTGCTTTCCGACCACCCACAAATTGTTTCTTTCAGCTGGAGATCTTCCTACTAGGGTTGGATGCGGAGTGGTCCGATGAGCCATCATGAAGCCTTGCATAATCTCCTTTGATTTGTATGGAGTCTGGTTCACTGTGTCGACAGGTTGAAATGTGGCACCTTGAACATACAGGGAGTTCGCTATGAATTCGGCGAACCCATAAGTCGTCAACTAAAGTATTTAAGAATTTAAAAGTTAGCTAAAAGGACACAGAAGCTGTACTATTGTTTTACTCAAAATAACCGCTGCCATTAACAGCATCTGTTTCAGCCTCAATCCGTTTCGTACTAATGCCTTGTGGTTAGCAGGTGCTAAATATGGGAGCGTTTATTACGTCACATGTTTAAAGTGGTACTTTTGGCTGAAACGTGAGCTTGTTAGTCTATTTCATCAGCTTCGCGCATTGGTATCTGTGAATGAAAACCTTATTCACTTAGGGATTCTGTTTGAATAACTATTTTCGCTCAATTTGTACTCATTTGAATTAACTTAGTTTATTCATGAAATAGAAAAGTTGTGGCTCAAAATTTAATAGATTTAAAACAACCAATGTTATGTTTCAGCCTCAACACGCCTCAAACTAGTGCCTGCAGACCCTAACTATCGGGATATTCGTTTACCTCGTTTGGTTAAGAGTAGTTCCTTTTGGCGAAATCGTAAGCTTATTTGTGTATCTTCTCAGCATGAAGCATCGGTATCTGGTAAAGGAAATTTTCTATTTAATCAGGCATTCTTTTGGAAGTGCACTTCTCTCTCAATGTACAGGGTGTTAAAGACTAAAATTTAGCGGTCTTTTTAGGGAAAAAAATAAGCTACTAGAAACGGAACTTGAGTAGGTTTTGAGGAAATTCAGTAGACAAGGTAATATCCTCTTTCAACAGCCTGTAACAGGTAAGCTGATGTAACACATTCTGTGAGACAAGGGTCTCATTAACTTGTGCTTTTTATTCGCTTGACTAGTCATTAGTACAAGTTACTCTCTTTTTCCTTGATAAATCAGGTGGGGGGATCCAGTCATCATCTACAGGGGTTGGACAAAAAAGTGGAAACACCTTGAAAAATCATCAAAAATACTGTTAATATGCTGTGGGTTCACCTTTCGCAGCAATTGCAGCTTCGATTCTCCGAGTTGTTGATTCAAACAAATGATTAATTGCTGGTTCAAAAGGAATTCTAATCCATTCCTCAGTTGAAACATCCTCACTCAGTTCTTTTAGAGACGAAGGCGACCGTAAATACTCACTACTCCTTGTGCCATTCTTGAAAGATGGCAGCGTTCCCCTCGGGAAACCACAGTTCTTGAGCATCCAGATGATGAACTTGGTCTAACAAAATTCTGTGAAGGGAAATCATTGGGCCCGGCGGGGGATTTCTATGAACTCTCACCCGAAATCCCCCCGCCGCCGTGTTTTACGTTTGCGTGGAGGCAGCAGTCCGGACTAAATGCTTCTTTCGGATGTTTCCAAAAGTCGTTCACTAGTCGGAAATGAGGTGGCAAACAATGATCCGTCAGAGAAAATCACATTTTTCCACTGCTCGAGGGACAGGCCAGTTCTGCTGGAGGTTTCTACTCCACCGTTATAAGCGCTTTGAAACATTTGTCGTCTTTGAGAGCAGCGGTTTTCCAACTACAGCTCTTTCGTGCAGCTCTGACGAGGAATACTTTTTGTGGAAACTGCAGTGATTTTAAGAGCCGTGGTCTTGCAATCCTCTCCAAAAATTCGATGATTTAGAGTCTGACAACAATTTCGACTTGGCCAGACCTGTGCTTTGATAGGATGACAGTTTCTTTCTCTTTCAAAGGCAGCAGTCGTCAATTTTGTGGTAGTACTCCTTGAAACACCAATCAACATTCAGGGGGCAGTTTTTGTTACACTAGCACCTGCCATACAAGCACCATCAATTTGGAAGGTAACAGGAAGGATGCAAGGTGCACTTTCCCAAAGACCGATTTTGAAAAGTTTAATTTTCCTTAAATATATCAGAAGGGTTGATACTTTTAGTGTAGAGACGTGGTATGTGTGAACACTCCCATCACATCGGAAAAGCCATTCAGGTACCCTTTTGCAAAATTTTCTTTCCCAACACCTTGCAGGTGCAGGAAACGGGCGCTTCCAGAGCTTCCAGAGAAAGTGAACACAAAAATCTTCCAAGCATTGATCGGGCAAGCCAACTCTTTTCGTGTTATGGTTCATTAAACCCAAACCCTGTTCGATTACATCTTGGTGTTTGCGCTTTCAGAATCCCTGAGTCTTCTGGGATACAATTTTTTTTCTTCCCTCCACTTCAGGCTCCTCTCCAACATCCACCTCGGGCGTTGCGACCGGCCGCACCTCCAAGAAAAAGAAGGCGGCGGCGGCGGCTGCGGCCACCCGAACCCCGCAGAGCAGCGCTAACAGCACTTCCACGACGACCACGACAGTGACTTCGACTACGACGCCATCTGCGAGTATGGCCAACACCTCCACAGAGGCCGCACTCGCTCTGCGCCTGTTCGGCCAATCACAACAGTCTCATGTGGCCGCCCCCGCCGCGGCCTACCCGCAGCACCACCTGCTGGCCGCTGTCCTGCCCTACTACCAGCACCACCACCACCAACAGCCCTCCCAGACAGTTCAACAGCAGGCCGTCCAGCAACCGATGCTCCAGCAACAACAGCAAGTGGTCAGGCAGCAGCAGCAGCAGCAGCAGCAGCAACAACAACTGTTCCACGCTCAACAGCAGCAACAGCCGACGGCGGCTGCGGCGGCAGTGCAGCAGCAGCCCTCGATGATGCTGCTGACACAGATTGCGGCGCATGCGGCTGCTGCAAATGCACAGACGATTGCTGTGGTCCCTGCGACGGTGAGTGGTCTGGATCACGTCAAGGAGTTGTGGCGGTCTTAGTTGTGGGTAGATAAATCCAAATGACCAAGTGTTGCATTTAATTGAGTATCCAATCAACAATGTACTTCCCTGATTATCTTTCACGTTCTTCCATCTACCAGCAAGCTTATTAATGTCTTCTTTGTTGCAAAATGCTTTTGGTCTCGATTATTCGAAGGGCTCTTAAATGTCGATTTCAACCTCTTCTTGCGGCATGGTAAAAGCTGTGAATGAGGAATTTTCTCTCAACTGAGTTCTTCGATATTTTGTGGCATGGTTCTTGCTGCGTTGAGGGTCGTGCTTCCTTTTCCTGAAAATGCATCCCTTTTCGATTTAGGAGCTTGGTTCAGGTGCCTTAATTGCACGTCGAATATCAGACGGATTATTCCAGGCCGCTATTTCGGAGTGTGAACCTATCTTTAGTAGAAGGAGATGATCATTCCTCAGGAGCTCGATAGGAACTTGACTGAATAGGAGCAGGTGGGGTGTATCAGTGTACCACCGATCGTTGCAAGCCTCCTGTCCTTCGGGTAGTTGATGACAAGAAGCTGTCTGCCGTGATGAGTAGAGTTAAGCGGATGGCACTAGGCTGTTGCCCTTGGAAACATGTCTATAAAGTAGCTGGACGAAGTCTTAGTCGCAGCTGCTCCCTATCAGCTGGGGATTTAGTTTAATTGTTTTTTTTTGGGAAAAAATTATCTTGGAACTTACTAGTCAAGCAAGGAAACTTCAGTTTGTTGGTAGTTTCAGTGGTGCCGTATGATATCGTTAGAAAAGGGTTAATGGGGTGATAACCGTACCCGGGCTCCTAAGGGTGGGTCGTCTTCCTCCAAACTAATTAGTCTCGTCCACCTCGCCAACTAATCAAAACTTTTCCTGGATGAATAGCCGTGGGTGAGTTGCCCTAACCAAATCTATGACCAAAATGGAAAAAAAACGAAAAGCGTAGGCAGAATTTCCCAAATACTGGACAATCCAGACAAACATGGGTTTGTTTCTGGAAAACGCTTTTTAGAAGGATTTTTTGTCAAGTTTACGGAAAATTGACTGGGGTCAAAGTCATTCCGCTTCGCAAAGTATTAAATGACGGAATATTGTGACGAAGTTATCCTCTATTCTGCCAATCATATTTCCAAGCCTTGCAATTAGGCAAAAATATTTTCAGTGATGAAGCCTGTTCTAATTAGATATCTTAAGATTTCAGATGAAAGGGGACTGACAAATAGATCGACATTAATTTGGCGTTCTTCTTGCCGAAATCCGAACATCACGAGTTAGTGTTTGCACTTCTGTTCCGTTTGAATTAGCTCAAAGCCCGCTTTGCCCACGTGTGGATTGGAAATCGACTAAGGCTGTACTTTACGCTAAGTGTCAGCTACTTTCAATCATTTTTGTCACGCCACTTTCTCAGATTGTGGGAAAGAGAAGTCTTTATGGATTTAGTGATCGGTGTGCGTATGGATGGGCTATGATACCTTAATGAATGTTACTTTAAGTCGATAGTTGGCGTTTGTTCGATGACTTCTGCGGATTTATCTTAATTAAAACAAAGAAAGAAACAGATCTTTTCTTCTTTTGGTTGCTCCACGGGATGATTTCTTTTCTTTTAAGCTGGTGCAACTCATCAAAACCGGTTTCTCTGCCTCCCGCTCTTTCAGCAGTGGATAAAGACAATTATAGGGCGCGTGCGTACCTCGGGATGTGCCCATGTGTCATTTGAGCGTTTATGAACTCCGATAGGCGAGCAAGGACATACAGCTGTGTTCCGGCGACTCAGTCTGTAGGCTCAATGGGACATCCCCGATGAGCTATTGTAAGAGTTCAAGGGGCTCATAAAAGTCCATCTTTATGAGGCTGCATCCATTTTGCCAACAACTGAACACCACGAGTTAGTGTTTGTACTTCTGTTTCGTTTGAATTGGCTCAAAGCCAGCGCTGCCCACCTATGGTTTGCAAATTGACCAACCCTGTACTTTACGTCAAAGTTCCAGGGTTTCGTTTCTGCCAAACCAGATTTCGTTACGCCAATTTTTGGAGCAGATGGCAGGTTGGGCTGAAGAGTATCAGTGAATTCTTTGAGGATTTGGTAATCGATGCTTTTCAACCTTTTTATTTTAATTCAAAGAGGAAGGTCTGGTAAAAGCAGATATTTACTCCACAAGACTCACTTTTAGCATGGGTCCAAGAGCGTTTAACAAGCAGGAGAAATGTTCCGTATGCTTGTTTTAATGGTGTTTTAGGAAATCTAACCGAAAACTCCGATCGGTTCTGGAACGGATAGACCGGCATTACATGAGTTCAGATGAAGGCGAACCCAAAATCGATCAATATGAAATGGCATCCATCTGGACATCAAAGCCAGCTCTGCCCTTTTAGTTCAAGAGAGATAGAGATCATATTTAACTGGATGGTAGGGCAGGATTTTCGCCCGTTAATTCGGCTTTCCCTCTCTCATTCCCCGTCAGCATTGTGAGGCGGTAGCAGCGGCAGCGGCCACGGCAACCTCAACCGCATCCAACGGAAGTCAGTCGGATCACCAGCAGGCACAGGCGCAGCAGTCGCAGGCACATCAGGTCTCCTACCAGCACCCCCAGCTGGCCTCCTACCAGCAGTACCATCAGCAGCTGCTGCAGCAGCACTACGCGGCGACTGCGGCGGCGGCCGATTTCTCCTACTACCGGCAGCAGCAACTGGCCGCCCAGCAGCGTGTCTACCAGCAGGCCCAAGGCTTCTTCCTCGCTGCCACCGCCTCCGCCAACGGCACCGCCGCCGCCACCGCCACTGGAGCTCCGACACAGGTCGACAATAGTGGAGGAGGAGGAGGCGGAGGGGTAATTCTCTCCGATCCCGCCACGGCACAGCAGTTGGCTCAACTTGCGGCTGCGGCGCATATGCAGCAAGCGGTTGGGGGTGGATTTCAGGTGCGTAGGGGACTGAGCAATTCGGCGCTGTTGACTGGATTTCACTGAGCAGAAAGCGGTGTCACCGGGGTGGAATTGTGGGAAAGAGGATAGGTGTGAGGCAAATCGCTTAGGTGTGCCTTTGTAGGACCTCTCCTACTGCCAGGATCAGCAACCGGTCGCTCGGCAGTGGGCTGGGAGGAACTCTGCTTGTACTGAAGGGTAGAACGCTGCCACTCAGATCTAGATCCTGGGTTGGGATGTTGAATTAAAGGATGGGTGTAAATATCAGGTTACCCCATAGGTTCTCTCTGGATTTTACCTTCTTAAAATGAACGAAATGTGAAAAGCATTTTACCTCTTTTTGGAGTTGAACGTTTTTATGTTTCGATTCATTTAAAATGATCAAATTTTATGTTAAAGATCAACAAGGTTGAAATTTGCTTGATGGAAACCGCGCTATCATTTGAGTTCGAGGTGGAAGGAAATTCAGCAGCCTTCGAAGCGGCTAGAAACATTCACTCACTTTGTGGATAGGAGAAATGTGTGAATGAAAGGAGATGGTTGCGGATGATGGTTTGTGAAATTCAGAAGTGGAGATTTCACCCTTCACGAAGGTGATAATCGAACAGGACACGATCTAGTTGATTTCAATGATAATCAGCTTCTTGAAGCAGCCCTCTGACCAGTTGAGTTGGAATCGGCGATTAAGCTGAGTTCAAATCATTCAATTTTTCATCCTCGTTATTTTGCGGAAACTTTGAAAAGTTCTTAAGCTTAGAAAAGGGTGCATGCATCATGAATTGCCTGTAAGTAATCAAATCAAATCTCTAGTTGACGACATCTGCTCTTCCCTCCTCCATTCTCTCCCACTTGTTTCCCCTTTTTTTGAGTGGTAGACTCACGACCGACGACGAAAAATGGATCTTTTATCATCAGGCTTTGTTGGTGGCTTTCAAGTGAAGTTGGTGTCGTTATTTCATTCCATGGGGGTCCTCTCAGAAGTGCTTTTAAATCTGACGTCGATTAACTGGAGTTTGCATTATTGACAGCTCACTAATCATTACGAGGCGTTTAAGGAGGACCCCTTACTGAGTTCTCACACAAATTTCTTGCTGTCACGGTTTCTCGACAAATGGATATGCATTTGCGGTGACCCCACGGTCACCTGAGTGTAGCATTCACCCCATTCAGCATGAACATCTGAGTCACCCATGTGACTGATTCCTTGACCCTAGTCTAATTGGTTATGTTTGCTTATTTTCAAATCAGATCAATCAAAGTTTAAAACCTATGCACACCGACACACCTTACTAATTAAACACTCTGGGACGGATGCCTGCTCTCTTTGCTCCCTGGTTTTCGGAACTCATTTTACTTTGCTTAACCGATCCATCTAAGAAGGGAATTCGGGAGTGGCCTACCTGCTAAATATTGTTCTAGCGGTGATGAAAAGTTTAATAGGAATGGAAGAATCTAAGCCTTTAAGGTCCCCTCAAAACATGCCTTAATTTCGCCGTCGATTACGTGCAGCCCGTGGCGGTTAGTGCCTTTCTGGACGGGCCAGCACCACAAATCTGTGGAATTCAGGGGCCATACATCAGGGGAGGCCTGGTGTGGTCATAAAATCTGGTTGACCGCAATTTTTTACTTTTCCGAGGTGTAAAATATATACGGTGGCTGCTTATTCATGGCCACCCTTGTTTTCCAGGGCCCAACTGGAGGGTTTAGCAATTTTCTTGGTGGAGTAATTAAAAAATAAGGTCAAGTTCGCTTTGAAAAAAGTGGTAATTTTATTGAATAGTTTACAACCCAAATGGGCAGTTTAATTTGTGAAAGTTGGATGTTTAGCACGATTAGTGCTTTGACTGAAGAGCCTCTTCTATAGCTCGAGGAATTTTCGTCGTCATTAGATATCATCACTTTGTTTGCCCCTGTTTCTGTTAGCTTTTCCGAAATGAAATTCCGGTTAATAATTGTCATAAGTGATGGAAAGTTGGCAGGTTTGGTACTTTGTCTTCACTGTCGAGGCGCATTCCTTAGATGCATCCTCATTTGATTGCCGACTAGAAATACGCTTTACTCGCTAGTTATTAGTAGTATTCATACTACAAAGCGACTTGCAATAGCATCGGGTGGGGCTGACAAGTGTTGTCGCATACTGTAGAACCCTGGCTGGAAGTATGACAGTGTAGTCTGGTTGGAACTAATTTTGTTCCTCGAATGGAGCCCCAACTGTAGAGCTTGAGATTGGCGGAATCGCCCAACAGCAAGCTGTAGTAAATGTCAATTTTCAAATTGGCCCCAGACAAGTCTAAGGCATTGGAATAAGAACTACTACACGTTAGTTGTTCGAAGGGTCCTCTCAAATCAGTGTACCTGCTTGGAAGGGCCACTCGGTTTTTAAGGAATCCAAGGGGGGGGGTTTAATTCTCATTTGCCCTAACCCCCTTTCTTGATCTTCAGGTCATGGCCAACGTGATCGCGGGTCAACAACAACAGCAGCATCAACCCGCCACTGTGATCGCGCACCAGCACACTCAACAGCAGCAGCAGCAGCAGCCTCAACAACAGCAGGATCAGCAACAACAGCTCGCTCATCCCCAGACCGCCACAGCCTTCTACGCAGCCGCTGCCGCCTCCGCCTACCAGAGTCCCTACGCCCCGTCCCACCAACAGAGCCATCTTCACCCCTCCCAGACCCACCAACAACAGTACCAGCAGCAGCAGCAGCAGCAGCGCCAGCAGCTGGTGCTCCAACAGGCCGCCGCCACTTACCATCCGGTTGTCATGACAGCGGCGGTGGCAGCGGCGGGAGCTGCGTCCACGACAACGACGCCGGCTGGAGCCAATCAGAAGGCTCCGGCGTCTGCGGTGGTGCTGCAGGACCCGACCAATGGCTGGGCGGCCTTCTGCCAGCAGCACCAGCAGGCTCAGCAGAGGCAGAACTTTGTGCTGGCCTATCAACAGCAACAGCAGCAGAACCAGTAGTGGGGCACGGAAAATGCATTTTTGTGTGTATAGAGGTGGAGGTGTTGGACCCACTGACGACATTTCGTGTGTGTACGTATTTAATGTAAAGATGGTTAATAGTTATCAGAGTGGCTTTTGGTTTGGGTGGGGGTGAGTGTCGGGGAGCGGGAAATCATCAAAGCGTTTTGCTCAGCTTATAGACTCGTGGAGTCTCCCTTTTGATTGGTGGAGGTAAGGCGGATTTGCATTCCCATCGTCTTCGCCGTTGGTAAGGTCTTATCATTCCTTGGACGAGGCATTTTGATGAATAAGCTCATCTAACTCGGGGACACAACTCCCTGCAGGAATAATGCACTTTGAATAGTTATTGCCACCTAATTGAGCAGCAATTAATGCCCGAATCTACTATCGACAATTAGAACTTTCGAAAAACCAAGCTTTTTTGGAAAAAAAGACCTGCTCTAGTTAGTGAAGAGTGATCACGTCGCAAAAGGTCGAAGAAGAGCTTGGTATAGAGAAGATTCCTCGTCAACCCCATTCCCCCGACCTTGCTCCTCCCTCGGAATACCGTTTACTTCGTAGCTTGCAAAATCGTTTGGAAGAAACTGCAGCTTTTTCAACGTTGCAGGAGGAGACTGAAACTGAAATTTATAAGTTCTTCGAATGTTCAAAACCTAAGGGATTTTACATCAATGAGTATAGTTGTTAATAGATGAAAGCAAGTTTTAGTGAATGAGGAAAGTAGTGCATTGATGATTGAATTTTCAACTTTAGTTATTCAAAGTTACATCGACTTTCCGGAACCAGCGATATAGACCGATTGGAAGCTCTAGAAACGACACAGTCATTAGCTACGGGGAGTTGATTCGCTTGGTAGAGCAGGCTGTGAGCCTGGGAAGCTGTCCACTATCTAGTTTTTCTCGACTGCATAGCTCACGTGACGCCGAATCGACAATGAGAATTAAGGTCTTAATTTCAATCCAGAACGTTTGAAAAAGGGTCTGTTGGAGCCTTACCTAACGCTTGAGAGTCGGTAGTGGCCTGATAATGGCCAAAACTCATGGAGCCATTACGAAAGGGATAACCCTAGGTGACCTGAGAGCCTCCTCACATCGTATCAAGTGTCACCCCCGCACTTAATTGCGTGAATGTGGGGACTTCGAGCACTCTCTCAAAATCGTATTGATCCAGCAGTTGAGCGGTACGTTCGGTTAACTCAATTTTTATACACAACTTCACGCGAGTTCCTGATAAGCGATTGGGTAAAAATGCCTTCTTATTTTTGTAATGAGACACCTCCTCTTATACGGGGGTAGTTAATCCGTCTTGAAGGGAACTTCGGTGTACCTAACCACAACAAGTCCAAGTCTATTCATCTTGGACCAAGCAGCAAGCAGGTTGAGCATAACTCACATGACTCAATAATGTTTACATCTGACAAGTGTCCAAAGTAAAATTCATCCCATCCAGATTATGTAAAAGCCGGAAACTCATTCACCAGGCTCCTCGACCGACCAACAAGCAAATGTACTGCGATCAGAGTAACTCTCGAGAAAGGACGCTTTTATGGCTGTTAGGCTAAACTCGGTCTACCCAAGACTAGAGTTAACATCACTACTCCGATCTCCAGCCCCTTTGTCCTTCGCAACCCACCCATAACCGGTGATTGGTAGTCCCCTTTGACGAATCGCTACGTTAGTTGATCATGGTCGAAAACAACCCATCTCGACCAATCGCAGATGGTCGGCATTAAAACAGAGTCAAAGGATACTTTTCAAATCATACGAAGACCTCTCGATCTGCTCACGCGCTAAGCCTATATCAAACCGCTCATTTGTTGCTACTGGGTCTCGACATATAAATGTTCACTTTGCCGCTGCTGGATTGATATCTGTTATATCTTGAGAAATTATATTATTAATTTTCTGACTATCTTGAACTATAATTTATTTGCCTTTAGTTATCATCCAAATAAAATGTACATTTATTTAAGTCATTACCATGACGCCTTGCAAATTATCGAATAAACTTTGGGGTTACCACGCGTCCCGTCTGTTGTGACCGTTCTCTAACGTAACGTTTAGTATTCCAATTATGTTAGATAGCATAGCACCTCGTACTTTTCAGAAATATCCTTGAGGTGTCGAAATGTTCCTTAGAAATATGGGGATATAGACTACTTCTCTGAAAACCCTTTAATTGCGTCGTCGATTGACAGGAGTTCTTTTAAATTCCTGGAAATTAGGCGGCATTTAAGGCTTCTCTCGACGGTCAATTCACTGGAGGCCATGTATTAAGGGAGGACTGGTGTGGTGGTAAAATCTGTCCGACCACCATTCTTTAATTTCCCAAGCTGTGAAAAATATATGGTAGCCTATTCTTGGCCACTGTCGTTATCTAGGGCCCAACTGGAGTAATCGGCATTCCCTCCGTTGAATAACTGGAGAAACACCTACAGACCATATAAATGGCTAGTCGAGTTTGTGACAGGTGGCACTTTCGTGCAACATTTTCCATCTAGAATGCCACCCAGTTAAAGGAAGATTCCAATTTCATTTGGCAGATTTTGTGGGGTCACAGACGACACTTCCTTTGCCTTTCCCAACATCGACATCCAGACAACATGCGTTTCAGAGTGAATATCCAAATGGTTTTCGCTCTGAATAATGGGAAGCAAAACTAATACTATGCCTGCTGACAGTACCCGTATCATTTACGCCGCCTAAACTCTAGAACCTGTGTAACTCGCTTAGCCGCATTTCCCACTTCACCGTCATTTAGAAATCAGCTTTACTCCCTCGTTTTCAGTATTAAATTTAAAATTCCAAGGTGCTTGCTGAAATCCCAGTCTATTCTGCTTTTGAAGAAAAAACAATTCTCTTTTTTTAACCATGGCTAGGTTTCTCAGATCCCTAGAATACCGTACTATCCTCCTAAAAGTAAAATTAATCCTGCTCATTCAGCTTACACTTGATGAGAGGGAAATAACCCGATAACCCAAATCTCCCCAGGAACATCACCCACCAATCAACAACAAAATCGACAAGTGTCCACACATTGCATTTCCTTTTTTTAGTAAAACAAACACAGAATACACACACCCATCCGCGTAAGCACACACACACACACCTTCAAGCTCTGCCCTCCGAAACACGCTAAAAGAGCGTTCACAAAGGCTGCTGCTGTAGTCAATTTACACAAGCCCCACCACCCGTACTCAACGCCTTGAGGCACCCAGCTCCGCGATCCGCCCGTCGATCATGCTGAGACGCTTCTGCAACTCATCTAGACGTGCCTCGGCACTGCTGGGGGCAGCGGGGTTGCGGCGTCCCCGGTCCTCGAAGGGCGAGCGCGAACGAACCGGTCGCTCCTCGTGGCGACTGCGTCCATGACGACCATAGGAGCGAGAGGGCGGGGCTTCGCGCTCCTGTGCCTCGCGGTACCGACCGTAATCGCGGCCTTGGCGACCTGAAAGTTGGGAAATCAGCACGAAGTTGGTCGATACTCCGAACAGGAGAATGCACAAGGGTCCACTAGCGGTGATTCCTTCTCAACTAGCGTGACTTTGAAATGTTCACCTCTAATCAGTGCCCAATCCTACACGGATTATATCTGGGTCGGGTGAAATAAACCCTGTGCGCTATCCCTATCCGCCTTGAGTTTACAGTGAGCAAAATACTAAGCGTGTGTCTATGGTTGTAACTAACCCATTCACTAGTAGTATATGACCACCATATTGTTCCTGCTTTTCCAGCAATACCTCACGTTTGGAGCAACTGCTATCGGGACAAACCAATACCACACCAGTCCCCCAAATGTAAGCATTACTACTTATTATCGGGTTAGTAAATTGAAATTTAAAACCTGACCAGTTTCTGAATTGCGGTAGAAGGAAGATTGACAAAATGGGAGGATTTCGACGAACAGTGGATAATATTTTTGCTTAAAACGGGATTTTAATTCCTAAACCTCACTGCTAACCACAATCATCTGCAAAAGTCATGTGGACGACTGGAGCTTACCAAGTCCCCATAGTTTCCCAAATCAGTATTACCCGAGGGATTGGAAAACAATTAAACAGGGAAAAACCTAAAAAAATGATGCATTGTCTGCTAGATTCAGTTTAGAGAACGCAGATATAGATAGATTAATTTATGTGAGGTACTACAAGAACAAAGTCGATGCTTCCGGCTTGAAGAATTTAGCCTTATAGGCTACATCGACTTTACTACTGAACTTGTGTTTAGCTGAATGGCATATTTAAAGAATAGGATACTAATTAGTCGGATTTTCCCTGAATCCTGAAATAAGCCATCCATTCAGCGAGTTTATTTAGTTCCCATCCATAGATAGTATAAAGACTACCGATTTATCCAGACCAGACAATCCAAAGATCAGACTAAAGGCCCTACTAAAAGCTGCGAGTGTCCAATTAAGTACTAACGATGAAGTTAAAGATGTAGGGTCGTCGATCAGGTGCTTCCTTTTCAAGATAGCTTTAAATGCTGCTATGGTAGTCCAATTCGCTCAAAGAAATTGCCAACTCTGAAGAACATAGCGAACTGCTGTTATGTCAAGCATAGGTACTATTGCGTAAGATGTAAACACGTGAATGAAATCAATACTGAACACCTTTTAACCGATGCAGTTTTTGCTTCGTTTACGTATCAACCACCTCCTCAGGCTTTCAGAGGAAAACCTTCTGAGTCATACGATCAGAAAGAAGGAAGAATCAACTACTCAGAATGGACATTCAACCGATACCAACTGACTCGCCTTTGTTGAGCACAAAATACCCAATTTACCGATGGCCAAATCTCGAAAATAAACCCGAAGCCTTGTCCATTTCTTGTGCAGAAAACTTGGGCTACCTTCTTAGTCAAAGTAACTCCTAGAGACTTCCACATTTCGAGCAGAGAGACCAAAGAACTTACCCCTATCATAAGAAGCTGAAGGTTGTCCCCCCTGTGGTCGTCTATCGGGTCCAGATCTCCGCTCATGATGCGACGAGGATGGGAGAGGTGGTGGTCTCCGACTGCTGCCGCCGCCATCGCGGTATCGACCGGGGGCTGGTGCTGGTGGACCCCCTCGCGAGTATCGATCGCCTCGGTTGTGGTAGTCGCCGCCGCCACCACGGCCACGACGATCGTCTGCACGACCTGGTTCGAGAGAAAAATCAATAAAATGGATTAGTTCCATCCCGCGAAAAAGAGGAATGGCCCAAGCATCAGCAGCAAGCAGAATCACGTGATTAATCGGACAGGCCAAAGCTGATGGTTCATGGCTTCCGTCAACCAATCAGAAAGCAGATAAAAAGCACTGGTACAAGATAGGCCAAGGCACAAGTGTTAGGAGTTAACCTATACAATCATTGCCTGGTTAGTTTCGTATTCCCATAAACGGCAACACTTGATCACTTCTGAAATTATGTCTGGTTCAATAAATCTGAATTCATCTCTTGGAGGTGTCTACTCAATGACTCGTCCCCTCTTTTGATTGAATGGCTTCCGATCTTGCTACCTCTTTCTTGAGTCACCTGCGCAAGACCTAGATCTGCCTTGCCAAGCCGTGGATCGTTAGGCGTTCCAGCTTTTCCTCTGCATTTATTAAACGGACGTTGATTGTGGGGGTTGCTAGGATTGCAGTTGTTGAAGCGTTTCCTTTGGGAGGGAGTAGAGCGAAAGATGCTAATGTCAGAACCAGATCCAACCAAGAAATCTCTTCCAAGAGTACTATGGAAGATAATGTAGGTGCGAAGACGTGTTTCAAGGCCAGAGGAAATCGACACCATTAGCCTTTGACCGGTTCGTTTCTCGAGAATCGCCAAGACTTGGCGCATTTGTGAGCCATGGGGCCAAAGCGTCTATGAGGCGATTTCGGCATGGATCTCACCAATTTGACCGGCCAAATTAGCCAAAACGGGTAGCTCGGATATATGAGGGCAGTTTTTCCAAGAAGGCTTCTTGTAATAAGCTGGAGTCTCCACTAGACCCGTGGCCGGAAAAGTTGCCTGCCTGACAAACCGCTTCGTCTAAAGACCTCCTTTTTGAGTTCCACAAATGACCCACTGATTTTTGCATCGCCCGGATAAATAGGAAACTCCGGAAGAAGTTTTGTGGGGTGATTTGGGAGAATATATGTTGCTAGCCAAGTGCCAACATTTCCACGTAGGAAAACTGGTTGGGATAGCTTGAAAAAGACCCTTTGGTGTTCTCATATGGGCTACTGGACTTGGCATCGCTAGAGTATTTCTGGAAATCTTGGACTCCAAACCATTTTCCCATAGGAGCTAGCCAAGAAAAGTTAGTTAAGAGAAACAGAAAAGGACCCTTTGGGAGGAAGTAGAGACTCTCTGCAGGCTCACCGTATCGGTCCCTGGCACCGCGTTCCTCGTCTCCATGGAACCTGCGTCCACCACCACCACCACCGCCGCCGCCGTGGCCACCTGTTCTACCACGCGAGGTGGAGGAAGAGCCGTAGTAGTCGGCCTCCGCGCCCCTTGACGACGACGGCTGTGGCTGGTTCTGTGGGCGCTGTGACGTCGGTGGAGGTTGTCTTGGGGGGGAGTCGAAGCCGTCTGGGGAGACGGCGACGTAGCCGTTGCCACTGCTGCGGCGCGGACGCTTGGATCCGCGGGGAGAGGCACTGCGACTGCGGTTGCTCGCGGAGGAGACGGGAGAGGCGTTTATGCCGCCCAGTGGCTTCTGTCCCGAGCCCTGGAAATGGGGAGAAAGGCGTTTTGTCAAACCCTCTTACACCCCAACTGGTCCGTTTCATAAGTCAACGTCGGATGTTCGTCAGCTAACGGCCACCTCTTTGTCAAACCTCGGAGATAAGTCGAAACAATGTTTACCGGCCAATTCGTAAGACTTTGGTCTCCCAATGTTCGGCCTTCGAGGAACCCATCAGCAGACTTTAACCCGTCCATGGGCTATTACCTACAGTACTACTACTGTAGCTGGAAACCACTACTTCCTTGTGATACCCAAAAAAATCATCCAAAACACGCTGTAGGACCACAAAATCGAGCTTAACCTGTGCCCAAACCTCGCTACTAACTCCCCATTTTACACAATCCACAACTGATGAAGCCAACGGTTTTTTCAGGCACCTTAAAAGCACTAAAACCCGTCCGGACACTACTCTAGCTCCTAAGAGGATACTATGAAGCAACATGGGCTCACCGAGAGTGGTAGACGCGACGGCGCAACCCTAGAGCGTGAGGTGAGCTTGAGTTTGACACCGGGCCGGGCGCCCATCGAGGGCAGAGCCTTGAGGTCGCCGGCCATTGATGGTGGCGGTGGGGCGGGGTTCACGGCACCCGCTAGCAGAGGCACCGTCTCCTCGAACGAGCGAGGAGCTTCAGCGGCTGGGGCGACAGAAGGCTTTGCCGCCGCCGACGGCGCCTGCGGGTTGCCAAAGTAGCTGTCGGCGAAGGGAGAGCGACTCTTGCGACGCGCACCGGCCGCTAGTGAATGAGGAAAAAACACGCCACGGCTAGAATATGTACTCATCGGGTTTTTTCATAAGTTCCGTCCTAATTTTGTCACAAATAAAACATCTGGCCCAATGTCAAAGCTAATTAAAGATAACCGATAGCTATTGCTCCTCCTATTTTCCTATTAAGATTTAAAATGCGTAGGTAAAGAATATGGGTTTTAATAATAAAAATGGGGCATTCACGTCGTTTCCTCGATGCCGGCGGCGGCGACTGAGGCAGTCTGGCGTCACGCCCCTGCGACGACCAGGGCGCCTCTCGAACTTCAGGCGGCTCGTGCAGCAGGGTTCTTCGCCGCCTCTCGTCCCTGTCGGTGACCTGGGGGTGCGCCACAGAGCCCGACCGCGATCTGGAGCGCTCACGAGGGCGAGGTGGGGGAGGGGAGACACGTCGTAGCGGCTGGGCCACAGCAAGAGGTCGATCTGAAACAAAGTAAGTCACAGGGTTAGTCCAAATCGTTGCCAATTTTTGGGAGGCGGGTGGAAGGAGTAGGCACCCCGAAGCAGCCTGGGGGGTTCGGCCACCCAGGGGCGTTTGACCGGCCTCTCGGAGGGCATCGGCGGGGGTCGGTCGGAGGGGCTTCTAGCGGCGGCGGCCGCGGTGGCGGCGGAGGAGGAGTCGTGCCATCGATTTGCTGGAGCGTCGCGCCCTCCGTGCCCGCTCTCATTGGTGGCGTTGCGGCTACCGAAACCGGTGAATTCCTGTGGGGGCTGGCGTTGAGCACCACCGATGCTGTAGGCCAAGGGAGCCGGGCGTCTGCCTCTAAATCCGCCTGAAAAATCAATAATGAGACCATGATAAGAAGCCTCCAAGCAAGAATGGGCTTATTAGTACCATCGAACTTCTAGCCTAATTCTTATGGCGGGATCTTCTACTATATAATTTTTTTCAGATTTATTCGTAAGACATCGTACAATGAGGTATTAAGAAGTTGTAGACAAAAGACCACAACCGGCACTTCTGCCTTAATCCCTGAAGCATGTCAAATCTTTACCTTTCAATTTGGAAGTATAATCACTGAGGACTTGATTAAGAATTTGTGGTAAACCTAGACCATGGATTGACTAGTTTGGGCTTCAGTCATTAGGTACTCAATGAGGGGCCCCATATTCTTTTGCGAAGTTTTAGTAGGTTAGAGAGTTGATAAACCAGCAAGGTATGCCAGAAGGGTAAGGTCAAGTATTTGAAGTGCTTAAATGAGGCTAATCCCTAAGCACTTGAGCACAGTTTTTATAAGAAATTAAACTTTGAAATCTAGACAAAGCCTCGAATCGAGCCTTAATAAATGCGTGAAGCTTGTTCCACAGGTTCGAGAAATACCCTATTAACCATGACTTAAATGACAAATTGACCTACAAAAGTTCGAAAGAAACTAAAATTAATCGAGAAAATACTACTTCATATACAAGTTTCAGTTATACCAACATAACCACCCACACTTGCTCATAGTTAAGGGTAAGCATGAATTAGAACACTAAGATTTAAATGCACCGATTTTTGATGTACATAAAACAGAAGTAGTAATAAAGACAGCGCTACTTTAAAGAAACCATAGCAGTCTGTGAAACTTGAAAGGCAGGCAAGAAAGAAATAACGCCCACAGTTAAGAATTTGAATGAATTAAGTTAAAATAAAAACATGAACTACAGCAACTTTCGTGATGGTCCGAAACAGGATTAACCATTATAATTCTAATAGAGCCCTAAAAATGCACCGCAATCACAAGACTTCAGCTATACTAGCACAATCACTCATTTACGTATGGACGATTTAAATTACACTTAAATACGAAGCTGTTGTAAAGCTAATAGAACGCTGAAGCGAAAGTGAAACTAAGCCTGAAAAGTTGATGAACACAAAAACACGATTATATGACATTCAACTGTGATCCAATATGGTAATGATACCAAAACCTGCACTGGAAGCAAAGACGTTCGGTTACTCTATTTTACATCTGCGTATGCATGTTTGAAGGTATTGGACCGGGAGTAACAACCAAGACAGTGCAACATTAAAAATTAGGAAAACTCAAAATGTAATCAAGAAATAGTATACATGAAGTTTTCGATAGATCAGTGCAAGGATCCAACTGAAACTTACGATTGCTGTCCCTTCCTCGTGGTGAGAGGACGCCTCCTCCGGCCTTGTGAGGTCTGACGGGCGATCGAGACGACCTTGAGGCGGAGGACTCCGAATACGTGCCCCGTTTCCGTTTACCCTTCAGCGAAGACCGTGAAGACGACTGTCGCTGTTTGCCGACCACCCCACGTTGCCCGTGGGTGCTCGATCGACTCCTCGACCTGCTTCCACTACTAGAAGCGCCACTGCTGCTGTTTGAATGACTTCTTCGTCGACGCCTTCCGGCCTCCTCACGGTCTGAATCGTCGGCGAGAATGAGGTCGGTGGCAGCAAGAAGCACGGAACCAGCCAGAGAGGAGAGGGAGGTGCAGCGAGAGCCGAATCGGGAGGAGACGGGACTCGACTCGGAGCTGGATGGGGTCTGAGAGCCCTTGGTCACTTGGCGACGCCAGACAGACATGGTGTGCTCGGAGGGGGGTACCAGGTCTGTAGGTAGACTACGCTTGCACGTCAATTGGGTAGCCCCAATAATGGCGAACTTGTGGTAGTTGTTCCAGCTAAACAAACGACGAGATTTGGGTTTAGAAAAGGCAAGAAAGTAGATATCATTGTGAAAGAATTGTGGGGGGAGAGACGTACAAGACATCGGAAACACTGGGGCGACCACTGTCGCAAATATCGGCGTAGGCGAGATCCTCGGAAGGATCGGGAGCAACAACAACAAGGTTGAGCTTTTTCTCTTCGAGATTGGCGTCGGACTGACGCATCAGTTTCGCTCTTTCAGCACGCTGAGGTGGAACGAAAGCGAAGAGTTGAAGTTTAAGTAAGTTCCGAAAATTGTAGACATTTGACCTACCTCGCGTGCAAGACGCAGACCACGCTCCCATGGTGTTTCTTCCTTGGGTGACTTATCAGCATCACTATGTTCATTCTGATAGAATCAAACATGTAACACGCCATTAAGTACATAATTAGCATGAGAACATATTTACAGTGAACATTAAACGTACACTACTGGAATCATCCTCTCCATCCGTGGTGAAACCTTCACTAGTAGTGGTTTGTGAGTCTTCTTCACTCTTCAGTTCGCCTTCGTCGTGTTCCATTCCAATATCTTCAACGTGGATACGACTTAACATTCTACGTGAAAATGACGACAAATGCAGTATTATTAACCAAAGCAAAACAATGAAAGACTACATTTACGCAAAATGAACCGGAAATAACTTTATGCTAACATTTTTAAGTATGATATACGCAATACAACGCACCTGAAGCAATATTTCGAAACGCCATCAGGCACAATGGTCAACTAAACAAAAACGTTTGTATAGGCATGGATATTATTTTTTAAAGTTTTGCAAAGCAAAAGCCTTTGATTTGTTATTTATTTTTTGTATAATTTAAAAAACAAGTAGACATAATTTAGCTAGGTTTTCTTTATTTGGAACGTTTCGTTTAATACTCAAAGCCTCCACAGAAGACTGTCACCTAAAATTTATGTTTAAGACATTGTATTCTTTTTCAAAATTGACAGTTACAATAATCGTGGCAAAAATTACTTTTACTGAGCCATATGTATGTGGTATTCTGCTATGTGCGATTCTAAGGCCCTCAAACACCAATTCATGCAGCGGCTGGACGTCAACTACCCTATGGTGATCTGAGAGTATCTTCGCACTGCGACCCTGGGCATTTAATTCCCGTTTCACTAAGATCAGTGGCCTGATTTAATTGGCCAAATTGCTTACCAATCAATCTGGTCAGTCACATCATAACAAAGTTATCGTTACGGACACACAAACCAAACTAATAGAGACTCTGTTATGGACGTTGTCCCTTCCCTCTCTCTCTGATTTTGGTGACTGTGGAAGTTAATCCATCTTGAATAGTATCTAAGTATAGACTTTCTGCCACAAATTGGTGACAGAACAGTTATGCTGTTTCCAACCAAAAGACTTCTCTTCCCTATATATTGTGAGAAAGCACTTATCAGGTTCCCTAGGTTAAAGCCTGTAATTTCCCTCCCCAACCTTTCAGCTCACTTAACCCCTAACACTGCTTCTACCAGAGAGGAAATGTTGAAGCGGCTCACGCTTTACGTTTAACTTCTAAAAGAGTCCAAGTTGAAAGAGAAAGTGGGGAGAGTGTGGTGTCAATTGAGGTCTGCAGCAGGGAGTTACGAAAACTTATTCTGACGAAGGAATGCAAATCACACTAAGCGATTTGTGTTTGAACCGTGGTCTCTAGCGTTTTGTCATTGAAAAGCGTAAGCGAAAAAGCCTAAGTGCTACAATGCTACACTCACCAATTTACATAGTTATGCAAGCTGATTTAGCCAAGGCAGCTACACAAGTTTGTGTCAAAATAAACATAATTTTACATGCATCAGCACCTTTTAAAATACATTATTACTGAATAACGTGGTGAAGTTGAGGATCTGTCGATAAATTGATTTATGCCTACATCTTTTAAAGTATCAGTTAACTCCCCATGTTTTACGTTACTTCACCTAAAAACAGAGCCTCTTAAATAAATATTTAAGACTTTAAGGAAAAACACCTTCGTATTTGTGTTGAGGCCTCTCTGAATTGCTTTAGCATTCTGAGTCCATTAATCAAGCCTATTCGATCTAGATATTACCCATATTTGTCATATTTGCTGTCATATTTGCTGATTTTTTGACTATTTCCCAAAAATACATGTTGACGACAGAGATGACGAAATTCTCATTATACATGCAATTACATACACTGTGGCTAGGTCACTAACTGAAGGCCTTACGGGTGCATGAAACTCAAATCACTATTTTGCAATAGTCCCCTATTCATAATTCTCTTTTTGCACCGAGTCAGTAGTTGATTGGATTTTTATATTACAACAACAATCCACATCAATTGTTTATTTTGTGAATTTTCTTGATTACACAATTATGCTTCTCAAAAGACTACTGACGCCAATTTCTAACGGTCGACTCAACCAAGTAGCTCATAGTTTCCTTAGATTCAACTCATCCGAGCCGTCTAACTTCCTTCCTCTACCTAACCGTGAATTGGTTAGTATTAGGGGCAATACTGCGGTGGAATTCCTCCAGGGCCTAATGACCAACGATGCTCGTCTTTTGGAGCAGAAGAATTCTATCATCTATTCTTTGTTTCTAAACGTGAAGGTGCGTTTATGACATTAGAAGTCAGTAAAAATCGTTAAATGCGTGTAGTTATAGCATGAATCTATTGTTTAAGGGCAGAGTGGTTGTTGATACACTACTCTACCATCTAAACCATAATGACAATGAGGAGCCGCATTTCGTGATTGAATGTGACGGAAAATGTAAGCCAGATCTACTGAAGATCCTCCGGTTCTACAATATTCGGAAGAAGGTCCACATTTCTGAGGACGGTGGATTGCAGACTTTTGTGAGCTTTAATCTCCCCGAAGAGGATCAAATTTCAAACACTGCTCTCTCTCTTTGTAAGGACCCAAGAGGATCACCCGGTTGGTGTTGGAGAATGATCGGAACGTCAGGTAAATTAGATCGGTCTTTATTTTGCTCTTCTTCTTGCATCGATGGTTAGTTAAAATTCTGTATGATTTGACACTACTTTTTGTGGAATCGGCTGTTTTGATCATCCGGTTTCACTCAATTGATGTTCTACTTACTCACTTTTTTTGGCGTGGGCATTGTCTATCGTCGCTTTGTTTTCTGAACATATTTGCTTGCCTGTATTATCAATATCGTTTAACATATTTTCAAAGCCCTAACGACGATTTCTGGAAAAACTGTATGTAATAGTTTAGTTTATTGAAGCGGACGTTGCCTGCTATACTTAGGCTGTTCGAAATTAACCTCAGAGTTTTGTGAGGCATTTAATTTTCACCGGCAATCTTCAGCAGTTTGGTTAGTTACTCTTCCATTTAATTAAATTCAGTAGATAACTAAAAAGCGCCTAAGTCCGACCTTTATTTTGGTTGTTTATATATTCTACCCACACAATTCCAATAGTGGTAATTTTTCACCTTCGTAGATTCTCTGGTTGGTCAACAGACCACCCAAACTGCTACCCACGCAGAGTACAGACGCGCCCGCTATCTTCTCGGTCTTCCCGAAGGCGCCGCAGAGGTCAAAGCCGGTGATGGACTCCCGCTGGAGATCAATGGCGACCTCGCAAACGGCGTGAGCTTCAACAAGGGCTGCTATGTCGGTCAGGAGTTGACCGCTCGATCACGTTTCGTTGGCGTAATTCGTAAAAGGTGCATGGCTGTGGTCTTCGATACTTCCGTAGATCCTGCTAAGTAAGTTTTGGTGACTCCGCATTGTTCGCTGCTTTTGATAATGTCCATAGATCTCGGCATATTTCGGTTTCATCATCAGTGTTTCTTTGATAGATTATTAGGTCACCCCATGATTTCTGCCTGTACTTTGTCTTTTTAAACTCAACGAAATTGTAAGAGAAGGATGCGTTTAAACTAGACGAATTTTGTTTTACCAAACAGTAAATTTAAAATTTGTTTCATTAAAACCATACTAATTGGATGAAGGTGCCCAGGAGTCATTTGAGACTCATTGTGCTAGAAACATTGAGTCAGTTTATGCAGAGAAATGTGGAAATGGATGAACTTGTAGAAGGTGTTTTGTGAGATTCACAAGTTGAGATTTCACCCTTGAATATGAGGAAGACCCAACCGAACACGGTCTAGTTGGTTTTTACGGTATGTTTGCAGAAGTTTATCCTGCTTCATCAGTTAACGTGCTCAGACAACCTTGAATTGACGCCATCTGCTCTTCTCTCCATTCTTGGTGGATGCACTTGTGACTGTTGACAAAAATGGATCTTATTTAAATTTTGAACGTCGTAGACAGTAGCCTCGTAAGTGGGGGAAATACCCCATCCACGGCCGAGAAGGTTCAGTAGAGATCACCAAGGAATAATCCACTTTGACATTTTTGTCGTTTTGTTTTTTATATTTATTTGCTTTGCAACTAATTTAATTTTCAGGAGAACCGCACGTTTCAATCAAATCAGCTAGCTGCACTAGTGGCTTCCGCTGGTGACAAATCCAAGTAGTATGCATGCCTGACCACCTATATTCCCCAATTTCAGAATTCCAATCGACTCCCCCATCTACCACATCTCCCACACCACCGGAGCTGTCATTGGCAACCGCCCTGTGGGCTGGATTCGTGGTATAGAGGACCCCCCGGCATCAGCCAATCAGAGGCAGCCGCAGCTGGGCCTCGCCCTCATCCGATTGGCTGAGTGCGCCTCAGCCATCGCCGAGGGTGGTGCACTTTGGGTCGATCCCTCTGGCTCAGCGAAACCGGCTGCTGTGATTGAGAAGGAGAGACTAACCGCAACTGTGCGTCCCTTTGCGCCCGCTTGGTGGCCGAAGGACACGGCGCCCGGTATTCCCCGTGTCGACGAGTCAATAATGCGTTGATGGAGAGGAGAAAGAGAGTGAGCGAAAATTCACAATCTCGAAGCGCCAGCATTTGTGTAGTCTTTCGTATTGTTGCTATGCCATTTGGGAGTTAATAAAAAGCATTTGTGATTACTGTGGAATTTTGTGGAAGTGCATGTGTGTGTGTTTGTGGTGGAGGAAGTGGATTTGTGGCCCTGACTAAGCTCCCGATTCTCATCACCGGCTCAAAACCGCTTGAGTGCGCTCCTCCAACGAACACGCTTCTAGTAAACAGTCTCATTAAGTCGTCTCCTCTTCCCTCACTCTCGAAACGGCAAAGCTTGTCCTCGAAAAAGACGTCGCAGAGGGGGTCCCAGTATAGTTAATCCGTCCAGTAATAGAATCTAGGTGTTGCCTGTCCGCTACAAGTCCCCAACCTCATCGGAGACACTGGATAGCTCTCCAGGCTCGCACAAGGCTTCGTCTAACTAAGTAACTCAACACCTTCATCGCACAACCAGTTCTGAATAATAATGGCCTTTATCTTAACTGCGTGCATGCACCCATGTCTGAATCACAGTATATTGAGAGTTCGAAGAATGAATCTGCAGAGGCCCTATGGCGGCCTGAGAGTAACTATCACAACACCAAATAGGAAAACCCTATTCATATCTATGACTGACAGTTTGATCCTAATCTAATCAGACGAGTTCGTTCTGCTTTTAATCAGGCCAACCAAACTCGAATATCTGTAAACACTAGAACACCACCCACACACCGAAATGAACGTCTTCTCTATCTCTCTCTCCCTCTCTCTCTCTGGATTTGGGACTCTTCATCCTATTTTGGGTAACTGATCCGTGTAGGAAGAGAATCTAGGAGTAGCCAAGCGCTACAAACCCAATCAACCCAAATCTTAATCATATGATAAAAACTTTGGTTATCTGGGAAGGTCCATTGTTGGGTGTATCTTTAATTAATTATAGTTTTTGTTCAGCTGGCTTCTTTACACAACATTTGGAGAGAACTTATCAGATGATCTGATCAAATTTGTCATCTAGATGTGCATTTAACTAGTTCTATTCTCTCTCTACTATTTAGTGACTTTTACTTTATAACCAACTGATTTTTACCTTTACGAAATCATCAATTAACAAACGCATTTTTCTAAATATAAGTTACTGTGTAGTGTCAGCGCAGTATTGTTAAACCATTGATGATTTCATCCTTTGTCAAATCTACTACGTGGTGCGCCGCTCTTTCCTTGGTTGAGCAGAGTTTGAGGTCTTTATCGACATAAAAACTGTCGAAGCGAGACCGTCTCCCGGCGAAAGAGCGGGTTTCGATCTGGCTATTAGGAGAAGGGCGAATGACCAGATGGACCGAGTTGACAAATCCATGTAGAAGGGCTTCAAAATTGGGGGATCAGCTGGTGCCGTTCATGGATAACCTGGAGGAGCTCATGTCAGACCTCAAGCCGTGCGTGCGCGACGTGTATCAGATTCCGTGTAGTCTCTACGCCAAAGCAGCCATCGTCCACCGACAACTTTTGCGGCAATTCCTCCACCTTTACATAGGTGTGACCAGTTTGTGCACATAAATGTAATGGCAGAGAGCCGTGCTTCATACTCTGGATGAGTGAAGCAAGAGAAAGGAGCTAGCGAAAAGGCCCGTAAGGTTTTCCAAGGGACCACACACCTTGTGGTGCTACGAAATTGCATCTTTCTGGTCTTGTGGCTGGAGAGACTTCGAGAATTCACATTCTCTCGAAAGTGAACTCAGAATGTACCGATTACATAGTCAAGGCCGCCATATTTTGGACAACAACTGCTTAAGCACCAGTACCTAAGGCAGTGAAAAGGTCTACTTCCATTCTGATAGGTAATTGCGGTGTTCAAATGCATTTCGAAGATTTCTCGTTAGGTTGGACGTAAGAAGTGTGCAAATTTAGGTTTTACTCACCACTTATTGAAATGAAAAAACACCCTTCCTGAAGTTAAAACTCACTTATAACAGATGGAAGTCATACTAAAGTGCCTGAGTCGATGTTAGAGGGAACATTTATTATTAATATTGTAATATACGTAGAATCAGAATCTGTCAGTCCTCGCCATTCCTTGCAACGCAGCTGGGAAAAGCGCTGACTTAGTCGTCTAAAGAAACTCGGCCGCTACCATGAATAGAAAGAGATTATTTAAACTGATATGCCAGTTACCAGCTTTTCGGAAATAAAGATCTTGGCTTACCGAGTGTCACCGTAGTCTCCTTAGGGCTGCATTACCTTCGTCTAAGTTGAACTAAATTAGAAAGGAAGAATAGCCAGAAGTCTCCAATTTATTAGGTAGACGCAAAAAATCACCGAAACTGGCTTCAACGGCAGCACTGCTGACTTCGCACCACCCACTCATCGATAAGCGGTCTCTCGCCATTTGTGGTGGAATTCATCACTGTCGACCCACGACGATAAATCTGAGTCATCCACTTCTTCCCCGGTAATCCACGCAACTTTGGGGCCTAACCCCACCGTCATGACTTCTTCCACCGAACTCTTGTCACCGTCTTCAGCGTTGACAAAGATGGAGTCCTCGATGATTTGCAATGATGGGGATGGGGAAGAGAGATGTGGAAGGCCGGGCCCCCAAATATTGGCCTCAGCAAAGGTGCTGGAAGTCCTACAAGGAAGAAGACAACACACAGTTTACTCAGCAACCAGTGAAGTGCCAGGTATTCAGAGTAAGTTGTGGACAAATGGCGTACATAAAGCCAATCATTGTCAAGGGGCGCCAGGCCTCGGGAATCCAGCCAGAGCCGCCGAGCCAGCCTCTGGAAGATGATGCCTAACAGCACCTCCTAGCTAGTAATCACGTCTCTCCTCTGAGTGGACTTATCACTATTTTGACGGAATTCGCATTGTAGTAAGTTTGAGTGCACAAGCATTCATTGATAATCTATTTTCATCAAGCTAAAATCAGCTGTTCAGAATCGGTAAAAGCTTTTATCTCAGCGAACATTGGTGAGGAGTGTTTCAGAGTCACTTTTGACTCTAAACGGCTCCTCATCCTTAAACTTGCCATGATATCAGTGTTCAGATCAAGGGCATACTGTGGGAATATTCAATAACTTCATATTTCAGATGTGTCTATCGTACATTTATCTGAGTCAATTCCTACTAACACCATTTCTCAACATAACATAAGCCTAACGCACTCCTATTTGCAACAAATCTTCACTATTTGAAATCACCTCCTGGATTTCCTAGCTTTTCCAATAACCTCGTGTTCTGCATCTTGAATTCGTCAAACTATTCAATCCTTACGCTCTCACTGTGCTTAATCCACCTTCATGGTTTTTGCTCACCAAGAAGGCTCTTTAACATATGCCATTTCTGCGTCGTGTCACCACCGAACATAGAAAACCTAACATCAAGCCCAGTTCCGTTTTACGGGCACGAGTATTTCAAGATCCCAAGACTAGGGGTAGGAGAGGGGCTGGACAGAAGGGATAAAAAACACCTAGAAAAATCAACAAATCAAGTTTTTATTTGATATGATGTAGGTCCACCTTGCTCAAAACCGCTTGAGTGCGCTCCTCCTACGAACACGCTTCTAGTAAACAGTCTCGTTAAGTCGTCTCCTCTTCCCTCACTCCCGAAACGGCAAAGCTTGTACTCGAAAAAGACGTCACAGAGGGGGTCCCAGTATAGTTAATCCGTCCAGTAAGAGAATCTAAGTGTTGCCCGTCTGCTAGAAGTCCCCAACCACATCGGAGACACTGGATAGCTCTCCAGGCTCGCACAAGGCTTCGTCTAATTAAGTAACTCAACACCCTCATCGCACAACCAGTTCTGAATAATAATGGCCTTTATCTTAACTACGTGCGTGCGTCCATATCTGAATCACAGTACATTCAGAGTTCGAAGAATGAATCTTATCTTAACTGATTGTTTCACTTTCTCTAATCAGACGAGTTCGTTTTCCGTTTAATCAGGCCAACCAAACTCAAATATCGGTAAACACTAGAACACCACCCACACAGTGGGATGAACGCCTCTCTCTCTCTCCCTCTCTCTCTGGATATGGGACTCTTCATCCTATATTGGGTAACTGATCCGTGTTGCAAGGTAATCTAGGAGTAGCCAAGCGCTACAAACCCAATCAACCAAATTCTTAATGATATGACCACACGTCTCGATAAAACGGTGGCACAGACGTCTTCTCCCTCCGATACCGATATTGGGCTGCTCATCTTTGGGGAGCACTTTAGGGTAGCTATCCTCAATGATTTAGATCTGACGTCACGAAAACGCAGTGTCTATGGAGAAGTGTGGGGTTAGTTTGGGCAATAGCCCGATGCACAGTTAATTTCAAAGTTGAGCTTAAGTTTAGAAATGAGGGTTTGTGCGGAAACAAGCCCGTAATGTTTGTAGAGCACTTGCTGATGTTTAGTGATGACATGATCGGAGAGAGTGTCCTGTTGTGTAAAGCGGCTAAATCATTTCTCACCAAAATCGAGTGAATCAATACAAAAGAGATTTCTGTGGCGCCAATTAACTTCATTGTAGCCTGACAGCAACATCCCACCTACTAGCAAGTCGCACCTGCGTACGTGCATCTCCCTATGCATAAACTCCCTAGGCCATGTTGGGACTAGGTGCATTAACCCTGCCTCGACACACTATCACTCAGAGGACCCTATCAGGCACTCTGGTGCGGACGTCTCCCCTTCTTCCTCTTGTTGAGCGACTCCTCCCTCATAGGGGGGGTGGAGGTGTTTGACCCGTCTTGGAGAGAGTCATTTCCCAGACTCCCGGGCAGGGAGGGGATAGAACAACTGCTGGATAAGCGCGTCCATTCAATGTCCGCACAGAGTTGCTTTTGGGTTCAAGATTATCCTGAGTGCCATAAGGGTACTTCAAATGAAAACAGTCTAAGGAATCCATAAGGCTTTTATAAATGAATGAATTTCACGGTTAGAAACCCCATGAGCAACAATCAGTGTTTATTCATTTTCCAACCAAAAGCTTGACACCATGACTTGATAAAGGCCTGTGTAGTGCTGGTTCAGCTGCTCAAAGTTTAGAGGAGTAATATCACATTCAACTTGTCACAGAGATCCTCCCACTTGCAGCTCTCTTCTCTCCTGCGTTAGCGAGTGGCCCAGGACCCCTGCTCCCGTGCGTGTCCGCCACTCAGCATCCTCTTAATGGTCCAGACTGTCTCCGATATTCGCGCGGTATGATGATAAAGAAGCCTAATGAGGAGGCTTATGGAATCACGACGGAGGAGATGAGGCACCAGGATTGGCAGAACGAAAGAAGAGGTTTAGTTCTAACGCGAAATAAGTATTACTTATATATCATCCAAGGAATATGCAAATTTAATGCCTATCTGCTGAATTCGAGAATTTTTGTATCAAGCACAAGTCGAATCGAATGTCATTTAGTCTCACAACAGTACATCAAAGGCACGGAATGTCAGAAGAAGCTATTTTTATATAAACGGGAGAGTTTATGCAATGTAAAGTAAGAAGTTGCTATGTCACCTAAAAGATTCCTATTAGAAAACGTTACGTTAGACAACGGCCGCAAGAGACGGGAAGCATGGTAACTCCAAAGTTCATTCAACAAAGTTCAAAGAGTAGCCGTAATGACTAAAATGGCTGTAAATATTGTGCGGATAATAACGAAAGGCAAATTAATTACAGTTCAAGATAATCAGAAAGTTTTCAGTAAAACATCATGGATTCAACTATGACTTATTTCCCAAAAGCTCATCGAGATGATGCATTTAGAATTTATCAAAGTTTAGTTAACAAGACAGAAATACTTGTGTATCTTGTCATCCTCGAATAACGAAATCGAAAATTATTTGATTTATTAATACAAACGTCTAGTCATTGTTCACTAAATAGAGTCACTTGAAGAGAGCCATTTACTAGACACCAATCTTAGATAAGATACCTAAAGCTATTATCTAGATAATAGCTATTACTTAGATAATGGGAAAATAATGTGAAAGCGTAAAGATGG